>JAWWEU010000091.1:41535525-41556721 GCA_035583155.1 Acropternis orthonyx
TTTTTTTTCTCCCCACTGTGAACTGTTGAATAGAAAACGTCCTTGCCGGCTTCAGTGCCAGAAAGTGTATCAGGAGTCTGTCTCCTGAGCAGAGCAGTGATTTACTGTAATCAGGCAGAAGGGTTTGAATTCTGCAGTTGAGGAAGTTCCATTGTGTGATGTCCTGTGGTTTCCATATCACCACTGCGTTATCCAAGATAACAAGAACTTGTTGGGAGGGAGGAATCTATACTGGAAAAGGGTAAAGTGGTAAAGTAATTTTTGGCAATGTTACTCGGTGCTTCTCTGGCTATTGAAAGTTATTTTTTAACACTAGAAGAAAAGTATGCAGACTGGAAATAAGGACATATCCACTTTAACAAGCAACATTTTTTAGACAGAGAACATAAATTTTTTTTCAAAATTGTTACTCGTGTGCATATTTTTTATCTCTGTGTATCTGGTTAACTGTAACGTGCATGTGTCATTTGCTGATTAGCTCTTCCGTTTCTAATGGTTTCCTTAGTGCTTTGAAGAACCATTTCATCAGGAACTGGATACAGTCTCCCCTCTTCACACATAAGTGCAGTAGGAAAGTTAGATCAGTATCAGCACTAGGGAAAGGAGAACTGCACTACTTACTACTAATTCATGATCTCTGTATTCTGCCTAGCCCTTTGTCTGTGAATTCTTCAGAGGGAAATGCAGTGGCAGCTTCTAGGTAACGCAGATTGCTATGGATGGTTCTAACAAGTAGCACTTTAATTACTACATTGAGAACCATTGAAATCATCTGTTCCATGTTTCTTGTAAGAAAGTTTAATATTCCGTGAAGTGTATCCAATAAATTTTCTAATTGGCTTTATATTTGAGCATCCTGATGAAGCAGTTAAGCCAATACAATACCATACTCTGTCATCACTGGTCATCACTGTTGGCATGCCCAACAAGTCACTACAAAAATCTCCTATTTTTGCATAGGCAATATTGAAGTATTTCTTTTGTAGACTTTTCAGAGCTTGTCCTTGCATCTGAGACCCCTTGCACAGTTTTGTTACATGGTGTCATGATTTTCTGTGTAACTCACTTGTTACTGTCACAAAACAATGAGAAATCTGCATTTTCAGTTTGTAAGGAAAATGATGAGACTTTGTTGAAGCTTACTGGCAACTGTTCAGTGGAGCTTTGTACTTACTCATTTATCTGGCTGTTTTCATCTCTCTGAAGAATCCAGTGTACATTAAGGGATACAACTGCTTAGGAACTATGCTTCATCAGGTTTAACTGAATTTAATCAATATGGTAATCAATTGCCTATGCTGACAACATAAAAAGTCAATATTAACTATGTCTGTGTTTCATTAATTCAGTATATGTAGTGTCCCTTTATATTCAGGATATAGTTTCTGCAGCTAATGTACTTCATAAGTTAGAAGGAAGGATTCCAATTAATCTCAATTTAAAATATTTACTGAAAATTACAGAATTTTCTGAAAATATTTACTTTACTGTAAGCAGATGATTAACTAAAAAAACACTAAAACCCCACTAGAAACACTTCTACTACACTGTTGTTGTTTTTCAATACTCTTTGAAAATCACTTTGGAATATGCTGTATCACACGTGTTTGTCGGTAGGTGAAAGCATTATGGATAGTTTAGGCCCGTTTCCCAGTTGCAATTATTACTTGCCCATCAGTTAACATAGATATCATATATTATGCTGATGTAGGGCTCCTTACAGTATTACAGAACATTATTAATTATGCACAGTGAACAAATTTCTAGTTCATCAAAAAAGATTTTAAGTTTCCTTAAGATATTAATGTGATGTGTATAGAAAGTTAAAAATAGTTGAATGTTCAAAATTCCATTTTCATAGTTGCTTCAGAATACATAATACGGTTCAGCTCTATCACAGACCTTTTCTTAAAAATACAGAGCCACTACATCTCTACGTATTTTTAATGCAATCAGCATTTTGCTAAATTTCAAGAGGCTGGTGGTGTCTTTTCAAACTTCTTAGTGTCTTAATATAGACCTGTTTATATTGCCTTTTTATTTCTACTTTGAACATTGCAGAACATTTTTTATTAGCATAGCTTTTGAATGTAAATGTCAGGCTTCTCTTGCTTACCTGTTACATTCCAAGTTGTCAAGTGAAAATCTGCTTTGTTCCTTGTGGAGCAGTGCATATTAATTTTGCTTGTATTAAATCCTTAATTTGAATCAGTTTTCTCTTGTGTCATCTAAAAGCTATCAGTCTAGGGTCGCATGGCTGATGAAACTGAGTGATTGATGTTAATTTGTCAAGCTCATGCCCTTTCCAGTAGAATGGTCGGCCAGCCTTTTTTCCCCTTCTTTCTTCCTTTCCCCTTTTTGTTTTTATCATCTTTTCCCCATTGGTCACTGTTCTCTTGCGTTTATTTTCACACCCTTTCTTTGTGTGGTTAAGAAAGGGTTGTATGCAACAGCAAAATTGCCTTTGTGACAGTAGAATACACAGAAGAGCATGAGATTTTGCAATTAACCATGAGTAGGTTCTAATGCATTTACTTTACAAGACTACTCCCAGAGAGTTTGCGGATCTGCCTTGGTTTTCCTCCTGGGCTTACTAGCCAGCATACAGGATGTAACTGGCCAAAATGGAAGAGCTCTTGGGATCTGCAGGCAAAAGAGAAGGTTTAGCAGTAATTAGTATCTTTGACTTCCTGTGTGTTTTGATTTCCTTTCCTGCACCACGCAGTGCTAACACAATATACCTGTTTGAGTGATAGCCAGATAATAGGGGAGGGAGATGACATGAGAGAAAAATCAAATACTAAAGGATGTCTCTAACACAGACAAATCCAGGGCCAAGCATTGAAATTTAGACTGGAAGTTTCAAAATACTCTTTTTAGCAGCTATAAAATGAATGTTGTGGTTACCATGACACTTAATTGAAACAGATGTAATTTTAATCTCATGCAACTCCTAGACAAAGTTTGGGCTTAGAGATCACTCTTAAGATAGGCATTTCCTCTGTATATTCAGAGTGCTTCAAGTAATGCAGGAGCTACAGGGCAAAGCCTATTACTGTGTTTTCTATCTTTGGCATTGCATGTTTGCTAATCCACTGCTATGAGCATTAGTTTCCAGAGTGTTATCTGAAATGGCTTTGTGAAATTGTAGATAGAGTATCTATCAGTGAAACAGAGTAGGTTTCCTTGTAGAAGCTAAGTGATCAGGTGTGAAACAATAATCATTAGAAATGGGTCATCTTTCTCTTTTTATGAATCTTTTGTCTGTTTAGCTAAGTGTCTTGTGTGGTTGCAGTGGAAAGGAGGTGATCAATTAAATTTCATGTTTTTTTTTTTTTTTTTTTTAAATTCTGCTACCTATGGATTTTTGTGTTTCAGAAGTGGACTAAAGAAAACCAGAGCTGCTGCAGCATGCCAACTTTTTTCTGGCTACCAGCCTAACAAAGAAGGGTAGCATAGAGAGTAAAGAAATGTGTATATAACACATTTTTGTTTGCTAGCATGGAAAGAATCAAATTTCTGAAGTGCATATTTGAAAGGAATCATCTTTAACTTTCGTTTATTCTTAGGGAGAAGACCATGTTTGTCACTACATGCCTGTATAAAATTCTTTATCTTTTCTACTTTACTGTTATAAAACAGAAGGAAAAAGAGAATGTGGTGAGGGTTTTTTGGTTGGAGTTTTGTTTGTTTGTTTAAGTCACAGCTTTCAAGTATCTGTGCCTTTAAAACTTTAAAGTAAATTCTACTTGCTATTTCCTTAAGAGTATTTCTTCAAGTTGCTAATAAAAAAAATCTAACTCAGACAGTCTGTGTCCTTATTACTGTGAAGAGATTAATGAACTTTAACTCTGAAATACAAAAATAGTTAAATCTACTTTGAGCTAAGCTAGTAAGCTCTTTGATGTGTGAAGGTTATTGTGTGACGTACAGCAGAGCTAGTTTTGGCTCTACGTGTCTGTGATACAAACCATCAGGAGTTTGCAAAATGAAAACTAAACTTCCCATCCTACAGCTAGAAGTCTGTGTTGGCATTGTAAAAATACTCACTATAGCAAATGATGGACTTACACCTGTCTACAGGTAATCATGCCTGCCTCTCTACTTCTCCCTAGCACATTATTTTTAAAATACCTAGAAGGAAGCTGGTTTAAAGGTCAGCACGGCCTGATTGTGTTGCTTATGGACATGTCTCAGTGGTGTGTTTTGAACAGATGTGTGGTTCCCTCTCCTGTACTTCCACTGTGTTAATGTGTCACTAAGCTGGTGCTGACAGATTCCACTTGCTGGCATGGATGTGGCACAGCAGGAGCACAGTCACGTGGGGTTTTGCCATTTCAGAGTGCAGACAGAGTGAGCAGGGGTCATCTGGGCCTTCAATGTGTAGAAATGCTGGTGCGCCTCTATGCATTGTGTCTGCATCAGAGGAGGTGTCCTGAGGGAAAACATCCTGACAACAGTTTTGGTCTTGCTCATGCTTATTGCTGCGGTTAACAAAAGCATTAAACTCGCCAGCTGGGGAGGGATTTCCTGTGAATATAAATGCAGATGAGAATTAAACTGAGAGTTAGAAATGGATTTGCTTATGGTAGCATAGCGCTGGAGTAGTATTTGTTCCTCTCTCTAAAGCGTGCAATAAATTGAAAATACACAATGTTTGTCTTAGAAGAGTTAAGAATTTCACTTCTTTGCAAATTAGATACCATCATCTGAATCTGTAGAGTATGCTTAGGACTTGTGTGCTTTTAGAAATCTTTCACAGTAAGTTATCAGAATTCGTGCCTTCAGGATTGCATGAACACAGTGGTGACTGCTGTTACTTGTAAAACGTGCCTTTCATAGCACAGCAAGAATGAGATTTTAGGCAAATTGAATCATGACATAAAGCAATATCCAGCTCTTCCAAAAGATCTGAACATTTTACAGCTACATCTCTATGTGAGGTTCTCATGTAGCTGAAGCAGAAGGACAGTAACCTTGTATTTTTCCTGAGTAGTTTCATCTGTTGAACCTATGATGCTATGTGCCTGTACATATAGTGCTGTGATAAACAGGATCATGGCACTGAAATGACTGAAAAATACTCCATATTTATGCATAGTTTTCTGGTTGCATCCACTACAGAGCCCCAAGAGCAGTGAAACAGGAAAGAACTGCTTTGATTGGCATTGTCACTGAGAAAAACACCTATAAATGTGACATAAATGCTTTCATTTGTAAAGAGGGACTCGGAATAGAAGTGTTTATTAATCTAGACACAAAAGGTGATGGGTGATTAAGGTTTGTGGAAGCAAGCTTCCTTCAGAATGTTTAAGTAATCTCATCCAGCTCTTTCCCATATAAAATTAGACTTAATTTTGTCTTGTTTCATAGAGTAACAGTGTGAAAACATGAGACACTTGGTTTGGTTTTCAGATCTGTCAGTCGTGCTGGGATTTCCCTTGCCAAGTGAGAAAACAAATTCATAAAGGCTTATTTGTTACTCATATACATAATTTGGATCATGGAATAAGATTACTTTGATAAAGTGAGGTTTGAGGAGTTTGAATGTTTGTCCCTAAGTGATACACTGTCCTGAAAAGGATGATCAGTGATTCTCTAGCAATGTATTGGCAAATTCAAAAGCAGCCTTCAGAGAGATTGTGAACTCTCCATCGCTGGAGGTATTCAAGACCAGGCTGGATAGGACTTTAAATAACCAGGTATAGTGCAAGGTTCTCTGCCCATGGCAGAGTGATTGGAACTAGATGATCTTTAAGGTTCTTGCCAACCCTAACCATTCTATGATTCTGTTATTATATGAATAAAATTTACACGAAGCTTCAGCATATTGAAACTAGGGAAGTTATGTTCATGGAACTTAAAACCATTTTAAACCCACTTGGTTTGTTTTTATATGCATAAACTGCAAATAGCATAGGCTTGACAAAATGATCAGATTCTATAAGTAATGGTCCTGTTACGCTAGCTTACCCAGAGACCTGTCAATGTCATTCCTGCTCCCCTTTTTCTCCAAAGTTTCAAGAACAAGTCAACTTTCCTGAGTGCTTAGAGATCACAGATCTGCATATTTTTAGGGTCTTCAGATTAAAGTTGGGATACTATTATAAAGAAAAGAAAGGTGCCATTGTGGAAGATAAGGTTATGAATTCATGAAACATGCAAAGGTAACTCCTTACTTCTCAGCTATCCGTCTCCATCAGACACTTTGTATTGCTTCAAATTTCTGAGCAACTGCAGACATGCTGTTGGGAAAAAAGCCCCAAACTCCAAAAAGCAACAAAAGAGAATAAACAAAGCAGTTTCAGAATTTCTTCCTCTTGGTGTAGAATTTCCTGCCTGAAAACCCATGCTGGCAAAAACTCAGCCGTCATGCAGATCTGAGTCTCAATTCCAGTAGGTATTAATGGTGGAGGCTGTAATGGGAGAGTCTTGCAAGCCTGTAGCATGAAGAGTGTGTGATTTATGTGACTTTTCTTTACAAATGATGACTGTGAAAAATATGCCATGACTGGTGTACCTGAAATTGTCAACATAGAGCTTGAAAACTGATCCCGCAGGGAATGTCTTTTGTGAATCACTGAAAAGGAAAGCAATGAAGCTGTGTAAAACATCAGGGACATTGATGATTCATAGCTTCTGATTAAAGTAATGCAGGAGATGTTGTGCAACAGTGTGCAGACAGCAGCACTGAAATGGAAATGCAAAAATATTACAAAGTAAATTCCTAAAGCAATTTTCAGCCAGGTTTTAAGCACCAAAGTAACTAAGAATATGCTCACTTTGAGGTTATTTTAATTACTTATGGAGATGTGTTTTTGGTGGATTGTTATTTTGCTGTTTCTTCTTCTCAGAAGTCAAGTTTTTTTCTTCTCCTTCAGAACCTAATACTTCTAGAAATGTGACTTTTTCCCCCCCTCTCTGTTATTTTTCAGTGAAGTAGTTCCTGTCTCTTACCAGTGTTGAAATAGATGCTGAGAAGTGGAAAACATGTTGGAAACAATTGGTAATTTTTTTAATTTGTGTCACAGTATTTTTGTGGCCAAATCAAATGTGTGTGATAGATTTGGTTTATTGCTATAAACTGCTGAGAGAGATTTTGAAAAAATTACCTATTGTGCTTAGAAATGCATATGTTTGGATTTTTGTATTTGAAAACAGCAAGTGTACCATCATTTGTTTAGTGTATATAATTTTTAGCCTGTTGTCTTGATTTCAGTGTTTTAATCTTTGCTAGAAAGGCATGAAAAAGACAAATGCTTTCTATTATGACTGTTTATGTCACTATATATTTACAGTGGTCTGTAGCCACAGTTTCTGTAAAGGAATTTTAATGAAAGCTCTTTCACTTTTTTAATCGAGTTCTTGGTGAACAAAAATGTAATTTTTGTTGGCTTCTGTTTTGTGCTCTGTCTCTGACTTTCTACGTCTTTAGACATGTTTGGGCTGGGATTTTTTGTTCAGAACTGAGCCATTCAAGTCCTCTGTAGTTTGAACAGTAAAGAGGGTTATATTTAAACCTGTTATTTGCTTGTATGTGGCTGTTTCTAGACTGCTACTGACTGGGAATGATTATCTCTGCAGATACACATCGGGCCCTCCAGGCCATGGATCGCTTACAGGCAAAACTTCGGGATCGAGGTGACATTGTGAGCCAGGAGACGCTGAGCTTATTAAAATCAGTGCTGCAGAGTCCTCTCTTTAATCAAATTCTGAACCTTCAGACTTCTGTTCAACAACTGAGAGATCAGGTAGGAAAAGCAGCCTTGCAGATGCAAGGGAAAAATTGCTAAGGTGGTGAAAAAATGCCTCTACCTGTTGAACAGTGAAATCAAATAGCTTAAACTAAACATCAGATTCAGAGAACTGATGGGGACATACCCTATTGACTTTTTTGGGCTTTGTTGAGTGATTTTGTGTATGTGATTTTTATGTATATGCTCATTACTTACAATGTGCAGGGTAGGGAAATGGTGATACTGGGGCGTGGATTTAACATAATGCTTTTTGTCTTAGCCCCTCAAAAGGAGCATGTTTTCTATGAAGTCTTAGGACTTTATTCCTAGGAGCCTTTTATTGCTCTCTTGTGTCTTACCCTGTTAAAATGAGAACACAGAAGGAAGGCTGTGGAACATTGACTTCAGAAGGACATGGAGATCTTATTTTTTCTTGGTATAGGAATAAAAGATCAAAGAGGAGCAAGAGCTCCTGCCTCTTTTTTACTTGCTTAGGGTATTAAGTGCAAGTATTACTTTTCTGCATGTTTTCATCGAGAGTGAGAAAAGGGTCAACTGTATTGGCTATATTGACTTGATTATTTGTAACTGTAATTTTCTTGTCAGCAGAATAAGAACTAGAAGAATATGAAATGTAGTCCAGTAATTGAATTAGGACTAAACTGTGTATCTGGCTTTGCAAATAGTTTTTCGTGTTGACTCCTTCTAGCTGGGCAGCTCTGGTATGCAGAAATGCTGAAGTGGGAGTATTTAGACTCTGCACATGGACCTCATCATCAGTGTGGAGCCATATCTGGTCTCTGACCAGACTGTGGTGGTGAGGATTCCTCACAATCTTCACTCTAGTTCAGCTGTGTGGCAGAAGAGCACAATATGGCCCTTTATTTAGACACTTGATGACATTGGAGTATTTAAAAAAAATCTAGGGAAAAAAACGGTCCTGAAGATTTGCTTGCTTTGCTAGTTGAAAATGAGAATTTAACAGTGACACTGAGAAATTGTGTGACTTACGTAGTGAAGACCCTGGGAACATGGGGTGAGAAATGAGTGTGCCTGAAACATTAATGGGAATTTGGTGAAAAGACAAATTAAATTTTCACTTCTGGACATTAACTGTAAAATTAAAGGATGGTTATCTTTTTTAATACAGTTGCCTAAATCAGAAAAATGAAGCAGCTGATACTACAGATGGGTAATTTAAAACATTAAAATCTTTTTTTTTTTTTAAAGCAAATAATAATTTTACCTTCTGTCCTGACCCTGCAAGTTTATCTGTGCAGTAACTTTGGTGGCCTGTGCATGTTGCATGGTACATAACCTGTCTAGTTAGAAGGAAGCTACTTGAATGTGCATTTCCTTTTTGATGTGTGCTTATATGAACACCTATACACATAAATGTATGTTTCTGTAATTCTTAGATTTGTGTCAGCTCTTCATTCTCTATTTTCTCTGTAGAATTATTTCTTCCCTGTAATATGAGACTATCTGTTTTTTCTTTGCATTGTTTCAATATTTACAAAGCATGTTGAAACAGGACAAAGAATAAAAGCATGAAATAGGCAGTCAGTTTAAAAAAAAATTGTACTTCTTGGTATTTTCAAAGGCTCAGTTTTGAGGACTACCTTTTTGTGACTAACAGGGTGCTGTGCTCTTGAAACTCTTAAACTACAGGTTGATGAAAACTGCAGGGTGTGTGAATAGTGAGCAGGCTTTTTGGCCAAGCCATGTTAGACTGAGAAAAAAGACAAGTTGTTTCCCAAGCACTTGCACTCAGAACTGTGTGTGAGACAGGCTGACATGTGGTGCTGAGCCGTGCAGTCTCTACCCACTCAAGATTAAGATGGCAAAATTTTTTCTATGTTTAATGATGAGCTGCAATGACAATTCTCAAGGTGAAGTGTGACAGTCTATTTAAACTGCTCCCATATTTTTAGTTAAGTTTTTAAAGAGCTATAGACTGTTGTAAAATTATCAGGAGAAGGTCATCTTTTAGGATAGTATAGGTTGAAAGAGGGGATGGGAGCAGAGAAACCAGAATGGCAATTTTACTTTCCAAGACAGATTCCTTTCAAGTATCCCAGCAGAAGTAGGTCACGCAATGAGGCTTCGTTGTGGGCCTGTAGTGGCCTCAATACATCTGAGGGTAGAATGTATTCCTGGCTTGAGGCACTGGAAGGCACAGAGATGATAGTGAAAGCCCTGCCTTCTGTTTGTGCAGTGTGTGGACTGAGTGTTATCTGAAGGTTGGTGAGGCATGATGCTAAGGTCAGCAAATTTGATGCTTTGGGTCTTATTGGTAGGTGCTTTAATTTTTTATCTTTTGCTTTAAACGAGCAAGCAGGATTTGTTTGCACTGCAAAGCTGTCATTGTGAAGTTAAGAACTGAAGTAAAAAAGAGCATAGCAAAGGGGTGTTTTTTTGAGAATTCTTGTTTTGATTTCACTAATCTCTTGAGCTGGGGAGCACTGAAGGAAACAGGTTTTTTTCTGTCTCTTTCTGTCCTCATTCTTCAGTGAATGCTTGTTTTCTCATGTTGAAGAACAGTCTTGTTTGAAGATAGGGAAGTGACCAGAAAAAATAAAAAAAAAGGGCAGAGATTGTGTTTTAAATTTTTCAGGTTTTTTTCTTTATACAATATTTTAAAGAAAATACTAAGACCATACTAGCATGCTTCTCCTGTTTCTCTTTCTTTCCATTTTGTCTTTGCCTTGTCCATCCACCTCCTCCTCCTCCCCTCTGCCTGCTGCCTCCATTCAACTGAGGGCTCTGCCAGAACAAAATAGCCCTCCCTTATCTGGGTTGCATTCCTCAGGTTTTTGTTTTCAGTTGTGAGTTTGACCACAGTTTTTCCTTCACAGTGTAGTGATGCGGTTGGTTGGATAGCTGGGTGTCAGTGGTACAGAGGATTTAGTGAAGAAGTGATAAATTGTGTCTTTTGGTATTGACTGTGAACACTCCCTTAACTTTGTGGTTTGCACTAGAGATGTTTAGATCAGATTATTAACTCCATTCATCAGCAACCTGTTTACTCAGTGCTTTGAAATTAAGTGCTCATAAGAAATGCTAATTTGGGGATCTGCTTCACCCACCCTGAAGATGGAGAAATAAAGGTGCAGGCAGCAGAGTGGTGCTGGTGCCACTGCCTGTTCTGGGGTCCTGGAGGCTTTCTCTGTGGTGGACTTGCACGGCCTCCTGATTGCACTTCTCTTCATGGCTTCCAGTGTGATTGCTCTTGCAGCTGACCATTTTGCTACTCAGGATTCTTGAAGTCTGGTGAAATACTGTCATGTGCTTCTTGGAGTGTTCAAGGGCCAGTGCTCAATGGCTGAAGTGCAGAAACACTGAATATTTGTTCTTGTCCAAGTTGAGACTTAGAAATGTTGAGGACATTGCTTTAAATGTTGATACACTGCGGATGTGGCTTCTGTAGTTGATTTTTTGTTAAAAAAGTATTTTGAGCAACTGTATGTAAGCAGTACATGATTGTATATAGCATCTATCTGTGTGACTGTAACATAAGTTTTATCATACTCGGTGGTATTTATGAATTTTTCTTTTTGTCTTATGCAAATTATATCCACTTTGGAGATAGTACAGAGAAATCCAATCAAGGAAAATTAGAATAAACCAGATTATAAAACATAGCGATATTCCTTCATATGGTACTTATGCAATCACAGTGCTTTAAAAGTACTTCTTGATGGAATTCTGGTGAATTTATTACTGCAAGGTAGTGCAATTTATAAGTTATGAAAAATATTTCATGCAACCACAAGAGCATCATCATTTTAAGATTTGCACTTGTGGTTTATTGCTTTCCCTGGAATGACCTATACTTCTGTTGTTAGCAGGAATATACACCAGTTCTTAACTTTCTCATGCTATAAGCCTGGATTTCAAGAGAGACAGAGAAGAGAATGGTCATCACGTTTCTTCTTATAGTTTGTCTGGGGATTCTGAATGTCTACGTTACATATCATTATAAATGTCATATAAATATCTTTATATTTAAAGAGTAATCCTGTGTGTTTCAGAAGAGGAAACATTGTGGATTGTGACTTTTTTGTGTACAGAAATACACAAAATTTTACTCTGTTAACAGTTTAACATTTTTTTCTTGGATTTTTACAAGTCAGACACCACTTTACATGAGATTGGCTTCCTGTGCTAAGCACGTCTTCCATTCAACATGTAGCTGTGCTTGTTGGTGTTGCTCTCAGTTACTCTTGATGTGGTTGTGTTCAATATTGTGTTGTAGCTCTGCTGTTGTACTGAAGTTTTGAGAGAAAGCTTTCAAAGTTCTAGTTAAGCTACTGTGGATTAGAGGGTTATTTTTTCCTTTTCCTGCTGTATGTAGTATGCAACACTTCCTTTCAGTGACATCTTAACCGTCATGCCAATAAAAACCATCCATTGAATTCAGAATAAGGGAGTTATTAGTTATGGACAATGTCTTAGAAAAACATGAACAACTACCATCTTCTCCTTTGAAAGTCAGAAGGAATAGAAGAGGTCAGTCAATTTCTGTATGCTTGCAGTGTTGTCCCAGCTCATACAAGTATGGACAACAGATGAAATTTCAAACTGAGAAGTTGGGGACTATACTGCCAGTTTGAGCAGGATTTGGTCTATGAAAATACAATATAAAACTAAAAAAATAATTGGCCTAGAGCTACTTCTCTTTTAGCATGGGAATGTGCAAGTTCTCTATCATAGAGAAAACTCTAAATCCCTAAGGACATTGTCATATCTTAATTGAAGAACTCCTTCAAACTTAAGTAGAGAAGAATATGCTGATACTGGGCAGATGTTTGTGGAAGTTAAAGCACCCATCATGGCTAACCTGCTGTTAAAACATTGCTAACAGTGAAATGAGCTGCCTAAAGCAATCAATCCGCTGTTAAGTAGTACTTGGAGAACATACATGGATCATAATACAGGATGGGCACAGAGGTCTCTCTGTATACTGAAGGTTGTCCTGTATGGGATGTTGAGTGGTAGAAGAAATATCTTAAATTCAGATAAGGCGTATAATACAATTCATCGTAAGGGCAGTGTGTCATTCTCTATAACCTTTTGGTTTTTATGTGTAGTTCCATTTTTTCTTTGGTGTTTATACATACAGGAAGTCTTTTATTGTATATTAGAGAAAAACCATATCATGATGTAAACACCATTTGTATCATTCATACTGTTCTAAAAATGTCATCATTTTGGATTACTGTGGCTTGACATACCTTTTCATTGCATCATTTTTCTAATGCAACTTGCTCCCTACATATTTGTGTGTAAAGGAGTACTCTGGAGACAGGAAGGCATAGGCATTTTATCCAGAGAAATATTTCACAAACTGTTTTTTTCTCTGTGTTAGCAGTCTGCACATCATGTGTTAAGGTAGAATAAACATAGAGCGGTGGATCCTCAGCTACAGTCAGTTTCTGGGACTTAAAATTCTGTTTCTGTCCATTTTGGCCTGCATGGCTCTTTGTAAAGTGAAGGAATTCTAGGTTTCTGTACATACTCTCAGATTTTGCTTTTAGCATTATTGTAGGGTTATGCTTCTTTTTGTCTAGAAAATGACTGCACACTCTATTCAAAGTAGAGAATTCACACACATTTGTGTTTTATAGGACTATCAGTAATATCAGTGACTCTTTCTCTTCTGCCATCCTGAGGGATGAAGCATCAGGAAGCTCCTGCCACATTAAAAGGTTACCAACACAGAATAATGCAGTTAGAATGGTCCTAGATGAAATTAAAGACATTTAATGTCTTTTTTATCTAGGTATAATTATATTGGTTGGAGTCATTACCACTCTTAGCTGCCAAGACTTGCCCATTTAGTTTGAGGTTACCACTCCAAAAGTTGCATCAAAGTGTTTATGTGAGCTCTTACTAATTGACATTGGGTAAAAGCAATAGGTTTTGATCATACTATGATGTTCTTTGATAGGCTAACTTTGCTGGCTTTGCCTGAGCAGGTGACTAGTTCTGTAGCAACCAAGAGTGTTCTGAGAATGGTAAGCTTCAGCAGAAAGGGTAACTAAAGGCTATTTTCTAGAATGAGCACTGCGATTAAGAAAATGAACTTCTATCTATGACTTACTAACACTTGTGGTATCAGACCCGTATGTTGCAACCTTTGAGTGCACACGAAAGGTAGTTTGGATTTGCATCTCGTATACTCTTAGGCTGCTTTGTCTTGCTGTAGAAATGTAAAAATGTTAAAATAGAATCAGTTAAGACTGGTTAATTGCAGTGGTGTTAGGTGTTAGATACTCTTAGGATTAATAATTTCACCTATGACAATCTTTTTGTGGGAAGAAATATAACAGCAGGATCTACAAGAAGATTTAAAGGTGTAGGAGAACAAGAAACAAAGCATATAGTAGGCCAAGTTCAGGTATGTACTTTTATAGGTTGAAATGGAGGGCATTGGGAAGGTGGAAGTGAATTAACCTATTATGTGGCCTCATGCAGGTAAGAAATGCAGTGTCATTGAATTCACTAGTTTCAAATCTGTTCATGTAATATAAGAAGGGGAAATTTTGTATTCAGAGAAGTGAATTTGATTATGTCTCTGATGTTTTCACATGTAATGAACATGGCTTGTGTACCTGTGCCTTAAAAGCTTGCTGACGTGAATGTATGTAGTTAAAGAAAGTGCATATGTGCACATTTTAGACATTATGAATGTGTTTGAAACATAACCTGATTGATTCCTCGCAAATATGGACAACAGAACAGAATCATTGTGTTATGACAATACCTTGAGTTCCAAATATCCAGATTTTCCTCTGTACAGTTTTTTATGTCAGAGCAGGCTAAGAACTTTTTTTTTCTGATGCTGTCTTGTGATATTTTTTCTTTAACTTGAGGGTCTTCCTGGGCACATAATTTGTTCAACTAATGACATTTGTTTTATTGCATTTTCCTAAAGCACATACATGAGAGAGAATTGTGTGATGGAGAGCAATGTTGACTTTTTAGTGACGGGACTGTTGGGAGAATACTACGATAAACCTAATAGAAGTTTAATGCTTTAACAGTTGAGACTTGTGCAGTAGACATTTTAGAATATATTTACAGTTTTGAAATTTTTGTTGATACTTGGAGTTTAAAAATATGATTTTAAGGAACCCTAGTCTTCTGTATTGTAGTGCAGAATGATAGAAAATGTGCACTGTAAAACTGTGAAAAGGATTTGAAACTGCAGTATTGTGCTTAGTGTGCCAGGCCAGGTATGAAACAAATCTATGCAGAGTAAAATGGTGCATGCTGACAGTCAACAGGCAAGTGGGACGAGCCACATAAGGGTTTCTGCTTTACCTGAGATTTGTATCACCAGCAGCTATTCATTAGATTGGCTGGCGGAGGTAAAAAAGAGGTAATTTACTATGTCTGGGCAAAATGGAGAATTTTCTTATTTTCGTTTCTGTTCTAAGATAATTGTATTGTCAAGTCTGTCTGTGTAAAGGTGCAATTATGATTTTCAGATCAACCTGGTGGTTTTAGACTTGTTCAGCAATTTTGTATTTAATTCTAGCTCCTGTAGATAGTCACTTTGGTAGCTGTAGTGCATAGTGATGCAGAAACCCTGACCAGTGAAATTTGTTCTCTGTGTAGCTGGTGAGCTTTCTTTCTGTTTTCATCAATATACAGATACTTTTTTTTTAACTTGTAAAATAATTGATACTTTTTTCTTTGTTTGTTTGTTTTTGCTTTTGTTGTTTTGATTTTCTTTCATAGTGATACTGTAGAAAAAGTTTTTTCATGTTTGTTTACCTCTGCCACTGTGATGGAATACCTCAAGATGCTATTCTGATAGGAACAAATGAATTTTAGGCAGAGTGTGGAAAGTAAGTTTAGATTGTTCTTTTCAATTTCTGTGTCTCATGCTGGTAGTTCACAACTTCACATTGATAATAAATAATGTAATTTTTCTTCTTAAAATGTCTTTTTAAAATTGCAAATTGGAATGTCAAGTACTTTTAACGATCAATTGACTTACTATGATGTTCTTACATAAGCAGGAGGTTTCTGCTGTGTCTATAAATCTGTGTTGCCATCAATCTTTCACAGGTAAACATTGCGCCTTCCATACATTCCACTGATGAATTCCCTCAGCTGCTCCAACATGGTGTGAACATGGGGCCCTTGCCACTTAATGAGTCATATATGTTGGCTCAGCAGAATGGCAGCCCAGCTAATGTGCTAGAAGCATCAGTGAGATCTATTACTCCTCAAATTAATGGGAAGTCCTCTAGTGATGACTTTGAGCAGCTGATCAGAAACATGTCCCAGGTAAACCTCTCCACAGAATGTGTATTACTGATTATCTGCTGATTAAAATATGGGTATGTTTAATTAAAAGCAATTGAGTTATTACACAAACCAGAGGTCCCTTGCTATATAAAATAAAACTAACATTTTAATTTGAGGAACAATTGGTAAATGAGAACACAGGTGAAAAAGTGGCTTGAGGTTCTCACTGCTGAGTTGCTGTCTTTATCTGACCAGTGTGTGTCTCACAGATCAGCATCCCATTATCTTTCTATATTCACTGTAGAACTGCCACTCTGTTCATAAAGGAGATACTTTGTCAGAGCATGCTCTTGTAAGCATAACTACTGAAAGCTAGTTCTATGACTTTCTTGGAAATAAAATGGAAAATTCCTTTTTGGCCTTGTTGTGTAACCTTGCTACTTCCTGTAGCGGGCAGAAATGGAGTACCAGTTCCTCGAGTTGCTGGAGTGGGGAATGCTCAGGAATATATTCTAGGATTTTCCTAGTTAATCTGTAATAGAGCCTGGTAGGAGAAGTCTTTCGCTGTTTTGGAGAGCCTTTTACATAGTCCTACTTTTTTTGTCTTTCTGAAATTCATCCTCTTTTTCTAGTTTTGCTAGAAGGGTGGCCTGTTCCCTCTAAAATTTTATAGACGCATATCCTGCTTTAGTCACTGCTGAGCCCAAACTCTGTATATTTAGTTGTTGTTGCCTGATTTCCTTTTTGGGGCTATATATTCTTTATTTCTCAAATCTTTTCTGCATGATAGGAAGAAATCGGAACTGAACAGCTACATTTCAGTTATTAGCTTGTGTTGTCTTGTGCAACTGTAGCTGTCAAATTAGAAACTAATTTCCAAATTTTTTACAACGTTCTTTATTATCACTTTTCAACATTTTTAACCTTTGTTCATTTTTAACCTTTTAACATTTGTACCCTTTTTTCAACTTCTGCTGAACAGGGTCGTCTTGTTGAGACAATTGAACTTATTAAACCTCTAAGTGGTGGTCTGGGCTTCAGTGTTGTGGGACTTAAGAGTGAAAACAAGGGAGAACTAGGAATATTTGTGCAAGAAATCCAGGAGGGAAGTGTGGCACATAGGTAAGATTACTACTGGAGTATTTTACCAAATGAAGTGTTAATGTGACAGTGCAATTTAGTTGTGTTACTGCTCTTATTTTTGTGGTACAAGGCCATGTTTCTCTCATATGCTAAGCATCATTGCAGATGTAAAATCACACTGCAATTTATGTGACATTGGAACGGTGACATATAATCTGTTCTGAATTTATAGAAATGACACATGTTTCTCTGTGGTTTGTTCATAATTAATCTCTTTTTAAATAGGGAAAAAGGAGAAGGTACTGCTCAGTGTTGTGCTTTTTAAAGCTGAAATACATGTTTTGCCATCCTTGAATGCACTGAAAAACAATTTTATTCAAAACAGTCAACTGTAACTAGCAGTGTTATTTGTTAGGTAGGGTCTGCTGAGCAGGTGGGAAACCCAGCTTTAAAGTCAAGCAAGGCTTGACCTTAAGTCAGAGATATTCACAGAGAAACTCATCTGATGTTACAGAAGCTCAGCAATCATAATAGCTTGCTGAAAATATGCTTGAGATTTAAACTTGGATTTCACAAGCAGTGTTGAGAGAAATGGATTTCTGCTGTAAGAAAAGCCCAAGGGAGCAAACAAACTCAGTGGTGAATGGCAGCAGCACTGGTTCACTGCAGACTGGTGAGGTGTATCACTGATCAGGATCCTGGCCAGAGCTGCTTTGTGGTGTACTCTGTTTGTTGTGTGGGCAGGCTGTCATGTTGGTGATATTTGTTGCTGTGTAGGGAGAAATTTTCAGATTATTTGTGATCTGAACACTATACTTTTAACAGAGGCCAGAGCATGGTCTACAGAGTTAATTCGGTTAGAAAAAGTGGCATGCTCTATGTCTTCACAGTATTTTTTTAATCTGGCTGAATTTCACTTTTCTTTCTTCCCACTGGAGTGCCATTTGCTTTTACTTCTTTTATTGCATAGAGGTGAGACCTGTCATTACTGAATGAGGCCTTGCCTGATTCATTGTCAAGAAGAGAAACATTTAACAACTGTTACAGAGCTCATAAATGAGAAGGTCCTGGCAATAATAAGTCTTCATGAACACTCTGAAAAACAGTTCAAATTCAGAAGTGAAATACTATAGGTTGAAGCTAGATAGTCTTTTTCTTGAGTTCTGTAACTAGGCTTCTAGAATGTAGGTACTCACAAAAGCTGGTGTAATAGGTATCCTTGTGTTAGTTACTGCCCTTTGATTTCAAAGCCTTGCCACTTTGGGATGCAAAGAACTGGTGGAGGAAGCAGAGGGTAATTCAACTGTGTGGGCTTCATACACTTCCTTTGGAGTAGGTCTGGGGAAAGTCCCAGTATGTAATTTTCCATTAATGCTTCCTTTGTTAGAAAATGAAGAGTTTCTTTTAATTTGTTCAGGGCTTTTTTCCCCCTTGTATAAAAGGGATCTGTTTTATCACTTTCATTCTATGTCTTTCTTTGTCTGCCCTTCTTTTTTTTTTTTCTTTTTTTTTCCTTTTTTCCCTTGTTTTTCATCAAAACAAAGTTTGTTTCTGTAACATCTTGATGCAAGAGTGTTCCACTGCATGGTTTGATGAATATTCAGAATGGATGCATTGAACAAAGTGGAGCACTTGGTGTGTAAAGCAAGAGGCTCAAAGTCAAGAATAAACATAAGTTCCCAGGCTATGGTTGGAAGTGACTGAGATTAGTATGCTTAGTCTCGCATTGGGGTACAGGGAGAAGAAAGCTAGCTAGGGGGTAGTAGCCAGGGGAGAGTGGTAGTGGGATTAGCTTCAAAGGAAGCGATCACCAGAGTGCCACATCAGCTTCTTTCAGCAAAACTGCAGGGAGGGATTAAAAAGCAGGGAGAATAGAGACTGGGTTGTTAAAAATACTGGAAAATTGTCAAAATATTGCAATTTCTGTGGCAATGCTTCTTTGATTTTTCTTGTTTGTTTATTTTGTCATTCCCCTTTCCTGTTTACATCTATGTGACAGAGATGGAAAGCTGAAGGAAGCAGATCAAATCCTTGCTATTAATGGGCAAGCCCTTGATCAGACCATTACACATCAACAGGCTATCAGCATCCTGCAGAAGGCAAAAGATAATGTCCAGCTAGTTGTGGCCAGGGGCACTTTTCCTCAGCTCATCAGTCCTGTGGTTTCCCGGTCTCCATCTGCTGCTAGCACAGTTTCAGCCCATTCTAACCCGGTGAGTATACCCCAAACATCTGGGTGTTCAGTTCTGGTCATCTGTGTACTTACTGCATATATTATTTTGAGACATTTTTGTAACTTCTGTTACCTTCCTTCATATTTCTTGAGGTTTTTCTTCTGTTTATCTTTGTTGTATCTTTTCTCATGCAAAGAGTAGAAAATATTCAAGTTTTCTGTGGGGAAATCTTCTTCTTGGATGTATGCCTTCCTCCCATCTGCCAAATTATCTGTATCCACTAGTGCAAATACAACATGTTTCCTTGATGAAGGTTTATTTTGAGTTTGCAGTAAACAGGATTTTTTTTTTCTTTGCCTTCTGCTTGGGCAAACAATTTTTTGAGACATTGCAATCTGATCTGCACCACCACAGAATGGGTGCTTGTGTCTTTGTTTCTCTACTGTCTGTTAGCTTGGAGGGTCCTGTAAATAACAAGAGTGAGCCATTAAAATGCCTTCAGTATGGATGCACTTTAGGACCCCACAGAAAACAGCTCTGCTACAATTCCTGTTTTTTGACTTCTTTTGCACATCTAACTGTAGACAACATTGCTCAGAACCATGGTGATATTAACTGTACTTTCTCTTCCTGATGTCTTACCCATGTAATGCCTTGTCCTGTGATGAAACAACCTGTCCTCAGTTTCTGTAGGTTTTGCTGTTCAATTATCTGTGGCCCTTTTTTAAGGGAGTCGATAACTGTAAGTATGGAGAGCAATCAGTCTGGAAAACCCTGCTGTTTTAGTGAGTTCTTGAATCATTAGCATAAAATTTTCATTGAAGGAATGTCAGAAATATTCTTTTCATTTGTGTTTAGGAAAACAGCTGACTGACTGAAGCTTTCCTGCCAGCACATAGGAGAGGCCTTCTCTTTCTCTATGTGATTGTCTCTGTATTACCTGAACAGCTTCCCTTGCTTGAAAAATGTTGCCTTCAAACATGCCACAGCTTCTGTTTTTTTCAGCATGCCTGTCCCAGTGCTTGTTTTCTCTTTTTTTCAAATGGAGGGTACTAGGAACCGTTCTTTTTTCTTTAGGCCTTGCTTGAGCATCACTGGTTTAGGTTAAGACTCTGGATTCCAAACAGGTGCCACGGGGCTTTGAATTTGCAATAACTGGATTATTCCAAAGTAAATGCTTATTTCAAGATCCTACCTGCTGTACCACCAGCTGCAGTTTTAAGTTTCAGATGAGTGTGTTGTGTGGCATAGTTCTTCAGGAGAAAGAACACCATGAGCTTCCGGTTGTCCCTTCAAGTAGTTGCCCTATGTAAGCAACCTAGCACTTGTCTTTCAGAGCAGTTTTACTCCTGTCAGAACATGAAACCCGCCATCAGAGCTGCTTCATTCTAGTGCTGTTGACATCTGATAACCCAGAAACCTTTTTTCATTACATGAGGTAATTCTGCTAATTCCAACCTCACAGTACCTGGTGCGACTTTCAGTCTTAAAAACTGTGAATTGGGATTTTGCTTTCACCTGTGCTTTGTTGTAATGGCCAATGTGAACATGCACTTACCTGAAAATTTTAATTTCCTGTCCTGTGAGATTTCCTAGCAGCAGTATTTACTGACTGCGAAGGGGCATGAAGATGGGCAGCCCTAGGTTACTGCTTAAATTCATTCAATAAGTCCTTGCAAGGTCTGATCCACTACCCAGCTCTGTTTTGTACTGAAGGCATTCCACCTGTTACAGAATTAGCAATTTATAACTTAATTATGTAATCTTATACCTAAGAGTAATTTTTAGAAAGGTCTCATGTGTCCACCTTCTTCCAGCCTTTCATTATCAAAAATATACCCAAGAAAAAAGAGAACATAGTTTGCAATTTCTAATTCATATGTTAACTTTTTGACTTGATAATCTTAAAGATATTTTCATATCTATACAAATGATATA
>JAWWEU010000091.1:41557855-41583539 GCA_035583155.1 Acropternis orthonyx
AAAAGAGGAATGATTTTGTTTTGAAGTTACAGCTGATCCTGAGAACCAGTTTTTATAAAGAAGTCTAAAGCTGAATAAACATTTTTATGCTGTCTTTTGGAAGTGTGCTTAGAAATGAAACCTGAAGTCTTGTAATCTACACGCAGTTGTTAAATACCAGTAGTTGGTAACCCTAACCAAACAAATTATTTTTTCTGTGCTTGGGTGACTGCTTGAAAAAGGATATCCTGGTTATTTCTGGGAAAATTCCTGGTAAAATTAGTGTGCTATTAGGCAACCTTCTTTTCTTCTCCAGGTTGTCAGAATATTGACTTGCCACCCCAAAAAATCATCTGGTTCATAGTCTTAAAAGTGACTAAAACTATGTGGTCTTTTTCTAATTGTATGGCACATGGAAGAAGTAGCAAGATGTTAGAAGTTTTTTTTCATCATGATTTTTCCTTAGCATGGGAGATTGTGTAGTGGAGATCACATCCTGAAAATTGGAGATACGGACCTAGCTGGAATGAGCAGTGAGCAGGTGGCACAAGTTCTAAGGCAGTGTGGAAATAGAGTGAAGCTGGTAATTGCGAGAGGTCCTGTTGAGGAACCACCTCTACCAGCAGTTCCTCCAGGTACACCAGTACCCACCTCTGCACTAGATAAACAGGTAAGCAACAGTGAATATACTTAACTCCTTGCAGACATCTACTACAAACTTCCTTTCTTCTTAACTGCTATTTGAATGTCTTGTCCTTATGTTCTCAAAAGCTATGATTTTCTTTCCCAGTAGTGATGTTCTCCTCTGACAGTCTGGGAGAATTTAAATGTAATTAGTCCACAATTCAAGAAATTGTATTTTTGAAGACTTTTGGGATTAAGGTTTAGGACTTCCATAAATGTAATCCGATTAACAACTTGTTCTGGGTTGCTTGTAAGAATACAATATTATATTAGAAACAACTGAAGCCATGAAGTCTTTTCTTCAGACAGAACTATTTGACTATATAGCATTTCCTGTCTATCTGTCTTTTTCCTCTCCAGGAATATTTCTTCTTTCTACATAATTTCAGCTCTTCATCAGACAGTTCCTCCCTGTGCCAACCAGCACACAGATGCTGTTTCCTTCCTGCATGACCTGGCATTGCCCATTTGGTAGATATTCTTTAAAAAAAGTCAACCAGCTGCTACCCTTATTCCCCTGCTGATGATTGTACTGTATACTGTTACTTCTCTACAACTGTCAGCCACTTAAAAAATGCTATATCTATTATCATGACCTGTCAGCTCAAAACCTGTACAAATTTGTTCATTTGCATGTTTGTAGCAAAGTCTGATTTCACAGGAGCCAGGAACAGTACTGTTTTGTCACATGTGGTTATGACCAGATACATTTAATGTGAACAGGTGGAATAAATTAATGAGAGAAGAAAAGTTCACTGTTTTTGAGCCTACAGCTAGATAGAATTTAGGCCGTAGAAAGATTTTTTTGTTTTATTTTCTTCCCAGTTACAATTTAGTTTTCAAACCAGTTGCATCAGAATTAAAAAAACTGTAACAATTTATTCATGGGAGCACAGTTTTGCCACTGCCCGTTGTTGCAGTGTCTGTGAAAAACAAACATATATTTATCCTCCCTTTTGTGGCTATAAGGCAAAGAAAGTTAATCTCAACATGGAGGTTTCTGAGCATCCTAGAGGAGAGACAAATTGGTACTTTTGTATTTTTACAGCACTCGGAGACATAAAACCTTTCTGCATTTTAGATAAGGGAAGCCATATTTAGCCCTAGTATTACTTGTCTGAAAAACATCAGTCTCAAAACAAAAGCTTGATTTGATAATTTTATCTGTGTATATTTCTTCAGTGTTTGCCTTTTGAGGTTATCACAGAATTGACTAGGTTGGAAAAGACCTCTGAGATTGAGTCCAACCTATGACCAAATACCACCTTGTCAACTAGACAATGGCACTAAGTGCCACGTCCGGTCTTCTCTTAAACACCTCCAGTGATGATGTCTCCACCACCTCCTGGGCAGCCCATTCCAGTGCCCAGTCACCCTTTCTGTGTAGAATGTCTTCCTAATGTCTAAACTAAACCTCTTCTGGTGCAGCTTAAGACTGTACCCTCTTGTCCTACTGCTTGTTGCCTGGGAGAAGAGACCAACCCCCACCTGGCTACAGGCCTCCTTTCCCCAGTAGTTGTAGAGAGCGATAAGGTCACCACTGGGACTTCACTTATCCAGGCTAAACAACCCAAACACCCTCATCCCCTCCTCACAGGACTTGTGCTCTAGTCCCTTCACCAGCCTCATTGCTCTTCTCTGGACCTGCTCCAGCACCTCAATGTCCATCCTAAACTGAGTGGCCCAGAACTGGACACAGCACTTGAGGTGTGGCCTCACTAGCGCTGAGTACAGGGGAAGAATCGCTTCCCAAATCCTGCTGGCCACACTGTTCCTGGTACAGGCAAGGATGCCATTGGCTTTCCTGGCCACCTGGGTACACTGCTGGCCCCTGTTCAACTTCCTGTCAATCCAAACCCCTAGCTTCCTTTCTACCTGGCTGCCCTTCAGCCACTTTGTCCCCAGCCTGTGGTGCTCCATGGGGCTGTTGTGGTCATAGTCCAGGACGTGGCCCTTGGTCTTGTTGAACCTCATCCCATTGGATTTGGCTCATATATTCAGCCAGTCCAGGTCCCTCTGCAGAGCCCTCCTACCCTACAGCAGATCAACACTCCCCCCCCAACTTGGTGTCATCTGGAAGTTTGCTAATGGTAGTCTCAATCCCCTTGTCCAGATCATTAATAAAGATATTAAACAGGACTGGGCCCAACACTGATACCTGGTGACCAGCTGCCAACTGGATGCAGCACTGTTCACTACCACTATAGGATGCAATGTTGCAGGATGTATCTTGCAGCTGCAGAATGTGTAAGTTTCTGGTATTGAGGAAGTAGCTCAAATCAGTCAAGGGGCAAAATTTAAATTTTTTTACATCTTCTGATCCATTTCCATACTTTTCAATACCTGGTACCTGCTACATTTCTCCTGGCAGGAGGCAGGCTATTTTTACATGGCTTCTGCATGTACAAAGTCTTGTTCTTGGAAGGAGAACCCTGGTAACAGTCATGCAAGACTTACTGATTTGGGTCTGAATGAAGATGAAGATGGAAACAGATTGCTTTGTTAGTTTCTTCTTATAAAAGACATTGTGGGTGAAGACTTCAAGATCCTCTTAAAGCTGTTGTTGGGAACAGAATGGGTTTTCAAAACAGCCGCTTCTGGTCATCTTCACCTGTAGATGTCTATCCTGTAAAAATTCATGAGGCTGTAAAAGTTGGCTCAGTTTTTAAGTGGCATTTTTAGTGGCATTTACCTCTGGCCAAAGTAATTCTGTATTATCAAGCAGAGAGGTGGTTAATGCAGGAGAAATTTTTCTTGTATTTACTTTTGGTTTTGGTTGGAGTTGATTGGAGAAAGAACTGAAGTCAGATTCTCTTGGCAACTAGCATCATAGCTCTCCTGAAGTCTTCTTTTTTTCGGCATATACATACTTACCTAGTTGAACTGGGTTTAATTAGTATCTGCTATATGGACACTTTAAAAAATGATAGCTGCTACTTGACATGCAGAAAGGACAGAATAAAATAAGGCTATAGCAGGATTTTGTTGGATTTTTTACTTTAAAAAATACTATTTTAAATATATGCATAAATATAGTGACATATATCAGATATTGAAATGGCTAGTAGCTATCTCTTTTAGACAGCTGAAAGATGAAAAATTTAAAACAAAAACTTTTAAAAAGTTGAAATTAATTTTTATATGTTTTTTTTCTTTTAGCACAAAAGCACTGCTGTTAAAATGAGACTTCAATATGTATTTTACTTGCATTAATAGTAAATAATTCCCCCGTAAATTTTTTGTTATTGACATTCAGAGTGTTACAGTAGATATTAAGAGAGATTGTAATTATTTGGCTAGCTGGAAATATAATTGCTCCATACTAAAACACAATTTTTAAGTCTTTCAAAAGCAAGGAATGTAATTGCCTCACTGTAGCTTTTAGTATGTTTTAAACTTGGTAAGTTTCAAAAACATAGCTATAGTTATTCAACAGAATAAACAAATAGAATACAAAATACAGTTAGGATTTTTTCTTCTTTTTGGTAACACAGCTGTCTAAAGCTGGTTCTGATGAGGTGCCAGAAAGGCAGCAAGCTATGTATTCGTATACATGTATGTCTAACTTACTCTACAAGAAATTCATTATTTAATTTGTACAAATTTCACTAGTCATTTTAGTTATCAAATAATGATTTCATAGGTTAGAGGTAATATCCTGGAGCAGTAGGGTGGAGAGGGCATGACTTGCCCCACATTGCTCTACCATGAGGAATGTTCACTATTTCTCTTTTATCTCATGAGCAGCAAAGAGTATAAGCAAAGTTCACACTTTCTTTTTTTATCTTTTCATCTAATTTTACGTGTTAATGACATTAAAGAATGTGGTGGGTCTTTAAAGGAAAAATAGCTTCCTTTCTAATCACTCTTTTCTTATTAGGCAGATGCTTCTGTGGATAGCTGTGAAGATGGGGAGAAATTTAATGTTGAACTGACCAAAAACAACCAGGGTTTAGGAATAACTATTGCTGGTTACATTGGAGACAAAACATCAGGTAATGATCAGTTCCTGCACTTTACAATCAATTGCATACTATGGTGTATGTGCATCAAAGACTTAATTTTGGCCTAGCAGCTCTTAAAAGAACCCTTGGCGATCTAAAAATATATTTAAAGTTTGTAAAGGAAAAAGGATTGCTTTTCTTTTGTGAGAAGGACATTTAGAATAAGAGTGATTGTTGTTCTTACAGAATCTCCCCTTGGTATTTTTAAATCAGGTTTTATTTTCACTTTTAGCTAAAGCTTGTCCTTATATGTTTTTGAAGAAACATTTTAAAATAGGCTTAGCCTTTTTTGTTAGAACTAGCAGGGTTTTTTAAAATTACACTTTCCTTTTTAAAAAGCTCTTACAAGATAACGTGTTAGTATTCTGAGTAGTTTTAGGAGGTATTGTTATTAATTTTTAAACAATGTGTATAGTGCTGCTGGCAAATCAAGAATTCCTTAGTGACTTCTGGATATAATAAATATTTATTGGCCTGTGGACTGTGGCAATCAATAAATAAGTTTATTTAAATAAATGCATGCAACAATATTCATGTATGGTTGTGTCTTTTTACTTTTTAACTTCTACTACATTTTTCAGAAAAATTTTTCAGAACTTTGTTAGGCCTCATTAGGGAGTATTTGGCAAATCCAGTATTGCTAGGAATCGATGTTTGTTGAATGTGTTGCAAAACTTCTCAAAGGGCTGTTGATTTGACTTGTACCCAAATATATATTAGAAAAATGAATGAATTGGTACATTCAACGTTATTGTCAGTTTATAGCCATAGTTTGTCAGCTTAGAAAAACTGGACTAAATTTTAACAGTCTTGTTCCATGGGACAGGATGATCACAATTTGTGCAAGTCCACTCTTTAGCAGCTTTGAACTGAATCTTAGAATACAAATTAAACTGTAGACCATGTGGTGTATCTGAAAGTGTGTTTTAACTGATTTAGTGTTTGGGTATTGGCAGACTTCAATTTGAAATTACTGAGCTGCATGTAACTGTGTTAGAAAATATTCTTAACCTAGGAACTAATTAGGTAAGTCAATTTTGTGACTTAACACTTCGTTACGCCACAACTTTGCTGTTAGAGATGTAGCAATAAAAATACTGGACGACAAGATCCGTGGCTCAATCTTTCATGAATGACAAATGACAACTTTTTGTGTTATCATACAACTGTGACAGGATATAAGAATGCTTGGAAATTAGTAAGATCACCCTGGGAAACAAAAGCTTTAAAAAAAAAGGAGACATGTCAATGATGTGACTTTAATATATTTGTAATCTTATTTTTGATAAGTTGAATTGAGTCATTAGCCCTCCTTCCTGCTAACTTTTGTCATATTGAGGTTCAGTAAAAAATTAACTTCAGGTCTGCAAAGGCTCTGACAACTTTTCAAATGCATTTTGTAGTGGATTATCTTCACATCAAACATACTAATTTAATAGAATGGGAATATTTGTTGAGAGAAAGTAGGTTCTATTAAGATTTCTGATATCAATGTTACAGGCCTGTGACCATCAGACTTGATTCCATACAAGTTTATGCTGTTATTTTTCTCACTTTCATGTATGATGTGCATTGTGGAACTCCATAGATTTTCACTTTATTGAGCTGTTGAAGCAAGTGTGTTTCCCCTGAAATGGATTTTGTTTAGTAAAATGTCCTTTCTGTAGGTGTTTTCTAATATATTACTTTTTCTTCTGATTCAAAACTAGTAGCCATCTGAAATGGTTCTTTGGGTTGGTTGTTTATGGCTTTTTGTTTTTTGTTTTTTTTTTTTAAATTAGTGTCTTATTTTATCGAATACTGACAGCTAGTTAAAACCTGGTTCACACGTAAGTTTTAGTCCTGTTCACTTATAATTTTCTGGATTTGGCTATGCAAAAATGCATTTTCTTAAGCAGTTATTAAGTATGTAGAAAATTCAGAGTTTATCAGATAGTATGCTCAAGCAGAATTTTCTGTCCAAGTCTAATAAAAGTCAGAGATAGGGTTTTTTTGTTGATGTTGGTTTCAACATTTAGATTGAAGTAAGTTGGAGTATTGCTTGTTTTGCAGCAAGAATCGTGAATTCGGTGTAAGATTGTGAAAGAAATGTGGTCGAGTGCAAGCCGACATTAATCAGACTTATCCTTTAGGAAAATAATAATATGTGTGTTTCACTTAAAACATTACTTTCTTCATGATTCTTATCTTACTTTGAGATTGTGTTTTCTTTTGTTTCTCCCTTTGACTGGTGCCATTAGTTGGAGATTGTTGCATTATTTAAACTATTTCTTAATAAATTAGTTAATTTAATTTTCTCTCTTTCTTCATCCCAGAACCTTCTGGTATCTTTGTGAAAAGCATTACAAAAGGCAGTGCTGTTGAACATGATGGCAGAATCCATGTGGGAGATCAAATTATAGTTGTAAGTAAATACAGAAAGAAGTGAGATCACTTGTCTGCAAAACTCTGCTTTTTTAAGTTGTAAAGAAATGCTTATATAGTACTTGTTCAAAATACTCAGGATTGGTGTTGAAATGGTGAATCCTTTTTTACAAAGTATTGATCATATTACCTTTCTCATTGTGCTATCTGCATGTAACTTGTAGGTCTTTCAAAAATCTGTATTATATCTGTGTATCTTATCAATAGGAGCTTAGTAAGTGCAAAGTTTTAAAGTTTTATTCAAATTGAGCAATGGTTTTCAAAATGATTATATTAACATTTTAGGTGCTCAGAGAAAGAAGAGCATGTTTTCATCCAAAAAATGTTACTTGTGTGGTGAAAATTAGGTCATGAATGCAGGGAAGTGCGTTTTTGTCTCTCGTAGATCTGTCCTTGCATTTGCGTGAGGGCAGCAGTAAGAAAAAGTTATGGTCTCTCTCCAAATGTGCCTACATGTTTCTTTGTGGAAGTATATATGTTTTTTGTAATGATTTACATGCTGAATACTAAAATTGATTATTGCAAAGTTTGCTTGCTTCTTGTACTGCAGATGCAGCAGAAGAAATTATTTGAGTGATATCAGGCAGAAGAATAGTAAATATATTTTAAATATGGCTTGCGTAACCACGGAGGAAAAAATTTAATAACCCCATCAGATTTTTAGTTACTTTATATTTAGAAGAGCACCAGAGGTGAAAGAAGTCCTGAGAACAACAAAATGACTAAAGGTCCAGGGGCATTCATTCTTCATGGAGGAGGAATTAAAATAATGAAATATGTGTGTTGTGTAGATAGACAGAAAAAAAACTAGAGTCAAGGAACGTGGTATTGCTAGAAGTGTTTCAGAAATTTAAGGCACTGACATACATTTAAGGCTAGATGGAGAAATAATAGGATATTAGAATCTGCAGGGAGATGTGTTGTGTGCTAGGGATAATGGAATGAAATTAAGCAATGGCAGTTTTGAGTTTCAGAAAAAAACCTTGAGTTAATGAGGTAGTTTCAAACAGGGGAGGCCAAAATCTTGTTCTTTAAAATAGTAAAATGATTAACCAGTGATAACATCTGATTGGTTGTGGCAGTGTTTGATAGGGAAATTGGACTTCATGGTGTTCAGTAGTAGACTTCCTTGTACTGAAGTTGCTTGGCCTCAGAGTGACTGTGCTCTCTTTTTCTTTCTACCACCATGGATCTATGTGACTCTCCTTACCTTCCTGTCACCAGCACTCCTAGCCATTACTGTGTTGGTTTATTCACCCAGTATTCTCTCCTCAGAGGTAGAGATGGCTGAAGTGGTCAAGCAGGCGGGCTGCAAATATGCCCTGCATGACACATGATGTGTCCTCTCCCACCCTACAGAGCACATCTGCCTGGCTGCACCATTATGGGCACCTGGAGCACTTCCTCCCTGTTTGCTGTGGCCCTGGTTGTCACCTAGCTGTGGGCTACTCCAGTGGAAGTGCTTGGCATATCTGATTTCATAAAGTCATTCAGGTTTTGCTTTCTTCTCCACTTGCTTTGTGCTCAGGCTAACAGATGGTGAGAGCTCACCACATTATTTTGCCCTGGACTTTTTTTTCTGGATGGACTGAAAAGCTGCTTAATTCTGCAGGTGGATGGTACAAATCTTCAGGGTTTTACTAACCAGCAAGCAGTTGATGTTTTGCGGCACACAGGACAAACAGTTCAGCTCACTTTGATCAGAAGAGGTTTTAAGCAGGAAAATCATATTCCGCCCCAGGAGGACTTCAGTGCCCCTGTTGAAAAGGACTTACTGTTCCAAACAAGGGATGGTACCACAGCCAAAGGTAATTAAAACTAGCTTTGCTTTGAAGTTGGCTTGAAACGTTTTTCTTCTCAGTTGCAAACTAGACATAAAATTGGCCACATTCATTCTGAGTAGGTATTACTGATGGCAGAGCTGCTGTACACGAGGGCAGAACTTGCTCTATTATGGTTTGATTAATCTTTAGACACAGTGGTATTATTTGGTATATTTTCAAAATGAGGGTTCAAAGTTGTACCCTGAATTGCACTTCTGGCTGAATTGCTTCAAGACTTTGATACTGCAAATTTTCAAATGGCAAGAAGGCAGCAAATCTTTTATTTGTGCTCAAGAGGGAAAGCTGCATTCTAAAGCAAGCAGAGGAATACCTCCTCAGTGAGCAAAAGCACATCTCAGCTCCTTTCACTCTTGCATGTCACAAACTCCTGATATGGGAGGAGTGGCCTGTATCTAGAGGTTATTAATAATCTGATCAGACATTAATGATGTATGTGTACAATGTTCAGAAACTAAAGACCAGTATTAATTTTGCTGTTTATGACATGAGATTAGTGAATCTTAATCCTATATACTTTGCATATATGTGCCAGCTCTTGAAAGTCAGTATGCTTGGAACATAGGATATCTGAACAGAGGCTGGATGCACAACTATCTACTTGTGTTGTAGTTTGATGTCAGTAAAAGTACATCACCATTCATCAACTGTGGCATAATCCCCACCTTGCACAAGCAGTATGTTATTTATCTTCCTCCCACTCCCACCTTTAGCAAAAAGTACAGACAAAATACTCAGATTACTGTTTCTCCTGCCAATAGATATTCAAGACATCTGACAGCCAATAACATACATAATAGAACTTTACGGCAGAAGAGGTTCTCTGCAAGTGAAGAGTGTGTCAGTTATGCAAATCTCCCGAGTCTATAGCATTTTCATTTTCAGTGTCAACTTCCTGAATTGCATGAAGGGGAAAAAAAAGAGTTAATACAAAAATGCTAAAGAATGTACATTAGATAGATTTTCTTTCAGTCATAGAAATGCAGATGCTGATAGTTGCGTGTTTGTTTGTTTGTTTGTTTGTTTCATTGAAAACTCACTGGAGAAAGCAAAGAATTAACAGGAGACAAGGTCTTCGAAATGTGAAGTTTCTTCTGAGCACCCCATGCGAGATTCCATTTGTCAAATGAAGTCCAGTGGAAGAGAGAGTTGATTCCCTGAAGTATACCTGTGAGCATGATGAACACTGCAACATAAATAGCTGAAAAGATTTATTCTTTTTTTTCCAGATAACAGTGAAACAGAACAGGGGTCCCCATCCCTGCCATGCAGTGCCAGTATGGTAAATATTGGAGATGACGTGGAGCAACAGGAGACAGGTTCTCAAGGTTCAATATTTTTTTCTGTGAAAATGCACTTGTGTGTGCTTACACAAAGATCAGATGCTTTTTATGTCTTTCCATCTCCTGCATCCTGTGTAGCTGAGGTAGACCTAGAAAGTCAAAGTAGTCACACATTTAATCATGTACTCTTGATCATGAGTTCTGTAGGATCACGACTGTTACATGTGTCTGAAAATGCTTATATGCCAAAGATGTCATATGAAGCATTCTGCTTTTGCTACTTGCTCAGCCCTCTCTTAGTCTAGTTTTGTGTGTCTACTCTTTTTAAACTAGTCCAGAAAAAATGTTTTTTTAATTCATTCTCCAATATACTTTATCTTGAAATTGTCTGTGTCCACACAGCTACAGTTCCAGGGCTTCTACCTCTTCTGATAAACTTCTTTTCACAAATTCCTGAGCTTGCCTTAATTCCGATCTGTGTTCTCTGGTAATGTTTGAAATTCAGTCAGTTCTGTTGCACAGATACTCGCTAAATTCTCTCATACTCTTTGTAGAAACTCATAGTTTCTAATGGGTATTTTTTTCCGTCTTGAGCTCTTAAAACACTGTTCTGCATTTCAGAAGTCCTATGTGATGTTTTCCAGATTGAGACAACACATGGCATGCTTTGAAACATTTTCCCACTTCTAGAGCAAGAGGGAAACTGAAAAGTTTTGTGATATGTATGTTTTCATAGTTCATACTTTCCATTATCTTGGATAGTGAAAGGAATTTCTTTTTAACACCTTTCCTTCAGATACTGCTCAGTCTCTGCTTTGGGAAAAGTATTGTCCTATTTGAATACCATACACCATTTCGCTATATATTTAGTAACGTTTCTGAGCCATGACTTGACTTAAAACACTGTCCAAGGCTGTTACACATTTTATATTATTACTAATGTCAGTGGGATTCAAGAACCTTGTAATGAAGATTCTTGTCTTTGCTTGTGATGAACATTCATATCTGAAGTATTTGTTTGGATATTTACTTATAGGGACAGTCCAGACCATGGACCTTGAATATGTAGCATCCTGTTAAAACTGCAGTGTTTGCTGACTGTTATATCTAAATACTGCTTTTTATTTCTTCCTGCCATAGAGCCTGGAGAATGTGAATGAGGGGGAAATGAGCAGGAAGAAAGCATTTCTTATTTTTTTCAGCCTGCAGATAATCTTTTAATCAATTTAAGACTTACCGCAGTTTGCTGCCTAGCCTGTCACTGTATTTTTTACCACATCAATGCTTGTCCCCCTTCCTTCCTTTCCAAGTTCATTGCTGCTCTTTAGCTATTACAATTTTATGTCACTGTATGTGTGCACATATGTGAGTATAACATTAAAAAAAAAAAGAAAAAGAAAAAGATGGGACTTTCTGCATTCTGTTGCTGTCTTTTAGGGCCTACAGTTTCAGAAAAATCCTTTACAGTTGTACTCACGGTTTTGAAAATACAAAACCTCCAGGCTCGGTCTTTGAATGCTCTCTGTGAAATGCAGCCTGTCCAAAAGGATCAGTATGCAGTTTACATTTTTCAGTATTTTGGCCATCCATCCCCCTGAATCAGTCTAATCAGCACACATATGGTCTGATTTAATACATGCCCAGGGCATGAATGCAACTTTTTAATTTTCTTTGCACCTATTATTTTGAAAAATTGCAACAAATTCACTCAACTCTGAGGCTAATTTAAATATGTGTTCTTCCTTTCCAGCTGCACACACCAAGCTATTGGACTGAACTTCATGTCTTTCAAAATACACTGTTAGTTTTGCAGGGTTGGAGTCTAATATTATTTTGCAGGTTTTTCCTTGGGTAAGCCCAGGCTTGGTGAGACAGAACATGCTATGTTTTTAGTCATGTTTAGGAGAGTTTTGGCATCATGGGAATGATTGTGTCATCCTGTATGTTCCTGATTGTGTCATCTTGTATGTTCCATATAACTTTAGTTCCTATAACTTCATCTGTTATAGGAGTAGACTAGTTGTTATATTTTGTCACAGTAATTTCAGATATAATGTTTAGATTTCCAGCTAACTACTGCAGAAGAAGCTACAAAGATAAAGTGGCAGAGGATTATGGGTTCGAATTATGAAATAGTGGTAGGTAAATTTTGTTCACTGTTGTTAAATGACCTTTCATCTGCCAATGTATTATGTTGACAACATACAGATAGAAATATGTTTGTATTGTATTTTCCGTCATGTATAAAAATTATACATATGCTTCTTAGTCTATTGAGATTATTTTATTTTTTTATAAATTTAATGTAGATATATATTTTTCTGTATTTTGGCAAAACAATCATAGACTTTAGTTAGATTGCTGTGCCTATGAGTATTGTTTCAGCTATTTCCTAGCTTCAAGAGAATAAAGGTGTATTATAGAAAAAATTAATATTTAGCATGAAATTCAAAACTCCCTTCATTAGCTAGAATTTGAAACATCATACCCATTCTGCCTACTGAATAAATATTTTTATGTAATGATGTAAGTAATGCATAGAACATATACTGTATATACAGTTGAAAAGTGATATCTGAGTTTAGGAGTTACTGCAAAATCATATGCCATAGCTGTACTGTCTGCAGAAGAATGTATCATTAGATATATTCTTGTCATAAACAGTTTCTACTTGTGTATTGTGAAAGGGTATGTGATCAGAGTTTCAGTTTTTACCTGACTGTTCCCATTACACTTGACAATACTTGTGATTTCTCACTTCTGGAATATTGACCTTATTGTTTGTAAATTGAAATGGAAAGTAACAGGTATAGCTGTAAATATGAAAAATGTAACCGTTTCTTAACCTTATTTTAGGTGGCTGTAGTTAACAAATTTACTGAAAGCAGTGGGTTAGGGATAAGCCTTGAAGCTACAGTGGGACATCATTTCATCAGATCTATCTTACCAGAGGGGCCAGTTGGACGAAGTGGCAAATTGTTCAGTGGAGATGAACTGCTGGAAGTAAGAAAAAATACTATTTTATCTTAGTCTGTATTCAGTAAGGTTTTTGAGCAGTAAGTTGCTTCTCATGGGTTATGACCTTGGGAAGGTAGCATATCTAACTGCATACCAGTTAGTGGTTGAGCAGTCACTTCATATATGCACTTACATGAATTTGTGTGAACGCATATGTTTAATGCATTTCCCAGCTGGTAACAGATTTTTCATATACAGTCCAAGATCTCTGTTGTGTTTTAAGCTCAGCTGGCAATTAAGCATTGCATCTTCTTTTTCTCTACCTCCTCACTGGCAGAGGATGAGACACCAGAAAATCCTTTCTGTAGGATAAATGCACTTAGCAGCAATCAAAACACCTGTGTGTTATCAACATTATTCTCATGCTGAATCCAAAGCACAGCACTGCAGCAGCTACTGAGAATATATGAAGTCTATCCCAGCTGAAACCAGGACAGTCAACAAAAAAGAATAGGTAGCAAAAGCATTAGGATTTAATAAAAATATTCATACACAGTGAAGGACTAAACACCCGATTATTTTTCTAAATTATTTTCTTAGAATTGTGAATTTGGTTTACAGGACAAGAAACATGAAGTTACAGAGTATGTGGTGTTTGTTTGGTGGCATCATGCAATATGTAAGACTATACATTCAGTTCAGTCCTTGGTGCTGATTCTGAGCACTGAATTGAATAGAAATAGAGTGTTGACAGTGTTTATTAGCATGGGAGTTTTTCTTTGTTTTTTTTTAATGAGGTGATGGTGGTGGTTTTTTTGCCCATTTTTGTTCATTGTACTTCTAAATACTCTGTGTAGTTCTAACCAGTGTGTATTCTCTATTTATTGAGGTGAATGATATCTCTTTGCTTGGGGAAAACCACAAGGATGTGGTCAGTATCTTGAAAGAACTGCCTATTAACGTGACTATGGTATGCTGTCGTCCGGTAGCTCCCCCCATCATTCAGCCAGAAGTAATAGAGAGTCTAAGTCTATCTGAGGTTCAACTCACAGGAAAGGTATTTTGTCCTTAAAAGATCACTGAAAATGACTGTTTCCTTGAGAAAAAAACCAGATAAAGCTCTTCTACAAGATTAGAAATAGCTTTTAATATTCTAGTAATTGAAACCAGACAAATAGGAAAAGACAAATTATGTTTATCAACCAAATCTTTAGGCCACCAGAAGATGTCAATGCTGGTGAATCACGGGCAGAAATATTCTGGGACGCTGGGCTATCTATCTAAATAATGTACTTCTGTTCTGTAGGTGAGATGTAGGGATATGGCAAACTGAACTGTGTGTTCTTTAGAATCTGCATATATTTAATCTGGTTTTGAACTTTGCCTTCTGGGTTTATATTGCACAGAACTGTGTGTGCGTTCACTGGCTGATGTGTCTGTCACTTGTAAGTGAGGAGCTCTGGGCAGCCTGATGAATTAAACATGTAGGAATGGCCTACAGTGAAGTACACAAAGCAATACCATTTGTATGAAAAGAGACACAGTTAATTCTGAGTTCTGGGCAAGACACCAAATTCAGTTCATAATTTCTAAGCTTTTCTGTGAATCCAAGTGAAGAACATAGATGTCTGTGTATGTATGTGTCTTTTTTCTTTTATTAACGTTCTGACTACTGTATTACTACATTTAATGAAAACATATTGTAGACATACCATTTAATAACAGATATTTCCTGTATATTTGAATGCATGTACTAATGAAGTTTTTTGAGGTTTTTTGTTTGACAGAAATTCTATTTTGTAAATATTTTTGCAGTGAGTACTTTAATATACTTGCAGAAGAGCTGTGTTATTAAAAGGCTATGTGAATTCTGTGCTAGGTTTATGAGACTTGTTTGTTAAATCTGCTGAGTGCTTACACTTCCTCTGTGTTTTAGAGATACATCACTTAGTTTTGATCTTACTTTTCGGAAACAGATTTTTGTCACTGCAGATTCACAAGGGTTTACATTTTAGTGGTAAACATTTACTGTTTTTCGCAGGCTCACATAGAACTTGGATTCATTGGCTCCTCAGACACAGAGGGAACTGCTTTGGAAACAGCTGATGAGGGTCGGAGTACAGAAGAGGTGCAGAGCTCATCTTTGGCAATGTGGGAAACAGAAGTACAGCACATTGAATTGGAGAAAGGGAGTATGGGGCTTGGATTTAGCATATTGGACTATCAGGTAACTTCTGCATTTCTTTGAATAGAGGACAAAATACTTTGTATTGTTTGGATCTTGCAGTATATTCTAAATGTGTATTTTAAGGGTAAATCTTAATAGAAACCTAGCAACAGAGTAAAACTAATCATTGCTGGTAGGCATCCCCCTGATTGGATTACATTTTCCTCTTTCTGTATTAAGACTGCAGGTTCTAATGATGATGGTAATACTGGTCCAGAAAAACTGATAATCCATTATATACTAGGGTCTTCAGAAAGCTACCTTCTAGTGACCCAGGGACAATGAATGATGTAGCCAGAATATTTCAGGCATTTAGCCATGTATTTTGCACCTGCACTGAAGTGTTTAGGGCAAGATCCAATAAAGGACTTAGGTGCTTAAAGCAGGATTTACTAAAATCCAGAACTGCAATTCTGAAATCCCTTGCTTAGCTGCGGTTTGTCCAGGACATGTTTAAACACCCCTATTCGTTTTGTGTTTGACTTCAGAATTCCTGGATATCTAAGCTGTGATTTTTGGTGTGTCCCACTGAACAGCTCAGGGCCTTTCTCTTGCCTGTACTTGGTCAGGATCTCAGAACAAATGTTCTTCCTGTTCCCAGTTGTCCAATGGATAATTTTTAACCTGACCTCAAGTAATTTCTCCCTGTGGAGCTTTTGTAAGCTTTTGCTGAGCTGTGTGGTGGTGCTGCAGGACCCAGCCTTCCTCAAGGTTTCTAGTGGATCTTGTCCCTAGGAGTTCCTGCATTTACATCTGGAGATCACTTCCTGGTGGAAATTATGCCCCTAGGGCACTGCTTAGAATTAATCTATGCCTTAGATTTTGCATTTGCACACTGGTAAAGGTGAAGAACCATGCAGTGTAATAATCTTAAGGATAAAGGTGTAGTCAAGTGTCTGTTTTATGAAACAATGAGTATTCTTTAATGTGTTAGCCATGACACTTTGCAGTGAGACATCAAAGCTGAGTTGAGTATTTGAAGTCTGTGTCAGTACACAGTAAAGCATATTTTTCTTCAACCCCTTCTGAGCATTAATACAAATGGTGGGTTGGTGACCAAATTTTGTTTATGGATAGTAGTACTAAAGGGTGGTGGGAACTGCCTTAAATTAGTTAATATATTTTCCACATATGAATTAGAGTCTATCTTACAGCTTTAGTCAGCTTTCTGAAACATACCTTTTTTTCCATGTTGTAATATCTGTATCTTGTCCGATGTTCTCTGAAATGCAGGAAAAAAATTCAGTTTGTCATTGAAGTTTCTGCCTTCACCTAAGACTGTGAACTGTGAAATAAATTTACAGTGAGATTTATCTTTGTATTTTACTGTTTCCATCAAATTTTCAATTAATTTTCAATGAACAGTGACTGCAGTTAAGGACAGTTATGCTCATACTAGTATATTCTTCATGTTTTGTACAATGACAGGCCTGTAGAAAAGTCTGCATAATTTCTTTCCCTAAAGAAGACTATCACATAGACTAGAGAGGTATTTAAAAAAAAAAAAAAAAAGTTATACGCAGTGCCACCTAAAGTGATAGTGTAAGTATCTGTTGTTAAAATGGCAAGGAAGATGTTCAGACTCAAGCATGTCTCCATGAATTCTAGTTATACTTCCACTTGCAAAGTGTTTTATTGCTCCATGGCATTCTTCTTACTGCATTAACTGCACTTAAGTGTTAAGGTTCTTTTCAGTGTCCTTCCTGCTCTCAACATTTCTCTTGCACGTGGCACTTTCAGCAGTCTCCCAATTCCTGTGATTTTTGCATGCTGCCTTGATGGTGTCCATCCCTTTGGATGTACATCTTGGCATGGAAACTTGTTACAGCTTTGTGCATGTTTGTAGATGTTTGCTTTTCTCTTACTTTTGCTATCAGTAAAGCTGTTACATGATTACATTTCTGTGCTTGCACTCAAGTGGACTGTGTGTTGGAAGTATTAACATGATGTTCCTTGTGAATGTAATTCTGTAAGAATCACACAAATGTTTTGCACCTGTGATAATTGTTATACCAGAAACATTCCTGTTACTAGTATTTGATGCTAGCTTTTTTATAAAAATCAGTGCCCTAGTTGATAGGGACTTCAAAGCAGATATTTTTAAAAGCAAACACTACTTTATTTTGGCTTGGTGATTAGAGTGCTGTACTGGTATGCTCCTCTCTCACATGAAGTGTTTAATTAGACATGCACAAGAATTGCCTCTTAGAAAGTGCTTTCTCTGTTGAGCAAGATCTGGTGCCATGAAGTATAAGAGACTTAATGAAAATAAGAGATTTGGTCTGCTGGAATGCCCGTGTTACTTTTGCCCCAGTCTGCACTGCCCACCTGTATCTGCAGATCACTGAGTGTAAGGGTGGATGGAGTCTGCAGCACTGTCACTGCAGTAGGAAGTACTTGAATTTCTGATGTGTACAGACAACACTCTACAATTTAGTAGTATTTTATACTGAAGATACATGATGGGACATCACCTAGAAAGTAGTAATAATTTTCACATTAAAGACATAAAAACAGATGGAAGTCTAAATGTGTGGGCAGTATGGACAGGAAGGTTTGCCCCTAGTGAGGATTCAACTGGACAAGAGCTCAAACTTCTTAATAACCTACCTTTTTTGGTTAGTAAAAGTTCATGAATAAAAATGTGCCTCTCAAGACATAAAAGAGTAAGTAAAATGAAATTTTTTTCTTCCTTTTATTTAATTAGGATCCTGTCGATCCAGCAAACACTGTAATTGTGATTCGCTCATTAGTTCCTGGGGGTGTGGCTGAGCAAGATGGCAGACTTCTTCCTGGAGATCGGCTTATGTTTGTCAATGATATCAACTTGGAAAATGGGTGCCTGGAGGAAGCAGTACAGGCACTGAAAGGAGCTCCAACAGGAACAGTTAAAATAGGAGTTGCCAAACCACTGCCTGTAAGGATCTGGGAATTCTATGGGTACTTTTCATGTCATTTAAGCTGGTACATGCCGATCCTGACTTCTGCAAACACTCTGTGTGTTTTGGAGTATAGCTGAGTGGCCCACCTATTTCCTTGCATGTAAATGTGTCCTGGGTAGTGTGTGGCTGGTGTAGTGATTGCAGAACCTACCACACCTGTTGACAGGCAGAATTTTGTACACTGTACACTTTACATGGTTCTCTCTTTACATGTGTGAAATGGTGACATAAAGTTGTTTTTAAGTGGTTTGTCTGGAACTTAGCTACTGCTTTGCTTTTCAAGGTGTAGTATGTATGTATGTCTTTGTAGTTACACTGCACACTTTGTTTATGTAATAGTGTGTAGTCTTCAGTTTGTATACATCTAACTAGTTACTTCAGGCTTTATTTTAGAAGATACTCTGTGACAATTCAAAAAAGGAGTTTGAATGAGACCTATGGTGACTGAGATAATGTATCAGTAAGGATGCTGCTGAACTAATGTCCGTGGTGTGCTAAATTCAAACCAGTAGAATGGCATTAGTTCAATACATACAAAGAAGATACCTGTCTATATTTACAAGCAAGCTCAAGTGCAGTCTTAGGGGTTCATTCTTTCTTTTCATGAATTGATAGTCTTGTAATCCTTGTGGATGGAGACACCAAATTTTCATTCTTAGTAGATCTTGTGGAGAGAGTGGAAGGGAATGACTATTGTTTAAGTTACTAGAAAATTTGCTTTTCATAGTAAGATTTGCTTTTTAAATTGCTCTGTTAAATTCATATTTTGTAGTGGGGGCTATATTAATGAAATGTCTTACAAGTCAAAAGTTGCTTACTTAAGAAAATGTCACTCTAAGAGAAAATGCATGGAGGTTTTGTTTCTGTTCCAAACAGTTGTAAACGTTCAGCATTTGCACTTCAATATTTCATGTATTATGATTACCAAGTAATTAACATTGCAAATAATCACTGGGTTTTTTGCAGTACTGGACAAATGCATTTACTATCAAATTATGTTGGGAAAAGCTTATTGGTTTATAGTCAGAATTATGTTTTGTCCTCTAGAGGCTGTTCCACCTGGCAGATACAGTAGTAAAACACAGACAGTGGATGAAGTCTTCCTGTCTACAAATGAGAATGCTCTCTGGCTAGCAAGATTATAAAGACCTCTGCTGTTAGGGTCTTACTCTGGAGTACTGTGGTGGCACTTTTAATATATCTTTATTAAGAACTTTCAAGAAATTGAAAATCAGTTTAAACTAAGTTTTGGGTTCTGTGGTGTACCTGGATAGGCCTTTTTCATTACTTGGGTTTGTAATATGAGGTGTGAAGGTGAATCAATTCAGGTAAATCAGAAAAAAAAAAAAAAAAACCGCTTTACCTACCCAGTACTGTGATTGTGATTGAAATGAACTCTGCTGCCTTTGGAATCCATTTGCCTTTCTAAACAATCCTGCCCCCTCCCCCCAGAATACACTCTGCACCTCCCGTGTCCAGGCCACTTATCCGACTCAGAGCTTCGTTCTTTCTGCAGCTTTCACCTGAGGAGGGCTATGTCTCTGCTAAGGAAGATTGCTTTTTCTACACTGCCCAGTCACTTGAGGAGGAGGGGCCAGCTGATGCAGCCCTCTTCCATGCTGAGCTGGCTCTGGTTAGTGGCCCAACTTACCAAAGGTTTCTTCAATCTTTGCATTTTGTAACAAAAGGAGTTGCTTTGTCACTATTCGTGCTTATTTTTCAGTCTTTACTCTCACCACATTACTCATCTACCATAGGTGGGATGAATCCTGACATGGTAGAAACTAACATCTAGAGATGTTTAAATGATCTGTGAATCTGGCCTATGATATATTAATTGCTGAGGGAAAAAAGGTATTTTTCTGATGTTTTTGAAGTGCATGGCTATCCAGATCTGCTTGTATGCACTGAGCATCCCTTTGGAAATCTCACCTTGTGCAGAGAGATGTTCATATGCTTATTTTCCTATGTATCACTTATCTACCTTGAAAAGTTTCTGGTACTCCCTTTTTGCATGTAATCCAGCCTTATCAGGAATACTGTCTGTCCTCGAAAGCTGCAAATACTTCCTCCTAATAATGTTCTTCAGCCTTCAGCATCAATTGAGATTATGAGATTTGCAAGGTCAAAAGGTGTTCACTTGTAAAAACAGTGCAGCTTACCTGAGCATTTCATGCCTTACATAGCCCAGAAGTTACCAATAAGAGCTCAGATTAAAAAGACACAGGAAATAGGACTATACAAAAAAGTAGGAAAAAAACCCCTCGATCCCTTGCCCCGCAAAAAAAAACACCCAAAAACCCAAAACATCCAACCCAGAATATCTATATATTGTATACATATATGTGTATTCCAAGTGTGTCTTCTCATGGTTGTTTGTACCTGTCTGGGTCCGGTATTGAAGTTATTAGGCCATCATTTTCTGAGGACTTGAGCAGGGAAACAGTTTCTACTAAACACCGGAACTTAGTTCATTAGGAAAAAAAAAAACAAAACCAAACAAAAACCTGAAATGTATCCTTCAAGGGTGAAAATCTCTGCACTACTGTTTCCAGTAGGTTTGTCGTTTTTTCACACTTGCAAATGGCAAGCTGTTTTAATAACTTGCCTTTAAACAAGACTACTTGTTTTTAATTCTGCAGTTTGTTACCTTTTTAGAGTAGTTAGATAATAGTATTTGTCTTACTCCATTCATTGAGAAGCATAAGGATGCCACATTATATACTAAAAATAGCCTGTAATTAAAGATGTGTTGAAGAGATCAGATTAAAACTAAAGTGTTTAAAAAATTTGATTTCCATCTGTGATTTGTATTAAAAAAATTAAACTTGTGAAAAAAGTAATGAAAGTATAGGACTTAATAGTAGAGTTACATTGGCAATTCTGTCAACTGTCCAATTCAACGTGCAAAATATGGACGTAAATATGCAGTCTCTCAGTAAGATGTGGTTGCAGAGTGCATTTATGAGATCCTGTTTTTCATAGATAGATCTGCACTCAGGTTCTACAGATCTGTTCTGAATTTTCACAATATTTCATTTAGAGCATAGCTTTGGTAACATTAATCTGTGTTTGCCAGACAATGAGCTGAGAATAAGTTACAAAAAAGGAGCAATTTGGATTAATTATTAAGTCTTTAGACTTGAAATAATAAAAAAATTGATCCTTTTTACCCCAAAACAGAATCAATATGTTGAATCAGTGCATATTGTTGCTATTGCTGTTGTGCATTTGCTGTAGTGAATTCACAGTATGATTAACCACAGTTATCTGAAAAAAGTTAGGTCCCATCTCTGCAGATGGATGCTCTTGTCTGCTTTATGAGTTCATGGTATGTCATGACTCTAAACTCACTGATTATTTTTGTTAACATACACCACTTTCTTGAACTTGCCAGGGAAGATGTAATTACAATCAAAGTGTAGTATATAAAGCACCATAAATGAGGTCTTTTAGGACTTAATTTTATTCTAGTATTTGAAAGTACATGAGTCTTAAAAAAAATTATGTTTCATTTAAAAAACAAGGTAAAAACCACTACCCGTGTCCATATCTGAAACTCTTCTAAAAATTTTATTTCTCATGTAAGAGGAATAGAAGAAATGTGGAAATGTCTATAGTAATCTTGTTGTCAAATGTAAAATATTTTAGAAATCAGAAAAAATCATGTAATAAATTGTTTTAAAAATGTACTGTAAAGCATTGCAATTTCCAGATGATTGTTTTTAATAGGGTATAAAAAATAACTAAGTCAAGGGAATGTTCCTGACAGGTGGCACCAAGTGAAGCTCATTATTTTTTCCATCCTAATTTTTGTAACAGAAAATTAAAAAGAAACATAAAAACAAGCCCTAAAGAAATCCAAATACTTACACCGGAGAGTGCAGCAGAATTCTTACAGTGCCTTGTGCTTCTATTAACAGGCATGAGACTGCCTCAGCCCTGCAAGTTATTCTAGTTGAGACTCTTACTTTACTTCAGATACTCTTTGCAACCTTTAAAAATGCAGTAATACAGATTGTTACTAAATCAGAAATTTTTCCTACCATGCTGTGCACATGTAACTTCAATGTAAAATATGGAGTGAAAAAAGACTAAAAGAAGAAAAGTGTCAGTCAGTATGTAGTGGCTGATATGCATGTGTTTGGGGCTTATGTGGTGTGATGGTAACAGCCTGGCTGATTGAATTGCTTTTGTTGTTAGGTGGACTCCGGAGAGGCAGATCTAGCAGATGAGTCTACCTTTGAATCACAGTATTCTCTAGAGAGAGACGTCTTCCAGGATTCAGGGACAGCTCTGCATCACAGTGCCTGTAGCAGTGAAGTGAATGACAGCTTTTCTCTTCCATTATCAACTTCCAAGGTAAAAAGGAGAATGGTTTTAGCGATGACAAATTTTGATTGTAGGTGTTAACAGGTTGTAGTTTTAGATATAGATGTTTTATGTCATACGCATTCAAAATGCACTATTTGTTAGCAGATTAAAGTTTTGTTTAGGGTAGTGCTGATGTCTTAGAGCTGTCTGTTGAAGAGAGTAGCAGACAGAAGACTGAAAGTTTGGATTTTTGCTAGATAAGGATGATTTCGCCAGATAAAGTGTGGCAAGACGTCTGTAGTATTAAAGCTGTGGTGAGCAGTCCGCTAGAAAAACTTAATTGTTATTCAAAGCATATTAAAAAGTGCTCACGCAAAATGACTGTGTTGTTCTACAGTAATTTAGCATGAAAGCAAGAGTAAGTTTTCATCCTAAGTGTTGCTTTTATGCTTCATAGTATGGTTCTGTGTTCTTGAATTACATTTTCATAATGATACTGTAATTAAAAATAAATCTATATATATCAAAACTCTGATGGTTTATAATTTTTATTTAAAGTCAATAAATGAAGATTTATGTAAGAGTATTACAAAGATCAGTAGCGATTTGTTCCTGGTCACATACCCATAATGACTTGATTGTTTGTATCATAGTTGTGTTTTGTTTCTCTCCATGGCTATTCATGTTCTTTTTTCTTGGCAGTCTTTAGATTTATTTTGCTAACCCAGAGCCTTCCAGTTCCACTCTCCTAGCATTCATCTTTGAGATTTCTTCCTGGGTTTGCAGTCTGTGGACTTGAAAAAAATACTTGCTGCTTTTTTCACCACACCTGAGCTGCAGTAACTCCCTTTAGCACTTCTGGAATATGTTCAGCCTTTATGAGGCACTGGTTGGAAAGCCAGATTCATCTTCTAATGGTTTCTCCTAATCCACAGAAGGGCACATCTCTTGTGCCAGTGGGACAGATTGCATTGTTTAAGTCTGTAATTGTTACTTAAATGGATTATGCATTTTACATGCTTAGGAGTATTTTATGAGATAGAGACTGGATTTACATTATGTATCATGCTGAGAAGCTCTAGCAAATCTGAAGTTATTTTCAGCATTGACTTTAAGATGGCTTTGGTTTACATGTTTTTTATAAAATATTATGTTCCCGACTTTTCGGTGTTCACGTCTATTCACAAGTATGAAATGAGTATTAAGTTCTCATCAAGTAACATACTCTCTGGTTATGAGTGACCTCACAAAACAAACACAGTGAGAAAATCTGTGCATAAAAGAAGACTTTTGAATCAAGTGAAATGCAGTAAAAATTAAAACAGTGCTATTTGATGCTATGAGGAATGCAGAGGTATTTCAGCTATTTCTAGCTGCAGGGCAGTTGACAGGTTCTGAATGTCATTTGGTGCCACAATTAAAACAGGTGATGAAAAGCATCCTTAAAGTAATGCTCAGGCCACATGTTGCTGTAGTTACAAATTCCTGAAATTGTGTTTTTCTTCAAAAATTCCAGCACTGGCTTTCCTTTAAGTGAAACAAAAGAAAAAATGAGCATATGCTGCAACTCTTATATGTATGTGTGGCATGTGAAATAAGTGTTGAGTATGATCTAGTGCTTGTTTTCACTGATCTGGAAATAGATACAAAACAGACTTAAAAGTATATGTCCCAGCTGTATTTGAAACCTTATGATATAATTTAAAGAGATTGTAATACTGGTGTTCTGTTCTCAAAAAAGTAGGAAATTATGTCATTGGTTATATCATGCAGATTAGTGGTATCTAGGCTATGTTCAATTATCTTCTCAGCTGTTACTTAAACCACTTATTTACAGGTAAAGCTTTTTTGATTCTTGTCTGGGGACAGAGTAAGTATGTATGCACTTAATGAAAGTTGACAAAAACTAATTCTAAGGCCCTTGAGAAGAAGTGTTTCAAAATATCCCCAGATTCTGGGAAGCATGTTTCCGCAACTTTTTTTAAAAGTAATAGAAGAATTAATAGGACCAGTGGATAACAACTAAGACAGATAGAGGTAGTTATTTTTGACAACTGTTGTTAAATTTCAGAGAAAAATCCTTAATCTTGATACAGAACCTCGAAGTCCAACTTCTAAGTCCTTGATGTATCTTTGTAGTATCTAACGGCCTACATGTTTTTAAAATAGCTTACTTTGAAAAAGCTCAACTAGAGAATATTTGAAGATTTTTTTCTGAATATTGTGTATATTGAAACACCTTGAAACATTTTAAAGGTAGTGCCTCACAATCTTGAAAATTAAACAAATGTGGAGAGAATTTAATTGTAGTAGTGCAGTTGTAAAAAGTAGATTTTCAATAAGTTCTAAATGCTAAGCTTCTGTAACTGCATCATTGTACTTACTTGTTGTCCCACTTCAAATCCTCCCTGCTCATTTTTTACTGAGTTTTGACTGGGTTTTTGCTTTTCACTCTTTATGAAAAAGGGATATCTAAATATGTTTCTGCTCAGTTAAATGAATTATTAGATTGTATTTTTATTGTCTGAGCTGTTTGAAATGCCTCTTTCCTTGCTAAGTGTGTTGAAAATAAAGACCTTGGTCTTCCAAAGTTCTTTGACCTGAGAAAAACAACTGGGTGCTTTAATTTAAAAAGCTTACTGGAGCTATGTCTCTTTTAAGATGTTACTTTTCTGAAGGTAAAAGAGAGTTATTGAAGAGTGCCAAGTTAGAATCTGGCCTTCAGCAATAACATATTTTCATAGATTCCTGGTATTTTAAAACAGAAGAAATTGTCTAAGAAATCAAGTTCCCTTTACTGAAGAATGAATACCTGTAGGGAACTGAAGATGAACTTGATCTTACTGATCATACAACATATATGTTTGCGTTCTGTGAGATGAGTTTTTGTTTAAGGTTTTAGCATGAAATGTGCTTTTGAATTGTGCTACAAATGAATGGTGTTTGTTCATTGTCTTCTGTGAACAGTCTGTTGGAGAGGAATGTGAAAATACTGCAGCTGATTTCCATGTATCTGACACAAATCTGT
>JAWWEU010000091.1:41624036-41634698 GCA_035583155.1 Acropternis orthonyx
GATTTTTTAGGTGAGGTACAGCGTGTGCAGAACTGGCCCCACCATTTAAGTCCTAAGGTCCGTTTGCCACAGCCGAGCGAGCTTGGACAGTGACAGTGAAATCCTCGGGGCTGTCTACAGCACCCGATACTAACCAGGGCTGACCTTGCTGAGCATCTGAGATCTGACGGGATCGGATGACAGGGAGGCATTTAACTGCCCAGGGAACGGTCCCCACTGAGACTCAAACTCAGGTCCTTGGGATTCAGATGTCCTTTATGCCACGGGACTGCCCCTACCTAAGAGAATAGCAACAGGGTATGAGGGGTGGAAACCCTGTTTGAATGGATATGTCCTGTCGGTTTGGATATGTTGGTGTATTACTGTGAAATTTTCTGACAAATACATGAACCTCTCTTAGGGTAATAAAGTTAAAACATGATAAATAAAGACAAACTTCTGTAATAGTAGGTTCTTGGAATAGAGAAGTTCACACTAACAGCTTCCCAGTGAAAGAAAAAAGAAAAAGCAAAATAGCAACAAAACTTCGAAATTTCTGTATCTGAATACCTTGCAGATAAATGTCTTCTTTTGATGCTATTTTTATTATTTTGGAGATTTTTTAGATCTTGTTTGTGATAATAACTCATCTGTCTCTTCAAAATAATGTCTTGGTTTCTAAATATTTGTATTTTCTTCTGAGACATACATTTTCTGCAGACATGTGGCTGCTTGACAGTATAATTAAAACTTCAAGAGCAGTAAAGGACTTTACCATGTACAGTCAGCCCATTTCACCCAGCTTCTTGCTGTGATTAAAATGCAGAAATATCGCTTAGATTACAGATAGATATTTATAAATTTTACTGCCCATAATTTCTTCTGTGGTGTTGGTGTCTATTCAGAGTAACAGATAATTTCAAAAGTGGGAGAGATGAGTATCTTCCAGTTTAAGTACCATGTCAGTCATAGCAAGAGAAATAACAATTAAGACTTTGAGGTATTATGCTATTTTTAGTGTTTATTGTGGAAAATAGTCCATTTCACTATTCCTTGAAAAATACCAACTTGAAAATAGATGTTGACATTGCAAGAAGACAGAACTACTTCTTATTAAGGTACTCTGCAAGGTAACAGTTAGTCCTCTTTTGTGGTTTTCATGTCTGCGTTGTAGTACTGGTTAATCCAAAAAAATGCCCTGCTCAGTATTGCATATCGGAGTGTACTTAGTCTGTGTGTCTCTGGTCCTGCAAAGTGCTCATTTCAGGGTTGTTAGTCCATCAGTCTCCCTTCTGTCCATATTTTTTAAACTTTCCAGTGTCTAATAAATGACTCAAATATTGTCATAGGTTTCAATCTTGTAGATAGAAGAGGTGTGGTATAAGTGACTGGTTCTTTAGTGTTCCTTAGGTACAGTAAGACTAGAGGTTGGAAGAATAAAAGCTGGACCATTCCACTCTGAGAGGAGAACATCCCAGAGCAGCCAGGTATGTAACTGTAAAACTGATTAGTTTGCAAGAAATAACAGTTAAATAATGAAAGGAAATAAAAAGAATTAGTTTTATGATGACAATGGTTTTCCACATACCTGGTCCAAGAAGAGAAATTTTGCAGCTTCTCAGAACATATTTTTATATGTTCACTTTAGCTTGTTGTATCTGTTATAGACAGGCTCCAGCTAAAAATGTAATCCAGAAATGGCTTTTTGCCAGGTTTCAGCCTGGAAAGCAAAGAGAACTCCAATTCTCACCAATACCAGAAGAAGTCAGAGTCAACTTTAAATATCTTTGTTACTTTCAGAATACTTGGCATGAAATAGAGTATTGTTTCAGTAAACAGTGAATTTCTTCAGTCGTTGCTTGTTCTTCATATAATCTTGGTCACCAGAAGCAGGAAACCTGCATGCTTTCCATCAGGCTTCTCTTATTTGAATGTTGGTCTATTGGTGCAGTGTTACAAACGTGCATCAGTTTCTGCATTTGAAAGCCTCTTTCATGTGGTAGCAGCTCATATTATCATTCTCTCCAGTAGGAGGTACATTTCTGAGAGCTCACAAGTTACTGTAGAACTTTCTCTGTTTGTAAACTGGGTATGCGGATCTCAAGTACTAAAGATGAATAGTTTTAAGACAAGTCATAATTAAACAGTTTCAAATGAACAGGTTAAGACTGGATAAGACTGAAATGTTAGGCTCTCTTCAAAATGGGTATTGTCAAACAAGGTGAAAACATGCAGACTCTGGCTGGTCTTATTCTAAGATGAAGCTCACAATGTTGAATGTTTTGTAGAGCGTGTAACAGTGAACTAGTCTGGCCAGGAACCATACTGTTCCTTTACTTGCCCTGCTGGTGTAGTGAAGATCTTTCTGGACACTGTGTGGGTAAAACTGAGTGAAGAACCTGATCTTAGTTCTAGTTGATGCAGTAGGTGAACATTCAAGAATACACATGAGGATGTATAAAGATGTGCCTTCTGTCCCTACTGTGATAATCATGGCTAACTTGAATTTAGAAGATATCTGGGAGGTGACAGAAGGTGCAAATACAGGGGCCCAGTCAGGCCCTCAGAAGCAGCACTTCAAAGCTTTGCATGGTGTTGTAGACACGAAATCTCTAAATTGATCTAATGATGTTTCAGAGAGCCCTCTAGAGTGACCAAGAAATATGTGAAGGTTCTCTGTGTCAGCTTTATCTGGGCACAGAAAAAGTAAAATACAGCAGAAAATAAACTGAATACAGTGAGTTACAGTTTTATATTTATTAATTGAATGACTGAAGCTGCTCTCTAATTCCAGTGTAACATTGTGTTTAGGTCAGTGAAGGAAGTGGCAGTCTTTCATCGTTCAGTTTCCCCATTTCTGGATCCAGTGCACCTGAGGTCTTTGAAAGTGGTGTAAAGAAGAATGCCAGTAAGTTTGGGGGGTTTTGGTGCTTTCAATATTTTATACATGTGAATTGGTAGCTGAGATCTTTCACTTTCTCTAAAATGTTGTAATTATGTGAATTAGGCCTTAAAGTGATCCATAGTCATTAAAACGCTGGAGGGGTGGTTACTGCTCAGTACATCATATATATCTTGTAATAACTTTTTATAAAAGAAACTAGAAACTTTTTCTATCAGCAGGTGAAATATTGAGAGTCTAAGCTGAGCCGTAATTTTCTATTTAATCTAAATACATCCTCAGTTAAGCTGTCTCAGTCATAAAAATCCGGGTACTGTATAGTTATATGAAAATACAGGTGGAATACCTACATGCCTAAACGTAGAACAAAGTTAGTTCTGACTAAAATATTGCTCACAAATAGTATGTTTTTTTCTACTCTATTTCAGCATGCTTAACAGTCTTATTCCAAAAGTTACTTAAATGGAGAGAAGATTGATTGTTTCACCTATTCTAGGAGTATTTCAATCCAATTAGTCTAATAATAGCCACTTTCAAAATTAGCTTAAAATGTATATAAGAAACCCGAAGAAATTAAAATCATCATAATGGCTTGGATAACTTTGTTAGGAAAGTTTTCTAGGAATGCTGGTTTGACTTTTGTTTAAAATTTATTTTAATTCATTTGACAGCAGCTTCTGAAATACAGGGACTAAGAACAGTTGAAATAAAAAAGGTAAGTTATAGCATAAAGTAGTATGTATCAGGAACAAATTTTGTAGATGTTGTCAGAAAGGATGAAGCTAGACCTATTCATTGTTTTGAGAGAGAAATGGATATGGCTGTAGAAGTGAATTTGTCTGTCTTTTCAGATCAGGACTCTGATCTCCACTGCCTATATTTTTGTTTAAAATCAGTGTGACTTATACTGTCATGTTTTGTGAGCTGTGTTGAAAGCAAAAGAAGGAAGGATTAGTAACAGATAATGGGACCTACTTTTATTACCAGACTGAGTTAAACCCAGACTCTGTTTTGGTGAAGGCAGGGGAACTGTAACAAAGTTGGAAGACTGTTTTTTCATATTTGATACTTTTTCTTCACATGTATTTTTAATGACATGACAGCTGCCACGTTTTCAACTGTGAAATCAGTCACCTTCATTATGCACCTGAGCTTAGTCACAGACTGCTTCTTATTGTCCAAAATATTTATATTTATTTGACTTTGTTTGGCATCTAGTTCACTTGATTACATGAGTTGTATTTAGCCATTCTCTTTTGCAGTAGAATCTGTAAATACCATTTTACAATATCAGTTTTTGCGGTGAGGAATTCGGGTGTGATGCAGTAGTAAAGAGCTAGTTTTGTTCTTCAACGCTAGGGGGAGCAAAAAGATTAATTCTAGTCTTCGGGGAGGTTCATAATAGGAGATTGATATAGACAATACTAAGGACAGCAATCCCATCTCTTTAGTTTTCCTTGCTCAGACTTCCTGTGCTGGCATTAAGGGACTGATGCTGAATTATGTACTTACTTGATAAAATGTACAAATTTCCATGTGCCACTGAGAAGTAGAAACATCTTTTGTGGACTTCATGCTTTCTTGAAGTGATTCAAAGTGTATTAGCTTAAAAAATGGCTTGCTATGCAGGAGTTCTGATTTTCATGAGACAGGGTGTTTACTGATTTTTTTCAGGTAAGTGTAAAATTCTCTGTATGTGTTTTTCTATCCAGAAAAATCTAATGCTTTTTTCATTACTATAATAGAGCCCTTCAGATTCACTAGGAGTGAGCATTGCTGGTGGTGTAGGAAGTCCTCTTGGAGATGTTCCTATATTTATTGCCATGATGCAGCCAAATGGAGTTGCAGCTCAAACTCAGAAACTAAGAGTAAGTTAATTGTTTAGAAGGTGGTAAAGATTGCATGTGTAATGCACAGTAATTACTCTAGACAAGCAATAAATTAGGAGTTTGGTGATACAGTTGTAAGTGCTTCTGGCTGTGTCAAGAGTTCTTGCTGTTCGAATTGATGAAACAGCAACTCAAAGTGGTAGCATGGGAAAATGTAATTGCTGAAATGTACTAACTTAAGAAAGGAAGTCCTAAAGAAATCTTGGATCTTGGAAATAGCCAGAGTGTGAAAATTGAAAGGATAGAGAGTGGTTCAGAAGGATGCATTCTATAAGTGAGTGCCATTGCTGGGTGGTTGTGATTGGTTGTTTCTGCAGCTGTAGGTATGCAGTATGTTTTATCTCTCATGTTAAAGAGATAGTACTTTTTAGGTTCTGAGTTGAAGTGGGAGGTCCTATCTGATACTGTAATTAAGTGTGTACTGTATCCAGGGTGTATCAGAGTTGGTTGAATTTGACTCACGTTTGGTGGAAAATACACAAGATGAAATATACACAAAAATACACAAAATACATTCAAGATGAATTCAAACACAGACTCTCTGATGATAATTTGCTACTTCTGTCTGTCTATCTTTATGTGACATGCAAAATGCATCTCTGTGTTTTACATGTTGTGCATTTCTAGAGTATTAGGATCAATTCTGTAAAGCATCATTTTTTTACACTGAATACACTAAATCAGTGAGATTTACTCATTCTGATGCTGAATATCCTGCCTTTGTAGTGGTTTATTATGCAGTTAAAAGACTATTTGCTTACAAGAGGAAATGCACTGTGAATATACAGTTGCTAATTTCTTTCTTCCTGATATATATTACAGATAAAATCTGGCTAAATGCAAATACACAGTTCTACTCTTTTTGAATAAAGTGACAAATAAATCTACGTAACTGAGATTTTCTCTATTTTCTTCTGCAGGTTGGGGACAGAATTGTTAGCATCTGTGGATCATCTACTGAGGGCATGACTCATTCCCAAGCTGTTAATATCTTAAAAAATGCTTCAGGCACTATTGAGTTACAGGTAAAACATCTTCAGTGACATCTTGAATATTTTCTGAATGCTGTTTTGCCAGCTGATGCAATTAATTATTTTAGTGTCAGCATTCTTTTTTTACTGGTTTGTGAACTCTGTTCCTAGGTTGTAGCTGGAGGAGAAGTGAGTGTCATAACTGGTCAGCAGCAGGATCCACCTACATCCAGTCTTTCATTTGCGGGACTAACTTCAACTGGCATTTTTCAGGATGATTTAGGGTCAGTAACTACGGAATATACAAGCTCTGTAGCCAGTTATTTTAGATGGAACTCAACCTAAAAAATTTACAAATACTAGCAAATAATGGATGAATTGTTTGGCATAATCATAACACATTTGGTGTACATGGCACCTGAGGCCATGGGTCCTCTTCTGCATTTTTCCTTATATGATTTACTGTGCTGCAAATTTTTTTTAAAACTTCTGTAGAGTTACAATGTGATACTTGATTTCTTCTACATCTTCCATTGTTTCAGAGACTTGGTAGCTGGGATTAATCAATACACTCAAAAAAGTCCCTTTCCACTGTAATACCTGTGTTTCCATAATGTGCTTTTTAGTGCCTGGCTATCTGGAGTATCAGATGTTTGTGATATACAAGGTATACTGCTTCTAGTACACTGCAAGGTACATTATGTAAACCATTTTGCCTCAACCTCTGTCATAAATCTGAGGCATTTTTCTGTTAGAAACAGACAAAGAGAGGATGGGTATTTGTAGCCACACATGCCTACTTTGAAAGGTAGAATTTCAAAATTTCTTACAATTAAAGTATATGTGGGAAAACATACCTACAAATGATATGTATAAACATGTACATACAAATACATGTTCATCTGGTAGAAGAGGAGAGAATCAATTAAACCTTACAGCATAAACTACTGGGCCTAATTTTCTACATTACAGGATTTTTAAAGTACATATTATGGAAGCTTGAGGTACTGGCACTGCATCTCTACTTCACTAGTAAGCACTGTCCTTAGCTGTATGTTTGAAATAGCTACTTTTACATAATAACATAAGCATTAGTTTGTTATAATAGAAGTGTTTGTAATTATAATGGAAAGGGAAATGTACTGGTTAGCTTAGAAGAAATAATTTTTTTTGTCAAATATTATACATGCTAAATCCAAAGTTCAGAAAACATCATGATACTCTTTTCCATTTTCTTAGACCTCCTCAGTACAAGACCATTACTCTGGACAGAGGACCAGACGGCCTTGGCTTTAGCATTGTGGGTGGCTATGGCAGTCCCCATGGAGACCTACCCATTTATGTGAAGACCGTGTTTGCAAAGGTAGGTGTAGGTTTGTTCAGTCAATCCATTTATTAGTTCGTTCAGGCCAAATCATGGCCCTAGTTTTCAACCAAAATATTGTTACAGCTTTTCCTTTTTAGTGCAAGTGCTGGTCAAAATGTGCTTGCAGCATTTGAAGGCTGTAGTCTTCAAAAGATTCAGAATTTCCAAATACATATGGCAGTATTTGCCACCTCTCAAAACTGGAATTGTGCACATACTTAGAAAAACATCTCCCTTGCCTTAAATTTAGAGTTTATTGTTTTCTTCAGGTAGTAGAAGGAACTGTTTTATTGAACTCAGTCTGGACCTTTGGAGAAGTTCAGGTACTGACCTGTATTTGATAGTTTGGATTGCCCTAGGAAGCAGCCCTGAGTCAGAAACTGGAATTAAGAACCCCAAGTTTTAGGATAAATCAAAGGGTACAGGTGCATTTCAGTGACTGATTTATTACACAAGTTGCTAAAAACTTCTTCAGGTCTTGAAAATGTTACTTTTGTGATAGTAGGTTATATTAGCTGTACAAACAGGGTTAAGGGAACAAAACAATCTTGTAGATCTGATTTGTAAATGTGAAACTTAGAGACAGGACAGGGCATACCAGAACACTAACTGTCTGTAGTACAATTGACTGCATTTGAATAATTGAAAATCAAAAGTGTTTCAAGGGGTTTTGTACACTGTACCAACCTTAGACCATAAGGACTGTGTGTCAGGAAGAAAAAGAAATGCATGAGTCTGCAGTTACGTGTTGTATCGTTTCAGGGTGCAGCAGCAGAAGATGGACGCCTGAAGAGGGGGGATCAAATCATTGCTGTGAATGGACAGAGTTTAGAAGGAGTGACTCATGAGGAAGCAGTTGCTATTCTGAAAAGGACAAAAGGAACAGTCACTTTGACTGTACTGTCATGAACTGTTTGCCTGAAGGGCTAGGGTCAATAAGATTGTATTGTCTACTTTCCACATAGTAAATAGAATGGAAATGTTTGTATAGTCTTCTTACTCTTCCAGATTCACAGGACTGTGTTACAACACTGAAGAAAATTAACATTCAACCATATTTTTGTATACAATAGAAGTACTTCTCTTGCTGTCAAGCCACTGGGATGAAGTTACATCACTTAAGGAAAGAGATGAATATTTTTCCTATTAGTAAGTCAACAGGGGGAAAAAAAAAAGGAATGGTTGTGTTAATAACCACACAACAAAACTGAAAAGAGACTTTGTATATTTGAATAATGTTGGAAAAATTATAAATTCAAGTCAACAAGAGGTTAGCAGTAGTCAGAAAACAGGAATGAGGTTATTGAAGAAAGTACTAATGAAATAGATATTTGGGGGGTAGAAGGAAAAGTATGTAATCTGGAGGCAGATGTTTAATGGACTTACATGGTTATTTGTAACTAGATGATCTTCAAAGCCCCTTCCAACCCAAATCATTTTATGATCAAGTAGAAGGAACTGGGTGGGTGCTTGGGTGAGTTAGTTTGTCTGTTTATGTATTTAAGTTTCCAAAGTCATGGTATATCCAAAAAAAAAAAAAAAAAAAGAAAACATAAAACTGTATTTCATTTTATCTTAGCTTTGTGGGTTTTTATGTTTGTTTTCTTTTTTTGTTTGTTTCTTTTGTTGATCTGGGGTTTTGTTTTGTTTTTCTTTTTTTGAGGCAGGAGTTTGTGTGTTTCAAAAGGAGAGGACTTGTGCTCAGGGCCAAAAAATCCATTTTTAGTGGAAGCTATTCCTGTTGAATGAGAATGCCCAGCAACTGCAGTATTAGAAGAACTAGACTTTTTAAAAAAATAATGGTATTTTCTAGTCTATATGGGCATGAAAACAACCTTCCCAATATGAAATGTCTTGTAAGAAAAGGTTGTTCTCTTTCAACGCGGAAGACTAACCACAGACTCAGTGCAGACATTTCTTCAAGCTGCTTGAATCAGAGCCGTGAACAAACTTCTCAGAGAGGTTTACTTAGCTGCTGACAGATATCTGGATATTTGTTAGGCCAGTGTAGAGGAAGTTGATGTTCTGGTGTTGCTGCCATTGTCAGTAGCAGCAAAGGTGGAGTCCTCCTTGAACAGAGGAGACATAAAACCAGAAGTAATAGGTTGAGGATGGGTAAGGCCTGAAAATTCCTCCCAATGGAGGTGAGTAGTAAGACAGCAATGAAGATTTGCGTCAGTAATAAGCAGAAGAGGAGATTTGCGGACCACAACTATTTTTTTGGGGATATTAATTTTAGAGGCACAAATAGAAGATGGTGTCTAATAAGTACAATGCAACCATGGAGCTGTTCTTTGTTCAGCAGTGTGGTCAGTAAATGTATCACTTCACTCAGTGAAACTTTATCTAAAATTTGCAATCTTAGCTGATTGTAGCCTGCCTGCCTTTGCCTGCCTTGCTCCCAGGAATCTTACAGATAAAGCGTGCTTTTCCCATGAGTTATTTTCCTGCAGAACATTTCACTGAGTCCTCTGAGGCAGAAAGATACCTATCTAACTACTACGCTAATTAGAAGAAAGAGTCTTTGTGTTAATTAGTAAAAAAAAAAAAAAAAAAAAAATTGTAGCAAGAAGGCCACAGTGTCAGTTGTCATTTAAGTGAAATCCAAACTAAAAGTGCAGGCCATTTATGGGAGAATACAAAAGACTAGAATTTGTTTTATGGGGATCACAAAAGCAATATTGGAAGTGACTGTCCATAGTATTAACAAATTGATAGCTATGTGTGAGTGAATTAACAAAAAACCCACCTCTTTATCTTTTTAACTATTCTAGAAGTTACACTGTGATAAGCTAAGATGGAAAAAATCAGATGGTACTGTTACTGGATGCTGCTGTTATTGAATTGCTCTTTAATATTTGCTCCTTGCATAGTGTGGGAAATGCCTGCATTATAATATGTAAAGTCACTTTAAATAGTATCTATATTTGTAATAGAAGTAGTGTACAGCTATTTTGTTACTGCTTTTGTGTCTCAATAGGGGATTCAAAACTGTCATGCTAAAGAAGTAAAGTTCCTGGTTGCTTTACAATGGCATTCTTGCATCGTTCATTCTGTTGTGAAAGATGAATTAAGAATAATTTAGTAGTTAAAAAAAGGTACTACTACTTACATGAACCTTAAAGCATCTGCTAAATTTTGTTTTTAAAATTTTATCTTCACGTGCAAATTCTTAGCAAATCCATGAAAATAGAAAGCTGTCTTGCTTTTTTGTAACGGAGAGCATTAATCATTGTTCGCTCTGTTTAAAAGGCATTCTTTCAGGCATGGGCCTTGCCATGAGAGATTAAAACAGTGAGCCATGGATCTTGCGATTCAGAGAACAGGATCTCCCCAAAGTCCCTTTCCAGAAAAGCTGTTGCATCACCACTGCTTAGTGGCTGCCATGTACTAGCCCAGGAAATGTAATAAACTTTGCAGGCTCAAAATGTTGGGTTTTCTTTATCATTTGGTATTTAACACAACTTTCCCATCACAGGGGTGTTATGGGTTTAAAATCTTGGAATTTTTCTTTCATCTACCAACCCTGCACCTCAAAGGAATCACCCTCTGTCT
>JAWWEU010000091.1:41684129-41696962 GCA_035583155.1 Acropternis orthonyx
CTCTCCCTCTCTCTCTCTCTATATATATATATAAATATATACATACATACATACATACAACAAAAAAAGAAAAGGGACTTTAACTGAACTTGGTCCTTCCATCAGTTTTGAGAAAACACATTTCCAAACAAATAAATAACTTCTTACTTGAGTTTATGTGACTCTTTAGAAATATAATCATGAACTAAACATATAAACTCATTTTAAAAAGCAAGACCTTGACATATTACGTATATCCTACTCATCTAAGGAAATCTGATTTCATAGCATTTTAGGACTCTGGCACTAGGAATAGTCAATCACAGGCTCAATCTTCTTAACTCCAGCATCATAAATGCAAAACTTTTGGAATTTATTTCTTCCTAAGCTGAGGCACTCAGCAAGTCCACTAAAAGGGAGTAAAAGATGTCTTTTTTGATGAGACAGCTAAATATAAGACTTCAGGCTGTGCTAAACAATATTATCAAAACTGACTAAATTATCATAGATGTAGCTAAACTGCTAGCTTACACGGTTCATACTTTCCTCCTGCTGGATCTATAATATTTTTTTTATTTGCATTAACAGATTTTTTTTTTTCTTATCAGTATTGAAATGTCATGCTCAGTAAGTCTTCACATTTAAACCTGGTTTCTTGAAGTATAAGATTATTGCAATATCATAAATAAGGATTAAATTTTTAAATTACTAGTCAAGAAACATTTTAAATGGCCCTGCAAATTATCTTTGTGGTTTCATAGACAAAGGACCTGGGAATTTTTGGCCCCAAGCTGAAATGCCATAATTTTTGAGTAAAAAATTGCTGCTGATCTATGCTGGCATAGTGCAAAATTATAGGACAGTTTTTCCACATAGTTGATTTATAAAGCACTATATGTCTAATAGCAGGTGGAGAGTGCCTCAGGTTGTTTCATATGGAAAGAACAAATCCCACTGGAATGGAAGAAAAGCCCTTTAATAACCCTTACATTTAAGAAATTGTTAACCATATCTAGAAATATTAAATAATTAATGAGGGATCCATTTAAGAAATATTCACCTTGGCCATATTTCACAAAGCAACATATTGCCCAGAAAGTAACAGAAAAGAGGTGGAAGGTTAGACAACATTCCTGTGTGGTGTCCCATGTCCCAGTCTGATCAAGAGCCCTGACCTGTGCTGACACCAAGCTAAGACAGACTCCTGGCTAAGCATGAACGACTGAACTGTGAATCACAAGAAAGATACCTTAAAAAACACTTAGTGCTCCAAGGTTCAGAGTTGAATTTTCAAATGAACCAGCAATTCAAACTTTTAACAAATTGACAGTATCAGTTTCTTTGTTAAATCCCTTCAAACTTCTTTCAGCACTGGCTTTGGGGGAAATCTAGCAAAAGTGTTTCCCGTCCATATTATTTCATACTGCCACCTTTTCTGAGGTAAGTAATCTACAGCCAAGATTTAAAGGGGCATAAGGATACAACCTCAATTTATGTGTGTAAGCATATATATATATATATATAAACCCATATGTCAGAATTATGTAATATGTATTCTGATCTATCTATCTTCTATCTATAATACCCTTTAAAAAAAGGCAAAGAGGAATTTGGCTGCTCCAAATAAAATCAATTCTGAAGGAAATACTGAAGGAAATTCTGATACATCTCATTGTCTTCATTTTGTAAGCAGTTCATTTCATGCTGAGCTTCAGATTTCCAAAGGAACAGAAATACTATTAATCAGGATATCCTACAACAGATCACCTTCAGATGTTAAACGAACTGTTGTGAGAAAAAAGCCCAAAAGAATATAAACTAATGTTGCTTAAATATTTATTGATCATGCAGAAACTTTCCACTTTACCTACAAAATATCTAATAAATAGAGCTCCAAGACAGCTGAAAAACCCTGATTAATGCTAACATTAGCTATCCTGTTTCACGAAACTGAAATCTATAAAAATGAGACCAAACCAGAAAACAAGGTTATGTCATTATTGCCAAGGGTTCTAGAATAAATAATATTGCAGAAGACAAAAATATAGAAATATGAGGATTAGAATAACTGTTCTTAGAATCATAGAATCATTAAAGTTGGAAAGGACCTCCAAGATCATTGAGTCCTCTTAGTCCCATACACACTTCTACAGAAGTTGTGTACTTTGGTACTGAATGTGAAAACTGTAAGATAACATCTGTGACTATGAGGATCCTAAGACCAGAATTCCTTATAAAGGGTTACATGATAAAACTACAAAACTGCAGAGAAATGTAGACACCCACAGCGCTTTCTTACTATATTTAGTAAATCAATATAGCTAGTATACACTTATGATACACAATTTAAACTAGACTAAATCAAAAGACTTAATTTTGTTTTTTTCTCTTTCTCCAACACAGGTAACATGGCTGTTAAGGGCATCTAAATGTGGTCATAAATATCCCAGTGAACAACAACGGTAGTTTTGGTTCCAGATGCTTTATTATCAAAGAGATGTTAGCAGACTAAATGGCAATGGACTGAAGAGCAGCACTGGCAAAACTCATTTGAAAGTGATGTTGGTCAACTTTGTCTGAAGTGAAGGATAAAAATAAAATAAAACTAATTACAGCTAAAAATCTACAGCTTAGACTACTTTTTAAATGCCAGAAAGTACAGATAACTTCTTTTTTCCTTGTGGAACCTTTGTTGTTTCCTCTGCACATCATCCTGGTAAAAATCTGTTCCTTAGGGACAATTGCATTCTATGCAGCTCTGAAAACAAAAAGAAAGACAATATGAAAGATTTGAATTTATAGTATTTTGTGACTCAAAACTAAATGGAAATTTATATTCAAAAAAAATATCTTCCCTGTCCAAAATGCACTCTATGTGGTTTTGGTACTCTTCCTTTACATTCTGCTTGGTTTTGGCTGTTAAGAAGATCTATCTTTGACAGCTTTTCATATGAACTGCTGATGTTATGCGCTGGCTCCCTCTAAGTGTATATGACAGTGATAAACTGAAATTAGACAACAGCATGCCTCAAAATTGTGCTTACTAAGATTCTGCATTTGTGTGGCCAGAACAAAAACTCATTTATTCTGTAACGTTAATTTCAGCAGTCTTACAGCACAGAGAAAAGAGCAGACAGAAAACACAAAGTTGTAAGTGTGTTACCCAAAGAGTAAAACTACTTAGTTAACAATATAACCAGATTCAAATTCTTTCTGGTTTGTTTCAAGTTATGGTCATAAAAAATGGTATTAGAAAGGGATTTTTCTTTTGTGTTTGAAAATTAAATGCTCTCAAGTTAAAAGTAACAAGATTTTTCTGGTTTTCATGTAATATTTACTTATTTTTTTCCTTCCTGAATGTCAGAACCTTTTTGAAGATTGTTATGAATTTGACTGGAAACTTTATTAGCAGAACTTCTAGAATGTATTTAAAACCTTTATTCAATTAAGTCATGGCCTTGGTGAAAACAAACAGAAACAATGAAGCTGGTGATTCTGATGAATATCTGATCACAGAAAGTGTGTATCTATCACAAGAAAGGAAACTTATTTCATTAGCCATACTTCTTAAACGGGTGGTCCCATGGTGTAATGGTTTAGCACTCTGGACTCTGAATCCCAAGGGCCTGAGTTCGAGTCTCAGTGGGGACCATTCCCCTGGCAGTTAAATGCCTCCCTGCCGTCTGATCCTGTCAGATCTTGGATGCTCAACAGGGTCAGTCCTGGTTAGTACTGGGAGCTGTAGACAGTCCCGAGGATTTCACTGTCACTGTCCAAGCTTGCTCGACCTTGGCAAATGGACCTTAGGACTTAAACGGTGGGGCCAGTTCTGCGCATGCTGTGCCTCACCTGAAAAATTCACTCCACAGGCTGGAAGGGCACATCCACATGGGGAGAGCCCTTCCCCAGATCTTCGTTCACGAAGTCTGGTCATTACTATTACTTCTTAAATGTAAATGACTGAGAAAAAAACCCCAAAATATTTTTGACATACTCTCTGGAAAAAAAACATGACAATAATTTTGATACATATAATAATAATGGCTGTAAATCTCAGTATAAAGGGTTAGAAAGAACAATTATTTCTATCCACTTAAAGCCCTAAATATCTTCTAATTCTAACATGGAGCAACTCATGTAGCAAATATGTCCACCAAGATGCCCAGCTAGCATCATCTTTCATCATATTTTTCAAGGAACTGGTATTTGTATAGAAGAACACAATGACAGAATAATCTGAGCTGGAAGGGACACATCAGGATCATTGAGTCTAACTCCTGTTCTTGTGCAGGATATCCCAAGGGTCACACCATGTGTCTTAGAGCATTGTCCAAATGCCTCTTGAACTCTCTCAGGCTTGGTGCTGTGAACACTTCACTGTGCCAGTGCCCAACCACCCTCTGAGTGAAAAACTTCTCCCTGATATTCAACCTAAACTTCCATTGACTGAGATTCATGCTGTTTCCTTGAGTCCTGTCACTGGTCATGAGAGTGAAGAGATCAGTATTTGCCTCTCCGTGTTGAAGACTGCAACGAGATCTCCCTTCAGACTCCTCCAGGCTGAACACACCACGTCCCCTCAGCCGCTCCTCATACGGCTTCCCCTCAAGGCCCTTCACCATCTTCATTGCCCTCCTTTGGACTGTCTCCAATAGCTTGATGTCTTTCCTATATTGCAGTGACCAAAACTGCCCAAAGGTGAGGCCACCCCAGCGCAGAGCAGAGCAGAACAATCCCCTCCCTCACCCGGCTGGCAATGCTGTGTCTGATGCCCCCCAGGACAGGGTTGTCCCTCCTGGCTGCCAGGGCACTGCTGACTCACATTCAACTTGTCATCCACCAGTACCCCAGGACAGTCCCTGTCCATGGCACTGCTGTCCAGCATCTCATTGCCCAGTCTGTCTGTATATCTGGAGTTGTTCCATCCCAGTGCAGAATTCAGCAATTCCCTTCTTTAAACTTCATATGGTCGAAGATTGTCCAGCCCTCTGATTTGTCAAAGTCTCTCTGCAGGGCATCTCTGTCCTTGAGGGAGTCAACAGCTCCTCCCAATTTAGTGTTGTCAGCAAACTTACTTAGTATTCCTTCAAGTCCTGTGTTCAAGTCATTAACGAAGATGATGAAGAGAACTGAACTGAGGATGGAGGCCTGTGGAACTCCACTAGTGACTGGATGTCAGCCTGATGTTGTTATCCCATTCACTATAACTCTTTGTGCCCAACCTGTGACACAGTTGCTCCCCCATTGTGTAACATGTTTATCCAGCTGTGTGCTGGACATTTCGTCCAGAAGGACACTGTGAAAGGCAGTATCAAAAGCCTGCCTTGCTCAGCTAGGTGGGTTACTCTGTTGTAGAAGGAAATCAGATTCAACAAGCAGGACTTTCTCCTCATGAAGCTGTGCTGGCTGTGACTGGTGACTGCGTTGTCTTTCAGGTGTTTTTCAATGCTTTCCAGAATAACCTTTTCCATGATTTTACTGGTCACTGAAGTGAGACTAATGGGGGTGGTTTCTGGCATCCTCCTTCTTGTCCTTCTTGAAAATCAAGACACTGTTCACCAGTTGCCAGTCAGCTGGGACCACTCTGGATTCCTCAGGCAGCCTGAAAATCATTGAGAGGCTTTGAGATTATATCAGCTAGTTCTTTGAAGATTCTTGCATGAATCCCATCAGGCCCCATAGATGGTGGAGATCCAGCTTGAACAGTAGATCCCACATAAGTTCAGTGTCAACTGCAAGTGGATCAGTCTCTCAGTCATGGTCCTCCAGCTCATGGCACTGAGATCCCCTTGGTCCATCATCCATGTTGAAGACAGAGGCAAAGAATGCAGAATTGTCCAGAAATCTGAATGGTTTTGACCCATCAGATCCTTGTGCCCTCTCTCCTGTGCCCAAATATAGGACACCTATTGACAAACACAAAGCATAGGTTGAACTTACCTTATCTTTCCAATGCATGTCAAAAACTAAAATGATTTATGCATGTAAAGCTCACAGGCAAGCTAATAAGGCAATACCTAGCTCTCAAAAGTTACTGAAGTTTCTTTAAGCAGAGCAAATATATTTTTCAGATTTGATACTGCCTGCCATTTCCCCCACTGTCATGTCACCTGGGGACTGTAGTCAGCTGAGAATAACGACAGGCTCTTCATAGCTGCACTGCACGCTCCTGTACACTATTGCAATTTGCTGGCTGAAAGGATGCCTGTGTAATATATGGCAGTTCAGAAATCTTCGCAGCGTATTGGCAGGTTTGTCTTTCACCTGTTTACTGCAGATACATGTGTGCATGCACAACATAATTTCAGCTCCCCTTTTTTTATGGAACTGAAGTGAAATACTGAGCCTGTCCAACTCTGGTGCCCCTACAGTACCTAACACAAGAACATCAAAGACCATCTCTTATTTTGATTACATATTTCAGGCCATCAGTTTTTGCAGACTCATTGTCATGGAAAACTCTATTGAGACAAAATGTTAAGAGAAGCTAGTCTGTGATGAACTTGCTGACAAATAAATCTCAAAATTGTTCCATAAAAAAAGAAGTAGTCAAAAAACCCTTGAGTGTGTGCAGAAATTACTGCAGTTGGAGGAATTGCATAAAATAGCTTGTTGTATCGCAAAATACATTAAACAAGTATCTGTTTATTATTTGCTAACTGGTGCTTGGTTTCACAGATGGTGGTTTGACCCTGTAAATATCTCAGTAGCATAATCTCTCTTCATTCTTCACAATAAATTCAGAGGTATGTTCAAAAGATCATGTCATAAGACTGATTTATTTATTTGTTTGTTTATTTATTTATGCTAAAAATTCTAGTATTAGGCCAAAACAGCCTAGAGTGCTAATACTAGGTTAGTGTGCTTGGATTTCATGCTTCTGCAGATGACAAAAGACTCCAGATCAATGGAAAACTTTTCACAGGTTTGGTGTCTGTGTTTTTGCTTTTTTTTTTGTTTGTTTGTTTATTTAAATAACAGAAATCTGTATCCAACATTAATGTTTCTTTCTGCAGTGAGAATGCATAACATAAACTGGAGAGAAACATCTATGTAGGTAGCATAAATTTAATTCCTTTTGTCAGCAAAGAATCAAGATTTCTTCAAAGTTGTTTATTATGGAGAAACTTTAAAGTTTATTAATGTTTTGCTGCTACCTAGATGTTTATTTCTGTCTGTACTTTCACTACTGGCTCACAAGAAGACAAAGTATTTCAAGTATATCGCTGCTCTTTCAGCACAATAATTGCTTCGTCCTAGATTCTGGTTCTTCTACTTTCAATGAATGCCCCACTTTTTTTTTTTTTTTTAATATTGTTAGAAGAAAAGCTTTTTCATAACAGATGTAAAACATTTTCTCTTGCCTTTAGTTTTCCAACTGTGACAGCTGGATATTCTTATCAGCACAAAGTAGAAACAGAATTCAGGCACATTGCCATTTTTTGTCCCTTTTAAGTCACTTTTATCCTGATCTTGGTGATTAGTTTTGTGCCACAGAACAGTGACTGTTATTAAGCTGAATTGCGGATGCACCTATAATTCTAACTACAATTGATAATGTTTCACTTACTGGTGTTTGCATTCTTTAAGTCCAGCATAGATGAGTAGACAGGAAAAGAGTTATAGAAAACATTTCTTCACATGAATATTAATAAAAGTATGTTTATTATGCATATTTCTTGTGGAAATTAGAAAGAATCATGCAAGAATTTTGTATTTGCAAACTGCTGTAAAAAGTATGAGGTCATCATGCATGGGACTTACTCAATATATTTATTTATTAGAGGATTAGATGCTTTCCACATGTTTTCACCTGAGCTCACTCTAAAATCTTTCACTCACCAGCTATCAGGGAGAGGATGATTATTGTGCCCTTCGCTGCAGCACAAAGAGCCAGGACATCCATGACAGCTGCCTGCCTTATGCCGCTAGTGCCTCTCCTGATTCACAGTCTTCAAACCTGAACAAATTGTCTTACAGTTTCCCACAATTTCTTGGTCTCTTAAGCTCTCTGAAGAGATGGCATTTCAACTCCTCGACATTGTTTTTCAAATCAAAGGGTATTTTATTGTTTCATGAGTTCCAGACAACTCTTTCAGCTCTGATTTCAGTTTAGTGCAATTACGAAATACCCCACTGTGTGCAACCAGAGATTACAGTGATTTTTTTGAACAGACAACCTCAAGTGACTAAAACAAAAGTTTCCTCGGCTTACTCCTTTATTTCCTTGTAATGCTGTCCACTTTATCAGACACTGAAGACATTCCCTTTACAGTTTTAGAATAGCTTCTGAGCTATCTTGAAAGTTTGCCTCTCTGTTTCAGATTTTCTGTTATTAGGAAAACTGGAAACCTCTGGCAAACTTTACACTATAAAAAAATACTCATAAAATTCAGACTTCTCTAAAGTCACAGTGATGGAGAAACCAATTATATCACATACACTTAATTTGCAGAATGCAAAAGTTCCTTTCTATGTGGAAAAGTTCAGATTTTTCTCTCATATAAAATGATAAACTTGTAACTTAATCTGATCAAGAGACATAGGTGTGCCAAAGAACTGGAAAAGAAGTAGAAAAAGTCAAAAGGGAAAAGTTAGGAACCCTTCATGGTCTGATTTATTTCATACACATCCCTACTGCTTTGGCTGATGTTTTTAGAAACCTGGCATCAAAATTGTTCTGTTTCACTCTTATCTGCAAATCTATTTGACAAACCAGTCAGACAGACACTGTAAAACTCAGGATGGATAAGCTTCCTCAGCAGTGGCATTTCTGGTATTTTAGTGTTTGTATAGACAGCAGTTTCAGGCCATGTGATTCAATGGAAAAGAGTATCAAAGCTGTGTGCCTTTCAGACTTCCAGTTTCCCAGAGTGCACTGTGTTAGTTATCCAAAAGCAAAATTAAAAGAAAGAAACAACACATTTATCCTAATGACAAAAGGGGTTTTTCCTATTACATTGTTCAGCTATGAGGCTGGTGCATCTCCAAACAGCTAGACACAGTAATGCTTTGAAGGAGTTCTTATAGAGATATTTGGTAAACATTTACAGTCTAAACACTTGCTTAGTCATTTTGAATATCTTTTCCACTGCCACATGTTGTGTGGAATGGTGTGTGGCTGTGGGACCACTGACAAAGGAGAAAAAGGGAGAATTAAATTTGCAAGAGGTGCATGTGAGAGCTCCTTGAACTGACTGGTTTTGGAACACTTCATGGTACAGTGATTGGCAGATTGGCTTCATGGGGCTGCAAAGGGAAGTTACTTAGGCATGATGCAAAGGTATGTCTGGGAGGAGGGCTTTTTTAGGTATAAATTAAAAAGCATTTCAAAATGAAAGTAAACTTCAGATGCTTTAGTCTTTCCAGCCAAATATTACTGAGTAATTAAAGATGCTTAAATACTTAAACACTCATACTTAAATGCTTATAACTACCAGGTGCTTAAATTCTTAAAGATGCATCTAAGTGGACAGCAGCTTTTAAAAAAGTGTGCAGCTAACTCATAAAGGTATTCAAGATTAACTTGATCTGAATGTACTCCTCAATTTCACTGAAATGTCTTAGAAGTGTATATCAAGATTCTTCTTAAACTCTGACAAGGGGCCAATAAAAATCTTTAAAAACCTAAATCCATTTTAAACATGTAAATAAATGTACTTGTATAAAATTCTGCTTAATTTCTTTCATATCATTTAAGGTACCAACCATGTGTTGATGTACTAATGGACCAGCAGTAATCTATTTGGATTCCCTGTGTAATGACACCAGCACCTTCTAAGAGAACCTATAATGTAATAGCTTGATAAGCTTTGCTACTGGCTCTTGAAATCAGAGTGACCAAATATGAAGAAATACAGAGAAACAGAAAAGGGTGAAAAAATTTTACTAGTAATACTAAAATATTTTTAGGAAGGTTAAAGACTGAGTTTGAAATATCATACAGAAACTAAAACCTTGTCATTTTTATGTGCAGATCTATATGCCTGATAATGAGTTCTGAAAGAAGTAACTATTTTAATAGGGCCTTATACAATATTTTTCCTGATTATATCTTTTATTCTGAAGGGAACATTTAATTTCCTTTTGTCTAGAGGCTTCCAGGGTGAGCTTATAAGGTATGCTAGCAGTATCAAAACAAAAACAAGGAAGTTCACAGGTTACTGAGGTAAGAAAAAGAATTATGGAATATTTTAAAGCTAGGTATTTTGCTGGAGTTAAAAGATAAATGGTAGTTTGCATTCCACAAACACTGCATTTATTAAAAGAGATAAAACACAGTATTCATATAAGCTAAGGATTCTTGGCAGGACCAGAAAGCAGTAAAACTGTCTGAAACACAGTTAGTTCTTTATTAGCATTAATAGTGAAGGCAGTCATCAATTTTCAATTGATTTGGTCAGGTTTTTTTCTCCTAACACTTCCCTCCAGAATCATGGTTGTATTCTTCATTTCCAACTCTAATTCATCAGAATAAATTTTAAAATGTCTAAACCAGTATGTGAGGACTATGTTACAATCAATTTCACAGTGTGCAATACCTTTATATATATATATGCTGTTGATCAATTATTTAAAAAATTTACTCAATCTAATGCTTACTAATCATTAGTGTGTCCTGGTTATAGTGGCCTGGACCAGTTTGTTACTGTGTGGGTGTGGCCAGGGCTGTGTATTCTACACCTTCTGTGTCATTTCTCATGAATGTTAATAATGGATAATTTCCAGCAGCTGCCCAAAGCACATCTAACCCCTCAGGCTACAAACTGGTTGTTAGAGAACGGTGTGAGATAAGAAAGCTTTCCTGTCTTCACACCAGTGACTCAACCATCATAAACTCCCCTCCAGTGAGCCATTATAGCACCTTCACACTCAGCCTGAGGAGTCATGTCTTCTAATGGGCCATCAAGGACTTCAAAAATATCCCATGACTCACAGAGTAAATCACCCAGTGTGAAACTCCTCACCCTGGGGGAGGTACTGGGCATCCCCATCTGAACTTGAGCATATATAACATTGGGGTTTGGGAACTTCTGGCATCACTCCTTAGATCCAGAGGAGGACCAGAACCTCCACAGGACTGTGACTGCCACTCTTGACCAGACTGTGACCATTCATCCTCACCAACAGGTTTTTTCTTTCCTCTTACTTTGCACTTGGGTGGACCACGTGGTGCTCAGCACGGGGGCTGACAAACACCATTCTATTCATGCACCAGGGTGCTGTGTTATACGTCTGTTTTGTGGGTTAAAACTAATTTTCCTTTGTATCTTTTTATTAAATTGTCACTCTGACTTATAATCTCTTTTGAGTTGGGTTCATTTCTCTGCTGGTTTACCTTTAAATCAGCACATAGTGTCTGTTCAGATGACAGAAAACTTGGAAAATGTACCAAGTGTACCAAGTTCTGTTACCTAAGAGCTGCAGGAAGATATTACTTGACATCCTGCAGAAAATGCGGTTAACTTTTAACAGGGTGTCCCATGCTAAAGGCAGAGATTCTTACTACAAAAAAGTAACAAAATTATCCTCATGCATACTGTTACCCATTTTAGATGGAGAAAAAAATGGAAGTGACATTTGACAAATACCAAAGTTTTCTAGTTACAAAAGTGACAATCAGATAGGGATACATATTGCTCCTGACAGATCTGAATCCACAAAACATGTATCACTATACAAGAAAACAGACATCTTTTGCACAAAAGAACCCCCTTAACAGTAGTGTTTCCTAGAGACTTAAATTACATTTACAAGAAGGATCCCTGACCTAACTCAGAATTATTTGTCACAGATGCAACATACTCTGTGATTTCTTTTTGAAACACCAGTCATTTGAGTCAGATGCATTGCTAGCATACAGGTCAAGGTGTTCTTATTCATTCTGAAAGGGAGAATTGTGAGGCCACATTTTCATACTGCCATTGACTCATTTAATTTTTGAGTCTAGTGAACCAGGACTCATGATTTAAGAAACTGCAGACAGCAGAAACTGTTAAGAAAATAGGTTATATAAAAGCCTGGTGAACAGGAAAACAACTCTGTCTTGCCTTGAGACGGCTGAATAACTCTTACTTACTTTAAAAGTCTTTCATCATGCTATTACATGATAGTCTTATGAAATGAGATGTGTACAAATATACACAGGAAGAAGAAGAGATGTATGGCTGTTGTTATTGTCTAGGAAAAGTTGTCAATCTTGTAATTTTTTGCATTTCTAGATTTTGATTCAAGGATATGCTGTGACCAGAATTTCTAATGTTTTAAAATTATTTTAATAAGTATCAATATATTATGCTTTTGTTGTTATTCTTTTACAATAGGCTTATTCTTTTACAGCCTTAGAAACCCATTTCACAGAGCTGGACAAAGAAACACAATTTTACAGAGGACAGATAGATGACTTATCTGACTTCAAATATTTAGCCTTCCAGAGGATTATCTGAACATTTTAAGTGTGGGAACAAATTATGAAAAGTAAAATATAATAAAGAAACATTCTATGGGCTCTAAACCCAAGGATCAGTGATAAGTGCAAATACATTCCTGTTTAAAACAGGAAAAGACATTATTCAAGTTCTGTATTGCTCTTAGTTCACAAGGATTTTGTGTTACAATTCATTGGTCTACTCAATCAATTTTTAATTAAAATTATTTGCTACCTTAGGCTCAGGCTAATCCCTGGGAATTATACACACAAACAGACATATAAACCAGAAAAGAGAAAATAGTTACTGACAGCTACTCATGGAGAACAAATCTGGGCTCTTCAGGTAATCTTGCATGAGTTTTGGAAGCGAGGAATATTGCACAGGTGGACATTTAAGATTCTGTTTCAATCTGTAATAAAGTAA
>JAWWEU010000091.1:41722593-41734499 GCA_035583155.1 Acropternis orthonyx
TTGCCAGCTCCATTCATTATGCACAGTAACAGGATTCTTGCATTTCAGGAATAACCTGAACAGAGTGTATCAGGGTTAATACAGGCATTTCAGAGCAGTTTCTACAGCTGCTCTTTGAGTTAATGGTAGTGCACAGCACTACCACAGAGGTGTGTTCCCACTGTGAAGAATGGATCAGTTCTCAGCAAAAACTTGTGGTGTACAGAGGAAACGAGTTGTGAAAAGAGAGCAAAAATTAAATTCTTCTTACAGGCTTTTATATATTTTTGCTTAATTTGTATAATTACAATAGTGCAGATCCACAGGAAGGCTCAAACTTTTAACATTAACAGTCACAGCAAGAGAAAATAACGAAACTATAGTGAGAGCATCTTTCAAGTAACACAGTCTGGTAGAACAGAGTAGCATTCAGACAGAACCAGCTCTTCAGTCTGGAAGGGATAACTGGTCTAAACATCTGCCTGTGCCTCCCTCCCTCTCATACTAGTTGTTTAACAAGATATTTCTTCCTCACAAAACTAGCCTTGCTTTTGGTCTTCCATAATAATAAATACAACACTGCCTTAATCTATTCAAGAGAATTTATATACACATATGGGCATATATGTACAGAGGTAAACAAATATTCTCTTTTTATATATACTGTGTTTTTTAAAAAGGACTTGACTAGGTTACTGCTTTTAGAATAAACTCTTAATGACCAGGGCTACTAACAAATTAGTAAAATTAATAAAAAGACAATTATCACTTCCTAGCAGTCACCTGAAGCAGTGCATGAGCTGTGCCTAGACTGGTCACTTAGCTTTCAGATCAAAGTTGCACTTGCACTCAGAATATGGGCAAAATGGACTTGTGTTTTCCTGCGGCATGTTCTGCAGACATAGCTTTCAGTCCCATCCAAACACAGTGGGTCCTCTTCCCTTCCAAAAGTGACAAGGCTAAAAATTTTGTTAGATATATACTCTTCTAACATGTGAAAGCTGTTTAAAATTCCAGTTTCTTCCTGCAGATTGCTTTCTTTTAAATTGCTGGGCTCACATGCTGCTGCTTCTTCTAGCTACAGGAAATCTGCAGGGATATTAATGGTAATGACAAAATGTGATCTGAAGAAAAGATACTCCTGAGTTTATTTAAACTATTTTAGTTTCATTTTTTCCTCAACATTTTTATGATGTGGGCTGTAAAAAGCACACTAGTAAGAGAAATGTGAGCCTAAATAATAAGGTATTTCCCTCAAGGCAAATCTTGTAGCCAGATCACATTGAAGTAAGTCCCTACAAGTTAAAAGATTCAGGGAGGTATTTAAGTCGCTCATATCAGAAGCTCTGCTCTGCATAGGATCTTGCACAGGACTCAAATATGGATCTAGGGTTGGCTACTATGGAATCTGTGTTCTAAAGCACTATGAATCTGGGTGCAAATTCCACGATAAATGGAAGTTGGATGGAAACAGTAGCAAAGCACAATATTCCATGAAAAGCCACTCAGAGGTTCAGCATGTGAGAGGTCTTGCAGAAGATAAATGAATATGTGAAGAGTGTTAGATGAAACAGGCACTGGAGCCAATTCCAGATGTTGCTAAAATTGCCATACCCATCTCCATCGCACCTTTTACAAACCGAGTTTCTAACCAGTAGAACTTTTCCATACCAAAAAGTTTGTGTGACCACTACAGCTCAGGAGTTTTAATGCTACTATTGTTTCCTTTTTCTAGAATGTGTCAGTCACACCTTTCCACTTCCCTATTCAATTTCCTCAATTTCCCATATCATTCAGGATGAACAGCTTGCCAGCTATGCCTACCTTCCTTTTTTTTTAAAAAAAAGTCAAATTATCCTAATTTTCCATCTAATAAGGAATACTGTGACTTAATTTGAGATGGAATTAAACAAACAAACAAACAAACAAACAAAACCCCAGCAACTAACAATCAATGTACAAATAATACTTTGTTTTGCATTCTGAAATGTCTCTTTCTTCAAAAAAGGTAACTTTATTCCACTTTTTCCTCATGTTACTTTTGCTATTACAAACACTGAATAACAATTTTTCAAGTAACTGAGGAAATTACTTCACAAAGAGAAAGATGAGAGTGTGGAAAATGAAGTTAAACAGTGGTTAGCAATATTGAATTATTGGAGATACAAATACAGTAAGCAGATATATAAGCAGATATATAAGGATAAAAACTCAGCAATAAGATATTGTTGACCAATTTTTTGAGAGAACATACTTAACAAGCTAAAAAGACCTAAGCAATCAAAATTTAGAATATGTGAATGCAAGGGTTCTTTAACTGGAGTCACCAAGTTAACATGTTTACAACAGGTATAAGTGGGATGACAAACACAGAGGCTTTGTTTATTAGGAATGCCACTTGAAGGTCAGCAAGCTCAAAATGATACTACAACAGCTTTTTGATACCACTGAGTAAAAGAGATGCTCTTTTTTCCAACTAACATGTCTAAAATAAAATAAAACTACAAATGACAGAAGATGTCTGGTCCTTTAACACACAGGATGAATAATAGGCTGTGAAGGAGCTACATCCTACTTTAATTAATACATATGCATATGCATCTCTTTAAGCCTCTTGTCTGCTTCTAAATTGTTCCACTGATTCAAGATGTTTGCATTGGTTCTTCATCTAATGAAGTCACTTTAGGCAATGGTGTTACAAGATCAAGATGAAAAAATCAGAATGCCTAGGCTGACTTTTGAATTTGAACACAGTCTTCAGCATCTCCTGTTAAAAAACAGAGCTTTTTTTTACACAGTGTAAGAGCATAAGTTTACTATCCTTAACTGGAAGGGATCATCTGTGCATACATAGAACTCTAACTGCTTGTGGGAATGCTCCACATCCACTCCACAGCAAAGCCAAGTAGCTTTGATTAATTCAGGCACCACAATATTTCAAGCTAACCCAGCTAACCTGACTGACATTGTATGTGAGCTCTCTCAAACAATAGAGATGTTGACCAAAACCTGGCAGAGATGAGACAGTCAGTAAGTCAAAGTAGGTGTTCATCCTTATGCCTGATGTCTGATGGTGACATATGTAGACCAACAGCTTTTTGTGTACTTGGTTTCTATCATTATGGACTTGTGTTATAATGTATTGCTGTAGTATTTTCCCATCTATTTCCTTCTGTTTTTTTAGACTTGTAACCTTCAGACATGCAGGAGAACAAGCAAAAGCTATGTGTATGTACAAAAGCTATATTTATGTGATCAATTGTTAATTTATAGTGGCAGTTTGCTGATCGACTTTATTTCTACAAAGTGAGTAGGTTACACTGACCTTTCTCAGCTGTACTTCCATAAAGAGTCACAATAGAAATATCGTGGCAGGCTATAGAAGCAGCCTTAATGACTTAATTTTTGACTTCTGTTGCAAAAGAGATTGTTTGTATTCTTGTTTCTCTTGAAGACTCCAAAATTATTAAGACCCTCATAGCAGATTTTTAGGCAGCATTCACTACAATCACTGAAGTCAGAGCTGTTAAGAAAGTGAGCAGTCATTCGGTTTTCAGTTTCTCTCTGCACCCGTTGCTACTTTGCTACTTTAAACAGAAGCACTAGCCTAGTCATTGTCCTGTTTCAAGCTGCTGCAGTGCCGGTACAATTCTTCACCAAATGCTTACGATAAAGATTTCTGCAGGTCCTTCTGTAAAATTTGGCAGCCAAATAACATAGCTTTGTGCACAGTGATTTTTAACATGGAAGCAGAAAGACAAACCTTGTGATTTTACATCAGCCAAGACAGGATTCTCCTTCTGTAAGCAGAGCTTACCAGCTGATTAGCTAAAGCAAGGAAGTGAGCAGTCAGGTCTGAGGCACCCAGAACAATAAGGAGGCAGAGCAACTTCATGAGACAGCAAGTTAGCTCAGTAAGCAATGACAGTAAATAATTTAATTAACAGGTTCCCAGGATATTTCTTGCAAATAAAAGATCAAAGTACTATGCTAGTATGGTTATCATCTGATACAGGAAATTACAATATTGGTGATTTACATTTCTCTTACAATACCGTATTTTAATATTTTAATTTTATGCATAGTAATTGAGTCCCCTGAATTCCTTGACAGGAAAATAAATACCAGCAAGTTGTGCAATTGTTTAATCACATTATCTTGAAAGAAAAAAGCAAAAGTGGATCACAAGGCCTTTTTCCACCTCCTTGAAATATGCATGGTCCTTTCCTGTGGTGTGTGTGTGGGGGGGCAGTCTGCCATTTGCATTAATACCTTTGATAGTAAAATATCAATTATTTGGATGAATAATTTTCTCAGTAGGGTATGATTTTTATTTTTTTTTAACATTATACAATTTGAGGTATCTTTTATCATTCACTGTAAAAAAAAATCTCAGGGGGCAAGGGAGCAAAGTAGTTGTTTGTTTGTTTTAGGTTTTTGGCCATATTTCTATTTTACTGTGGAAAAACAAGAAACAACTGAAATATCTCCTAAGCAGATATGACAGTGATTATCAGACAAAAACATACTATACATCTGAGAGCAAGAAGCAGGTTAAAAAAATAAAGGTTAATTAAGTCCCTATTTAATCACCTCCTGTCCATATAAAATAAATGTTAAATAATCTCTTTAAATACAGAAGTACCACAGAATTCACACAGACAAACATTCAGCCTCAGAAGAAAGAACACATACAAAAGGGAGATCCTGATTCTTTTAAAGGTCTGTTGAATTAACATGAAAGGGAGCAGTGAGGAAATGCAGCCGTTTGAGAAGAGTAAAAAACTTCTAATGCTACTGAAAGGTTTTATGGAATGTTTCCAAGTACCTCATACTACTGTCATAAAAGCACCATCTGACCTTAGAAATGTATCTACGACAAAGGAGAAAATGTCCAGAACAATCCATAATATGGACTCACATATGCTGACAGAAAAGATAACACCAATGTAAACATGCAGGTCAACATGAAGCGGTAACATTTGGCTGTGGGTGTCAGAAAGTGCTACAGCCGATGGACGATGACAGCATCATTATTAAGTGTTCGGGACACCAGCCACAACACAGTACTGTACATATCTTCCCACCAACATGAGATGCCACTGGGGCTCAATAGCATACCCAGTTTCTTTTATTTCATTGGATCTCACTCTCTGCCTTATTTATGTTTGACTTAACCAAAACATGCTATTAAAACACAATGCAAAAAACAGATAAAATATCGGTTTGTTTGGTTAATAATCACTCCAGATGTGTTCATCCCTTTAAAATTAATTACTTTTAACACTGGCACTGTGCAAGTATGGTCAAAAGCATGTAACTAAAATAAAAGTGAAAGAAGATAATCGGTTTTGTTTACAAGTATATCCAAAGTTTGAAAATACTGCTTTTTACAGAGATAATACCAAAGTTTGAAAACATTCTATAAAGCGAGGGGCGGGGGCGGGGAAGAGAAAAAAAATATAAAAAATAAACCAAGCACCAAACCACCCAACTTTTTAAGTCAGAACTGAGACATGGCAATATTAATGCTGGAGACAAATCTGAACTTTCTTGAAATTCAAGTCTGCTTACACAATATCACTGGAAAGACACATAAGATTAAAAAAAATATTTACATTTTTGTCTGAACCTCCACAGAATCCAAAGTGGAATTCTGTTCTGAATAATTCTGTGGTCCTGGAGATGGGGTAGATCCTATAAAAAACATATTTTTAATCTAATAACCAAATCATTACTAAAGGCAAACTCCCACCCTATTTACTGAAGGTTTATCTGGATAAGAATAAAAGAGAACTTCAAGACAGTCTTGTAATGATAAGTGATCACATGTGCTTTTAAAACTGCTTTAATAGTTGTAGAAAGTGATATGCTGATCACTGGGATCTTTTCCCTATTAAAACACTTATGAGCATTACATTTCCATGCTAAATATTTTAAAACTTATTGACTAAAAAGAAGTCAATAACTTATAAACTGTTTTGTGGTTTTTTCCTTTAATTTGTGCGCTATTTGAAGTGCATATCTTTCAGATTCAGTCTCATTTTTTAATTTAAATGTAAAACTTCATCCAAATCTCCCTATTAGTGTAATTATCATCTTCCTAAATTACAGTTCTTACATAGTCTTTATTCCTATCTGAAAGTACTAGCAAATTTGAGGTTTTTCAGATAAAACAAAGTGAAGTTGACTATTTTGAGTCTTTCAAACAAAAACACCCTTCTAAACTTCCAGATGTCTATAAAAAGGTCACTACTTTAGTTCTCTCTCATCCACTAAGACCGTATCAAACAGCTAGCAGCTAACTTGCATATGGTATCTATAGGTTAAAAATCTAGAAGCAAACAAGAGTCAACCACCTCTAGCAAGCTGAAATGCTGAAACTGGCCAGCATAACTAGCAAAGCATGCTGTTGAAGGTTGCATTAGCTGCAGCTTTTGAGCCCTTATAGATTAAAAAGCCATGTACCCCTTTGCCTACTACAGAACACACTGAAGTAATCTGTTCTAGAGGTTACAAGACATGATATTGAACAGTGAAAGTATATATTAATGATTAAAAAAAGACAAATCCTATGCTTCCAAGGAAGGATACAAGAAAGTAGCAACAGTAGTCAGTCATGAACTATAAACTTTAAGTACTAGTCTTTCCATATTATTTGATCCCTTCTCTGATCAATCAATAATTATCATCCACACCATAAAGTGCAGTCCTCAGCTTTTCCTACACAACTCTAGCTCACATCATATGGCTCTTTTTTAATTTAAACCAGTTCTTAGCAAAGATTTCTACATAGAAGAGTACTGGGGCAATATGAAGTGATTCTAATTCAGCAAAGAATATTAACGCAGTTACCAGAGAGATGAGTAGAGCAGGAATGAATAAGGTCACTGGTTATATTTCCTAATTCTCTTTCTACTGAGGAAATAATAGCTACTAAGATAGCTGGGGAACAGAAATAAGGTGCAATACTTGCAACACATGGCTAGGAAAAGACAAATATGGCCTTCATGAATAATCAAGGATGGCCTGGGAAAGGAGAGAACTAGACAATGAAAACTGGGACAGAACAGGTTTGAACTAGAGAAGTTCAGCTACATTTCAAAAAGGCTGTTTAGGGCTTTTCTGAAGTAATTTTGTCTTCAACAGAGTACAAATTAATAAAAATGAAAAAGAAAACTGACAAAAGCTTAAACACCATACTGTTGTTTTGGTTACATTTCTTTTTTGTCTGAAATGGGAGGATGCTCTGCACTGGTGAATGCATAAATAGCTTTATGAATTGATTATCACAGAGGGCTACCTCAATTAGCTATGGGGAAAACAGCAACTATGCTTCCACTTCATTGGTCCAGTCACAACTAGTGCTAAATGCTAACAAAGGAGGATATAAATTCCATGGGCAAACATGGTTGCATTGGCATGCCAGTAGTACTGCTCTTCTCTTGCAAAGAAGCTTTCTCTTCTGCTGTTACAGGATTTACAGCTTTCTCCTACAAACCCTGTAAAACTAGGACCCTGCCACAGGTCACCCCTTGAAACTACAAGCAAAAAATATTTCAGTGTATGGCACAATTATCCCAAGATGTTGACAGACCACTAAAAGTCACAGTGGTTGAAGTGGCCCTGTGAAGGCAAAATGCCCTTGGAAGTCACAGAACAAGAAAAGACCTCTAAAAATTACCATTCTGGCTTCATATGTCCCCTCCTCACGCGGATATATAGTTTTGAGAAGACCAGAAAAATAGTTTAAAGTTGGAGTTTACAATAAGTCCTTGAATGACTTCTCAAAGTTGTCATGTTTTTGTGCAGACCAATCCAAATCCAGCTAGTCAGAAAACCTTCCTGCCCATGGAAAGGATTGTTCAGTACCAAAATCGACATAAACTCACTACATTACCACTGTTTTATTATCATGTACTTTGTTCTAAAAACACACCATTTGGCTTTGTCTAACAAAGACAATGGTCTGTATTAGCAGCCAAACTTGGAAAACAACTTCAGGCTTTCAAAGTGGTTGGAACAGGCCTTCTCTGGGCACTCTTAAAAATGTACATACTAATCTCATTTCAGGAAGGATGCTAGATATTCAGAATCAGAGCATCACAGAATACTTGGGGTTGTAAAGGACCTCTGAAGATCATCTAATCCAATCTCACTGCTACAGCAGGTTGCACAGGATCATGTCAAAGTGGGTTTTGAAAACTTCCAGAGAGGTAGACTCGACAACATCTCTGGGCAGCCTGTTTCAGTGCTCTGTCACCCTCAAAGTAAAAAAGATTTTCCTCATATTCAGATGGAACCTCCAGTGTTTCAGTTTGCCTGTTTGCCTTGTTCTGTCAGTGAGCACTCCTGAAGACAGTCTGGCCCCATTCCCTTGACAACTTCACTTCAGGTATTTGTATGCACTGATAAGATGCCTTCTCAGTTGCCCCTTCTGTAGACTAAATTGCCCCAGATTCCCAAGCCCTTCAGTATAAAAGTGATGCTCCAGTCCCTCAATCATCTTTGTAGCCCTGTGGTGGACCAGCTGTGCAATAGTTTCTTGTCTTACTTGAACTGGAAAGCCCAAAATAGAGCCCAGAACAGTACTGCAGATGTTGCCTCCCCAGGGCTGAGTAGAGGCAGGAGGTGTGTGTAATTTTCACTAGTTTTCCGAAGAGGTGGCAAAAAAATGCAGATCCTATTTCTGCTTACACAGAAATGCTTCACAGTTTCCTCCTTGCTATCAGGACTGTTTTTCCTAGTCTTTTATAATTATTGGAAATGTCAAGTTCAGAATCTAAAACTAAAAACTAAAAAATCTTTTCAGCAAACATTTAATAAAGAGAGCCATGTCCATGTCCAACGTCTGCTATGTCTTATAAGCATGTATTTGTGTTAACAAAAGCAGTGCAACCATTTAAAAGACACCATTTCTTTAAACCAGTGGAAATTCTGTAGAAAGACACACACACACACACACACACACACACACACAAACAAACAAACAACAAAAAACCCCAAACAAATGCAAATCAACAAAGCTGTTCTATTTTTGTTTCTACCTTGGGGTAAAAATGTGTGAGCTTGGAAACACTCAACACATTTGTTTCATTATAATTCTTGGAAGTGTATTTCCTTCTGTACCTACAGAGAGGTAGGTTTCATGGTCAAAGCAGAATGTAGTCAAATGGCTCTCCTTCTGTAAGCATTTTAGTCATGAATGCAGCAAACAAAATTACAAAGTAAGTCATTATAAGTGTTTATAAACCTGAAACTCCCTGTAGTTAAATGACAATTTACCACTGCTTTACAGACACTAAATGTTTTCACTTCACCTGGCACTGCACCCAGCAGGGCCATACAGTACTTAGAGGAGTTTATTTTACAGCACAGCAAATTAAACATTTGGGTAACTTCTCTAGCAGCTTAGCTAGTTTGTGTTTCCTGTTAGTTAACAAATGTGCCATACCATTCTCTTGACAAAATATAAGTATTAAGAAAGGCTAGGTTGGTGGGGAAGGATGAGGATTGGACTGAGGAGAGCAGGGTTACATAGTTGTGCCAGTATGCTCTTCTCCATGTTTATGAAAGCTCTAGGAGATACTGCATATCCTGACAAAACAGAGTATAACTTTAACACCTGACATATATATACTGTCCAGTGTACTGTCTTTATCTTCTTCTATGGAAGGAGGAAAACTTCCTTTTGACCTACTTCAGGAGGGAAATACTTCGACATGTTTTATTCCACATGCTAATCCGCAGGTATGCACCAGAGGGTCTCACTACTAGAACACAGCACAGGTTAACTCTGAAATAACTGACCATCCCAATATGCCTCTAGATTTGAAAAACCTTGAGCTGTGTTGTTTATACCTTTCACAGCTGTAATACGAGGTGGCTTACAGACCCTCTGGATGTATTTTGGTCACTTTTTTGGTCACCCTCCAGGTTAGGGTTTCTTCCAGTTGGTTACCAAGAACACCTTCCATTGTGGGTAAAAGCTTATAATTAGACGTCTCACTTATGAGAGTAAGAGCTGCATACCAAAGGCTATGAGTCTGTCTTCATAACAAAAAAATTTCCCTGTTATTTTGAGATTGTCCATAATTTTACAATCAGAGCTCTTCATCTTTACTGACAGTAATGTGAGAACCATCTTTTGGAACTGCTGGCAAACAAGAAGTCCAACTTTCATGTTTATAAATGCAGGTGAAAATCCATGAGAGAAATTGCACTCAACTGCTTTTCAACAGCTCAGACCCTCTGTCTTTTTACTCCTGTAACTTCATCCTCATTTGTTCCAGATTCCAGTATCCAGGCTCTCTTCCAGGACATAGACAGAAATGAAACAGGAAGGAATTAAACATATCCACTGTGGAAAGTTTACTAGGTATTGACCTTGAGGGCAGAGAACAGACAAATAAACTTGTAGCCTTTAAAACATGAATTGAAAATGTATTATTTTTCTTTATTTACTGTTAAAAAAAAGTATCAAAGAGTAGAAATGCACTTGTTTGCCATTACCTCTGCTCAATATAGGTATTTAGTGTTGTACATTTCAAGTTTTACCTGCTCACACACAAAAGGTAATTTTAAATGACTTTTAGCCATAAGTATCCACATAAAAGAGAGCATCCACACAAAATTATGATGATCAAAGGGCTGGAACACTGGCTAGATGAGGAAAGACTAAAGGAGTTAGGTTCTTTTCTCCCTAGAGAAGTCTTGGGCATGGAAGTATCTAATCACAGTATTCCAGTGCTACAAAGAGAACCAGAGAGGTTTCATCTTAATATATGATATTTTTTTTTCCAGTGAGGACAACTAACCATAAGAACAAGCTCCCCAGGTACGTGGTGGAGTCCCTGTTGCTGGAGGTTTTCAAGATCCAATTGGACAGGGTGCTCAATAGTCTCATCCCATTTCCCTGTCCTATTAAAGGTGAAACCAGATGATCTTTCTGAGTTACCTTCACAGAATGGCCCTTCCATCCCAGGTTGTTCTATGAAAACCATGCTATTCTGCTGATTTTATCAGAAAGTTTATAATCTATGTGCTAAAAGCTATCATAAACTGTAGAGCTCTGTGCAGAAAGGGTTTAGTATTCATTACAAACTGTCAGCAGTAAGGCTTTAAAAAGCAATTTCAGTGATTCCTCTATTCTTGAAAAAGTAATCAGGAATTAATCATGAAAGATAGTATATATATTCTTTGAAATAAAGGCTGGCAAAAGGCTCATAGTACAAGAGCAATCTAACTGTGAATCTTGACTGAAGTCTCCCCAACACTACTGTGATGATCCACAGATGAGACTGAGGCATGTGTACCAAAGTATTTCACACTGATGCTGCCAGGTAAGGTATTTGCACTGTTTCAAGCTCTGAACCATGCAGCAGCTAATAATGTAAGCACATAATCATCTGTGCTTTCTGGAGACTTAAACTCTTCAGCAGCTGCTATAGCTGAATCAGAACAGTCATAAGCACTTAGTGCAACATGGAGATGTTCCACAATTCAAATCCTCCTGCCAGGTACTGGGTAAGATTTGCCAGTCAAAATATATGTTTAAGTATGCATTAATTTAAGTAATGTTGCTTACCTCATCTTTCCAGAGATGATCTGAAAACTTGGCAAAGTTCTGGCACTATAATCAGGTTGCAATTTTTTCTTGCTAGATTTGATCATTTTCCCTAAGGATCAATCTACAAATCCCTTTTAGCATGAGTATCCTGGTATCACTGCCCAATTTGCATTATATGTAAAAATTACAAACTCCTCTACTACATCATGAGAATTGGAGGGTATGGAGAGAACGTGCTATCAAGATCCATGATTATCACCTTTTAACTGGACTTCAGGAGGACTTGGGGAAATAAATTAAATTTTATTCTGTGTGTCTTTTTTCTGTTTCTAAAAGCCTCACTTTAGGGACTCACTGA
>JAWWEU010000091.1:41758396-41775368 GCA_035583155.1 Acropternis orthonyx
TATTTTTTTTTTTATTTTTTTGAAACTTTCTGAACTGAATCAAAATAAAACTTAATGCTCGTAATAAACAGACAGGTTGAATGGGCAACTAAAAAATTCTCTTAGGTAGTCATCTTACCCCCAGTTCAGCCTCATTTAAGGTTGTTTAATTCAACAGCATCACTTCTGTCTTCTTTTGCAGATTTCTTGACTTTAAGATCTTGTACTGAAGAGTGGCTCTGAGTTCAGCAAGACCACCAGCCTTATTACTTGAAGAGATCTTACTAATTACAAAATCTAAATCCACACTTGGCTGATTGCTAAAAGTCTTGAAGTCAGTTTCTGTGGGCAAGTAAACTTAGCATGCTGTAAAATTACTGTTTAGATCACCTCTTTTTACCCCCAGCATTTGAGGAATGAATAAAGAAAAGAGTTGTGTGTAACTGGAACTGGCAATGCCTTACCTAAGAAGCCTTTGGGTGTTAAGGGTGGCTTTGGGAGGATGACACAAAGCAACACACACTATGCTCTATGCTTAAAAGTCCACACAAAAATAAATCCAAGGTTTGTTTTAGTTGAAACTATGTTAATCCCCTCCAATGAAGAGTGAGAAGTAAATATTATGAATGTGACTTCCCTTTCACTTTGCCATAAAACACACCTGGACAAAGCATCTGCTAAAGCCAGCACTTGCTTTCTAAACTGGAGCTTAAATGACATACCAGGTTCAAATTCTGTTTTGAGACAGGAGATCCATACATTTTGCTTAAAATTAACATTTGGAATCTAAACATCTCAGTTTTACTCAGGTTTCCTTTCCAAGTTATTCTTTTGGTAGTCAAATATTTAGCCAGTAGGCATGCTTGGGACATTAGAAAATATTAAGATGACTATCAGAATACACTTCAGCAGTAAGTCTTGTTTTGGTAGTCATTCTCATTCTATGTTAACATAAGGCCATTATTAATCAGTGTTACTTAGGCCTTCCACACACAGAAGAGGTGAGAGTTCTGCTATTAGAAATGTTTCTCTAAGTTACAAAAATAGTTCAGCTTTGTGCCTGAAGAAAATGCTTATGAAAGTTATGATATTACTACTCCACCATTAAGAGGATGTTAACTGGACAGCCTAATTCCCTACCAGCTTCCACTAAAATCTTGTGTCTCTCTTTGAAAATCTTTTCTTTCATATAGACGTTTGTAAGGAAATTTTAATTTTTCTTGGATGCTTTTATTGTAGGCAGCCACCTTACAGAATCTTTCAATCTTCCAGGATGTATAGTACCCTGATTGAATAAACTATGCCATATCTTGGAGCCAACTGCCTTTACTGTTTTCACGCTAGTATCACATTGGTGTCATAAGGTTTTCTGTTGCAAGCTTATTCACAATGCCTTTTTATTCCTCACAGGAAAAGTCTGCATGTGGGAATAGAGGTTCTTCTTACTGGAACTTATGGGAAGAGGGGAGACATCATTACTGTGCTGTTTTGCTGCCTCTCGCCTTTCTTCATATCTCAAGTTCACAAGGTATTCTGCAGGTTATCCTTATCCCTCTGTATGTTCTCTTCCACTGCTCTCCTAAGGGGGATAATCATCCACTCAGTGCATTTTTGTGCACTCTTGAAAGAACTAAATAAAGCTGATTCAATCTTCATAATTCAGCTACAGGGCCTTGACCTGTAACTGTTGTACTTCTTTCAATACTGCATCATCTCTCCTCTAGTTAACAGTCTTCCCAGTCCACAGATCCTGTTTCAATTCCTAACTTTTCAGGCTTAAGCACATAACAGAATCACAGAATATGCTGAGTTGGAAGGGACCCACAGGGATCATCAAATCCAACCCTTATCACTTCACAGGACCATCCCCAAGAGTCACACCATGTGCCTGAGATGACACTTTATGAAAGCCCTCGGCATCTATAGAATTCCTAAATAAAATCTTTTGTTTGTCTTATCAAAGAAAGATGTTAAGCTAAGTAGCATGATCTAACTTTGATAAGTCTTTGTCATATTTGATCCCAATTGTATTTCCATGGTTTGTTTTGAAGACTGTCACACTACTGAGTCCAAGTTAATAAGTTTGCTTCACAGAACATTTTTACTTTCTCTTCCCCATAAAATATTACTATTCCAAGTTACATAATACTCTAGCTGACCTGATAAAATTATTCAGACACCCTACAGATGGACTTACAGTTTTGTAAGTAACTTTTAGGCTTTTGGATGAAAATTACAAGCTGTCTTGATGCAGATATATTGTTTAGTTTCTGGCTTGTAAGGTAATTTCTCTCTGTGATTCTATTAGCCTTTAACTCCTTGTGTACAAGATCAGCATAGGTCTTCTGATTGAAAAAAGATATAGACTATCACTGATATAGAAAAATCTGTATCTGTCTCAAGCAAATCTTGACTGCATTTATTGCATTTTCATTTATATGTTTAAAGAACTTTTTCAGTATTTTCTTTGCAAGCGCAACTGCACCTTTGCAGCCTTCTTTTTGTTTTTAGAAGTCCTGACCTTGGTTTCTTTCCCCTCCTTAATATTCTTAAAGTCTCTAGTCATTTAGTGTTGTCTGGAGAGAATTTGGGTTACTGTTACCTTATTTGAAGTCACTAGTTACTGTATACTAGGTTGTTTTTTATACGAGAAATAAATTACAAAATTACAAGAGCCAAGCTTAGACCTTGATACAGAGCTACAATGTAAAAAGTAATTAATAGACCAGGAATGTCTAAGAGGCTTTTTTTTTTTTTTTTTTTTGGTGATATAGTCACTGCAATCTGAGAGATTAATAATCCATGTATTTTGGTTCCCTTAGCATAATTATTGATACTTATTCAGTAATTGTTAAATTTTACATAAATTTCACATTAATACACATAAATTTCTAATTCATGTGGGAGTTCCTTTCTGGAAAAACTTTGAAGATCTCTACTTGTATCCAAATCTGAGGCTCCTTTTAGTTTTTACTTAATGGCAGCATGGTCATCAGTTCACCATGAACTTAGCTCTATTTTCTTGAAGTTTCTGGGTATACTTTACAGCTGCCTTATAAGAATAAACCTTATGAGAAGAACACGGAGGAAAATTCATGAGGAAAAGTGACATCACTTGTTTCATAATTGCTGCATCTAGAACTTCTCAGTTAGTACCTTTTCCAGATTTTTACTTCCTCTCTTCTCTTTCTGTGACTTTTCCTACCTCATTTTACCTTTATATAGAAAGTTAAAGAGTACAGTTATCACACAGTCAATTTTCTTGTCTTTATTTATTTTTCTTAATTTTTTTATATGATGGCCATTTCAGATTTCAAACCTAAACCAGTTTTCCCACATCAGATTAACTCCAGAAAAAGCACCAGGCAGCTTCAGTGAATGGCAGGAACTTTTTCTCTATACCTAGACATAGTGCAGAGTACTGAAAATAGTGAATAAGAGAGGAAGGACTTGTGAGATTATTATCAAGAATAGGTCAAATACACAGTTCTCCACTTTCCTTCCCTCTCTAATTCCTGTGATTGCTGTTCCTTTTCTTTTTAATGCTGATATAAAAATCTGCATTGCTTCCTTCATTTATGTGTGGAAGTTGTAACTTGCAGGCAGTTTTCCTGAATCGCTGACCCTCAAGACTTCTGGCTTCCTCAAAACACGAGTGTATGCTTTTGCTTTAAGGATTGAACAGCTTTAATGACTAACAACCTCTTTTCAAAATCTGATTTTACCTTGACATTTTCCTTCTCCTGTCAAGGTTTTGTATGTTTCTTTTCATCCATTGAAGTAAAAATGCCTTAGAAAGCAAGCTCTATTTTCTTCATTTTATAAATGAGTCAAGTGAGTCACAGAAATAAAAATATGCTAGCTATGAACTTTCATCAGGTCAGTAACACTAAGAATAAAATCCAGGTCTCTTGACCCCAATCCAAAGTGTGTTGTATCACCCTTCTTTAATCCATCGAAATTAGTAAAGTGGATGATTTGTTGTTACTCAGTGCAAGCAAGAACACCAGGAAAAGACATTCCAGTTGGAACTCAAAATCACATGTACGTGAAATACTTATGGGCTGGACTGTAAGTAAAAACAAGAGCACAACAAAAAATACCTTTGTCTAATTAGGTTTTGTGCAATGGGTGTCACAAGTGAAAGTTTTCTTCCCCAGTATCAGTTACGTGTGTAAATGTTTGTTGCTGTCATACCTCATGCTTGGTAAAATTGGATGAAAACTCATCTACACCACTTGCCTGGTACTTGTCTTCCTATTTGCATAATTCTAAATATATAAGCTTGTATCTCCTTGTAACCACTGAGGTTAGCATAGCCTGTGACCCCTACTTCTGCCTAGTATAACTTAGTGTCTAGGAGTGCTGCCTCAGACAGAAGGAGCTCAATCCAGGTTATTGCCATTTCTACTGAAGCTGGTCTCAGACAGAAAGAGAGACAAGGGTCTTCTTGGTTTTACAGTCTGACAGTAAAAGATTTGGCTGATGGTGTGGGATTCAGTAGCCTGCAGCCAAGAACAGCTCTGTATACCAGCTAAAGACTGCTAAATTAAATTCAATATGATATCATAAGAAGACAATCAGATGATTTATTGGTACCCAGTGAGCATGAGGGAGAGAAAGTGAGGCTTAAAGCCAGATTCCTCAAGCCCTAGCTCAGACTGTAAAGGTAGGTGTCAGTTTGTTGCTCACCTGTTGGTTTGTGTTGAATAAATCAACAGCAGCTGCTTAAGGCTATTTTTCAAAGTGTATTCTACAAGCTGATGCCTAGGGCCTTCTTTCAAAGTACAAGAGTGAGTTTAAACTCCAGCACGAGGCAACTGAAGTAAAGTCTCATTGCAGTGGAGAATGTCCTGACATGGGGATAGTGAGAGAGAGGAGGGGAACAAGAATGAAAATGAAAAATAAAAATAATACATAGGTTACAACCAGCTGTCCTTTCAAATTAATTCACTTTCTGGCAGCTGTATTTGAACATAGAGCTGGACTGGCTTCAACTGTGAATTTCTTTTTACAGATCCACCTAAAACCAGCAATAAGTTCAAAACTATGATTTGTGAATACAGTGGGATTTCAAATACATGGTTGCTCTCAGAATTCCCTGCCTAGCATGCTGGCTATTTTGAAACACGTCTCTACTCACATAATCAAGGTGTCTATTGTATTTTGTATCACGTTTCTACTCACTTAGACAAGGTGTCTACTTGTATTTTGTATTAGCTTCTGTCCTGTTCTAGACTTGACCTTTTCAAAAAAGTACCTCTTAAAAGAATTCTGGATATAATGGTTAGGTGAAGTCAGATGACATTTATTGTTGTCAAGTTAACTAAATTTTACCAGATTTTACAGAAATATGCATGGAAAAGGCTTGCAGAAGACCACTGAAGAATTCTGTCAAAATCAACACAGAATTAGCATTGCAAGTGTGACTTACTGATGCCTAGGTGTGATGAAAGAGGAAGTGTGCCTTGAAGCAAACATATAAAGACAACTGACAGTTTATGCTCTTTATTTTAAAGCAGATAAAAGACCACCATTTATGAAATACAGCAAAAATAAACAGTTTCAGTCAGATGCAAAAAAGTGCCATCTCTTCAAACAACAGACTGGCTTGGTGTTGGTACGCCATCATAATCATCTGAGTAGTGTTGATACTGGTCAGTAAGAAGAGGCTGATGCAACTCATCCTTGTTTTTCTTGACACGTACGATACATGCAGCAGCAGCAAAGATAATTGCAACAAGAACCAGTGCAGTCACTATTGCTATAGTTATCATCTCTGTGACACGGAGAGCCCGACCTAAAAGAAGAAAAGCAAAAGAGAAAGTTATTAAAAGTAAATGTCAAGTATATTGATAAACATCAGAGGAACAGAACAAAGCTCAGCATCTGTCATTATTCAGTGAGCTGTGAAGTAGAACTAGTTTGAATTTTTTTTGATAATATTTGTTCAAAAGTGTGGAAAAATTCCATCTATCTTGTTCCACTCTAAAGCCAGTTCTGGACCTTTCTTCTGTCATCTGGTTTGTGAGGGATTTACATTCTCTGTAGTGATTTAATGAAAGCATATGATATAGGAATAAGGACCTTCTACAAGGTTAAGATCCAAATGAGAATTTTTCCCCAAACTGAAGTGGATAATAGGAGCTTCATGCTGGAACAATCTCTGAGCAATACCTACACTAAATCCCAAACACACATTTGGAAAGTTAGCCAGGAAAGGAGAAAAAGATCTTTACAAAGGCAGGTATTGTTTGTGAAATTTGAACCACTTTATTATATGATGCATAAACTTAAAGAGGCAAAGACATTATGAGAAGAAAAAGGAAAAAAGTATCTAGGTATCACTGTTTACCTGGCCACTCGACTTCATAGCTGTATCCCAGGTTTTCTGGTGCAGTAACAAACATTTCATTATTGGTAACTGGAGGCCAGAAAGGCACCATATTGTACTGTCTGTTATGTCCAATAGGGGCATTCTCCAGTGGGTATGTTGAGATATCTAAATTTTAAAGTCAAATGATATTTCTGTAAATGAAATCAAAGTAACTTGCCCTACTTATTTTTTTTTCTAACTCAGGGTTTAGAGTTACTTCAGATTTTTCTTCCTAATCTAAATTATTCCAGAAGGATTGGTTTTCCAGTGTGACAGATACAGAGAAGAGGGCTCTGTGCTGTGAAAAACCAAAACCACTAATGATATCTCTGTTTTTTTAATAGAAACCACCCAAAAATTATAAACATTTCTGCCTGTATTGGCCTTTTCATTTCTTCTTACATGGAAAAGGAGTAATATGCATATATGGAGGACTCGGAAGGGCTTGTTTCTGCATTCTAACTTTACCTGATTACAACAGTGATGAACAGCTCTCTCATCCAGTTCTGGAGGACAGCTTAAGTTAATTCCAGTTGAATGTTTTTTCAACATTATGTTTAATCAGAAGAAAATCAGCTGAAGTAAAAACCAACCAACCAACCAAAACCCCCCCAGTTACAAGAACAAAACCAACAACAAAAACACCCCCCACAACATATGAAAAAGGGTAAGATGATGCAAAATCTTGTGATAGTTCATGTAAGTACCACAAGGGGATACAATCGCTCTCCAAGGAGTATGTGAGAAAATTACGTGAGGCAGGTTGTGGAAGCTGCACAAAGAAGTCTCAGTTGTGCAACAGCTGTCTTCTGTAGAAGAAGAAAGAGGGGGATGGATTATCCCCAGAGGAATACAGTTGCTTCTTTGTGCTGACTGATGTACTGGCATAAAGGTTCAGAGTATCCTCCCCTAGTTCACTGATGCCAGTCTCCTTCCTTCTTTATTTCTTTTTTTCCTTCCTTCCTTGCAATTCCTTTCTTCTGTTTTCCCTTTCTCCACCTCTTTCACCTTTTCCCTTGTTACTTTTCTGTAGTTTTTGGAGTTAAAGAAGCAAGAGCAGCAACAGTGATCATCCTTTATAAGTATATGGAGATGGTTATTTAATGCTGATAGTATAACACAAATACGGTAAAAATCAATCTGCATGGCATCTGTTCTTCTTTGACAAGAAGAAATACAGGTATTTGCTCAACACAGTGGAATGTCCTTCCAGGTTTACACTGTCTTTTCTCCATGAAGACAAGGGTATTTGCAGATACTGTTTTCTTGAATTGTGTCTGGTAACTCTGTCCAGGCCCCTTCACAGAGATTGAGTTGTAAATGGATGTCAGTGGGGTGGGGAAGAGAGCTTGATTGTTATTACTTTTTTAACTACTAACTGTTAAAATTCCAATCCCCTCTCCTAAATTTAAGGGTATCTTGCTGTCCCACAAGAAGTAGCTGACAACCACCTATCCTGCCTTTGAGAACATCTTACCTGCAGAATGCCGTCTCAGCCACTCATCAAAAACTGCATCTGTGAATGTGTGCAGGAGGACAAAAATGGGATCATTTGGTGATAAATGAGTTTGCCCTCCTGTCCCATTCAAAAATAGATGAGCCAAGTTGTGAAGACTTCGAACTGCTGGATCATACTTTCCTGAAGGATCACTGTACCCTGAATATGCAAAAAAAGAACACAAAAAAATTCCAGTAAAGACTTTGTTTTCAAGCTGCAGTCTCAGATGAATAATTCTTTTTTCTCTGAAAGAGTTTTATGTGGTTGTGCTGCCTTGCTTAAAAAAAAATGGGTAGCTAATACTGATCCTACTGGTATTTGAGAAATGTCCCTGGCATGCATAATTTTCAGATTAAAATAGCCCTTACAAAAGAATGCTGAGAATATGGAGTGCAAGGCTGCTTGAACCTAACAGAAAATTGGTCAAAATATAACACATCAGAACATGAAAATAAAGGTAAATATTTAGGCCCTAACATACCTTTCAGCACAACTAAAATAGTTGTATATGTTTTCTAACTGCTGAATAAAGTCGGTGTATTTTCCCGTCTATTCTAATGAGACAGTTGTTATGTTCCCATACATCATTTCCATGTGCACAAGCTCTGTTTTCCCTTTTTTTCAGTGAAGATAGACTGTGCAACTTTGCTGGTGCCCAAAACCTCACAACCCTCAGGTCAGATGTCATGATCTGAAATGTCATGAAAACTCCTCCTGATTTCAAGCTTTGGTCAGTCTTTTTAGAGAGGGATACATCCAGTTAATTGGTTAAAGCTGGATTTAGATACTTAGGTATTGATAGCCCATTTGTCAGATTTGGTAAAACTTTCAGATATACTTAAAAGGCTGGTGCATTTTCTTGGTTTTGCGTTTCAGGAAGAAGAAAATGGAGCAGATTCTCTCTGTAACAGGAGTTACACCTGTTTAAAAAAGCCATGGTATCTATGGGAGATCTGGCAGGGATCTGAACTGTCACTTTGTAATCTCTTCCTGTTAAAAAAACTGGATTATCAAAGTACAGGAGAAGTTGGCAGGATACTGACTGAACAGTATAAATCTAATATTTAGCCTGGTTTCTCTGTTGGGGTTGTGTTTGTTGCCAGTGACTGAAATTTAATTTTGATTATGAAAAGCTTTTAGAAGAACAGTTATACAGCTAGGATTAACATGTTTAGCAGTAAGTCTTGTACCCAGACCTCAATTACTATTTCAGTATTATTGCACTAAGTACTACCAAAGCTTACAATTTATTTCACTTTCTTTGTTTTATATATATACAAAAATATCTGCTAGAAGCACATGCTTGCCTCATTTAAAGATGCAGCTGAATCAATCTGCAGGCAAGGACTGTCTGTTTCCAACAACAGCAACCTATTAACTGTGTTTCAAGGACTTGATTTCAGCCAGTTTCTACTTAGTACACCAGCAACAGACTTCTGAGGCTTGTACACATTTCAAGAGACATAAGCTATAACTAGAAAGTAATTTACCCAAAGCTTATTTCCACTTAATACTAAATTAATATTTAATGCTGAGTACAGTGTGTTCTTAGTGTCCAATAGCCTGACTCCAAATTCATACTTCCAATAGGAAAAATGGCAAGCCTGCTTCTTGACGTATTTGGAGTTTCTCCAGGTCTTTTTATTTCCTGTATTTACCTTCTACGGTGTTACGGAAGCTGTCTGTTGAATTGGAATAGAAAGGAGGAGTGTCAAATACACCAACTTCCAAACACTGAGCAACATCCTCAGGCTCTGGGAGACGCTGTACCATAGGACGTGCGACATTTCCAGCAGGATTTCTTCGGATGGGACCACCCTCAGTGCCTGGGAATGGAGAGAAGAGAGAAAACAATGCACAAAATGCATCCTTCTTGTGACTTAACCACAGAGGAAAAAAAAAATTCTCTCTCAAAGGACTTTATGTTGAATTAATGTGTCAGTTGCTCATGTCAGGTAAGGAATCTTCATGTGGTCCTGTGTTCTGGATCCTTTGTACTAGCAGGTAAAAAAATATCTAGAAGCCTCTTACTGAGTTTGCTGTTCCCCAAGTGCTTTGGGAAAATTTTCTATAGATTTTCAATAAGATTTCCTGATGAGACTGAGGACAAGTTATGAGGATGTCCTGAGAAAGTAGTTGGGGAAAGGACTATAGATGATTATGTAAATGACTAACCCAACATTTTGGGATTTTTCATTTTTTTATCCCTTCTTTCCATGACACTGCTGAGTTGTGGCTTGAAGGTGATGAATGTGATGAATGCACCAGAAACTTGCCGGGATTTTTTTTAACTCTTGTAGTTTGGATAGGTGTATTAGAATCCAATATTACTCACATTCAAAACATGCTCCACATAGTTAACATGGGGGTTTGCTAGATGTTCTCATTTTAGGTGCAGAATGCCATGAAGGAAATAAATGGAGTAGTCAGAAGAACACTTCATCTTCATTTAAGAAATGATGCTACCAGATTTAATTATTTATCATTCAGAGACTGAATAGATACTCCATAAGAAGGAAGGCAAAGCATTGCGTTCTTCCTCTGCTACAAGCTCGTGATCAAATTTTGAACTTCTCAGTATCTTGGTGCAAAACAGATGATGGGTAGTATGTACTATCTCAAAAGACTGATGAAACATGGATCAAGAATATTAAAAGAACACTTCAATACTTTTTGACTGGGAAAAGCCATTGCAATATAAAGTATTGTATTTATTTATTTTTAAGAGGTTTTTTTCACCAGATTTTGCCATCATTCATACTTACTGTTGCAGATGGTTCCCAAAGTTTCATAGTCTTCTACATTTTCACATAACACTCGCCACTGAGAGAAGATTGAGTTCTGGCTGATAAGAGACACATCAAAATTGCTTCTAGCTCCCATCAAGTCATCTGAGCAGATATCACAGGTGTTCTGTCCTGTTGCAAAGTTCCAGTAGGGCAGTCCAAAAGTGGGATCCTGTAGCATGTTCTAAACCACATAAATATAGTGTTATTACATATGTAATACAGACAGCTATATTTACTGCTAGAAGTACATTAAAAACAGTTAAATACATCTTGGTAAGAGTAAGAAGCTTGCCTCATAGAGGCAGCTTTATGGAAAAATTATGTAAAATCTTTTGGGTTTTTTTTCACATTGATGCCTTGTACAACAGAACAGATAGTTGGACTGTTGAAGTCCTGAGTCATGGATCTCCCTCATTACTATGACAGTACCTCTTCCATGAAAACTGTCTTGTTAGTAGTAAGAAACAGAAATTAACACTGAGACCCCATTTTCCAAGTACTTTTAATGGCCTGACAGCAACACCAGTGTTTGCAGCACACACAATAACTAAGACAACTGTGGAATGACTGATGGAAAAGTGAAGAACAGGGATACTGTCTCTTTAAATTGTCATTGTTTGGTTCTAGTATAGGTTAGAGTTGAACAGTTCTGGAGTTAGAGAGTCAAATTCTTTAACTAGTGATGCACTCTACTGACATAAATAGGAATAGATATTAAATCACAAAGAGGTAGAACTTCTCATGGCTTTCACATAGTGAAATGCCACTGATGTCAAATATGTGTTTTGGAAGGAAGTTTGTGCCTCAGCCTGAAGTAAAGCCATTAAAGCTCATGGAAACACTGAAGTGATATCAGACTGTTTAATCCTGAACTTGAAAAATTAATTCTTTTTAGAAAGGATGATGATCCATAAAATACTATATTCTATTTATGGGTAGGTCTGCATAAGAGAAGGGAAAAAAGAGAATTGCTGATTTATGGAACAGAGTATAACAAAACACTAATTTATCTAACCAGTTACACACATAAAATATGATTCTGAACCCCCAAGCAATCTCTGTTATCCCTTTTTTGAGAATTTCTGCTGATTTGATTAATCTTATCCAAGAATCATAACATTTGGATAAAAAATACCACTTGAAATAATTGGGTCCAATAAAATGTATTATAGATATATATAGAATTTGTATCTATTTTTGCAAGAAATTTTTATGTAATTACTCTGCTTTAAATATTATTTTTAGCATCCCTATAAAAATTGCAGTTTAAAATCTAAATGCATTCTCTTAAAATTAGTATATCCAATGGGTTGCCAAAATTGAAGCACAATTATTTCAACATATAGAAGGTACTATCTTCTTTTGCCTACTGTAATAAAGAGAGAAGTTACTTAACTGTACAAAACATAGCATGAACATATGACTCAACAGTAACATGAACTTCACCTGCATGTCTCTTTCCAGCTGCAATAGATGGTACCTATGCCATGTGACAAAAGCTGGTCCCTCATGAGAGAAATCAACTCCTCCAAAACTCTGCTGTCCTGCACCAAGGAAAGTTTTCCGGACAGAATAATAATGAGACCACACAAAGTAGTTATAAATGGAGATATTCTCGAACTGTGGTGTGTTGCCATCAGGTCCAAATATTTCTTCACGTCTTCGTGTGGCAATAACAATGTCAGGATGGACTGTGACCTTAGCTTGGTGTAAGGCACTTACAAAGCGATTCCTTTCTTCTGCGCTGAGATCCAAAAGATTTCTTCTGACTGTGGTAATACAGAAAAAGTAAATTACCAAAGTCTAGACACTCAAGTCTGAACTCACAGAATTTATTTAATATGTTCCTAATCTCTCTGGGTAAGTTACTATTTATTCAAGAATTCATCAGTTTTGGTTTTTTTTTTTGTTTGCTTTTTTTTTTTTTTTTTAATTGGGGCAGTTTATTGAGCATAAATAGAAAATGTTATTTATTATGAGAAAGGCTGAGACAAATAAAAATAAACCCCCAAACCTTGAGATTTTAGTGCTTTACTGTTACAGATTATCTTTCCATCCTGCCAGAGAAATGACAAATGCAGTACTTCGCTGTACAAACCTTTCAGAACTTCATCCAATATACTTGGGGTTTCCTGTATTAGTACTTTAGAAGAAATGAATACTATAAAGCAATTTATATAAATCAGAAAGTCTGATGTCTGGCAATATAGTGAAGTGAATATATTGTTTATGCTTGAACCTTGTAGGAAAAATGGCATATTCACCAGTGAATTATTGTGAATTTCTCACAGTACAATATCTCTAATGCCATTACCTGACCTTATTAACAGTGGCCATATATTAGTCCTTTTCAGTAGTATATCTCAAAATAATTTAAAAATATTGTTACCCACATACAGACAGTGAAACAAGGAAGAAAAATGACTCTGAAATACCAGCATTTCAGCAAGAAGAACAGAGTTCAGATCACCTCAGTCCCTCTTTCACCTGGCCTGAGAAGATTTCAGGCTAAGTTTAGACTAAGATGCAGGTAGAAGTCCTCTCAGTTGTTCTTCAGCATGCACTTATTTTCGTTATAAAAAAATACTGTAAAAATCCATAATTGTCCAAATGAGTGATAGATTTTGTTGATATGAGAAGCAACAGGTCTTCAGCAAGAATCTATATGAAGAATAAAAGTGAATTACCTTTCACTACATGAAGTTGATTCAGTGGGGGATATTTTGGCATTTTGTAACCTTAAAGAAATACTTTTATGAAACATGAACTGCATCCAAGGACTGTGTATCCTGAAACAAACTTTTCTGTTTTGCAGAACTGAAGTGATATGTTAGCCCTGATCATTAAAGACTTTTTTCTTGTGGAGTTTTAAGTAGTGAACTACAAATATCCATTTAATTTTGATTTACTTCTGCATTTTAACATTTTCATTTTTCAAGGAGTGTGCCTGAACCACAATAAATAATTGTGACCATTACTAAAGTTAGTATGAATTGAGAAGATATGAAAACACCAAACTGCATTTTACAGCTATTTAATATGGATATGCTAACAGTAATCCAACAATTATTTTGAAAATCTGGGCAGATAGGTCCGAATCTAGGAATGGACAAAACAGGTGACTTCCACGTGGAAACTTAAAGCATAATAAGGAGCTAATTTATTCTTTTAAACTCATGCTATCATGCACAATATATCTGATTTGCTAGGCATTTTACTGAGTAGTAAAGGATTTAATAACAGAGAAAAGTAAAAAGTGCTCTTGTACACTGTAGAAAATCAACTAAAACTGCTTTTTCCATGTCTTTTGATTTGTGTTGCTAAGTTTGTGTGTGTTAGCATTTATATCTTGGTTATTCTTCAGAGTTATCATCATTGTGAAAGAAAACAGGCCAGAACACCACATAGTGTAACCTCTGGATCTTAGCAGATCCAATTCATGAGTCATACTTTCTGCTTTCTAGTTTACTTGGAGTTCAAAAGATGAAAAAAAAAAAAAAAAAATAAAAGAGTCCTAAGATCTTTCCCATAGCCCATAGGTTTGGGGATGGGGGTTGGGGGTTTTTTTTGTGTGTTGGTTTTGGTTTGTTTGGTGTTTTTTTTTTTTTGTTTTTTTTTTTTTTTTAATACAGCTTTTTAAAATTTTTATTTGTTAAGCAGTCCTTTTTTAGATATTGTTGGAACATATCTCACATTCATGGAGCATTTTCTATCTGGTGAAAATAATGTCAGTGCTGATTTCTGTTTCTGCAAGAGACACTGCACATTTGTGCCAGAAACCTCTTGCTTCTCATGTGAATAGAACCCATAACTCATTTGGGGGATTATGGATCTTATGGGATTTCGACAACACCTTTAAAATGTGTCAATTTAAAAATAAAGGCTAAAATTATGTTCATTCAGATGGTTTTGACTAGAGAACAAGGATCTGTTCCTAAGCCTTCTTGTCTTTTTCAATGTGCCTACTATATTCAACATTTTTTCCAGTCTTGCAAGGATAACATATCCATTTAAAAAAAATTTAGACATCAGTTTACTGGTATTCTGGACTAAACTGAAACTGAAGAACTGCCAGAAAGGTTCACCAGAAGCACTGAGTCATCTGGTCTCAGTCCACAGTTATGACTTAATGTTTATAAAGACACTGACAGCAACTAGGTAAGTGAAAATTTGCAAGGCCAAATATGTAGTTTAGAAATGTATTAAGAGATTTTGAATGATAAGAGCTGCTCTCGCATTTAAAGTAGTCACAAGGTATTAAACATATAAAGATATGTATTATTCCCAGACATACTCACAAACACGTATACTTGTCTATATGCATTGCTGTACTATTAAATAATTCTAAATAATAAGTTTATTTTCTTAAGTAATTCCAAATAATTAAATTTTTTTAACTTAGATGTTCTATCCTTAAATGGAATTAGTTCTAATCCTGCACTGACTGCAGGTTTCATTTCTTTCTTTTATCGGGTAGTAAACACAAGGACTTGATACACAAGCTGAATAGCTCATCTATGCCTTAGTAAACCCTATAGCAATATACCTTTGCTGAATAAATATAACAGATATTTTGTATTTTAAAGAGAAGAAATATGGTATGTACATATAGAAACAAGCACTGACAACAGACAATTTTCATGTCATATTTCTGATGCTCTTACCTATATTAATCTGCTGGCTACAGGTAGGTCCAGTCCAGCCAGGTCGACATGACCCGCAGTTGTAGCCAGAGAAGTTACCATTGCACCGGCAGGTTTGGTTGAAGAAGCGAATGGGCCATTGCTCACGGTCATCCCGCCCATCATGGATGTACTGCGGGCCATGGGGACGTGAATCCACAGTCACCTGTACACACCGGCCCCTTCCTGTAGACACACCACACCGGTCAGTACCTGGCCCAAACACAGGGAAATAGTCTGGGCAACACATGCCGCTCCTCAGGGACTCAACAGTTGCACACTGACGAGGGAACTGAGCTCCAACTTGGCCCATCATGCTAAGTGGTAGCAGGGAAAGCAAGAGCAGTGTGGGAATCTGCATGACAGCGGGTCAAGCAGAGCCGGCTCCTTCCAGGAGCTGGCTGTCCACACAAGCTGACTTTCCTCTCCTGTGATGGGACACCCAGCTCCCTCTATGGAGAGAAAAAGAGAGAGAGAAAGAGCAGAATAAAAATAAGTGATACAAACTTCCAGGCTACCCCTTCCACCCAAAAAAATTCCTTCTAATTCTATTCTTAAATACTCAATCTGGAAAGGCAAGCAACTCTCACCACAGACACTAATGTTCTCTTCTCACTACCTGCACAAAATATATTAACTATGTAGATCTACATTTGCTCATTGACTTCAAAATTCTTCTGAATGTTCATTCCCATTGTACACCTGCCAGTCAGATTTGCTTCACTACCACAAAATGCTAAAACCTGTCTAAGGCACCAGTTTTCTGAACCTCTTACTTTCACCATCCCTTCCCTCCTCCTGGTTCATGCCTTTCTTTGTGTTTAACTAGTGTATCTTGTTCTCTACTCAGCAGTTCCGCCCTGTATTCCATTGCTGTTCTCTAATGATAACTTTATCTAAAGGTGAAGTTACACTGCTTCATGCATTGTACCTGTTCTCTCTTCCTCGTATCTCTCCTCTGCTGAGATTCTGTTCTGTCTCTGCAAGTCCTGTGCTGTGTCTAACCTGAAATAAGCACAGCTAATTTGTCTCCTGGTTCAGTCTGCTTGCTAATCCTTCTTCTACCAACACAGTATGGCTTGGCCTCACCCTCCTTCCTCTATTAATCCCCTTTCTACTTCAGTGCATTTCTCTGGACTTTAAGTACTTGAACAGCACATGATTTCTTTCATGCTTATCTCCTTGTGATTTTACAAGTATTAGTAAAGGTCAGAGACAAATACTTGAATTCAAAACAGAACAAATGTGGATTTTTTATTTTTTTAAAATTACTTGCAAAGAAAGGCTCACTTGAAAACAGACAAAGAACACTAGGGAAAATCACATTTAACAGACACTTGAAAAAAATTCTCCAGATGGCATTTTCAAGATCAGGCTGAAGTAAGTGACTAAGATATGTTATTTATAAAATGAAACACTTTAATCTCAAACTTAAAGCTTTCAGTTTAACTATTTACTTTGATACTGAAGTTAAAAGGCAATGATCATATTGCAATTTCCTGAAATGCTAAGTTCTGAGCACTGCTATGAAAGGTAATGAAACAAAGAAATAGAGAAAAACCAAACCGTGAAATGAACAAAGTGCTTCTTTCATCTTTGCAAGGACTATTTTCACCAAGCAAAAAAGATCTTATTCAAGGTCTATCTC
>JAWWEU010000091.1:41775468-41799070 GCA_035583155.1 Acropternis orthonyx
TTGAAATCTCCAGTGAGTCTTAGTGTGTTTAATGTGGGGAAGTCTTTTGCTCTCTTGGCCCCCAGATATCTTAGTTTTCTCTTTCAAACTAAGACAGTTCGTTTGAATTTTTTTCTGTTTTCGTTTTCCTTGTAAGTAACCATCACTAGTCAATCTGTTCACAAAGTAAGTCAGGTCCTGAGTTTACAAAGAGAGCTTTAAATAATTTTGAATTTCTTTTTCCTTCATAGTAGATGAAAATAATATGATTATATGAAAAATGAAAAAAACTCTGCATTAAGTGTGCGTTTAAAATAGATCTTTTTCCTTCCTATATATAAGCACCTCAGCACAAACACAAATATTCAGAAAATCAGGGCTCACAAAGGAATCCAAGTGATGCAGGGGATCTTTATGAGAAGTGAATTATGAGAGCGCATTTAATCCTCATCTCTATACAGGTGTGGAAACATGAAAATATAATTTTCCAGAATGAAACTATATGTTATATAATAAAATTCAAGGAAAGATGTTTTTAATTTATTAAATTCTACAAGTATTAAAATCAAGATGGGAAGCCATTGTCAGATTTTCATTTGAACAGGGAAATATAATTTCAGATATTTGTAAATGAAACGGATATTTTGATTCACTGAACAGGATGTATAGTTCTAGTATCTCATAAAGGAATTGTTGCTATTGTTAACACAGATGGCTTACTATGTCTTTGCTCTATAACTACATATATATAAAATAATGTTTACTGAAAGTGCAGACAAGTTGTCAGGAGAAGAGTATTGGGGGAAAAAAAGCATTTCTTGCAACCATTTTTAAAATTAAACTTGTATTTTTAATGGAAAGTTATTACCTGAGATGGCAGATATGCTAGAGTTTGCTGCTGGATCATATAGTATTGCAAGACCTTTACCTCTTGAAAATGTCAGTATTTCTTGAGATTTGTAGTAACATGTGATGTGTATACTCTAAAATGTGAAATGGCATTTTTCTTTTTTTGTGACTTGATGTGGATTTTACATTCAAAGTAAAGAAACAAGGTCATTTTAACCATTCATGCACCTGCCTCCTCCAAAAGAAGAAAAAAAGTTCAGTTGAAGCTGCAGTGCTTCTACTAAGGAAATTAAAAGGCAAAATGTAAGATTAGCAACTCTGGTAAAGTCGACAAAACCTCTAAAATGTTTGTGAAAAATCTGAGTAGGATGCCATGTTCTGTCAGCACCGTGGGTACATGCCCTCTAGTGGAGGCCTCAATGGCATAAGTTTAGCGGCTCAATAGCATATGCTAAGGTGATCAGTAGGACAAGCCAAAGGCCAGCTCCATCACTGATGAGAAGCCAGAAGGTAGGGGTGCCCTTCTTCCCTGGGGAGTCCTTTTTCAACAGTCTGTCCTTGCTGCCCCTGCCTGTTGCATTGTTAGGTAATTGAAATAGATAATACTGTGTGAGATCACATGAAACAAATGGTTCAAGTTGTGAATTTAACAATTTCTGCTTTAACAGTCGCCAAACACATGTTCATGTCTGCAGCAGAAGTAACATATTTTAAGTCATAGATTAACTGTTTGTACATAGTATAACTACGTACTAATTTCACAACAAGCCTAGAAATACTTTTTAAGGAGATAGCATGGCTACAACCACTTGGATTGTAAATTTTAATTTAATTTCTAGTCATGTTTTTTTGAAAAACATTTGTCTGAAAAAGTTAAGAATTACATAAACTTCAGTTTTGGGAAGAAAGGAAAGAAATTTCAAAATGAACACATCTGAATAGATTTTACAGTTTGAGGTCTAAGGTAATACCATTTTCCTTCAGTAAGCTAAGAAAATTAACTAGGCAAACTTTGGAACCAATTGACATCTCACATCTTAAAAATTAATAAGTTTAATGAAAAAACAGTTATAGAAGCAATAAAGATATATATTAATAAACAACCCAACTTCTGAGTTTCCAGAGGAGTATCGTTTTTGATAACCACATAGAAACTGATGGCACAGATAGATGGTAACAGCATTAAGCACATTTTCAGATGACTTGAATGCAATTTTTAGTAGGCATCAAAACCCTGAGTTTGACAGTCCAAATATTTTAAAACTTATTCCCTTTATTTTTTCATCTTAGATTTTTTCATTTGACACTTTCGAAGAAATGTCTCCTGTGTGTGAATCAGGATTGAAAAAAGAAATCTGACTGCTCACAGTACAAGACAAGTTTTCTCACACTTCATGTTGCTTAATGTCCATTGATGAATGTGTATCATCCCAAAATGCAGCACTTCCCTGTCACATGCATCCATATCATTAAAAAGAAGCTGTCTACATAGACTAGTGATATTGGATACTATGATAATGTTCTTTTGCATCAGAGTAATTTCTGTTTTTTTCAGTTCTTCCTGATGCCAGCCTATTCACCTTAAAAGTGCTATTTTTCCAGTCTTCTTCTAAATCTGCTCTTTTTCTTTCCTTTTTTTATAGTATGCCCCCTTCTTTTCATTTTGACAGCTCCATTTTATGTTCTAAAGTTTTTTCTTCATGTTGCAAGTACCTTTCCTGGGATGTTGCATTATTTCTTACCCTTTGTTCCTACAGGGCTCTTTCCTCTTTTGGTTTATGGCACTCATAGACCTTTCTGGCCACTCTCTGGTGTCCCCATTCATTCCTGAAGACCTAGTTCCAGTTTTGAACAGGATGTGACTCCCCTCAGGTCAATGCCAGTGCAGTATCACTTGTGTGTGATACTCACTGCACTGGTTCTGTATTACTAACAACCTCAGTCAACTTTGTTGACAGTTTAGGAAACATAATTGCATGATTAAATTAGGCCCTCATCCCTACTTTTGTAGTCCTTTTCTGACTAAATTTTCTATTTTTAATGTTTATTTTCTTTCTGTTCTAATATCCTTTTAGACTTTGTACTAGAAAGACATTACAGGTAGTCAAGATGATGTTTCAATACATAAAATTTCACTTTTATTTTTCCCCCACAGTTGTTGAACTTAATATTACCAATGACTTCAACTGGAACATTTTTTAAGAAGAATTACAAAATAAACAGAAGTTGCTGTCTAGAACCATAGGTGACAAGGTCCAAGGGAGGAAAATCACAAAATGAGAAGATCACTGGGGCTCAAAGGGACATGATCTCATTAGTCTAAACTCTTACTTAAAGTAGGATTGACAATGAATTCTGAGCAGTCTGTGCAGGTTATTAGAAATATTAGAACGATAATAGAATATATAATAGAATATATAACATAGAGTAAATATTTTATTACAGGTACACGAGCTAAATATTATATTATATACAACACATATTATACAAACATAATGTATAAAATAGAAATAATATAAAATAATAGAAATAGAATTAAATAATAAGTTTCTAATACTCAATTGGCTATTAGAGATCTCAAAGGATGGAGATGGCTCAACCTGTCTGTGCTGCAGTTGCACTGCTGGACTGCCCTCGAGGTGATTATTTTTCCTTCCTTACTATAGACCAGAGCCAGTCCTGTGTTTTCAGATGTGAACATTGGCAGGCTGCAGTTGCATGCCTTAAAAACCATCCTCCTCAACTGACTGAAATAGCTCCAGTCTTGCAGACTCTTCTCGTTGGACAAGGGATACAGCCCCCTTCACCCTGGTGGCCACTGTTGAATTTATTCTAATGCAAGGATCTCACAAGTCCTCAGAAGAGAGAATGATCCATGGCCATCCCCCAGAGCTAATTCCTGGCCCTGCTGGCCCCAGCCTGCACCCAGCTCTGCCCTCCCTGGGCAGGACTTGTCCTCACTGCTCAGTTTCCTGGGGTCTTGTCAGCCTCTTTTTTTGTCCATGTCCAGGTCTTACTGGGACTGCAACCTGACTCTGAAGTTTGGTGACTGCTCCCCCTTAGTGATAGCTGTAAATCTGATGTACTTGTCATCAATAACTTCTCTGGGTCACTGATAGAAATGTCAAGCAGCACACGTTCCAGGTTGGGCCCTGTGGCACCCCACTTGTTTCCCACCAGACCGTGAACATATTTTGCTTGTTTTGCCTTTTAATGTTAGAGTGAGAGTAGAAACTCTTCCTCTTGCACCTGATGTGACTCACAAGGTTTCAACTTTGCTGAACTTCCGTTTTCCTAATACCATCCTGGAATGCCTAGGTAGTGGTTCTCCCTTAGTTGCCAGTCCCCATTTTAACCTCCCATTCTTTTTCTGTTACAGCTTTTGGGAGTCTTGCGTTTTCTAATATTGGTCTCCTGCTTTGCATACCCTTTTTCCATAAAGAGGAGTGGCTCTTTTGACTCTATGATACTGTTCTCAAGATCTGTCAGAATTTCTTTGCCCTTCAGTGCTGCCTTCAATGGGACCCACCATACTAGTTCTGTGAACAATTCAATATTTTCTTCAAATCCAGGCTCTGTGCTCTGCTGTTCTCATTAATTTCTCTCCTCAGGACCTCAAACTTCACTGTTTCATGGTCACTACAATCAGTGGTTATCACATCCACAATTAATTCTTCCTTATTAGTGAATACTAGATCCAACTGTGTGTGCGTGTCAACCGTGGCTGACCTGTTGAGTAGCTGTACCATTGACAATCTCTCCATGCCCAGACATCTTATACAGAAATTTTCTTCAGCACGGTAATGGCAGTAAGGGGAGTTTAAAGCCTCCCATATAAACCAGGATTTTTGATGCTGAGGCTTCCTCCAGTGATATGAAGAAGTTGTTGCCCACTTCTTTACTCTGTTTGTATGAAAACACTCCCACCATGACAACATTGCTTGTCTGGAACTGAGTCATACAGCCTGTAGTCTATCCCGTTAAAAACATACATCTGAACACTTCCTGCATATACAGGGCAATCCACTCTTCCTTGTCATTTCTGTCTGTCTTTTCTGAACAACCTATATTCCACCAGCAGGCAACTCCACCACTGTAGAGTATCTCAGTCCTTTTAGCAGTGGCATAGCTCGGTGACAACACGCAGAGGTCTGACTCCTCTTGCTTGTTTTCAAGGTTGTGGTCATTTGTGTGCAGGCATTTGAAGTGAGTCTCCTTGCCACCTATTTCATCCTTCAAAAAACTTCCTTGCTCCTATCTTCTGCATATATCACCTATGGTCTCTGCTTCTTTAGTTAACTGCAAGCAGGTACCATCAGACTTTCTGCCACTTAGTTTAAAATTCTTTTTACAAGGTTGGCATGCCTGTAAAAGGCCTGTAAAAGATGTTCTTACTTCATTTTGCCAAGCAGATTCATTCTGTTTATCATGATCTTAATTTGTCAGACAGGGACTTGTGATTATAAAAAATGAAGTGCTGTCTGTTATACCAGTCCTTAAGACAATTATTATTTTTACAATTTGTGTCCTTTTCTGCTCAAGTCTTTCCTTTTCATCTATGGGATGTAGTGAACACTACTCAGGCTTCTACTCACCTCCAGCAGTCCTGTTTTCCTCCAGAATTTTGTAGAACCTTTCCATTTAGTCCAAATGTCCCTTGACATCACCACTATTTACCATGTGGATAATCAACAAGGAGTATTAGTCTGAGACTCAGACAAAACTTGAAATTATCTCTCTAACATCTCATATCTGATAACCTGGCAATCAGGAAATCACCTGTGACAACATGCCAGGTCAGCAGGAGGTGCCCCTTCCCTGCAGCAGATAACATCCAACTGCTGTCACCTCTCATTTCTTTTTCCTGTACTCAGTGTTTAGGCATAAGGTGCTTTGAAAACATCCCTAGCAGAGTTTTCTCCCCTTTCCTAACTTTTTGTATACTACACCAGTTGTAAAATTTAAGTTTTCAAGGCAGACAAGTAAACATTCTTATGCTATCGGATATCATAATATTTTAACACCTCCATCTTGGAATTTTCCTTTTATTGTCTGCTGAAGTACAAACCAGACTTTAAGCAATTGGTAGCTTTGTTATCCCCCATCTCTTCTCCAGTTCATAGATTTACTTTAAATTGTAAGCAGACTTCTGAGGAGTTTGCTGTTGTGTACTTAAATACTTTCATCTTGGATCAGCTCATCACCTCTTGTCATAAATGTCTAAGACCTATGAACTCTGCAGAACCGAAGGACAGCTCTGAGTACCACACATGGTTTGCTATCCAAGGTATTTCCCTCTGGAATAAGGGTGAATCTGGAATAATAGATTTTGCTTAGGTTGAATGTTCTTTTTTCCTAGAGTAGCCCAGTGATAAAGACTTTTTAAGGACATTTTCACAGTAGGCAGAAAGTCTAGAGCTGGAATACAGAAATCTGTTTGTTTAAAGTATAAGAATGCAGTATTCATTCAGAAGCGTCTTTCCTTGACACATGAAAAGACATATGATTGTAGTGATACTGATAAATGTATTTTTATTTCTGTGAAACAATACCTCAAATAAGTATTAAAGGTCAGTGCCAGGAAACAGATCCTTATCAACCAAGCTCATGGAGAATATACAGTGGAACAAGGTTGCCTACTCAGGTAAACTGTCTCTTTGTAGTTCTTCAGTTGTCATAGACTTATCCACAGGCATTACATTTTGAGTTTTGGGTTATTTCTTATCTTTTAGCTGGTACACTCTAACAGTACAAAGCAAGATTAATGTAAACGAGAGCAAAATTTACCTATTTTTTTCCTCTCAAGAGTATTGGAAAAGAAATAAAATAGGAGCCTCTCATTTTAGTGTTTTTCTACCTTAAAATAAGCAATAAACAGTCAAAACTACTGTCTCAGGACATCATTAGACAGCTGAAGAATTTAAAACAATTATCCAGATTTCAGGAAATGGTGCTTTAACACCAAAATGGAGTTTCATTAACAGAATATGTGGAGGCAAAAGAGTATTTATTTATAAATAAATTGTGAAATGACAGGGCAACAAACAACACTGATGTTAATTGATGTGGGGGAGATAATTTTCTATTTATAATTGGAAACACACCTAATAAGAAACTTATTGCTGAAAATCTTTTATTTAGGTTAGCACTTGCAGTGAAACTGATGCGAGGTGGTCTTACTGATACATTTGTAATACAAATTGTAGAAGTATATAATCATAAGGAGCATATAATCTCATTTCTCCTATCTGTGCAAACCTCAGGTTTTATCAAACTACTTTCAGCTAGAATTGGTGCACCTAAACCTTAGCGCTCTGTTAAATAACCAACTTGCTGTATCAGAAAGACAGTGGGCCAGTATCAGCTAATGCAAATCAACAAAACCCTATTGGTTTTAATAACACAGAGAATTACAGTGAGCCTGGGGAAGCTTGGCTCATTTACAATGAAGACTTGGCTCATTTCAGCAGGTTTGTCAGCTGACAAGAATGCTACAAAAGTAATACAAGAAACTTCAGAGATTCCCAGTTAATTTTATTATGTATTGTACTAGCCTATATTATCTCCCTTTTTGTTAGACAATTGAAAGCCAAACCTGTGAGTAACATGAAACTTCACTTAGCACAACCTTAAAAAATTGAAAATAACATTCCAAAAAAGTGAAAAAAATTACTTTTTTTTAACATGATTTGGAGTATGCATGAGATTTCTACACACCCTTTTGTTTAGTCTCTATTGTGTCTTTCCTTTGCTGTGTCAGATTTTGAAAGCTCCATAGTAGCTAAAATATATGGAGCAATATTACTAATTTTTCTAGGAAATAATGTGTATATTGTACTGTACTTTACTGTAAGACTGAAATCTGGATTAATTTTAATTAAGATAGTATTAACCAGTCAACTGTCTTATTGGCAACAATTTTCTCATCTTCATCCAGCAGACTGCATGATGTTTTTCTCAGGTGCTTCCTGAGTACCATTTTTTGTAAATAAGAAAAATTCTATTTTCATCTAGAATAAACTGGTATTTCTTTTTTATGAAAGCTGGACCTATAAATTCATATATATGAAAGATAAATAAAACATAGGGCAAGCATTTATTTGAAGTTTTGATAACCTCATTTGCAATCCTGAGGGGTCACAGGGGACGGAGAGGAGGGACACACTCCCAGGAGGGAGGTAGATGCAGAAGAGCCCTTATTCAACCTGGTCCACAACTTATATAGGGTCAGGAGGGCAGGGTCCTGGAACAGGGGGCAGCTTGGGAAGGTTTTGAGGAAGGGTCTGGGAAGGTCTCAGCCAAAGAAGGTATGAATCCCCAAAACCGAGGGGACAGAGGTGGGGACAGAGGTGGGGACAGAGGCAGGAACATGCCATACAGGGGACTGTTACCCTGCCGCCAGCAGGAGGCAGTAAGGACAGGGTTGCAGGCCATGTGAGTGGATTTTTCCAACCAGGTACATGGGAAAACAAAGGAAAAAACACATAACATTATAAAGTCCTCAAACAGAGTAAAATTCTTAAATTACAAACAGGTCTCTGGCATAACAGCAGTCACATGCCACATCCAGGGTTCAGTCATTCATAGATCTGCGTTGCTAAGGTTGTTCTTCCATTGTTGTTGATAGTGGTCCCCTCCAACACTGATTAAGTAAAAAATATTAAATCAAGTCAAACAGTATTTTAGACAAATTGATACTGGTTTTCTTTAAAGTACCAAATTTTTGTAATTAGTCATATATGCTATGAACACTTTAATGCAGAATAAATTATTTCAGTCATACTTACTTCATAAAATGTGTTAAATACTATTCTATTCATTTAAAGGTTTAGCCACTGTACTTGAATGTGTGCTATAATAATGCTAACAATTTCTGAACATGTCCTTCATATTCTCTTGTTTTTGTTGTTCTGGAATATCGATGAGCTGAAGTAACGCTGAAAGATGAAATTGGCCAACAGTTGCTTCTGCAAAGCAAAGTACAGAAAATTTAGTCCATCTTTATAGTTCAAAAGTTCACCTTCAGCAGAGAAACATAAGTAATTAGAGTCTTTATTGCTCTCGCCAAACACAGTCTAGTGCCTACAGAGAGATCTGCAGTTTCAAAATGATGCAATAGAGGTGAAAAATGACTGCCTACAGAGAAATAAGTGAGACCTAAAAGACTGTTGCAGATAGTCATAGAGTGAAAATAAGTTGCACTTGTCTAAGAGTTTGAAATAGTTGTAAAATAACATACATCACTATTGCCTCTTGAAAATATATATAAGATTTGAGAGTAGTATTTCAGAGAAACAGACGGACAAAGGCACAAGATTGGATAGAGGTTCTAGAAAGCAAAAAACAGTGCTGTTGAGCCTGGAACCACGAGTTGTACTTATGAGTGACTGTTGTTGAAATCTGACTTTTTTTAGCAGCCTTGGATGAAGAAAGTAAGGTACATATACTCCTAGGGACGAACAGGGTATTAAAATTGGCTTTGTGTTGTGAACACATGCTGTGAAGATACTACTTTGATTGCCACACTGCAGTGGCAGCTGGGCCACATAAAACTCTGAGCTATAGAATAGGAGATTGTCTAACATATTTTCGTATGGTCATTGAACCCAGAATGGGTGTCAATAAGGCCTGGGAGTGGGGAATGCCTCTGCACAGAGGCAAAGTTTACAGGAATTAAGGAACCCATCACCAGTGGTGCCGTGTATCTGCCATGCTGCCCCATGCTCTCATCTATCCACCTGCCAATGCAATGTTCAGGAAATTCCTCTTTCTGTGACCGCACTCTGGGGAGCTACTTATCAAGAGACATTGTAGATGCATTTTGGGCTAGACCGCAAGCTAGTGAAGTAAATGGGAATTTTGCTACTTGTTTAAAAGTTAAAAATATAAAAGCCATTATGCAAACAAACTGGAAGTAAAACAAACCCCAAACAAGGTAGATGATTCTGTTGATTTATATTATCTGCTCTCCTACCCTTTCAGACTGAGTCGTCTTCAAGGACAATGGTGTTTTATCCATTGTAAAAGACCATGAAATTGAAGGCACAAGAGGACAGATTATTCTTTGGAGTCAACTGTCATAGCTCCAACAAATTACACTGTTCAGGATATGGCCACTGACATCCAAGAAGCTACAGAAATTTATATTAGTAAGAATCATATTCTCTGTGCTTCAAGACTGTATTTTTCTCTTTGCTGAAACAAAAATCTTCCAATGAAAAACAGTCTTCCAATGTTAAGAATTGAAAGACCTGGTAGATTATAAATGCTATCTTGTGGCATTTTGTTCCAGGCCTTGAAAGATTGCAAAAATATTGGCACGAGAATAATTTTTTTCTTAAACTCATGTTATTGCTTAGATAGCCACACAGCCTTTTACACTGAAGCAAATAAATTGTGCATTGGGTAATATAGATCAATATCATGTTTCACAGATGCAAATGCTTTGTGGATGATTATCCTTACAAACTAATACATGATTATTTTGTAAATTATCTTTAATCATTGACAGTTGTAAAGTAAGTGGAAAACAGCTCAGTGCTTAGTGCAAGGAAACCCTCTTAGCTACTTATGGACAAGAGGAAACCAATAGCTACTCTCTTCAATGCCAATGTTTTTCTAAGACTACACTGAAATTAATGCCAGTTTTTCTTTTGTCATTTCTGGACTGTAGACCAGGTCAATCATGACAGAGATTCCTAATATGTAACCACAAATGTCTTGCTCTGAGAAACAGAACGTTGAAGCCCCTCAACGAGCTTTATAAGTTAGCTTAATAGCTTTGATGACAATCACTTAACATTTATGAGTTAAATGGGTGCAAATTTTCTGGTTTTATGCAAGCTTTTTCATATTTTCATCACGCCAATAGCCTGGGAAGTGTTTTCATTCGCTGAGGTGCTGATGCCTTGAAAATCAAGACTAAAAGACACAAGTGAAATGCTCCTAACTGGAGGAAAAAGAGATGCATTCTATTATTTTTACAACTAAGATATCACAATACAAAGCAACATTTTGCATTTTTACCACTACTTTAGATCAAGTCTCACAATTTAGTTAAAGTCACAGAATCCCCGTATATGTCACATTGGAAAGAACCCACAAGGATCATCGAGTCCAATTTCTGTCCCTGCATAGGACTGTCTTCAAGAGTCATGCCATGTGCCCAAGATTATTATCCAAATTCTTCTTGAACTCTGCCAGGTTTAGTGCTGTGAACACTTCCCCGGGGAGCTTGAGACAACTTCAGGCCATTCCCGTGGATCCTGTCACTGATCACCACAACTGCTCCTCATACGGCTTCCTCTCAAGGCCCTTCACCATCTTTGTCACCCTCCTTTGGATGCTCTCTAAGAGCTTAATACTTTTCCTGTATTGCAGTGACCAAAACTGCCCACAATATTCAAGGTGAGGCTTCCCCAGTGCAGAGCAGAGTGATACAATCCCCTCCCTTGCCCGGCTGGTGATGGTGTGCCTGATGCCTCCCAGGACAGGGTTGTCACTCCTGGCTGCCAGGGCACTACTGACTCACATTCAACTGGCCATCCACCAGGACCCCCAGGACCCTTTCCATGGCACTGCTTTCCAGCATCTCATTCCCCAGTCTGTACAAACATCCAGGGTTGCCCCATCCCAGGTGCAGAATCCAGCACTTTCCCTTCTTGAACTTCCTATGGTTGGTGATTGCTCAGCCCACCAATTTGTCGAGATCTCCCTACAGGGCCTCCCTGCCTTTGAGGGGCTCAACAGCTCCTCCCAGCTTTGTGTCATCTGCAAACTTGCTCAGTATCCCTTCCAATCCTGTGTCCAAGTCATTTATGAAAATGTTGAAGAGCACAGGGCCCAAGATGGAGCCCTGTGGAACCCCACTAGTAACAGGTCACCAGTCTGATGTCACCCCATTCATGATTACCCTCTGTGTTCTACCCATGAGCCAACTGCTCACTCACCACACGATGTGTTTATCCAGCTCTGTACTGGACATTTTGTCCAGAAGTTTCCTGTGAGAGACAGAATGGAAAGTTTTACTGAAACCCAAAAAGATTACATCAGCTGGCTCCCCTTGATCACCTAAGTGGGTTACCTTTTCATAGAAGGGAATCAGGCTGGATAAGCAGGACTTTCCTCTCATGATGTTGTACTGGCTGTGACCAGGTGTTTTTCAGTATTTCCCAGAATAATCTTCTCCATAACTTTACCACGCATAACAAGGGTGGCTGCTGCAAGTGATAATATCAATGGTAATAACAGTGGAAGTCTGTCTTTTAGAGGCCATCCTTTGCCACAGCACTGTGATAATTTTTTACTTATTGGAAGAAATATCTGCAGATATATTTTGAAACTGAGGTTCTTATTTACTATTTATAAATATCCAAGTTCTAGTAAGACTACTTTTTTGCAATAAAACTACTGAGTCCTTGATCAACACTAGTAGTCTGAAGAACTGCATTAAAGCCTTTTATTGTGTGTCAGTATTTTCAGTCAAATAAGGTAGTTCTACTCATTTTAAAATGTGCACTGTTTTATGGAACTGCTACTGAGCTATTCAATCTGAAAACGGAACTGTGTTTCATTCCAGTTGTGTCTGAAGTTCATATATGTTAAGAATTTATATTAAAGACTAAGGACCAATTGATGTTAAGGGCTAACTGATGTTAAGAGATTAAGTCTTATAGGTCTATCTAAAGCTCTGGGGTACTCCATTTCAGAGCAGTCCTGGAAAATCTAATTAATACTTGATATCTTCAATGTCACAGATCAAGTCAAAATGCTTACTGTACCTGGGAATCTGTAAAGGATATTTGTATTATACCTTAATGAATATTATGAGCTATCTTGTGAACCTTCAAAAAATTTTGTTTCTTCTAAAAAATAACTTATTAGCCCCTGCCACACAGTAGGGAATCTATAAACTGAAGTCTAACAAGGTAACACTTGCTCCATTTTTAGTGTTCTCTAGGTGACCTTAGGGTCCTACTTTGATTATATATCAAAGGAAAATCTCCCTAAACAAATCAGAAAGAAATGTTGACTAATCTTCCACTCTGTGAGCAGTTAGTAAAAGGCTATATGATGAAATGTTTCTGATGATGAAACTATCGCGACTTGTTCAGAAATCATTAATTGAATACAAATTTAAAAATTAGAGAGGATATGTTAATGCTAAGCCCTAGGGGTTCTTATATCACAATTAAAAAGGTCAGCTGTGAAACTTGATTCCCATACTGTGGAAATAATGGAAGTCAAAAGCTGTATATGTGCATTTCAGCCAAGGATCACAGGTTACTTCTAAATGCTGTGAGCACTGGCTCAATATGCAGGAATATTTACTGGTATGTCATAGATATCCTTTAAAACCTCATAATACTGTCTATTGACTAGCAGGCTCTGTGATAACTTCTAAAGAAAATGACTGAACAAAGAACTCAAGAGAATCAAACAAGCATGTAGAGCAAATTTGTCTAATGTGGGCAAATATATATAACTATAGAAAATGTTGAGCTATTTGCTGAATGAATATCCTGTTTCAATGAATTGAGCTGGTTACGTGTATTCCACACAGTGTTTCAGAGTATATAAATAATATTTCATGCTCATGTAGGGTTAAACTTGAATGCAGGGAAAACAAGGACCTAATCTCTAAAAAAAACCCTGTCAAATGTAAGAAAAGTAAGAGAGCTTTTCCATAAATTTATCTAGTAAAAAAAAGAACTAGAAAAAGAGAAGAGTCAAATTCATCTCAAATGTTGCAGTTTCCAATACTTTCCAAGTCTTTCTGAATACATTGCAGCACTTTGGAGGCAATGTCCATAATTTTAAAGATAAATGTTCCGCTCTTTCTTCACTGTTTAATCTATGCTGCTTCCTCCCATAAGAGTGCAAGTAAATCAACCACATTTCATATTAAGTTTTTAAGACAGGGTGTGGATGGCACTGGGCTCTTTGATAAAATGATCAATTATTTTTTATTATTACTGCATTTAAAAGCCCTGTCTAGGAATCAGTTTTATTCACTGGACATTTCCATGGGAGGCAGTTGGACTTGTGTGGACTCAGAGAGCTCTGATTGTGATAATACCACCTTAGCAGCAAAAGTCCATACAATAGTCTGCTCAAAGCAATAATGTAACAAATCTAAATTGCTAGTTCAACAAATATTAAGACTGGATGATCAGATGGACTTCAGTAAGGCCTTTCCACAATATTTCACCAAATGCATTATATAAATAAATAAACATGATCAGAAAAAATGAAACTAAGCAAATATAGGTTATATATGCACTTTTTTTACCGTTACTATAGAGAGAAAAAAAAAAAGAATTGGTAGCCATACTTTGTATTATCTTTCAGAAAATATATTCCTTGAAAGAACAGCAATTTAGAGATGATGTCACAAACAATTTAATTAATGAGAGAGAAAATAGGGCCTGTTATCCACCTGTCCAGAACTACGACATTGAGTAGCTAGGGAATGGGTTGCAGGGAATTGAAAGAAGTCAGATCTGTGGATAACATCCTCTTACACTTTGTGAAGACCTCTTCAGTGAGATGTCCTGGAAATAAGATAGCTCAAGTGGTAGAGATTTCATTCAGAGCAGCTCTCCCTCATTGCCTTCACCCCTTCAAATTCCAATGAAACTCTTCTAGGTGTGTTTCTACATTAGTCTGGAAGCTCAGCTGGCACTAAAAAACAATTGTAGCTGTGTATCAGTGATCAGCAGTTTCTGCAAGGTGGTTCTGACAATTGAGTTGTTACTAGCATGCTTGAATTTTAGAGTTTTTGTATTATTAAGTCAGAAAGGCAATTTTCCATTTGAAAACCTGCAGGTATTTAGTGTGTTTTTCCAAGGTTTTCTATTTCTTCCATCTCTTTTTGTCTTTTAAGTGTTGAATTGAATGAAAATAATACACTGTACATAAGAAAACAGAAATAACTGCTAAGGTCCAGCATGATGGCCAATTTAGATCAGGCACTAGGGCTATGATTTACTGTGTTCAGCTGTGGATAGAAACATGAGAACTAGTCATGGCAGGCTCATTTTACAGTCTATAGAAAGAAAGAGGTACTTTCAGAATCCAATGCATCTCATACCAAAATAAAGATATAAAACACAGAGGATGATTCTATGTTCTGACAGTATCTATTTAGCACTATTTCCTGCAATGAGAGCCAAGCATAGCTAATTTGGATGTAGAAGATAGAAGTTAGCTGACATAAACTGAACCTTGAGTTTCTGACTAAAAGGTTTACTCAAAAAATCCCACTAACATTTATTTACACTATGTTTGACAACCTTTGGGATGTGTAAATTTTTTTACATTTCAATTAGACCCTACAATCATCATGCAAAGTGTTTCTTTAATACATTTAGAGTATTTTTCTTTTATAAAATTATGTCTTTAACACGAGATATAATACATTTCTCTGCAAGGACAACAATTATTCATGAAGATCAATTAGTCTCTTACTTTTAGTAAATGCATACTATAGTTACAGTATAGTTTGGCAGGCTGCAATCCTATTTGTAGCCTTAACATTTTTGCAAAAGTTAAAATATCTGGTTCCTTTATTAATAGTCAGTATGATGGTACATGCAAGATTTACTTCATAACCACGTGTGACAATCAGTGATATCACTGGCAAGTCTATGATTAAATTAAGTTTTCTAGTAAATGTGACAACCAGCTGGAAAGCCAGTTGGCAGAGAAAATCCCCAGTGTCCTGGTGGACACGAAGGTGATTATAAGGCAGAAATGTGTCCTTGTCACAAATAAACTAAATGGGATTCTATAAGAAAAGGCTAAGAGAGGTGGGGCTGTTCATCCTGGAGAAAGGAAGGGCTCAGTGGTATCTTATCGATGTATATACATAGCTTAGTAATAGAAGAGAGTGAGTAAAGACGACAGTTAGGGCTTTTTCAGTGGTGTTCAGTGTCTGGACAAGCAGCAATGGGCACACACATCAACACAGAACGTTCCCTCTGAACATCATTTTGTCACAGTGAGGGTGACAGAACTAGACTTTGTGGACTCTCCATCTCTGGACATATTCAAAAGTCAGGTGGACATGGTCTTGGGGAATTGGCTTCAGGTGAAATCTGGACAGGTACAGGCTCTTCAGAAGGCATAGGTAGGGCAGAAGAGGTGGAGGAGTGAACACTCTATGTAACAGAAGGGTTAGAATATGTGGGGCTCACAGTTAGCAATGGTACAGTTGAGAGCCTCTGAGTGAGAATCAAGAAGCAAACACATAATGTAGATATCATTGTCAGAGTCTGCCATAGACTTCCCAGCCAGGACAATGACACTAATTATTCTTTGAGGAACTAAAGGACACTTCCAAGTCAACAGCCTTATGGGGGACTTCAGCTTGCCAGAAATCAACTGTGAGCATCACACATCTGGTAAAACCTGGGCCAAAAGATTCCTAAAAAACCTAGAAGACAGCTTTATGGAACAAGTCCTATAGGACAGTCAACATGGAAAGAAAAATGCCTTTCTTGATCTGCTGCTTGCCAAGAGAGGGGATCTTGTGAGTGAAGTGGAGATTGGTGACTGTCTTGGCCACAGCAACCATTAAGTGACTGAGTTTCAAGTATCTGCTACAGGAGAAAAAGTGTCAGCAAAACCGTGACTCTGGACATGAGGTGAGCAGACTTCAGGGTGCTCAGGGAGTTAGTAAGTGAGGTTACTGGGAAAATGGTTTTGCAGGTGCTGGGGTCCACCAGTGCTGGTCTCTTTTCAAACATCTATTCCTAGGGGTACAGGAGCAGGCAATTCCCAAATGTTGAAAGTCAAACAGGTGAGACAGAAGGCCGGCATGTCTGAACAGGAATTTTCACTTGGAGATGAAGCCAAAAAGTAAAGTGTATGCCCAGTGGAAGCAATGTCAAGTGATATGGGAAGAATTCTCAGATGCTGCTTGCCACTGTTAGAAGAAAGTTTGTGTGGCCCAAGCTCAGTTGGAATTGAAGCTGACCAGGAATGTGGGAGACAATAAAAGGAGTCTTTTCAAAAGTACTAATGGCAGTAGCCAATATAGAAATATCATTGGCCTGTTACAGGATGAGATTGGTCACCTCACGAACAGGGACACAGACAAGGCAGAGGCATTTAATGATTTTTTTGCCTCTGTCTTCAACGTGGGTGATGGACCAAGGGGGTCTCAGTGCCCTGAGCTGAAGGACCATGACTGCAAAAATGATCAGCTCCCAGTGGACCCTGAAATTGTGTGAGATCTGCTGCTCCAGCTGGATCCCTACTAATCTATGGGCCTGATGGGATTCATCCCAGAATCCTCAAAGAGCTACCTGATGTCATTGCAAGACCTTTCTTGATGATTTTTGAGTGGTCCTGGGAATCTGAAGAGGTCCCACTTGGAAGCTGGTAAATGTTGTCCTGGTTTTCAAGAGAGGCAGGAAGGAGCACCCTGGAAATTACAGACCTGCCAGTCTCACTTTAGTGCCTGGTGAAGTTATGGAGAAGATTATTCTGAGAAGTGTTGGCAAACATCTGGAAGACCTATGATTCTGTGACTCTGCTTGAGCAGAAGTTTTTGACCAGAAGACCGTAGAGTACCTTCCAACCCCAGTCCTTCTGAGAATCTGTAAAATATGTTTTACAGCATCCTAGAAAAATATTATTTCAAGAATACAACAATGAATAACCAATCAATGAAGACATTTTAATTTTTTTCTTATTTATTGTTATGGTAATGCCAGATAATACCCACAGTTTAAATTAAAAAGAGAAACTTTGAAACATCAAATCTATGGAAGGAAATTATCATAAGTAGTATATATTCCTGAGGTTTGTACAGCTTATTTTAGATATACAGAACAGTCTTAATTCAGAAAGGACACAGATATTTCAATTAATGAATTCTAATGTAGGTTAGCATTTTTAGAGGTTTGTCCATCTTTTCTACCTGTTGTTAAAGAGCAAAACCTATGAGTTTTAAGTCCCAGAAAGATTCTCTGTCTTGAGTGCTGGAGGATGACCGCCAATTTTTTTTTTTTTTTTTTTTTTTAATGGTTTGGATTGGAAGTGATCTTAAAGATTATCTAGTTCCAATCCCCTGGCATGGACAGGGACACCTCTCACTACACAAGTTTGCTCAAAGCCAGGTCCAACCTGGCCTTCATCACTACCAGGGATGGGACATCTACAACTTTTCTGGTCAACTTGTTCCAATGCCTCACCACCCTCACAGTAAAACATTTATTCTTAATATCTAATCTGAACCTACTCTTTTTCAGTTTTAAGCCATTTGCCTTCTTCTATCACTGCAGTTCCTGAAGAAAAGTCCCTCACTGGCTTCCCTGTAGGCCACCTTCAGATACTGACAGCTCCTATGAGGTCTTCATGCAGCCTTCTTTGCTCCAGGATGAACAGCCCAAATTTCTCACCCTGTCTTTGTAGGGAAGGTGCTCCAGTCCTCTTATCAACTTCATGGTCTCATCCAGACTTGCTCCAACAGTTCAATGTCCTTCTTATGCTGGGGGCACCAGAACCCTATGCAGTATTCCAAGTGGGGTCTCTCAAGAGCAGAGGAAAGAAGAATCACTTCCTTTGACCTGCTGGCCATACGCCTTTTGACACAGCCCAGGACACAGTTGGCTTTCTGGGCTGCGAGGCAAGCACATGTTGCTGACTAATGTTGAACATTTTGTCAACTTTCAAACACAAGTCCTTCTCTGCAGAGCTATTCTCAATCACTTCCCTGCTCAACTTGCAGGTGTTACTCATGGAGAAAGTGATACTAGAATTTTCATAAAGCAGGCAAGTGTCAGGCTTGCAGGATGTCTCTTCGCTGTTATGATTGTTCAGCTAGTACATTAAGGGCTATTTTCTTCTGTGTAGTTCTCTCAAGTTAGAATGGGCCAAGCTTTTACATCAGAATTGTCAAACTTCAAGAGGTTTCTTTGTTGGGGAAGAGAATTTTCACAATGAATTTCTGTATTGACTTAGAAATGTTAATAGAGTTGTTTTACTTAAAACACAATCATATACATAGTTCCAGTCTAAAGGAAAGCCTTTGAACACTTACCAGTTTTATTTAAAGTCACATGAAACATATTGAAAATCAGGAATGTTTGAGTTAAAAGGAAAAAAAATACTACTGTGGTCTTTTTCCCCACACTTTTGACGTCAACAGCACTTTTATCATATTCTAATCATAATATAAAAGTAATGACTAGGCAAAAAGCAGTGTCATTCATTGGGCTTAAATTATTAAAGAATTTCTCAGACCACTCCTTTCAGCATGCCTGCATTCCTTTGGGCAGAAATGATATTACAAATTCATATTTTACACAGCTGTAAAATTATAGGAAATTTATTTTATTCTAGATTCATATGTTTCTAACCAAATTAAACATAACTTTAAAAATAGTTCCAACAGAATTTCCTTTACCGAATGTAATTAATTTTCATTTTTGAGAATTTACTTAATTCTCAATAATTGACAGGGATTATGGTTATGCATCTTAAAGGACTGAAACGTATAACTAACTACCTGGGTTTCAGCTAAAGCATGTTGCAATAATGGAAAGATTCAAATGAAGAAATATGATAAAAACTCAAAGAGTAGACTGAATTTTTGTATTTTTTAAAAATAGGAATGGTGATTGATGTGAACTGTATGTGCAAATAAAAACAAAATGCTGTTATGGTAACAAAGTCTTATAAGAACATTAAAATAAAGCATATATTTGGGTAATAGGTACTTTATTAAAGCATCACAATAAAGCCAACATTGAGAGGTTTAATGGTGATGCATTATCCCTGAGAAAAATCTAATTTGAATGAAAGATGAAACTGGTCCTTTGCAGGTCCAAGCATGAGCAAGAAGAGAAAAATAACTATTTCTACTCAGTCTCCCATATAAGGTCCTTTTTTGTGTTCATCAGCAACTCTGTTGCTTAAAGCTTGGGTAGCTGGAACACAAATCTGAATAATAAATTAATGTGCGCAAACCCTCTTTCCAAAACTGGTTTTTGGTGCAAATATTCAGTAAACCGAGCAAGAAGGCAGCAAAGCCATATCTATTTTCAATCTGAGTGTAAGGAAAAGTTTTGACATGGTGGTTATTACAACAGTGTCAGCTTAGCACCTGTCAGCAGCACAGGCTTCTCTGCTTTCAGGTTTTCCATCCTCTATGCATGGGGTATCTTCTCCTAGGCACTACCATTTCCCAGAGATGAGACCTGAAAAGCAGAGAACTTATTTATACAAACTACTGGAACTTATAAACATTGAAATCCACCCCCCTACTGGATTGCAGACATTAAGAATAAAAAAAGGGTAAAATAAATTGTGGGATTACTTCCACCAAACAGGAGCAGAATAAAGTTTGAAACTGAGTAGGAATATTCCCTGATCTTAAGTAAGACAGGAAAAAAGTTTTTTTCTCCAACATGTGGAAAATCTGTGTAAATTGTTTTAGGCTAAGCTAAAGAGTAGCAGAATGGATAGAAGAAAAAAATTTCTGGTAAGTATACATCATCTTTGTTTAAAGCTTTTAGAACATATTTGATTTGGAGAGAAGCTATTGGAGCTTTATGCAACTGTTTTAAGCTCTGTCTCATTTTATATCATGAAATATTTGAGTCTTAAAATGAAAACTGGTGATTGTCTCGCTACTTTTTTTTTTTTTTCATTCCAGTGTTTTGCGTAAATGTCATATTAGGTATTAAACTCCTGAACACTGGCAGAAATTATACATGTTCACTGTAGATATTAAACATTTAGAGCTTTTTTGGGGTCATGTGATGGCTAGAGTAGAAGATTGGAATTCTTGCAGGTATTAAGACAGATATGGGCAGGCATTGACACCAGTCATGAGTTTATCTCATGGAAAAGGTTTATTGCAGAACACCAAAAGGAAAGATGTGAAATAGAGTTTTTCAGTGAAAAATAAGTTCTGTAAATATTTTTTAATATTTATTTTTATGAAAGGACATTTGTAACAAAGAGCCTTGTTTTACTCCTGTGGTAAGATCTGACTTATTTTCCACAAAAGACTTCTCTGTAGTGATATCATCCACACTGAGGTCATCTCAAGGGTGGAAAATGAGCACTATTTTCTGAGTGACAGAACTGAGCCTAGCTAAACTATGGTTACAGGTTGTTTTTTATCTGTGTCTACTTTAATTTCAATCAGTAAGTTGCTCTATCCTTTTCCCTGAACAACAGTGAAGGTCTGATTTTTAGACATATTGGACATTCAAACCTCAAAGCTTGTTTTTGCACTGTCCTTCTAAAGTAGCATTTAATTAAAACTACAATATATAATAAAATATATTACAGACAAAGGAGCTGTATATATTTTAGGCAAGAATCAAAGTAATGTATGAAATCAACCATTAAGTAAAACCAGACAGATTCTGCTTCTGTACGAAATGGGCATGCTTGGGGCTATTTTTACAATGTATTCAGAACTCATATGTTAACCTTAGAAGATGTCAAATATATGAATGGCACGTAGAGGTTTCAAACAAACCTTGATCAAAAAACAAAGAAAAATGAAGAAAAGAATAGTTCTATTGTTTTCAGTGTAGTAATTGTACTTGTAAAGTGCATGGAGTATTATAATAATTCTAATAATAATAGAACTAAAAAAAAGTTTATTTTTTGGTGAAGGTACAATTAGATTAGTCTTCATCAAAACTGAGTACTTACAATGGATTACTATCAATATATTATCTCCTAATCTTACCATGTGGGATTTGTCATTGTGACCAAATATGCTTCAAGATCATGAGTTCAGTGGGGAACAGAATGATGAACTGTGCCCATTTCACTCAAGGACATAGTCTCTCATAAAAACAGGTGAATGGATTTCTTGTCAGGAATACCAAAAGGAAAAAGTGCATTTAATTTCTTATGGGAAATCTATCTTTGAAACAGAAAGACAAAAGGAGTCTGATAATGACCTGAAACAAAAAGATATCAGAAGAAACTAAGACTGAAATGTTTATGCAAATCATCAATTCTTGCATGATAAGTAACTTCATACATTTCTTGTATCGACAAGGAATACTTATGTGACTGAAAATGTGGAGAATAAAAACAAAAATTCTCTCAGTAATTTTTAAACAGATATAAATATAACTGAAATACATCTTCCAAATCAGATAGGAAAAAAAATTAAAATTAAAATAGAATTGCAGTTAAAAGTTATAGATGTGAAATACTGTGGGCATTTTATTCTTTTTCTAGCAAAGACCCTTACAAAATTAAAACCATATTTTCCTATTCTTGAGGTCATTTAATTGAATTAATTGTAGAAGTAGGAATTTGCCAAACAGTTGTGGTTGGTTATCAACAAACATACCCTATTTTGTACTTACATAGCAGCAGCTTCCTGCTCAAACCTTCGCTGAACCTGAAGTTGTGTCAAATGGGAGAAAGCAAATGTACTCTCCTAGGCAATATGGAGAATAACATTGAGCTGAGCACTGAAATTCTATCCCGAAGTTCTATTCGAATGTCAACATGAATAAACATTTGGACTTCACTAATGAAAATAATCTTCCTGTATACAGGAAAACAAGTGAAAATGACACAAAGAAGAGATACTCAATGATTTTGTTGACTCAGTTTTCACTGGCAGTCGCTCTTCTCACATTTCCAAGGCCCTGAACCCTAAGACAGGGACTGGGGGAAGGAAGACTCATTCACTGGAAGAGAAAATCAGATTCAAGACTACCTGAGGAACCTGAATATACAGAAGTCCATTGGACCCAAAAGATGCAGCTCAGGATATTGAGAGAACTGGCAGATGTAATTGCCAAGCTGGTCTTCAACATAATTTAAAAAGTTATGGCAGTCAGGCTAAGTCCCCAGTAATTGTAAAAGAAGGGAAACATCACATCTACTTTAAAAAAAAAAAAAAAAAAAAAAAAAAAAAAAGGAAGAAAAAAAAAGAAAAAAAAAAAAGAAAGATAAAAAAGAGGACCATGGGAAATACTGGCTAGTCAGCTTCACCTCTGTTCCTGTTTACATCATGGAACAGATCCTCCTGGAATTTTTGTTGAAGTATACAGAAGACGGAGGAGTGATCAGAGACAGCCAACATTGCTTCACAAAGGCAGTTTCATCTACAATGAAATGACTGCATCAGTCACGGACAAGGGGAGAGGAACTGATGTAATCTAAATGGACTTCTGCAGGGCCTTTGATACAGTTCTCAAAATTCTTACCTCTGAATTGGAAAGATATTAATTTGATGGATAGACAGCTGCACAGATAAGAAATTTGCTTCATGTTGACACCTGCAGAGTACAGTAAACATGCCAAATGCCAAATGGAACCAGTGATGAATGCTAACCCTCAAAAGTCCGTACTGGGACTAGTAATATTTAATATTTCCATTGAGGGCATAGTAGTGGAACTGTGTGCACCCTCAACAACTCTGCATATCACACCAAGCTGAGTGGTACCATTGATATGCTTAGGGGAAGAGATGCCATCCAGAGGGACCTTGACAGGCTTGCGAAGTGGGTCCACAAGAACCTTATGGAGTTCAAGGCCAAGTGCAAGGTCCTGAACCTGGTTGAGACAATTCCTTTTATCAGTAGAGACTGTGTGATGAATTTCTTTAGAACAGGTCTGGAGAGGTGTACTTGGAGGTTAGAAGAAAAATTATATGAGATGGCAATGTCTGTTTGCAGCCCAGAAAGCTAACTGTGTGCTTGGCTTCATCAAAACAAGTATGGTCAGCAGGTCAAGGGAGGTGATTCTGTTTCTACTCTGCTCTTGTGAGATCCTG
>JAWWEU010000091.1:41817806-41832983 GCA_035583155.1 Acropternis orthonyx
CGGGAGTCTCTTCGACCCTAAGCCTTTTACCTACACCTTAGAGTCCCCTGAACCCATTGACGTTTTGGGTACTCCCCCCTGCTGATCGCTGTTTTTATTTTGTTTTAGGATCGGGTGAAAAACCCTCTATTTCCAACTACATTGTCTCCCCCACTGACACTTCTGCTAACTTTTCTTTTTGTTGTAAAGGGAACTTCACTTTGGAAATTCGTTCCCCTCCAAAAGCTGTTGTTTTGCCGCAGCAAACATTTTTAATTTGGGGGATTTATGTTTGGAAAGTCATCCCAAGAGAGGCACTGGAGGACTGGCTAGGTAAACTTACAATTTATAATCCAGCAAAGGCGATTTCCTCCCATCACATTGACACTCACCCTAATGTGGTTTCCAATATCCATGAAAAAATTAAAACCCCAGATGAGTTTCATAAATCAAGGTTAAAAAAGTCTAGGTATAGCTCAAGGGTGAGGAGTCGTAAAGCCGTCCCAGAGGAGCTTTCCATTCACCCCCTAAATATATCTAAGAACATTTATCAATTTTCTCAAAATTCTGATTCGGACATTCATTTGTGGACCAAAGCCCAGAACATTTTCGTCAACATTCTCTTCCCTCAAATCGGCACTACCCATGCACTGGATTTAATCACCCACCTTGCCTGCTGGCTGGCTAAAGAGGCCAATGCCACTAGCACGGCACTGGAGGAATTATTGTTAGATACGCAGCATATCAAAAAGGTGACCCTCCAAAACCGAGCTGCAACTGACTTTCTGTTATTGGTGAATGGGCATGGGTGTGACGAGTTTGAGGGAATGTGCTGTTTGAATTTCTCTGACCATTCACAATCTATCCACTCTCAAATTAACAATCTACATTCTCTAGTTAATCAAATCATGCAGAATAAGGGAACATCCTGGGATGACATGTTTGGGTTTTTGTTGTCTGGACCTCTCACTCCACTTAAAAAATTCCTCTTTTACTTACTTTTAGGATTATTCGTGCTATTAATTCTTTTGCTTTTCCTGCCCTGCATCTTTGGTTGCTTATCCCTACTAACCCGTCACATAACCCAGGTCAATGAGGCTTTAGTAAAATAAAAGGGAGGAGATGGTGGGGGTGAAGCTGATTATGAGACTTGGTTAAAACATTTCACTGAATGGACCTACGAAGAAGATTCTACCAAATCGGCTGGTGACACAACACTTACTATGTTTTCCTAATTAATGTAGTATAGGACTTTCAGAGAAATTCAACATTTACCACTCTCCGGAGTGATAATGGACTTTTATGAACCTTTCCTTGTTGTTAAAGACTGTTGGGAGTTCGGGTTTCATTGATTTTCACATGTTACGTTTGTCTGTTAGGGTTATTTGTTTTGCCAATCTGGTTGTTCCCCTTGTTGTTTTCCCCCTCATGTTCCTCCATGTTGTTTTCTTCCCCCTCAGGATTTTCCCACTTCTTGCCCAGTTTTCCCACTGTTTCCCTGAACCCTGAGTTTTCATTGGTTGTTTGCAGGGCCTTTCCTGATTGGTTATCTGGTTGTCATAATTACAAGCTCCACCCCCAGTTTTATCCAATCCCATTCCAGTTAACACCCCTTGTTCCAGAGTCTTGGCCCACACCCTATATAAACCCCCGCTTTCAATAAACTGATCCTTTTTGAGGCCATAACCACCGGGTGTTTGTGTGGTCAGTAGGGCCATCCCTTGGTCAATGGCTTCCCACAGTAAAGAATAACCTCTGAGTTCCAGCTATGTCCCCTTCTTACTACTGCCAAAATTAACCTTTTCCTGACTGGAAGCAGGACAAAGGTTTTGGAAAAGAATTTGTGCCTTGAGGTCCAAGTGTGGCTTGCTCTCAGTGCTGACAATTTAAAAGCAAACATAATCCAGCAGTTGGTGTAATATTTATGGCACGTTACATACATTTCTTAAAACTGTTTTAATTATTTCCCTGTCATTACTTATTTAGCAAATAACTCTACTCTGTTCTTTATCTCTTCTCACAACACACCACAGAAAATATTTTTATTCCCTTTGTCCTTCCCTTACTTCCACATATATCACAATTCTATTTGGTCTGTGCAGGAGGGATTTATGGGTTCAATAAGACACCATGAAATGCACCCTAATGACTTGAAAACTTAACATGCAATCACTGTTATTTTTTGTGACATTCATTCATGGTTCACATTTGCCAAAGTAAATGCATTTGTTCTGCTGCTAAACAGAAGGTTCATTTTGGGTTAAGTCATGGTTTGGTGTATTTTAATCTTCTAAAATGCCACATATCCAACAGAAGGTTATATTTAATGGAAAGCTATTATCAAATATTTGCATATACCCACATTCAACTCTTTGCTTGTCTTGGGACACTAGGGATGACTATGTTTTATTTCCACACTTATACACCTAGACAGCTTGTGATCCACTGGGGATGTGTACTTGCTGCTGTATTGCTTCAGATTTTTGTAGAAGCTGTACAGAAGATTTTAACTGACATAATATTTACCAACCCTCAGTAACTGAAGGAATATATATATTCATCTTGTGAAATCTGACTTGCATCTTCTTCATAGTAAAAGTTCTCAATTTAGTAAAATTAACCTCCCTAGAGTGGGATTTTGTATATTGGGGGATATTGTGGAAGAAAAACCCACATAAATTTGTAAGCAATTTTCTTTAGTGTTTTATCAATTTTACATATCTGTATTTACCGATGGTCAGTGTTTAGTAGTAGGCTATGCAATTTTTTTTTTCTAGATAGAAAATTCAAACTGCAGGAACTGATTATGTATTTTTGTGGCTGCTCCTCACAGAGAAGTTCCTCCATTTTTTGCTGGGTTAAGCAGTATACTACTTTAAAAAAAATCCATAAGAAAGGAAAAGAAGAAAGGTTCTTTATTTCTATGTATATTTCTGTCCTGCTTTAACACACAATCTTTTTTTAAAAGGTGATAGAAATAGATGCACTATGGCATTCTGTTATTTCAGTAGAAAATTCAAGCACTGTGTGTTTTTTAGTGTTTTTTATTTGTTTATTTATTTAATTACTTCTATCTAATTGTTTATTTAATTAGGTTGGTTGACTTTAGTTTTGTGGGGTTTTTCCCCAAGGGAATTATACTTCTATGAATGAAGAAACTAGCTGCCTAGAAGGAAGACCTTGCTAAGTGGAGAAGAGAGAAGAATACTTGAATGGAAGAATACTACATTTCTTATTATGTTGCATATAAGATGTAATCCTTAAAGAAAATTTTGAAGCTTTCCAGAAAAGTGTCTCAGTTTCTGAAAAAAATATATGATCTCTTTTCCTTTGGAATTTCGTCTAATATATTGGACATGAGGTCCAAGGGCAATACATTATGTAGCTCTTTATTTGATCTTTCATCTTGAAGAGGAAACTCTTTGTACCTTTAAGCTGAATATTGCATATTGCAAAAATCAGTTATTGTCATGTAGCTTGCACTCACTTGTTAAGTACTGTATTTCTTAGGCAACTCCAGATATTAGGATTCTAATAACTGCAAGCTGATGTGGGAAAATAGAAATGTAGCAATGGCAGTCTTTCAAAAAAACCCAAAAAACCCAAAAAAACTACTCTTAATTAAATGTATTAAGCTGGGGAAATCTTTGCACAGAAGCAGCACTGACTTTCCTAAACACCTTCTGTATTTGCATTTGTGGGTGGAGACAGAACCTCTGTTTTACTGTGGGGTACCTTCATTAATCAGATTGATATGACATTGTTTCTTGTCCTATGGACAAAAGACAATAATTAATGACTTTTTTTTTTTTTTTAAATGTTGTCCTCTCAACACAAAGCCATAAAATTCTAGTGTTGTTAAGGGTCCAATTTTATCTGTCTCAAAAAAAGAAAAACAAAAATAATCCCAAATTCTTGTGGCTGCCCAATATAAACAGTTCTGACAATTCTGAACATCTTTGAAATAATGTATGTAGTCTCTTTTCTTAATTCACCTTGCTCTGTTATCACTGTGAAAAGTAAATGTATTCTATCATTTACTACTGGCAGAAAAGACCCTAAAAACCACAGAACCCAGAATAACTAAGGAAGTGAATGAAAAAAACCAGATAGTTTAAAACAATGGAATGAAAAAATTGATGGTTTAAAACAATGGAAGGAGCACCACACAGAAAGTAGACAGAAAAAAATGGGTGTTAATAATATGTGTAAGCGGAGAAAGAGTATGTGTAGTAAAATAAAAATTGAGTCTGTTAGGCTGTATCCATCTGAAGGCCAAGGAGAATCCAACTCTTGGATGGTCATGTGATAAGACTGATAATAATTTCATTTTGCCTCACTAACAGTAAAACCAGTAAGTATGATTTATTCTTATGTATTTTGTTCTCTATACTATTTGCACTGATAGATATCAGAATTCCAAGCTGTAACTAAGTCAATGCATCTAACTCTGCTTTTGGCTTGTGTAAGAAGCAATGAAAACAGCCAGTAGGTGGCAGTTTTAGACCATTTTGAAAAAGCACTGTCAATGGCTTAAAGCATAACTAGACTCCTACTCTATGTTGAGACTCAAACAAGGATCAATCTGAAAGACAGTTTTAAATTATTTATGTAATAATATAGTCTAGAAATATAAAGGAGTTTTCATCCCAGGAGTGGTAAACTCATCCCCATTTAGTTTTAGTCTCAATACAAAGGCTACAGCTGTGAAAACAATTGCTTCAGGAGCTACTCAATTTACTATACAGACATTGAGAAATAGAAAGCTACATTTTGAGATCAGACATGTCAACACCTTTGGAATCCATGAGGGCAAGAGGCTCAACAAATTTTAGTCTAGTTCTTGGCATGGCTCCAAATTTTTTCAGAGGTATTAACAAAGCTGTGTTTGGTTTGCTATTTTTTTTGTTTGGGTTGAGTTTGGTGGGGTTTTTTTGTTTGTTTGTTTGTTTTTACTTAGTTTTCCAGGCTACAAGAATGTCTGTTAAAGGACAATCCTCAAGAAGGTAAATCCAACTACTCATTTAGTTATTACAGAGACAATTAGCCAGACAAGAAATACACTTGCTTCCAAGAAGCCTGACTTGCCAAAGGAACTCAGAATTAGACCCTTAGAAATCACCATCAGGTAATGGATTAAAGTATTCAGTTAAGTTGCAGAGAATAATTAATTATTATTTTAGCAAGACACATTATTCCTTTAGAGATGCAACTCCAAAGATCACTATTATATATTTGAGTCCTGAAATATTTGTCAATGAGAACTGCAATTAAATCTCTAAATCAATGAAGGAAAAGCACAAGTTTGCAGGACTAGGGTATGTGATAGACCATCCTTACCATACAGTTTCTCCCACAGGTGAACACATAGTACCATGCATGATGTGCCTTATCAAAAGGGCTGGCATACAAACTGAGCTTTGGAAAGACACGTGATAAGGAAAAAAAAAAAAAAAACCAAACCAAAAAAGGCAGTATATTAAAACAGAAAAAAAACAAAACAAAAAAAAAAAACCACAAAAAACCCCCAAAAAAGTAACAAAAAAAAAACCCTGACTTTTTGTATGTCTTTAGTCAAAGGATTTCTGTCTTTATAGATACCTGAAAAAAACCTTAAAATAGAACTCCCCTGTGCTCTCCTTGAAAACTTTTCAAAGGACAACTGACCTCTTTTCTCACTTTACACTGCTGTTATTCATGAGGAAAATAGAACTTTGAAAAACTCAAGGACATACAGCAAAAAGTTAGTAAAAAACCTAAGAAACAGAGTAAAGAGAACAGGGCATATTCAGCTGTGAGGTCAAATTTTACTACAGGGGATGAAAGGAAGGAATTAAGATTCTGTATTTTAAGAGAGGACAAACTTTGATGAACTGAAGGAATCACTGGTAAAGTAAATTATATTGAAGAGCTCAAGGCCCCGACTGTGAAAAAGGCCTGGAATTTCTTCAAGGCAATTAAAGATATTAGGAGTTGTGTTTTGCAAGAAAGAGAAAACGTTACACGGAGGGTGTAAACTCAATGGAGTAAATAAGCAGTTCAAGAAAGGTGTTGAGAATAAGCAGACACCATAAGAGGGATAAAAAATAGATATTATTTGCAATTCCCTAAAAGACAAGGGTAAGAAATTAAGTGAAGATTAACGGAAGTCTGAGAGCAAAGTTTAAGACAGCAAATCAAATCTGAAAAGGGACTTCAACTCTTAAAAGAACATTAAAAGTAGAGGGGGAAAAAGGCTTTATGGCAGTGTCAGGAGGGAGTATAAGATATATAGTGTTCCTAACACCTCCATCATTAAATATCTAATCAAAACGGTACATATGGCAATAATGGTCTTGGTTCCTTTTTTAGTACTTTTTGTGGCAGGATGTGCTGCCTGGATTGTCTGAAACAACCCTATTTGCAAAGCTATGAGTGGCAAATGAAGAAGGGGACATCATTGTGCTTTTGGTGTTGAATAATGCTAAAACCAGTCTGACTCATTATTCCTAAAGTTAAACCACCCTGATAGTGAAATAAAGATATGGTAGTCTTGGTAAAATACCTAGACAAAAGAACAATTTAGTGATACTGCTAATAACTTATCTAAAGCTGCTGAGCTGATACAGCTGGCCTGGATACACATGACTGACAGTCACTCACTTTATACTATAAAAGCTGAGTTCCAAATTTGATCAGCAGGGTCTTCTAACATAACCCTTCTAGGTGTGTATGTGTGAAGATTCATCCATTGAGTCGGGATGCCCCTCAAGGTTACTCCGTCAGGCTGAACGAAATAGATTTGGCCATGATCATTGATATGGGTGAGTAACATCAATCTCTACTTGATGGTTTTTGCCAGCTTTAATACACTTGCTTTAATACAGATGCTTTAATATAATTGTTTCAATATTGCTTTTTAGTGCACTATATTACTGTAAGATCCCAGGCCTCAAGTTACCAGTTAATAAAAGGAATTTTACTTTAAAAGTATACAAGGCTCCAAAAATCTGCCTGCTTAATCTATTCAAAGGGCTCTTAGTTTTTTTAAATATCTTGAGTGACTGCACGGGAAAAGATGCTGCACACATTTCTCAGGAAGTCAAATAACACACTATTACTGTCAAACTTTAGAAAATAAGGAAACTTGGCAAGAGTTTAAAGGGCAACATCCAACTGAAACAAAGCTTTTCACAAAGCACTATGCTGACCCATACAAATTAGCAAAATCCAACCCATTCAGCTCTAAGTTACCCAAATGTCAAGAAAAGTGATTAGAAGTACAGAAAGACAGAGAAAAAGAGAGACTTATAGCTACCTCTCCACGTCCAACATAGATCCAAGTACTAGGAGTCCAGGAAATGTCAGAGTTGAGACTATGTGGTGGTCCTGTGGTGCTGGTTTTATCTGCTCTTCCAGGCAGGACTTCTGGCTCACTGGCCACTCTGGGACTGGACTGGGACTCTGGGGTGGGGTGTGGTACAGCAGTCTCAGTGTACCAGAGACTGACAGATGCTCTGGGGTTGCCCAAGAAGGCTTGAAGGGGCTGGAGTATAGGACAGGGTATCACTTCACCTTCATGAAATTCAAACTGTCCCTTCCCCCACACATACTTGAGGGGGTCTGAGCCAATAATTAATATAATAATCCAATGTCTCACAGCTATAATAATTGTTATAGCTCCTATACCGTGTAGTAAATAATTCTGATTAAGACCTATATATATATATATATATATATATATATCTATATATATGAGAGTATCTCTGGTTTTCCATTTTTGATCTTGTCGGAAAAAGTTGTATAAAGGTTCAATTATACCTATATAATCCTTTACACAGAAACCATTGACAAAGGTTTGGACTAAGACTGGATCAAGACACACCTGGACTCCCCTCCAAGAAGGAGTTTAGAAAGCAAAGGTTTTCCTTGTGCACCTTGAGTCTCAACTGCAGGGCTTCTCTAATAAACTTTGTCAAAAGCACCCACTCTGCCTGAGAGTTCAATGATGCAAGATACCTAGCTTTGTACCTTCCCTTTCTACTCAAGTAAAAAAAAAAAAAAAAAAGAATTGCCTCCATTCATATACCTCAGTTTTGTATTTATAACTTCTGCTCATGGGTGAGAAGTCATCTGCCATTCAGAACCTGTCAAGATGAAACAAGTGCAAGCATAATCAGTGCTGAAGTTCAACCAAAAGCTCACATCTCTATGTGATTGGAACACAACTTCCTTCATCTCCTTCAGTAACTTTTACTTTTTGCTCTTCTGCTTCAAACCTTGCTTCTTCTGCTTCAATTTTCTGTTGAAACCTCTATAGGTTTCTGCTTTTGTGTTGATCACCTTATGATACTGTTTACCAGGGACTTATTTTTTAAGAATTGGTACTTTCAAAGTTCAAGTTGTCTGAAATATAGGTTGTCTTTATAATACCTCTTAGACAATTGGAAACTATGTCATCAAAACAATCTTCATCATCATTCCTGTTGAAAATAGGCTTGTTACTTTCCCTTGAGTTGATCTCATTGACTTCAGTGTGAACTTGATCCATCAAGTACACAATGTACTATGCAAGCTTCAGAACAGAGCTTGTTTTTAAGTACAGGAAACATAAGTCACGGTGAAAACTGGAAATGAAAGATGTTGGCCCAGAAAAAAAGATGCACATAGAATTTAAATGAATTCATATCTTTTAAAATGCTCACCACAATCGAAATGAATTCATAGCTGTTAAAATATTCTTACTAGGAAAGAAGATATTCATGCCATTGAACAGGTACTTACTGCCTATATTCTCCTTTGCACTTGTTTAGATGAAAATCAGCTTAGTATAAACTACTGTTGGAGAGGACCGTTATGAAAGCTGGAAGAACAACTTGGGAGCATGACCACTTGGGCAGTGAACGATGGCGTTTGAAGCCTTAAGGACTTTTGTTATTGTTATGAACTGTTTTATAATTGGGAGATGTTACCCAATTTGGGTGTTTTATAATGATGTATGATTTTCCATGTTTTGTACTGTGGTGTCCCTGCTGGAATTTTCCACTCTTTCCCTCATGGCCTGTAACCCTCCCCTGACTGGCCCCTGATTGCTGCAATGCAGCATTTCCTTTTTTTGGTTATAGCCTGCCCCTGTTCTCCCTATTTGAAGAGTGCATTCCCTTATTTGTCAGGCTCCTCCCTTGCTCCTTCCATGTTCAACCCCCTTCCAGAACCTTCCCTACTGACCCTATATAAGCCTGGCACCATTTTAATCAATCATCCATTCTGCACTGACTCTCACAATATGACCATCCTTTCACTGAGCCAGCAGGGCTGCAAAGTACCAATACAAAGACTGGTTTTGGAATTAGTGGCCCAGAAAGACTCAGGGTAAAAGTTACCTTCCATGAAACAAGGTTTCTAATTACTGTCCTCACCTTCAATCTAACACATGATCAGCTTATTTTATCTATTTCTTTTAGGCTTTTTCCACTAGAAAGACCGACAGGACTTTTGCATTGGCTTATATTTGAAGTCTAGAAGCTGGATTTCTTTTTAGGAATAAAATTTAAGTGAGACTCTCTCTCTCTCTGTGTTCAGTCCAAATTCCAACTAAAGAGAAGTCTACCTTTTCAAAAATGCTACTGGAAAGGACTTTTGGATCTTTAGTCTGAGTTTTGATACTATGTAGTGGGGCACCACATTTCATTTTGGAAAAAAAAAGAAAAGTTCCTTTGTTTCATATCTCAATGAACTTAGGCAGACAACCAAGATCAATGTTCTTTCAATGAGAGAAAGGTTCTACCAGTGCAAAAGTTCAATTTGTCAGGAAGGAAATAATGCATTCTCTATGTATTTTGTGTGTACCCAGATTATCCCAACTGAACAGAATACTTGCTCAAAGCAAAATCAAAATGTAGCAACCCAAAACACACAGTTTTGGGTACTTGAGCTCAAAGCTTCCTTTAAGGCTTGAGGAGTGACTATTTAGATCAGCTCTTTCAAGGAATGAAGACAGCTTTGTACACCTGTTCCTGGATAACGTGGTGTAATTCTTCATGGCTTTCTTGGTTGTTTAGCCAATGCTTTTCAGTTATGAGGCAATATATCTTTTCTTTTTTCACTTAGTCAAGAACAACTTGAAAAATAAGTGAATGAATGCTTATGTTCTGATACAGGGGTTTTTTTTGCAGGTGGTGCACAGAAGAACCTGGTACTGTTTCCATGTATAAGTGTTTGACAGACAAATATACTCGGGAGATTCACTTTGGAAAAACGTAAATACAAACCTCTGAAGTATTGTTGTCTATCCAGAAGGCAGGCAGCAAATAAAGTGTTAAATTCATGACTGTGTGCTGGTTCTTAAGCTTTGGAAAAAAATTTTATTTATTATTGATGTACTATAATACAACAAGCCTGAAATCCATGGATTTTCCAAATATACTGACTATACCTTTAGTTCTTAAGACTGCATATGGGTTTACTTCAGGAACAATTCCCACTTGAATTTTCGATGTTGAAAACAAGGCTTTTTACAGTCTACTGGAAATAAATTGTAGCAAAGCTACCAACTTAGGTTCCCATTTGACCTCAGAAGATATTAAAGATTTGTGATGATTAGTAGGATCTTCAGTACCTGGGAATAATAAAAGACAAACAAATCCAGTCTGTGCATTAAATCAGAAACTCTATACAGACTTACCTCACTTTATCAACAGAAACTTGCCTAAGCCTCATTAAATTACCAGTTAATCCTTATTTAGTTCTTCTTTTAGTCTTTGTGTCTACTCAATCATGGTTTTTCTCATTTAGTTATAGTGGGGATACATGTCACATCCAAGACAGCGGGTGTTAAAGCATCTCTTAGATTACTACATTTTATGCTAGAATTTGGCCTAGAATTAAACACTCTTCATGCAAAAGTGGCTATCTTTCTACTTGCCTTTTGGGTGAATGCAACCTCAAATCTTTTCTCTTACTTGTTTACATCCTCAACACTTCCAAACTTTATTTGTTTGGATTTTACCCACTTGACCATTTGTGCAAGAAAACATGTGAATTCTGGTAATTTGTATTTCTCATATGTAACTGGGAGCCCAGGTGTTTTTCCATTTGTTTAATATCTGATTTGCAAGTCTCCACCTTCACTTGATATGCCAGTATTAATTCTCCTTTGAAACAAAATTTTGATGGTGGACCATTAAATCTGATTTTTCTGTATGACACTCACTGTGGATACCCTGTCGTGCCAAGAAAATTATTTTTCTGACAAGCAAAGATCTTTCTGCTGAGTCACTGGCAGTAGTATCTGAAACATGGATTTTACAATGTCTGTCTCACTATCTCTACTTTCCTTTTGGTGTCCTTTCTGGAACTTGAATTTTTATTGTTAGGTTGTTTTAAGCTTCAAGAAGCAATATTGAATATTACAGAGGGAAAACAGAAATAAATGTGATTAATTCCCTTTGGGGAAAAACCACCAAACTTTAATATCTCTTCAGGCTGTATAAATTTTAAAATATGTTCTTCCTACTTGATGTAAAGCTGACACTTTCCTATGGAACTGAGCAGAAAAATGTCATGAGTTATATAGGAAAGTGCAAAGTCCTTAAAGGTTTTGTGAACAGGCAAAAGTTGTATGCCCGTGATTCCAGTGGGAAAGAATACAACCCAGAAAACTTCTGTTGCAAGTTTTCTCTCAGATCATCTCATTCCTCCTGCTTGACGCTGAAGGCAACAATATCCCACACAGGCATTTTTCCTCCTGTTGGAGAGGATGGTGTTCTCTCTACTATCAGGCGTTTACCAGTACTTTAAAACTGATATTTTTAGAAAAAAACCCACAACTTATTTGCACAACTCCACAGATGCATCTTTGTGAACCATAAAGAACTCTTCTATGCAGGTTTGGGCAAATAATGAATTTACCTACCTACTAGCTCATTTTGTTAGGTAAAAACATAAATCAGGTTTGATTTTTGTTCTGGTATTTTTTCCTATTTTACTTTTTCTTTGTTTTGTTTTGGTTTTTAGTGTAAAGAACAAAGATATCACAATATATCTGTTCCAAAACACATAAGCCTGTCATTTCTCAGTCTTACTGAAAGAAGAAGAATCAAACAGCCTCATAATTTGAGGTCAAGACATTGTAAGCTGGTCTAATTTAGTTGTAGATGAGGCCAAAGTCATCTGTTTTCTTGTTATAGATAAAAGTGTACTTATTTATTTATTTATGATACCTGTAATTCCTTAAAAATGCAAAATAATATGAAGCCCTGTTTATATTGTATAAAAAAATATAGTGTTTCAGGTGCTGTTGTCCAGCACATCTGCCTAGTTTGGGGAATAAATTCTCACAAGTAGAATAAAATGCAGTTTAACACAGAAACTATTTGGTACACTAGCTAAAGAAGTTACTGTTCATAATAATTTAATTAGGTGTATTACCTAGGGAGGAATCATTTTAATATACATTGCTGCAATGGAGTAGAAGCAGTGAGATTGCAAACAGAAGTTTGTTTTGTTTCTTTACCTTAAAGGGGAAAAAGAAAGTGGAAATAATTGCTAGAAATAAGAGGTATCAGTAAATATTCAGGAAGTTATATGTAATCACCAAGAAAACCTTATGGATACGGTGTCATACTGTGAACATTTTGAAGACAATATTGCAAAGGAATATTGGGAATTCTTTATCATTTCTGAAGACAATAAGACAAATACAGCTGCCAGAAGCTGTGGGAAGGAGATGCTGGTTAGAATATAATTGTGTAAAATATATTTTAAAAAGGAATTAGAATCAAATGAGAGGAGGGAAAGAAAGGGTATACTTTCTTTATGTGGAAGAGTAAGCAAGTAAATACAGTAGTCTAAGAGGAGCAGTTGCAGAAACAGATTGTGAACATTGTAATACTAACTCTACTGTCTGAAAGAATAAAATATTCAAGTTTAGGCCCCAGGTCTATAATTATCTCTCTGGTACAAGAGACTTTTATTTGTGTGTGTTTTCAAAAAATCCTACCTACAAACCCACTCTTCAATCCAAGAATACTATATGTAGTAGTAGTAGTAATAATAATTACAATCATGTCAATTAAAACTATATTATCTTGATCAAACATAGGATTTGAAGAACTACATGTCAGAATATACTAAATGACAGGATTTGCGCCTTTACAGAATATTATCTCAGATATAGATTACATTCACTCAAATATTTTCATTTTATTCATTTTTGTTCTTTACATTTACATTTCCCATCAAGTGTTCTATAATCTGGTGATGAAGTGATTAATTCTGAAACCTCTGAATCCTGCTTAAGACATTAATCATTTTATGGTAATTAGTTTAAGGATTATTTTTCTTCAAACTTACAGGTCTCTTTCGTCTCTTTTTCCCTTCTCCTTGTTGCCTCTGCCTGAAGGAAATACACCTTAGGGGTAAAACTGTTGCTGCATAGGTTCACAACATCTCCATCAGAAACACTTTTCTACTCAAAGACTCTAATGAAAGAATTTAAATACTTAAATATTTGGACTAGTTTTCATTTTTGTTTATTGTTACTCTATAACATGAAAATTCTAATAGTTTACTAAAACTTGTAAATAATGTACATTTGCATGCTTAACATGTTTTTAATTAGAAAATTTCATGCCTAAGAATATAATAGACCTCAGTACATCTGTGGTTTTTTTCAAAATCTCAGGCAGTACTTTCAATTTGCAAACTCCATTTCTTATCTTCTGGTTGTTATTTTCAGCCAAATATAGTTTACACAAAGGCAATTTAAGAAAACAAGAAACTGATTCAACAAGAGCAAGACCAAAATCATCAATTAAGGCAAAATATTGAAACTGATTAAATGAATGTAGTTAGGCTTATAAGCTGCAAATCCACTGTTCAAAGAATTTTCTCTAGTTTAAATCTGTGCTATGCATTCACCTGAAGATTTAAATAATCTATGTCACTCTTTCCATTCTGCAGTCTCTTTTTGCCCCCTCTATTTTCTGCATGAATGCTTATACAGAGGCACTTAGTGCCAGTCAACGCTGGTTTATGTAAAGATTTGATTCAATTATCTTCTACAAGCAGCTGGCGGGGATGTCTCAAAATCACCAGCCCTTGTTCTTGTGGGCAACTTTAACCTGCTGGGTATCTGCTGAGAGCTAAATACTGCAGAGAAGAGGCAATCTAGGAATTTCCTAGAGTGCGGCCCTGAGGGCTTGGTCAAAGAACCTGGATCCTGCTCCTGAGGGCTCTCCTTGGCCTGAGGGTAGGTGCAGGCAAGGAGGGTTCCCTCCCCCACTGAGGTGCCCCGATGCAGAGAGAGACCCACATGCCCAGGCGAACAGGAAGGAAAGAACATTTATTTCAGTATGCACCGGCTTAAATAGAGGACAAACTGTCACTCAAACTCAGTAGGTAGAGCAAGGGAGGAGTTAGGGAGGAGCCTGCCTAATAAGGAAAGGGAATACATAAAAGAATAAGGGAAGGTGGGACCAACTGAAAACATAACCAAGTATGGGAACACTGCAATGCAGAAAAGATTAACCAATCAAGGAGTGGATAATAGGACCTAAGGGAGCAGGGTGGAAAATTCCAGGTGCCTCAGGGATGCAGTGAAAGTGGGAAGGCTATAACCGTGGAGAGGAATAAGTCCGGGCAAGTAAGGTAAGTAAAACATAGGGATGAATGGGGAATAACGGGGAAAAACTAGCGACATCCAAACTCTTATAACAGCCAATGTGGCAACCATTACAATACCATCTTCATTAAACATAACTATAAGCCAGACATTCAAATCTCTACTTCTCAACAGGGATAATTTCAGGCATCTCCACAGGTCCATCCATCTGGTATTTGCCAGTAGGTGTAATGTTGGTCACTTCCAACACTAGAATATATAGAGGAAAATTTCCTTCATCAGCTGGTAAACGAGCCTACCAGGGGTAAGGCCCCGGTAGACCTACTGTTTACAAACAAAGAGGGGCTGGTGGGAGATGTAGTGGTTGGATGCTGCCTGGGGCATAACGACCATGAAATAATAGAATTTTCAATACTTGGAGATGTAAGGAGAGCCATTAATAAAACCTCTACACTGGACTTCCGGAGGGCAGATTTTGGCCTATTCAGAAGACGAGTTCAGAGCATACCCTGGGAAATATTAAAAACAAGGGGGTCCAGGAGGGACGGACATGCTTCAAGCAGGAAGTTTTGAGTGCACAGGAACAGGCTATACCA
>JAWWEU010000091.1:41833083-41860162 GCA_035583155.1 Acropternis orthonyx
GGGCTCTGCAGAGGGATCTGGATAGACTGGAGAGATGGGCTGATTCCAACAGGATGAAGTTCAACAAAGCCAAGTGCTGGGTCCTGCACTTTGGCCACAACAACCCCACAGAGCACCACAGGCTGGGGACAGAGTTGCTTGTGAGTAGCCAGGCAGAAAGGGGCCTGCGGGTACTGACGGACAGGAAGTTGAACATGAGCCAGTGTGTGCCCAGGTGGCCGAGAAGGCCAATGGTATCCTGGCCTGTATCAAAAATAACATGGCCAGCAGGACCAAGGAAGTGATCCTTCCCCTGTACTCTGCCTTGGTGAGGCCACACCTGGAGTATTGCATTCAGTTCTGGGCCCCTCAGTTCAGGAAAGATATTGAGGTGCTGGAGCTGGTCCAGAGAAGAACAACAAGGCTGGTAAAAGGACTAGAGTACAAGTCCTATGGGGAGAGGCTGAGGGAGCTGGGGTTGTGTAGTCTGGAGAAGAGGAGGCTTAGAGGTGACCTCATCACTTTCTATAAGTACCAGGAGGGGGTTGGTCTCTTCTCCCAGGCAGTCAGCAGTAGGATGAGGGAGCACAGGCTTAGGCTCAGCCAGGGGCGGTTCAAGTTGGATATTAGAAAAAGGTTCTTTACAAAGAGAGTAATCAGGCATTGGACTGGCCTGCTGAGAGAGGTGGTGGATTCACCATCCCCTGAGATTGGACATGGCACTGAGTGCCATGATCTAGTAAACAGACGGGAGTTGGACCAAGGGTTGGACTCCATGATCTCTGAGGTCTATTCCAACCCAATCGATTCTATGATTCTATGATCTTACTATCATATAATCATGGAATGGTTTGTGTTGGAAGGAACCTTAAAGATCATCTAGTTCCAACCACTCCTGTTGAGGGCAGGGACACCTTCCACTACACCAGGTTGCTCAAAGCTGTGGCCAACTTGGTCTTGAACACTTCCATGGATGCAGCATCCACCGCTTCTCTGAGCAACCTGTTCCAGTGCCTCACCACTCTCACATGAAGGAATTGCTTCCTGCCATCTAATCTAAACCTACGCTCTTTCAGTTTACATTGCTCCTTGCCCTATTGCTACGTGTCCTCATAAAAAAGTCCCTCTGCAGCTCTCCTGTAGCCCTCTTTAGGTAACTTAAAGGCTGTAATAAGGTGTCCCTGGAGCCTTCTTTGATTAAAGAGGATAGTGAACAGTTTAGTATTTTATATACTAGAAAAAATAAACGGGTTAAGTAGAGGTATGGCAAAGTTGTGTGTAGCATAGGAAATGGAAAGAATGTCCATAGTTTGTTCAAATGTGATTAAATATGGACATCAGCTATAACTAGAAAATAGCAGCTTCAAAGTAAACAGGAAGAGAAGATTCTTTACCCTATTATTAGATTGAAAAGGTGTATTTCCTTGCCAAAAGACAGTTCAGATGCTAAAAATGGTTACAGGAACATGGTTATAGAATGTTTGATGAGGGAAATTCAAATTGAAAAAAATTCAAGGTATGTTATATAAAATGACAGGATGTACCTGGAACAGGAAACACCTGAAAAGAGGCTTCCCAGAGGCGCAATATTCTGGAGAAATTATACTATAATTTTGAGATGTTTTGAAGTATTTCCAAAGTATCATAATTAGGAAAGATAATGGGCTATGAAGATATTATGGGCAATGTTGGGGCTCCTCTTTCTGTGTTCATGGTCTAGTTCCTTACAGCATGGGTATCTAACTTAAAGTAGAAACCATAGCATTTGAATAGGGGCAAAAATATAAACCCTATGATTCACCTTTTACACTTACTCATATTCAGTCATCGAGTCTTTTGCCCAGAACCCTATTTACATATAGCATATGTGAGGCAGTAATCCCCTTAAAATCAGAGCTTCAAAAAAAATTAATCTTGTAAAATATCTGCATCATTTCACAATCACTGTAGTCATATGGACATTCATCCCATTTTTTTATCCCAAGACTTTGAGTAAAAAGTGGTTTTCTTGATGTTCATTTAATAGTATGTAGTTCTATCAACAAACTTTTTCTCATGTTAGTAGCTAAAGATAACAAACTTTTGAATAAAACTGTCCTTCTCTTCCCTCTGAAGATAACCCATCATGGCTTCATTTTTTTATGAAGTCTCATTTTGTTATAGGAGTGTACGAAATAAACTGCTATGATTACAACACTTCATATCAAGAAATCCCCATCCAAGTTATTTAATGTATTAATAAAGGCTCATGAAATTCCAGTGTGATAGAGAGGCATTGTTTTTGCCCAGAGGAGTCAGAAGCAAAATGAAAAAGAGAAAGAGCATGTTAACTCACTCGGGAATAACAAAAGTTTAGTCTGTCAATACAAGGCAGTAAATCTGTCTGAAAAAGATCTTAAAAAATAAGATAGAATGGAGCATTGGAAGGAAAAGAAAATCAGAAAATTCAAATATTAAATTCAAAGAAATTTGTATTGCCTATGGGAAATTCAGCTCTATAATATTGAATACAAATAAAGATTTCTGGGTTTGGGTAGGGTCTTAAGGATTTTCTCTCATAATCTCAATTGAAATACAATGAGTTATATGATGTTATTCCTTGTTACAACCTTTATTTTTAATTTTAAAATGGTTCTGATTGCCATATGTTTTGTACCATGGTCACCCTAATGATATTAAGAGGTTGTGTAGATTGTGACAAATAAAGCAGTACCTTTTTTTTTTTTTCCCCATCTGGTACAATTAAATTTATGTCAATAAGATCTTTCCTTTGATCTCTGTAAACTTTGTTTACCTCGCACGATACACAAACTCATTAATTGCCTTCTATTTCCTGAAAGACTTCTCCTTACAGTACGAATGTCTTATTGCTATCAATAGGCAGAGTACTGGAGGAAATAGGAAGACAACTGCTCTACTATGTACCTCAGATCTTATTTACCAGCTAATTAATATTGCAAGTTACTGTAACAAATTTCTAAGTGCTCATAGATATGTTTGGGGTTTCTTTGTTAAACTAACAAATGAACATATAAAGAAGCAACAACAACAACAAAAAAAATACACATCAGAGGACTAAATTTGAGTAACTATTTCCTGTTTGGATTTCTCATTTGGTATAGTACATCTAAAGTCCTTTTAATTTTGTAAATAGAAGTGTAATTTAAAATATTTAGGCAAATTCTGGACATCAGTGTGTTTTATGTGAAATTTGACAGTTCCACATCCTTTCACAGCAGCAGCTGGAAGAAAAAGGAGTTTCCATAAAATGCCTCAAATGACACTGATGTTCAAACATGTGCAGCTGAATTGCTTCCAGAGTTTTCAAATTGTAGCTGTTAAGTGCTAAAACCTATGACCCAGCAAGGTTTCTAAAAACTGAGGTTATAATCCGTAATGACTGTTTTATAATGCTGTTATTATTTCTATCTTTTAAAGTTTTATTCTCTCTGTGTCAAGAGTGGAGATTCTGAATATACTTTTTTTTTTTTTTTGCTCAGTAGTGCAGTGTAGAGTCAGAACTAAGTCTCCTCTTGAGTCTTTCAAAAATAAGTGATGCTGTTCTAAGATTTATGTCTCAGTTCACTTGCTCTTATTTGCCTTCATCTGAAGTTTTACTATCCAGCTAGAATATTTACCAGAATACTAGAAATGGCAGAGCAACGCAGAAAGAACCGTGCCTTGCCAACACTGCCTGTGGAGATTTTCCACTGTGCATTTGCAACCGGACTTGCCTCTCTCGCACTGGCCTTGTTAGCCATCAGTGCACTTGCAGCAAGCGTGGGGATAACCCTCCCCAAATCTTTGTTCGCAAAGCCTAACCATGACTAGAAATGTTGTGGCATGATGGAAAGTTGTTTTTCAAGTTTTGTTATGTTGCAAACCCTTGCAAGACTAATGGAAGAACTAATATGATAAGGGTATCTTCTCTAAAATCTACAAAGGTCAATAAGGTGAACTTCAGCTAGAGAAGTTGTTTTTGTCACTTTCTAGTCACTAAATAAAATAATAAAAAAATAGTAATTTAAAAAAAAATTGAATAAAACCTATTTCCTGTCAGGGGCTTTCAGAAGTTAGCTAGTGGTGAGCCTAACCTCAGTTTTAGAGTAAGACTAGATCAAAATTGGTAAATCCCAATGAAAGTCAGGATTTACTAGCATAAGCCCAATTATGAACTAAATTTCTAGGGCAAGACCAGCTTGTTTTTCACTGCAAACAGAGGCACAGATGCAGGTAATGTAATCAATATAATTAATGTAATTGTTGTAAAATGTCCACACTGACTATAGGCATGCTCTGCTAGGAGGAGTCTTGTTTTGCCTTTATGTAGCTGATGGAAATTTTACTGTGGGTTGCAGTTGCATAACAACTGGGATAAACTGCATGAGTTTGTAGACATAATTTACAACCAATAGCAAATATGAACCTTAAGAAAAAATAAATGTTTCATCCATTAAAAATTCTGAAAGCATTTTGTTAATGCTGTATAATACAAGAAAATTGTTATCACTATTACTGAGGATGATGGACATTAAAGGACTATTTGAAACAGAAACAGTTACACTGAACCAATAAACTTTAAGTAAGATTAATTCTATTTTTTTGTTCCTAGGTGATTTGAAACTCTAAGATGTGAATCTTTGAAAACAGTGACTCACAATATTTTGTGATTTTGGAGATTTTCTTCATTGCCCTCTCTTCTCCTCAAAATTGCTGAGTTTGGCTACTTAGACACTTAAATTTACATTTTTCTATCTTGACTTCAGAATTTGAAACCTTTCCCAGGAATCCCATTAGAACTTTTTGAAATGAGAATTAATATTTAAAAGTCTTCATACCATTTTCACAAAAAGAAAAAAAAACAAAACAAAACTTCTATTCCAAAAAATAGAAAAATAGTCAAAAAGCAGAGAGAGACAAAATAGGAAAGGAGTTAACTTTTTTTTTTTTTTTTTTTTTCCCTTTAAGGAAAAACGGAATGGGAAGATTTAAAGGACTTTTATGATTCCATAATGGCCAAGATGTGCTACACTTTTGCTCATAAATCAAAGGGTTGAAAGCTGCAAAAGCTTCAATACCGAAGAGAGCTGCTCAAGGCCAGAAAAATGTCAACCTTTCTTTAAAGGTTCAACAATATACTTCTGCTTCTCATCTCTCATGCAGGCATTATACTAGTCATTCAAATCCCTGGGATGTCTAGGATACCAACTCTTGTAAAGCATCAAAAATACTCGGTCAACTGTGAATAAATGTAACAAAAAAAAAAAAAATAGAAAAAAGGCTAGAGAAAAAAAAAATGAGTGAAATCTGTAGTTGGATGAGGATCATGCAGGTTTCTTTGAGGTCACAAGAATACCCCTCACAGAATATTAACACGTGTTCACTTTGGGGAGAATGACCCAGTTTAAGCAAAAGTGTGGGGCCAAGGATCAATACAGCTTTTACATACAACACCAACTAAATAAAAAAAAAAAAAGAAAAAAAATTCTGAAACCTTGCCCTTGTTATGAGCAGAAACTTACAAATGAAGAAATAACCAACAATTCAACTAAAATCTCTCATAAGTCAATATAAATCTCACCTTATTATTCAGTATTCCATCCAATTTTGATAGGCTCCTGGTGTCTTAGGCTGGAACTTAAAATCACAGAAAATTTTCTTAAATGTAAAGTATGGCTGCAAACTGAAAATCAGATCAGAATGCATATTATTCAATGTTTAAAATTAAATAGTTCTGCTATTTGTTTTAGATTAAATACAAGACAAATTTTGCAGAGATAGTTTAAAGGAGCTGTTAGGGAAAAAAAAATCATTGCAGCCAAATTTCTTTTCGTTTGAGATTTTCTTCAGAAAAAGTTATTTTTGAATATGCTGTACTGGTTTCATAAACTTCTATCCACACTTCCCTAGCCTCTGTGTTCTTCACTGGCTTCCAGAGAAACATGGATAGCTTACACTCTGATTCCAAGGATCGTTTAGGCTACCTCATTGGAAATTTAGATGAATAATCTTAAAAACAGACTCTAGTTGTTTTTTGGGTTTTCTTTTAAATTGATGTCTTTCAAACCAAGGATATACAAAGAAATAGACTGTTCTGTCATTTTTTCTACAGCTTTAGAAAACACAATGGTTACTGGTTAATAAGTGTGCTCTATTTGTTGTTTGTTGCTTGATCAAACGTCACACATAGCAAAATTCGGGTAGAGAAAAGCAGTTTTATTCCAAGTTGTCCATACCTTGAAGTCACCTTATGTAGGAATATTAAAAGAACAACATGCATTTTAATCCAATTCTTTTTCATATATAATCTATGAACCACTGGAGTAAACTATTCTGAATTACCAGTGAAAGTGCACATCACTAGTAGTCATCTGTCACTAGCTTCTCAGCAAATGTCTAGTTAAACTAATTTGCCAAATATTTTCAGATAATATAACAATGAAATTTTATTTTATTAGGAGTTTCAGTTACTTTCATGATGAAAGAAATGTCAATAAACATGAAAAAAGATTGACTTGTTTACCTGGTTTTCTCAACAAAAAATAATTTTAAAAATCCTGAATTTTCTTTTAAAAAAAATCAGGAACACATTGTCACCATCTTGACTAATATTTAATCTCCTTAAACACTGTCTTTCTGATCTACAGATATAATTCCATATTCTGTGTCCAGTCCTATGGAAAATGATGGATTTATGCAAAACTTTTTGCCTGTGGTCAACTATGTCAAAGCAATTTAAATTGCAGATAATAAAGAAATCAAGGTAGTTAAAATTGTTTCTCTCTCTCTCTACACGATTTTCCTGTTTAGAAAGAAAAAATCTTAAATACTTCCAGAAAAATAATAATAAAAAAGACTATGGATTCTATTTATTTTGAAGGTCACTGAGAAATTTTCTTGGTTTGTGAGTAACAGGTCAGTCTTCTGAAGATGTAACCTAATTGTCACTGAACACTAACTGAATTTTACATTTTCCTTTTTGTTGGTTTTTTGTTTTTTGTTTTTTTTTTCCTCACCCCCACAGAATTTGTCTTAGGCAAGTGACTGTGAAAATTTCTGGAAAGAAGGACTGAATAACAGGGAAGAAATGGAACCCTAAAACAAGATATCCTTCCTTCTTAAAAACAAAAAATGAAAAGAATGTAAGTGTACCAAATACTGATGCATTATTTATAATTTTGATTTACAGCCAGTTCAAGTTTGAGGAAACTAGTTGAGTGGCAAAAACAGTTTTGGCACAATACATTTCTTAGCACTTCCCTTTTCTTTGGAGGGAAGTGCTAGGCCATGGCACACTGGGATTGATTGTACAATAAAAATCTCACACATTTCGTGTTAAAACTATTCCATTAACAGTCAAATAATAAAGATTATAAAAGTTGCGGAGACTACTATTGAGTGAGAATTCTGTCATGGAATATATTGCATTATTGTTTCTGGATATGTGCATGCATATATCCATGTGTGGGGGTGTAAGGAGGGAAAGAGATATACTGATGTACAGGCTGAAGCAAGTCAACAAGTGATTTCTTATACTTTTCAACTTTAATTAAATCAGCGTACTATTTCCTAGAATGTAGATAATTTTGTTCTCTTATAATTCAAATTAACTATATGTACTGTGAATTATGTAAGTTACATGAGAAATACTAACATCATAAACTCTTTCGTGGAATAAAATCAACAGTGTTGTCAATATCACCTGTATTTTATGGAAAAAGGATATTACTTTATTAGTTAGTAATCAAAGTTCAGTTTGATGTGTTGTAACTTGATGAATTAAGTCTTAGCTTATTATCAGTATGTGTGTGCTGGAAAGGATCATGTACACTTGATGCATGTGTGACAATTTAAAATCAGTATTTCCCACTTATATTGCTACTAGCAAAATCCTTCAGAAAATAGAGCTATTACCTAAAATTGAATATTTTCTTATTTATAATGTTTTTAGTATCTCAGTTAATTGAAGAAAAATTAAAGCTATAACCTTGGACTTTCTAAATTGACAGTTTACAACAAGATCGAGCAAGCAAAAAGATGGTATGCTCTGGTGGTGTTCTTTTATTTAAAAGTAATTTACCCAGGGGTTTAGTAGCTGACCTGTAGCCAAATAAAAGACCATAGCAGACAAGTTAAATTCAAAGCTTAGTTAATCCAGAAAACAAGCTTCTTTGCCTGACTTGAAAGTAGGTATGTAATAGCAAACACCTTTTACAACTCAGATGAGGCTTTGGTGACAGAATGGTAGAATAATGACAGAATGACAGAATGATAGACTCACAGAATAGCTTGGGTTGGAAGGGACCTTTAAAGTTCATCTAATCCTGCAATGAGGAGGAACATCTTCAATTAGATCAGGTTACTCAGAGCCCCGTCCAGTCATCTGACCAGTAAATCAGCAGAGTACCTGAACATTTTCTTAGTCTCTTGAACTGAATTCACGTGTCAGTAAAGACAGGTTAAATTTTAGTAATTTCCTTCATAAAAATTAACATGTTGAACAAATCCTGCCATTTAAACTCTTGTATAGATTCTGTGCATTAACACTTTTTTCTACTAATTAAACATAAACACTATTTTAGCTCTGAATAGGAAACTCATGATGCTCTGTCACTGGCTGTGGAGAGTAACATCAATGAGGTTAGCCATCACTGTAATGGCTAGCAAGTTGCCTGCAGAGCTGAAAAAGACTAGTATGTGACTGCATTGCTCACTCAACCACTCTGATTCTGGTGGCTGTGAGAGAAGGCAACATGAGCTTCCAGCTCCCTAAGCTGAGTCTGCAGAGGCTCAGGAAGGGGCCTCACCCACAGAGGTCCTTCCTTCTCAATTGCCTTGAAACTCTTATCTACACCATAGCTCAGAGCACTGTTTCCTAGAAAGGGTATTTTACGCTGGGGGACCTCCACTCAGCAGTCATCTAAGCATGTTGCATGTTTGCCTCAGTCGTGCTCAGGTGGCAGACACAGAATAAATGAATGTGGAGATGACATTTCATCTGTAGCATTACAGCAGAAGTCATTGCAACAGCAGTTCTCTCCCCTTTTACAGGTAATGATTAAAACTGACCCAAAGATCAAATATTTCCTAGTGTCTGGAAATGTTGATTGTTGCAATTTCACCATGAAATCTTTTCCTGAAGGTGGTTTTTTTGCATGTCATTATTTGGAAAGACTATTGTGTTTGATCCTCCAGTCCTGTGCAGAGGCATAATTTGATCTGTCATGCTGGATAGATGTTAATTATTTCAATACTGTCTGGATAATCCAGACTGCACACACTCAAAGTGCAAACAGTGGTGAGTGAGATACACATATCTGAGGGTAAAAAGGTTTTTCAGGTAATTGCTATGATGTGCACAGATTTGTAAATCTTTATTGTGAGATAATCTTGCACCTTTCTTAGTGAAAAATATGATCACGCATTTGAAAAATATTCAGCAATTATTTTGGACTAAGCAACATTACAGAATATGCTAGATGAAAATAAACAAAGATCTTTAATGACAGAACAGACTTCATCTAGGTTAAGAAAAAATATTTAGAAAATGGGATTCCCTACAACATCAGACTTTCATGGGAATTCAACATCCTCACACAAGCAGAACTTTGTTCCATCCCCCCAAAATAGGTATTATTTTGTGTCTGCTACACTAACCTTTCTCATAAGCACTTTTATTAGGTTTTCATTCTTGGGCTCTTTTTGTGGGGTGACTGGTGGGGGGTAAGGAAGTGGTGAGGGAGCAAATTAGAGTGCTGGATCAGTCCTTTGTTAAATGAATTTACTAGCATAGTTTCACATCTGATCAGTACCTTTGCAAAAAAATGTAGCCAAAACCGTTGCACAATAAACATCTTAATCAGATGGGCTTAATAAAGACATCAGATGGCTGGAACTCTGTTCTGTACTTTTTCCCCTCTTCATCTCTGATTGGCTCAGCTACTGTAAGGTTTGCCAATGAAAAGAAACTTCTACAGAACAGTGTACCTTTGAGCCATAGAATGCACATATGTACAAGAGAGCATGCCCACGCTCAGACAAAAGAACAGGAGGAAGAGACTCTGCCCTACTTCAGCTACAATGAAATCCTAGCTGAAATAACTGTCCCTGCAACTGTAAACCTGCTAGGCAGCTTGTCAAAAGAGAAAAACAACTGACCACGAGAATTGAAGATGACAAAATTTTAACACATAGATGAAGCAATTTGTTTTCGCTGCTGAAAAGTGCTTTTACCTGAATATTTTCACTCTGTTGTGTTTAAAATCTTGTTGGCAAAGTTATCAGGGACTCAGAATTGAAATGTTGATTATTTCTTGATTTTACATTACTAATTGATGCTGGTTTATTACAAGGCTGCGTGAATATATATTTTCTTTAAAAAGTATACATAAGTATCCATTAAAGTTTTCCATTCACATAAAAGGACATACTGAAAGCACAAGAAAGAGTGTGATAATGACACTTATTTAAAATGTTATTACTGTCCCGTCACAGACAAAGAAAAAATATGCATATGGTGTACATCAGTTTGCTTACAAACTGAGGAGTCTTCACAACAGGAAGGTTAAAATCAAATTCAAAGCCAACCTCATAGCATACAAACCTACTAAGAGCTTTATCATGCTATTCAGTGTTATTCAGTGATACATTAGATAATATTACTTCCCTTCACATTTCCATCATCTGACCCTTGTTGTCCATAGCAACATGAAAACTATGCTGGCAGAAGTAACACAGAGAAGTTTGGAAATTCAAATAAGGATCTTTCCAGAACACTTGAAGGTTCTGATGAGCATGTTTTAGTCAATATAATTTTTAATTATTTGATCACATGCTACTTCTATAGGGAACATCTTTCATCTAGCAAAGGTTTATTCCCCAAAGGAACGAGTATCATTTTACTGATTTAACAGATGTGTATCATGTGGTATTGTCCCCAAAGCCCAGTGAGAGTGATAGTCTCTGCTCTTCCCTCCAAAAGAAACTCATCAAGGGCAAGTCTGTATGGCTCTTGAATAGGTCTAGATATATAGGTTTAATCATAATTTTTCCTAGGAGATGAAACAGGTCTGATGAAGAAACCAGCGTCAAATCATTTGGATGTCCAGGGAAAGCTTAAATATTACTGCAGCCCAAGTGGCATATCTTTTGAGCTCTTCCTGATATTAATAACAATAACACAGGCAGCTTTGCTCTTAATATAATTCTGCTGTGCTGATGCAGCACTAAACAAGAACCAGTTAGCTTTCCCTTCATCCAAAGTATATCAAAGACTGTGTTTTCTACAGACACTGGAAACATTTTTTTCTCCTTCAAGGCACCAGTGAAAGTGTGTTATATATATGTGTATATGTGTGTGTGTCTGTCTACTCATCTATCTATCTGTCTGTCTGCCTGTCTTGTTTATTTGTCTATTTGCATAGGGTAAACAAATCAGCCTAACAGACAAACTGAAATTTTCAGGGTAGCAGATGTGCCTAAGAACAAAAATACAGTTGTTTTCTCATGGTTTAAATACTAGAATAATCATAAGAAATACGCCATGATTATTAAAAAGAAAACAGAACAGAGAACAAATTAATCTTTGTAACTGGATTTCATTACTTCTGAGTTTTTATGCTGTTTTTTTTTTGTTTGTTTGTTTTGGTTTGTTTGTTTATTGGTTTGGTTTGGTTTGTTTGTTTTAAGGAAAAAATATCAGCTTGATAAGAGCATATTTAAATGTGGAAGACTGTTGTTGATATTAGATTAATTAGATTTAATGTTAAAGTTTTCTTAATAGTATATTTTTGTTGTGAACATTTAATCATCTGAAAATTATAACTGCAGAAGTCACATTTCTATTGAAAGATAGCTTAGAACTCCACAAGATATAAATAATGAACATAAAGGAAAATTGTAGAGACATTAATTGTGTCAGAGTAACACAAAAACTTTTATCATTAACGTAAATCTAAAGCACTCTAACTTTTATTTCACCTTGTAGCTGTCTTTAAAAATGAAGTTCTGAATGGACAGCAGTTAGAATACATTGTTCAGCACATTTAGAAACTGAATTTAATATATTATATTACAGTCTATTTGCCCACAGAAAAAAACATGTGTCTGCACACCAGCTTTTATAGCTTCAGAACTCTAGAGAAGCATTGCTTGTCTGCAGAGTTGTGGGAGAAAACAGGCTGAAATAGGTAGGAGTTAGGACAACAAAATTTTCAACATTTGTAGAGCAGAGTTTCCCATTGCATTAATTTTTGTTACATGAAGAAGTCTTAGGGTGAACAACCAATTCTGCCGAAATAGTCCATGAGGATCTTATGGTCATAGAAGATAATTTAAAGAAGAATATATACTGATCAGGTCATAGCCAGTGAGAAACCCTGTAGAAAACCAATATGCTCAGTTTTGTTTCTTTCAAAAACCTAAGAAACTGGCTCAAAGATTCAAGATGGCATTTCCCTTTATATCATTTTAATAGGTGTTCTGCTCCATACCTGCTCTTTTTCTTTTCCACAGAAACCAGCAGTAACAAAGGCAGCAGTAGTTCACTTTGTAACACAGAGGTAATCACAAAAGACAGTGATTATTGTCTACTATTGTCTCTACTCCCTTAAGGTCATGGAAGACAAAGTTCTAACTCAGTAAGTATTTAACACATAGAATAAAAATTGTCCGCCTAAAAGGGACTGCAGATATTCAGCATAAAAGGCATATGCTAGAAATTACAGAAGTCATTGCTCTAAGAGAAATGACATTTTCTTTGGAAAATAGTCAATGAAATATTTTGAAATTTAAGATTTCTCTTAAAGTACAATTCTAGTAAGTAATTCTCTCTAGCACTGAAGACTGCTGATCTGTACTAAGTTATTATACAGCCTAGCAACTCTAATACGTCTACGACAAGTTCAGAAGAAACACATGAGTTGATCAATTCCATTTGTAATTTGGGAAAAGGGATTATGGAGACAAATATACTCAGCTGTTTTGTTCCCATGTGTTTAACATGAGGATTAAGCACTGAATCAGTCTTTCCCATGCTCTTACCATATTGATGAATTCTAATCCTTTTCCAACTCTGCAAAACCTAGTCCCAACATCAGGGTCCTTAAGAACACAAAATGAAAGCATTAACTTCATGAAACAATTTGTTCTCACATCCCAGAAGTACAGAGTCAGCATACTACTGGATAGATATGTGTGTTATAATTAGTTATGTAAATGGATATTTCATGTAAATGGATATTTCATGTAAGTGAATATTTCATAGTTCTCACTAATTTTGCTGCTTTACATTTTGTTTAAATTGGAACACTGGAGACTACCTTTTAAATACTAAAAAAAATCAAACAGTTCTTCTGTCCCATGTTCTATCCTAAAATGCTCATAACCTTAATATGCTCTTTTCAAGGAGAAAAGAAGTGGGTCCTTGTATTTAAGAGGATACTCTCAACTGTCCCATAACAACCAATAACTTGACATAAACTGGCAAAAAAGGTAAGTTTGTCCATAGTAAATTGTACATACATCAGAGCAAAGGCTTCTGTTATTGCAGGGATAACATACCTTTACTCTGTTCTGCCTGGGTAAGAGATACATGATCATTATTGTCCAGATCCCATACTGTTTATAAAAGTTGTAGCATTTGAATCAAAAGAAAAAAGAAAAGGGTCGAGAAATTGGGGTGCAAACAAGTGTGAAAAACTTCTAGTCCGTTCTTCAAGATGTGGTACCACAGCACAGATTGGTGGCTTTCTCATGGTAGCAGCCCTGAACGTGCTTGAAGATTGATGTGTGTACTTTGACTGTTTTTTTTCTCAGAGCAGTATCAGACTACTTGAGCTTTCCTTATAACTCATATTTTCTCGCTCCTAAAATTTTATAATTTGATCCTGCAAAAGAGACAAATTCTGCTACATATAGCCGACAAGTTCTACATAGCAACATTGCTATATACTGGATCATCTGTTTTTATACGACACTTGGAGACGTAAGTCCCAAAGAGGTAGTATGTGGAAACCATATATACAGTGCATTTATGTTTTGGGTTGTTTTTTTGTTTTGTTTGCTTGATTGTTTGTTTAGTTTGGGGGTTTTTTTTGTTTGTTTTGTTTTTGTTTTTGTGGCATAGACTTAATAAGATTACAAAAAAATTTGACTCACATATGGTACACTACTGGATTTTCAATAACATTTGGAAGGATCAAAGTGGGTATATATTTTAAATAGATTTTCAAGAAAACCATAATATTTGATACTCTCAAGCACACGGGGTGACTTTTGAGGACCATCCTGAGCAGACCTAAGGGTTGATCCTTGTGGATCCCTTCCAACTCAGTAGATTCTGTGATTCTGTGATTTGTGTAAAGCACATTCTGACAGGTCTGAAAGAGTAAGTAATGCTTTTTCCAAATATTCCTGTGACAGAAGAGACATATTTAAAAGACACCTACCTCATTTTCTCTTTAAAAGGAGTTTAAAATCTTTTAATTTTTGATGTGTCTAATGGAAATAAGTATGTTGAATTATATCACCATGGCCTTTATTAGAACTCAAAATGCATTAAAAAACAAATACATATACCTCCTTTATGTCTAAGGTGTTTGACTAACTGTTCAGGGGGTTTCCTTAAAATGAAAACCACTAAGCTCCACAATAACTCTTTAAAATACCTTCAATTTCTATTGCAACAAGATGCATACCACTTTTTTCAACTGATAGTAAGCCCCTTCCAAGGACAGAATAAAAGTAGTTTTTGTATTCTCTTACTGAGGAGAAAATAGCCTAAGCACTGATTTCCATTTGAAGTCTACATTTTTTTCTGTTCGTAAAAGGCTGATATTATTCCCTTCCCTTCTGAATGGCAGTTTAGTGTATTTGGAATTGTGGGGATAATTTTACTAGATTTCTTCTAGCTGATTGAGTGGCTTCAGCAGCTGTATGTACACTGTTAAAAACTGAAATACTGTTTTTTCTAAAACCAGCAGTTCATGTATTTACCACGTCTAGGAAGATCTACCCTCATTTTCAGAATTGCTTTCACCATCAGGCTTAGTGGCTTAAACTGCTGTCCTGTAGCAGTCCCGTAATTTCATCCATCCATTGGTTGTGTTTGCTTTTCATACTGACAGACTCCTTTTCAAAACAAAACAAAACAACCAAACATTACTTTTGAAAGAAAGCCTGAAAACACTGAGTCTGTTTATGCCCTCCCTTTTAGAAGCTTGCCTCTTCGATTCCTCAAGCACTATTTTTGCTTGAAGGTAATAAAGTTAGTTCCTCTGTAATTTTGGCCATTCTGTAAGCTATGCACTGTGCCAGCTTCACTAAGAAAGAAAGGGGTACCTCACCTGTATAAAGGCAAAAGCCATCTTTTCTTTCTAGAAGGGAAACAAAACCTTTTGGAAAAGATCTATAATTATTAATTCTTATACATGGGAGATTCACTGAAGTTCGAAAGTAATTCTTACTCAGGAAGAACAAGTTACATTATTTAACAGAAAGGAATTCTATGGAATAAGTAAAGGCAACCAACGATTATGAATTGAAGTATCTATGTAGCACTTGGGCTTGTTCTTGTCTAAGGGTCTGTGTCTAAATATTTATTAACTATATGTGATTAGAAAGGATGATACCTAGAAACATCACAAGCTAAACTTTTTAGTTATTTGGGGGATATATTATGCAGAAACACCTGGATTTTGAGAGGATCACCTATGCTAATACTCTTGGATAAAGATTTCTGTCAGTTTCTAGAAGTCTAATAGACCTTGAGTCCCAACTAGAATGTTTAGTATGGAAAATGTAACATCAGTTACATTCATCTAAAAGACAGGATCAGGATTCTTCTTACATGATAACCCCGTCTTTAGAGAATTTTCTGTAAGAACAAAGAAAATGTTTATTTTTCTCTCTTCTACATCTTGAAATTCTGAGTGCCCTAACCCCCATGTTATGATTTGTATTGCCAAGATGAATTCTCTCCCTTTGGATAGTCCAAACCAGCAAACCAATAGCAGGGTCCATAGCACACAAAGCTTACACTTTAGGACAAGACAATTCCATCAGTGTATTTTTGCTCAATCACATCCAGTTACAAAATTCAAACACATTTGAGAAATTATTATTTAAGACATATTGTTAACAGAGAGGACTCACTTTTGACCTGTACTGGGGGACTGGAAGAAGAGAAGATGACTAGGCATTAATGATGATCTTCTGTCCTCCCATCAGTTGCCATGTTTCTCAGATATATTCTCTCCATCCACCTACTCATGTCAACCCATAGGCAGTGCATTGGCTATGTCTTTTGTATTTTGTGATGATGCATTTAAATTAGTTAAGTCTCAGGAAAAGTCTGTTTAATTTTGTCTTTTAGCAAATAGTTCTGAAAGGAACTATTCAGTTTTTTTAACAGTACTTCTATTCCTTCAAATTCATAAAATATTTGCCACATGAAATGGTTATGTTATTATATATTAAAAATAAACATTTCACATTTTGAAAAACAGCATAAATAGGCAAAATGAGTTATTCTGAGGATATAAAATAAGAACAATAAGTATGCACATCTCAAATGAGAACAACACAATTGAGTTTAATTACAGGGTAACAGATTAGAAACAATGGTTCTTTGAAAAGTTGCTTCTTATGATGCTTATTTTTCAATTTCTGTGTTTTGTAGAATGCCAATGTGCAATCAAAGACAGTAACAAAGACATATTATGATACTCTGAACCACAGTCATGGGCATTCTTGAAAACTAGTAGTACATATTTTATCTAAATCCTTAAAGAACAGCTGTGGAATGAAGTCCCACAAGACAGCATTCATGGTCAAATATGTGTTCTGTCTCTGCAGTAAATATTACAAAGACAAAGTGAATGTGGGTTGGCACAAGTTTTTGGCAGACGTTTGCTGACGCTTCAAAATGCATTTCAATTTTGGATTGTGTTTTAATTGTGTGTGTATAGATACATTAAGGTTTGGCTTCCTTTCTTTCTCCAGACTCTTTTACAATTGGCAATGGCTACTATTTGATGGCATGCTTATTCAGAATTCACTCAGCTTAGAAGCAGCTTAAGGAAAATATGATCAAGACTGGGGTATCTGTGAAATCTATTTTTTACAAAGTCATCTTGTCTTGTATAAGTTCATGTAGAAATATTGATATAACATTAATAGTTCAACTCAAAGTTTGCCTATGTCAATTAATAACTTCACTAACCTAAGCAGACTCTATGAGATCAAATCTGTGAGTCACATCAGTTAGATGCTTTTTATAAACTGGTTCTTTGAGTTATTTTATTTTGTATAAGGAATCTTCATTCCTCTGAAGAAATAATGGTAATGGATGAAATTCATTCTAGTGCACAGTGGAAAGACATACTTACCTCTCTACATGGAGCTGAAAAGAACATGACTGTTCTGTTGGTTTTGGTTTTAGCTTCTGTAAAGGGTTACATTCTAATTCTTCTGAACAAAAAGTCCTTTAAAGTGACTATATATGCAGTGTTTCTTTGGATGAATGAAATATTTGCCTATTGAATTCATTAATAATTCTGGCAACACATTGTTGAGCTACATCTGATATCACATTGCTTCTGTTCCTTGATGAAGAAAGTTCACTCAGGTCCTTACTTTCACCTTATTCATGTAAGAAGTCTACTGGTTTATTGTGGACCCTGGTAGAAGTATAAACCTGGCACAGGAATAAAACAGGTTGTTTTACTGGCCACAGTTAAGGAATATTATCTAATGAAAAGATACCCTTTTCCAAACAGGGCTATTACCATTGATTCCTACTGACATATCCATGAAAAACTACAGATAGTGAAGGCATTTATTTCTCTCCAACATGCATGAATTACCTAATATCAGGGTATGACAGGTAAAGAAATATGAAAAGAAAGGAATCTTAATGCCATGTATTTTATTTGGAGACAGAAGCAACTAGAGGGACTGTGATCATTCACCAATGAGGCTAATTAATTGACAAGGAAGTGTTTGAAAGGTGAAGGATGAAAGGGTATGATATGTTATGGGTTTGTACCTGAGAATGACATTTTTAGGAAGGAAAAAAATTGACACATATTTGCATATACTATATTTTCACATAAAAGCATTAGCAATGTCATCATTAAAATTCTGGAAGATTTCATTTTGACAGGAATGTGAAAGAATTTTTAATAGATAATGCTACTGTGAGAAAAACCAAGCATCAACTAGCTCTATTAAACTTGACTTACACATATGCCTTCTGTGTTGGAATACAGTATCTGTGGGAAATCTCTCTATGTCTGTTTGGCTTCATGCACTACTTTATATATTCCACCATGTTACCCATTAGGAATATTTCCGCTTCCCTTTCTCGTTTCAAGCTTCCATCTCTAAACATACCAATGTCAAGATGATGTATTTATCAGTGTTGACACTATTCACTCATGTTGCAATGAAGATGGTATTTCTGTGCACTTAGACTTTCTGAAAATGTATCAAAATCATTAAGGTAGTTTAAGAATGGGATGCTCTCCAACTCAAGTAGAAGATAGCTGATTCTAGTCAGATATATGCAAAACCTTAAATGAAGATACTAACTTTTCTGTAATCATTTCAGGAACACACTGTTGTAAGCATATGCATGAAGTTGTCTTATTCTTGTGTTCTCCTGTTTGCTGATATGTAGCATCCAATAACTCATATGGCAAATAATTACTCTATGCCTTTCTAATTTGTCACAGTGTTCATGAGTAACTGTCATAAAGACAGCCAGCTGGGTTTTTTTTGGTGGGGTTTTGTTTTTGTTTTTGTTTTTGTTTCTTTTAGTACATGTGCAGTCTACACACAGGGAAGATATTTCTTTTTGCAGCTATTTAACAGGGTCAGAATGACTGAAAGAAAAATCCCAGATGTCTTGAACTACATTATGCTCAAAATATGTATAGAGACATTGCTATCCTCTTCCAGGTCTTTTAGTTTTCTTTAGTCTAGCTGGAGTCTATAACACTGGCCAGTCACATAATACTTCACCCAAAATAATTGCAGGTCTTTTCTTTATGGAATTTTAATAAAATGGCTGTGTGAGAAGACATTTTTAGCACAGTCTCAACCCAAAAGAGCATGGAAAACTATTAATATTTCCCATTCCCTCAGAAACATCAATTTGAAAATCAGCACTGCAGACAGATTTTGTCAAGTGGTTGACAGAAAGCCTGCTGCAGTTATTGGAATGATTCTCACTGACCCCAGTATTCTTCAAATTAGGGCCCAGATATGTGCACTCCTATTGCACTTAGCAAAACTGAATCACTCAAAATAGCAAATCATTTGCCTAGAGTGTGTGTCCCCTGTGGAAGACTCAAGCCTTACCAGGAAAACTCACAGTCTGAAGAACACAGCAGTAAATCATGTCACCAGGAGTGAAAGATTAGATAGTTATTGGACACTGTGATTTTTTTACACTGTTTGAACAGAAAGAAAGTGCTTTCAATGGCTTTCAAAATCAGCTGTAGTACAAGTTAGCATGACACATCATCCTTCTTGCAGGTATTGCTAAACATTTTACCACAAGATTTAATCATACATCCACACTTGTACAGTGCGTTGTGTTTGCTTTAATACATGAGGGTGTTGGAGGAAGTGCCCAGACTACCAGCTTGTAAAGGTTCAGCTTTGTTTGTCTACTGGAGTTCATATAATGGCTGCAGCAGTGGTAGGTGAAGATTTGAATTTTACTTGGAAATATACTTCCCAAAGGGACAACAGTTTGCCACAGGTTTATGTCATCAGTCTACCATTTGGCAGGCTCATTCTTCTCTTTCAGCATCCATAACCAACAGGCAGATTTCTTCTGCATTTCTAAAGGGTCCTGGTGGGGGGGGGTGGGAGGTGGGGCGGGAAATGGGCAAAACATCCCTTCCCTTCTTTCCCCAGTGGATTTTAAAGTCAAGTCATTCACTGAATCCATACAGTCATTTGTGTTACTAGAGTGACTGATCACCTTGGGTTTGTGTTGAAATGCAAACATTTTCTGTCTTTTAACACAGCTGAATATTCACTGTAGAATGGGTCAGTCTGGACTTCTCCACCACTAATAGCCTTATTACACAGTCAAGGAACAGAAAGTCTGCCACAGGACTTCAGTGGAAGAAAACATGTTCCAAATTTCAAATAGCAAGTTACTGAAGTCAGGATCTCATCAGTAATTCTGTATCTTATTACTGTTACCATTGGGTGCTTGCTGCTTGTTTAACGATTTGACAGCTATTGATGTAATTAACAGGCCTGTTAACAGTACCCATGGGGAGAGAAGGTTGTATTTCTGTGCCTAGCAGTGATAAACTTTTGATACAAGATTTAGGAGTGTTTAGCCATATCCCCATCCCAGGGGGAATCCCTCTGAACTCTGACTTTATCTGCCTAAGAGTTCCATTGTGCTAAGGACTTAAACTGGAAGTTACATGTTAAGAGACACATAGGGATATGTGGAAACTCAATTTGCAAAAATAGATAAACCCTGGATCTTTGTACCATTTCTCACAACTGATTTTGTTTAAAGCTAGATAAACTAAGGGAACCATGTGATGTAGTTGGTAAAGCGAAAGAACACGATAAGCAATTGGAATTACCAAAACATACTTCTTTCCTAATAGAAAAAAATTCAATGTTCCTTTCTAACCTTGCATGAACCAAAGCAGTTCAGATGCACAGAAAAGACAGAAATAAAAGTCTTTAGAGATGCTTGGTTTTCTTACCAGGACTCTTCATTTGTTGACCCATCTGTTCATTTTTTGCCTTCTGATTTGTTTAAGATGTGAAAATTGAAGATTGAATATGATTTGGATTATAATAGAAACTGAGACTATTTTAAGATTTCTGTTTTGTCATGAAAAACTCAGGACATTATCTTTGAGATAGAAAAGTAAATGTCTCCAAGGTGATAAAATATTTGTATGTTAAATTAGGGCAGAAATGGTGGGTCAGATTCTTCTGGTCTCAAGTTATGCATGCGTATGATTTTTTAAAAAAGTTAACAGAAAGGGAAAACTAACATGACAATGAGATCAAGATAAAACATCTACTTTTGAAATTTCCAAAAGCTTCATGTTCTTTTTAAATTTTTATCACTGTAAACACTTTTAATTCCTTTTTTTGATGTAAAGTACACCAAGTATTTGTTCTCATTTCACATATTTGAAACAATATTTTTGAACAATTTAAATATAATTCCTATAGATAATTTTTTTCCAAGTAAAATAAGATATCCTTTAAATCACCTATTCCTATAAACAATTTTAATAAAAATATAAACAAACAAGAATTTTAGGATACTATCATCTAACACTATGTCCTGGTTACCATGGCCAGGACCAGTTTATCACTATGTGGGTATGATTGGTATGACCAAAACTGTGTTCTATGTCATTTCTGATGAACTGCTAATAATGGATCATTTGCAGCAGCTGCCCAGGGCACACCTGACATTTCAGGCTACAGTCTCGGGTTAGAGAACCCTGAGAGGCATGGGAATGTTTCTGTCTTCACCCCAGTGACACACCTGTGGTAACTCCCCTCCAAGGAGGCATCAGCACCTTCATAGCCAGCCTGAGGAGTCGTGTCTGCTAATGGGCTATTAAGGACTGGCACAATAGGCAGTTGCAATGACTTCAACTTGCAAAGATCCCAAAAATATCCCATGATTCATAGAGTTAAATCACCCATTGTGAAACTCCCTACCTTTGGGCATGTACTGGGCATTCCCACCTGAACCTGAGCATTATAATCTTGGGGTTTGGGACTCTGGTACCACTTGTCAGATCCAGAGTAGGACCAGAACCGCAACAAGACTACAACTGCCACTCTTGACCAGACTACAACCATCATCCTCACCAACAGGTTTTCCTTTCCTGTTCCTTTGTACTCAGTGGGACCATGTGGCGCTCAGCACAGGGGCTAATGAACTCCATTCTGTTCCTGCCCCAGGGTGCTGGGTTATACATCTGGTTTTTTTGTAGGTAAACAAAATTTGTCTCTGCATCATTGTATTTCTTTTAATCTTTTTAAATAAATTGTAACTCTGACTTGTAATCTCTCTTTAGTCGGATTCATTTCTCCCACTGGTTTACCTTTAAACCAGCACAGACTAGTAGTTTTATTTTCTAACCTTTAATCTCTTAGGCTGTTGCAGCAAGAAAAAGACTTTCAGTTCTTACTAGCACATACAGGCAACAATTTTAGTAGCTGTCCTGTTTTCTTTAGCAAAAATTAAGCAAATACTTTTGTCTTGAATGGTGCACCTATAAAACCTGTCCAAATGCAACACAAACTGCATTCAATGAGATTATCTTCCAATTTTCTGAATAGTGTTAGATGACAGAGTGCAAAATTGCAAGCTATATTACTTGGGATGTGAAAATAACATTACAATTCCTAGTTCAGCTACCATATTCAAATGAGTATCTTGAGATCATACCAGTGAAAGGACTAAATTTAAATATGTGCAGTGTGGTATTTTCAGATGTGCGTGCTGAATAATTTTTTTTGCAGTATGTCAGCATAATTACTGTACCCTGAAGACAAAAATTAATGGGTGCATTGTGATAAAGGTTGCTTTGAATGAAATTGACACTGTGTGTGCAACTCAGTAAGCTCAGAAGAGTACTAAACACAGTGAAAGTGATAGCATGCCATTAAGTCAACTTCAAAATCTTCTGTGCACAATTCTATTTTATTTAATTTGATTCTTCTATTTTAGGTTTCACATTTGAGACACTATAATCTTATCTTCATCAAACCAGTTTGCTTTTTGCACTTTTAACAATAAAGGGTCCTTGTTGGTTGGCTTTAGATGTCATCTCAGGGGATAGCAGCAATGCCTGTGAAAAAGCTTATCTGGAAATGACAGCATTTTGTTTGCCTCTATCCTTACCTGATCTCAGAATTTTCCATTTAATGGCTGTCATTTAACACTGAAGAACTAGCTGACACTGAGTGTTCTTTCATCAGTGCAACAAGAAAAAGTAATAATGAGAAAGTGTTTTACTAGAAATCAGGCTAGCAGATTTAAACCTATTTACTGTTTTAAGATAAACAAATAAAATGCTTTTTTTCTTTCAGTTTTCCAAGAGAACCATCCTAAGAACTCTGAAAAACGGAGGCTAGCAGTGAACGGTATTTATTTGTCCTGCCACAGGGGAATATGTACACAATGAACTAATTATGTCACCCAGTTTGACTCCACGTAGATGAGATACAACCAGCAGTGGAGGCAAGCTTACACAACAGGCTAGTCAGAAGATTGTCACTGACTTTTGCTATCTGTGCCTGTAACCACCTGAAGAGATAACACTGGTAATGCAGAAATTAACAATAGAGAAAAAAAAGCCCCCTGTTGCCCATGAAAATATATTTACAATATGGTGGTGAGCAAAAACTAGATAAAACTAAAAAGTCAGAATCAAAGCAATGATGAAGCATATGCAGGAAAAGCTAATAAATACATTTTGCAATCTTTAAAAATTGTAGTGAAGGATGATATGTTCAAAGAAAAGGAAAGGAAAAAAGAGCAAAAGAAGATGTAGCAAAAGGCTTCCAAATTACCCACAAAAGTAGCTAGTATGAGTAGCATATCTGGCAAAGGAGTAGATTACTGGGGGAAAAAAGAGAAGATGGAAAGCAAAAATACCTCTACTCCTTAGTTGTTAATCATTTTAACATTAGAAAACAGGTTATTATGGAAAGCAGAGATACAAGGTTGTATTTTAATGAAAATATTCTTTATTTCTTACTTTATTTGGATTCGTTTTTATAATTTATTTCCACAGAGCCACAAATGCCACATAGTGAAGTTTTGCTACATTGAAATATTTGAAAAACTTAACAAGAGATTTAAATGCTGACATCAGACTATTTTATTCCATAGGTCCAATTCAGCATTGAATTTTATAGGTTGTATAACCTCAAAAGGGAACTACCTAAAAGTTTGTGGTAAGTAGTTGCTAACTATTTCCACAACCCACAGACTATCTTGTTGAGTGAAAAATTTCATTTAAAAAGGTCCAAGACCATGTGAAAATTGCATCATCTCACCTAAATAAGTCCCAAACATGACTCAGACACACCCTTTCTTCCTAAAGGCTTTTAAATATTGATATTTTTTTAAATAGAAATTTGGTGTTGGAGCACTGACATTCCTTAAACAGACATTGAAATTAAACCTTATTTTTAGAAATTTCATAAACCAGCAAAATTTATTTGATAATAACATTAGAGATATTCCAGTATTGTTTCACTGTTCTGATGGGAATAGCATAATAGAAATCCTGACTGTGAAGCCAAAACCATCAGGAAATGGGCTGGAAGCGGGCAAGAGGACAGGTGGCCTGCGAGGAATGAAGGGAAATTGTACTGGAAGCTATGGACAAAGTTAGGGAAGCTAAGAGCTAGTTAGAATTGAGTCTGGCCGGGGTATTAAGGATAGCAAGAAGGGCTTCTATATGTTGAAAGCAACAGAAAGACTAGGGATAACATAGGCCCTCCCTGGCAGGAAACAGGAGACCTGGTTATCCTGTACAAAGGGAAGGCTGAGGTTTTCAACAACTTCTCTGCCTCAGTTTTCAGTGTCAAGTGCTCCAGCCAAACTACCTAAGTCAAGAAAGGCAAATGCAGGACCTGGAGAATGAAGACCCTAAGCCCACTGTAGGAGAGGATAAGGTTTAAGACCATGTAAGGAACCTGAATTTGTACAAGTCCATGGGACCCAATGAGATTCATCTGCAGGTCCTGAGGGAAAAGGCAGCTGAAGTGGCTAAGCCACTATCCATTACTTTTGAAAAATCATGGCAGTTGGGTGAAGTTCCTGATGATTGAAAAGAGGGAACTATAAACTCCATTTTTAAAAAGGGAAAAGTCAAAGACTTGGGGAACTACAGACCAGTCAGTCTCATCTCTATGCCAGGCAAGATCATAGAGCAAATTCTCCTGGAAACTAGGCTAAGGCACATGGAAAAGAAGGAGGTGACTGGTAACAGCCAACATGGCTTTACAAAGGGGAAATCATGCCTGACAAAGCTCGTGACCTTCTATGACAGGGTTACAACACTGTTGAATAGGGGCAGAATAACTAACATTTACATGGACTTCCACAAAGTGTTTGACACTGTTCTGCATGACATCCTTGTCTCTAAACTGGAGAGACATAGATATGATGGGGATACAATTTGGTGAGTAAAAAACTGTCTGGGTGACTGCATGCAAAGACTTGGGGCCAATGGTTCATTGTCCTCATGAAGACCAGTGATGAGTGGTACCCCTCAGAGGCTGGTACTGGGGCCAGCACGGTTCAGCATCTTAGTTGGTGACACGGACAGTGGGATCAAGTGCACCATCAGTAAGTTTGCCAATGACACTAAGCTGTGTGGTGCAGCCGACTTGTTAGAGGGAAGGGATGCCATCCAGAGGCATTGCTAATATGTGGGCCAATGCAAACCTCATGAAGTTCAACAAAGAGAAGCACAAGGTCCTACACCTGGGTCACAGCAGTCTCAGACACACCTACAGGCTGGGCAAAGAAATGATTGAGAGCAGCCCTGCGTAGAAGGACTTGGGCGTAATGGTTGATAAAAATCTCAACATGACACAGAAGCATGTACTTACAGCCCAGAAGACCAACCACATCCTGGGCTGCATCAAAAGGAGTATGGATGGCCATCAGGTCAAAGTAGGTGAGTCTCCCACTGTCCTCTCTTGAGACCCCACTCAGAGTACTGCATACAGTTCTGGTGTTCACAACATAAGGACATGGAACTGTCAGAGTCTAGAGGAGGGTCATGAGATAGATAAGAGGACTGGAGCACCTCTCCAAAAAGACAGGGTGAGGAAGTTGGGGCTGTTCAGCCTGGAGAAGAGAAGGTTGCATGGAGATCTCATAGGAGCCTTCCATTCTGTAAAGGGGCCTACAGGGAAGATGGAGAGAGACTCTTCATCAGGAACTGTAGTGATAGGAAGGGAATGTTTTTGAACTAAGAGTAGGAAGAAATTCTTTACTGTGGGGGTGCTGAGATCATGAAACATGTTGTTAAGAGAAGCTGTGGATGACCCATCCTTGCCAGTGATCAAAACCAGTTTGGATGGGGCCTTGAGCAACTCTGTGAAGCAAGAGGTGTCTAGTTGGTTTTTAAGGCCCATTCCAACCCCTTTAAAATTCCAGGATTCTATGATATAGAAGGTAAAATATATTTTTATTCCCCTAACTGAAATTATGACTGCTAATGAAACAGAGATTAATAAAAGTTGATTTTATCCTGTGCAGTAGTTGGAATTTAATAATAATTTATGATGCAATTGCTTGAGCAATGAATAGAAATAGCTGTTGATGTCATAAAAAGTTGATGCAGATAGTACATCCACAAGAATGAATAGGATAAGATAAAATATAAGCAGTCAAGATGTTGACAAAAACTTTATTGCACTCATTTTCAATCAAATTAAACTTTTTAACTCAATCACATAGATCTTGTAAAAACAGACAAGGCTTTGAAAAGTAAAAATCTATCTAGCATCACATTGAAGGAAAGTGTCAATACTGCAGGCTCTGCGAAGAATAGTCTCAAATTATGCATAGCAATATTGGTGGGAAAAAAATGTGCTCAAGTTACAGTTGCATTATTTTTCTGCCAATATTTTTTCTTTTTCTTTTCCTTTTTTTTTTTTTAATTTTCGTTTTAATTTAACCATGTATAATTCAAAAGCATCTCTATTGTTAATTTGTTTTAAAGATTTTTTTGAAACAGACAAATCTATTTCCCCTCTCTGCATGCAAAGTCAATCACCAACTAGTCTTCCAAAAGTTACAGAGATTAAGGGATATCAATGGATCAGTACTTAGAGAGCATTTATTTTCTAGGACACTAATTAAGCCAAATACCTGGTTTTAAAATGTCTACAATAAGGTGATACTCCCAGCTACTTAACTTCACTTGATAATGTCAGTCACAGGGGCTATGGAGCTGGTTGGTATATGTCAAAGGGTCAACACAGCTCAAGAAAGAAGTTGACAATTCTGGCTATGTGTAAAATAGTCATTTTTGGTGCCATCTTTACTCAAAAA
>JAWWEU010000091.1:41866883-41885384 GCA_035583155.1 Acropternis orthonyx
CACGAGAACAATACAGCCATGATCTTTTCAAGACTCATGGATGTTACAAAGCATTGCAACCATGTCGAAAATCAGTGTCCATTCACTTTCTTTTGTACCATCTGTCTCTGAAAATAGCTGTTTTTGATGGGACATCTTCCAGTTAATTAACTTGTTGGTAGTATTCTCTTTGTTCCTCTTCAGTTTTGAAGACATAGGGTACTCTTTTCTCTCCAGGCTTAATTTGGACAAATTGGACAGTACTTCTTGCTTTTGGCTTGAAGATATGGAGGATTGTCTCAGAGCAGGCCAGAATGTAATCAGCCAAATGATGACTTCTGGGTGTAAAGATCCTGGACCGTAGACTAATTTCTATTGCCAACCAATCAGCTGCTCACTTATTCCTGTTTCTACCTGCCAGACTTTCATAAGTGAGCTGGCAGCACTTCAGTGTACCTAGGGTTTGAGAAATCCAGTTTAGTTAAAAGAACAATGCAGCCTTAGGGAAATGACCAACTGAATATAAACAAGGCTTTCACTCACTGTAACTTAGCTAGTCTGGCATGGAACACTGTTTAACAATATTTACTTCCCCTCGGTTTTCATAATTAGAAATACAGTTCTCAAATCCAAGTTCAACTTTTTGGGACCAGACCAAAGACAGAGCTTCATGAACACTAGACTTACATTAAGTTTGCAGGTCATACAGACATATATATGTGTGCACCTGAGGATCTATGTTCACATTTTTGGAATCATACCAGGCACTGCTCCCAAGACAGGATGCCTTCCTGTATCCTTTCAAAGTCTTTCTGTTCTATCTAAACCTCTTTTTCTTTCTGATTGCTCCACAAATTCTCCTGCCTTCCATCTCCTTGCACAAAAATCCCTGTCCTTTGAATGATCTTTTATTATAGAAGGCATTGTGAATAACTATGATTATGCAGCCTTTCTGTATTTGGCAGCAGAGTCCTCATGGGAGTATCTATATTTAGAGCTATGGTGTTAGATTTTGCTATTTCACTCTTGTTTAAGAACAAACAGTATATGTTTAATTATTTTTAAAAAATTAAAAATATGTAAACATTTCTTTGGCATCACTTAAGTCACTAACGCAAAAGATTGCATGTTGGATTGCCCCTGGAGGTAGGTAGTTTTCACCCTTCCAGCATACTTACTGTTATCTCCCATAAAATACGTAGTAGATTTCATACATTCTAAAGATAAATATTCTATACCTACTTTTTTCCTTTTTTGATGATTTTGATGATTTTTGCTAGCCTTCTGCAAAAAATAAGAAGGGTGAGTGAAGAAAGAAGAAATCTTAGTTAAGAATGCTGACTGAGATTCAGCAGCTTCCTTTTCCATGACAAGCAGTCTAACCCATATGATAAAGTAGCTTTATAGCTCTTTGCTTAAGAAAGGAATCAAGCAATAGTATATATCTGCTTCATACAGGTTCTTAAGTGATGCACTTCTTCATATTTATGAAGACATGCACAAATGCGGCAAATACGTTATTAAGGACACATGAGTTCTGTACTGAATTTGGCATTTACCTTCACTTAAGGTTTGTTTGTTTATATGCAATGCTATTCCATAGACTAGCTGATTTTGGTCTTATGTTACTGATGTAAAGGCAATGATATACTCTTTTCCAGATAAGGCTTGGTTTCATTAATGTCATGCTCTTCTCTTAGAAATGTGCAACTGCTTAAACAGTGCTTAGATTAAAATTAAAATTAGTTTCCAAAATGTGTTCATCACGCAAATCTCAATATCTGACAGTAAAATATTAGCAATCTAAGAAAATCAAGAGTCTTGTGAGATTTACAGTTTGTTGTTAGAGATGCCTTTAATGGAAAAAGGGTAGCCCTATGTGCATGCTCTGTCATTACCAAAGTAATCAGTTAAAAACTTCTTTAATATTTAGGTTCATACTAATTAAATAGCTGTGAGACATTTTGTTTTCCTTTGCTTTCAAGAATATCCATGAAATCATGAGGTTTTTGTGCTAATGAAATTAAGTTGAAGGCTACAGAGAGACAAGTGGGAATTCTCACTTTTCGTTGACAAACAATATTTTAAAAGGTGAAATGGTAGGATCGTCCCTCAGTTTTATTATAAAAAAAAATTGAGCAGTTCTGGTTAGTGATAGTCAACATATTGTCATATTCTTCTTCACAACTATGAATTAAAAGATGAGAGAAACTAATTTAAAAATAAGGCAGAATTCCCAACTGACTAATAATTAATTTCTATCCTAAATATACTCCTTTTTCTGTACATACAAAATCTTGAACTTCCTTGTTTGCTTGTTTGTGTGTGTGTTTGTTTTAGTACAGTTATGTACATATATGTATGTGCGTGTATGTGTTCCAAAGGATAATAAAAGATTGCAGAAATTGTGTACAGTATTCTGGGTGAGGTAGAATATGTATAAAGTGATAGAAATAACTAGGGCAGAGAGTACAGAAGAGCAGTTTACTGCTAAATTGGCGATTGGAAATAAAATTACTGTTTAGGGTATGAGAGGTATCAGAAATTATGCAGACATATGTGTTAAAAATAAATAACAGATATGTTGAATGCTTTTATTTTGGAACACAAAATTTAACCATAACATCATGTGAATAACATATAAAAAAAGTGTCAAAAGTTGTACTGTTGATGAAGTTTTGAAATTTGATGTACAAGTTGTAGTTCAATATCAATGTTGAGAAATTCAGAGATTTAGGTTAGCCATATTACACATTGTCTAAACAGTTGGGTTTTGATGGTTTTTTGTTTTTGTTTTTTTTTTTTTTTTTTTTTTGGGGGTTTTTTTGTTTTGTTTGTTTGTTTGTTTGTTTGTTTGTTTGTCAGATAGCCATCAGATATTGCTTCTGGTAGAGTCATGCAGAAAATTGAGTTGCCAAAGCAAATCAAAATCAAATCTGAGCAGCTCTCAACACAAATATTTCATATGTCTATATGCTCTATATAATTAGTTAAGTAATTCCACGTGATTTTGCACTTACTGCATATTACTATTATGTCTCTAGCTTTAAAGGCTTGAGGCACGTTCCTTCATTATTAAGAATTATGGGCAGTACAAGAAGACTTCAATCATAATGTCTATCTCCACATTGTTCATGTGCAAGTGTGAGTAGCAGCTCAGACACAGATGAACATATCAGGGACTACTATGAAGTAAATTGCCATTTAAAAAATTAAGCTGTGTTCTTTATTGAATACAAACCACACTCCTGAGAAAGGATGTTTGTGGCTGAAATGTTGCTTCTACCCCCTCTGGAGGTGAGTAATAAAATTATACCCAGACTATTATTTTTTAAGGTTTTTCTTCCTTATGCGTTTCATTCTGGGATTCCCTCTCCATTAGTTAGGCAGCCTTTTTACCAGAATAGATGATCGTGTGTCTTACATACAAAGACTAGATTTTGGAATACTGTTAGTTTTTCAGTGGTTTAATTTCTTTAGTGTAGACCTTGTTTCCCTTACACAGAATCCATAACCTTAAGCCAGTAGTTAAATACAAGTCTATATAAACATATATATATATATACAGATTGATATATCTACGCAACACCAGTGAATAATAGAATTGACATATTACTGGGGAAAAAGAAAAAAAAAAAAACAAAAAAGAAAAGAGACCATTCACAACCAAAACCTCAAACCACTGTACATAATATTAGGGAAAATGGCACTGCTTAATGGTAGTATAAAAATAACAATTTAATTAATCTATAACTGCATTTTAACCACTTGTTATGTAAATGAAAAGTACTGCAAATGCAAATTCAAATGTGTATTGGTTTTGTTGTTCTTCTTTTAAGCCTCAGATTAAGTTATTCAGTGTTTGAAATTAGAATGGTAATTACTTGAACCATCTGACAATACTAAACACAATTGCCTAGTAAGCACACTGAACAATTTTAATCACCACTTTCCATAGAGGGGTTTATGCAAATCTCTAAATCCCACTGACTTTCATGGATTTTTGTAAATATGTTCAGGTAGGTGAATGATACTTGTGAAATCTGCATGGTGTCACAGTCAAATGGTGTTTGGAGTTCTTGGAATGCTGTATTCTAACTTCCTCACCCTTAAGAACATGCTGCACCATACAAGTGAAAAAATATAATTTTGCAAAGGATTAAATGTAGGATTTAAAGGATTACAAAGGATTAAATATAATGCAATTAAATGCCCTGTGATATGATGAAAAAAATGTCATGTGCCCTGACAAAATAGAGAATCAGCTACACAAAATGCTATCTGCAACTAGCATTTCATTCATAGCATTCTTCTCAGTTCCTTCAGAAGCAGGGATGAATGATGAAACAAACAGGAAAATGCATGTTATCAAATAGTGTTGTAAAGATTGGTGCCACAGGCAGAATTCTGGGATTTTTTTGATCATGAGGCAAATTTTACAGCACTATGCCTGCTGGAGGCAGATTGGCTTTTCTACATAGCAAGGGCAAAAGGATTCTTATCCATGAGTTGGCAGGGTTGTTTGAGAGAGCTTTAAATGAGGTTTGAAGAGGGAAGGGGATGAAATCAGACTAACCAGAGATGAGCCTAAGGGTGGTAAGCCCAAGTGTCACGTTAAAAGGGGAAAGCAAGGCAGAAATGCAAAGATTTCTTGCCACTCCCCCACTTGTATTAATATATTTTTATTATCTATAAGCATCCTCAGAATAACGAAGCCTTTTAGCACCCAACACAGTCTGTCTGTGTCCCACCTAACAGGGACCGTTTGCTAAGACAGATTCACTGGTTGAACAGGAACTTTGATACTCTGATGAGAACACACTTAATAGCAAGAGAGACCCTTTTCCATCAGACTCTCTTAACAGTTATATCACTGCCAGCACCAGAAACAAACTGGAATAAAGTCTAGCAGTTCCCAAAATGATTTTTATTAATACAAGGGTGTGACAATTATTGTGGGTTTCATGTTGTCAGTGATAACATTAGCTGAGTGATTATGTTTAATTGATAATACAAAAGACCCCAAAGAAATCAAGACAACACATACTCTACAGACAGCACATCAATCTAAGCCTCAATACAGCATCAAACAACATCCTCCCCTCATCAATACTTAACTAACAACAGAAAACTAACCAGAAGCATAACAACCTGAAACAACAATCTAAACTCATCTGGTAACCTGTAGCACACAACACTCTCTGTGACACTAAGATAGCTGCTTCCACCAACAAACATGTTAAAAGGAATTACACACCTTAAAGGAACACAACAACCAATATAAAGTCCTGATGGGTTCCGAGATGTAAGGCAAGGTATAGTGTTTGTGAACTATAAAGATGTGAGCCAGGTAAAATTAGTAAATAAAGGTAGCTATGGGGTAAAGATGGAAGGGTATAAGGCATAAAGTAATAGGCACAGGCTAAGGTACAAGGATATAAAGGAAAGTGCAAAGTATAAAAGGAAAGAGAAAATAGTAAAAGACTGCTCACCCCTTCATTGTCCAAAGGTGGGAGGACAAAAGGCAGATCAATGGTTACCCCCGCAGAGATGGTAGTCCTTTTTATCTCAGTTTTGCTCATGTCCAATCTCTTTTTATACCTTTTTTTCCTTAGGTAGTTTGAGAGACTATAGTCAATAATAGTTCTTGGGGTGATAGATGACATAGGCTTAAGGGCTGGTTTCCTGTGCTTCCACAAGATACAGTGAAGAAAGGCTATAACACTCCATTCTTCATTAATCTAATCAATCTGGCTTGAGCACTTCAAGGAAACCACTGGAGCCTCTTTGTCCTCTGACAAAGGTTCCTGGGAGCACTCCTTCAGGGGCTGAGGTGTTTCCCTTACCCCCTCAGGAGCTTACTGGGGCTATCACCCCTCCAAGTTAGGGCTGAAATCAGAATCCCAGATGAACTGCATGTACACTAAAATGCACACAAGTACAGATAACAAACAGGAGGAGCTGGAAGTCATCATGCAGCAGAAAAGCTATGAAGTAGTCACCATCACAGAAATATGGTGGGATGACTTGCATGACTGGAGTGCTTCAATGAATGGCTCTACAAGCTCTTCAGAAGGAACAGGTGAAATAGGAGAGGTGGAGTGGTGGCTCTGTGTATTACTGAGTCTGCTGGCTCTGTAGAACTTGAGGTGGATGATAATAAGGTTGAGTGCCTCTGGGTAAGAATCAGGGGGAAGACTAACAAGGCTGACATCCTGGTGGGAGTCTGTTATGGACCACTTGAACGGAATGAAGACGTGGATGAATTACTCTATAAGCAGCTGGAAAATATTTCAAGATCTTCAACCCTTGTTCTTGTGGGAGATTTTAACCTGCCAGATGTCTACTGGGAACTCAAGACAGTGGAGAAGAGGCAGTCTAGAAGGTTCCTGGAGTGTATGGAGGACAGCTTCTTGTCACAGCTGGTGAGAGAGCTTACCAGGGGTGGGGTCCTACTGGACCTGCTGTTTACAAACAGAGAAGGGCTGGTGGGAGATGTGGTAGTCAGAGGCCATCTGGGGTACAGTGACCATGAAATGACCTTGCCTGTGAAGAAAGGCTGAGTGAGTAAGTTACTCAGGCTGGAGAACAGAAGGCTCTGGGAACTCCTTATTGTTCTAGCCTTTCACTATATAAAGGGCACTTAGAATAAAGTAATAGATTTTTAGTTTTTTTAACCAAAGCTGGTAGTCATAGAATGAGGGACAAAGGTGTTTAGTTGAAAGAGGGAAGATTTAGACTGTGTAGAAGAAAGATATTTTTTCAGTGAGTGCAGTGAGTCACTAGAACAGGTTGCCCAGAGTTGTGACTGTACCACCATTGGAAGTGTTCAAAGCAAGATTGGATGGGATCTGGTCAAATAAAAGACGTCCCTGTCTGTGGCAGGGGAATTGGATTTAAATGATCTTTAAGGTCCCTTCCAACACAAACTATTCTGTGAATCTAGTATTCTGACACTGCAGTGAGACACAATTTCTGCTCACATCAATAAAACAGATCATTTCTACAGACAAGCAATTTTCTTGTACTAATTACTAATTATCACTGCAAGTATAACCCAAATAAAAATAATAGAATATAAAAAAGTATTTCTCTAGGTGACTATATAACAGGTTTAAAACAAATACAACTTTTCAACTGAAAAATTCACTACTTCATGGACAGATCCTCTTCAGAGTGCTGGACAGGAGAATGATTATACTACAAAGAGAAAAAAATAATTACATGGTATTATTATCTCTATATGCTTATGTCTTGCTTCCAGATAAGTGGTAGATTTTTACTAAATGAAATAACAGGGATAAATAAAGTCTTAAATTGAAATCAGTACTATTGATTTGAAGGCTTATTGAGAGATCAATCTTTGCAATCATTTTAAATTGCACCTTGTTTGTTTTTTTTTTTTTTTTAAGGAATGCTATGTTCAAATGCTTTAGAAATGCTTCCTGAGTTTGACAACATAAATCAAATACTGGTTTAAGCTAAAAAGTAAAACAAACAATTTAAGTTAATGATTTCTATTATACAATAAAGAAGAACTATACAAAAATCTATGACAGTCACACATTAGGAGAAATTAGGCTGAGCTGTTTGACCAACATATAGTTGAAATTATAATAGAAGTACAAATATTGTCTAGATAATAATAAACAGCTAATGAAATAGTCACTGGAATTCTAAGTCCATGCAGAATTCTGCACATTTTATAGATTTATAGATGTTTTATTCAGCCATTCTTTAGAGGATTGTGTGACTGTAAAATTGTTTACATTTTATGTTAAATTAATTGGAAGATGAACATTTTCTAGTCTTATGCTGCAATCAGTTGAAAGTTAGGTACGAAGTAATGAAATATGGATATGGTGTTTTATTTTTCTATGGTTTATCTCAGTAGTTTCAACTTTTCTTTCTGAAATTGATGGAAACTATTTAACATAACCCTGGCTATGTATAATCAGGGAGTTAGATTTTAAAGTGAGTGAATTTTCTTTCCTTGAGTTTTGAGTGGACTGTTGGAAAGCAGAAGGAGTTAGAACACCACCCACCCAGCATGGTGGGAGGTATTTGCTAGAATGCCTGAGGCTTGGTAACCAAGATGAGATATTGTCCAAAACACTACTTTTTGCCTTATATTTTAGCATGGTACTGCCAAGCCGTGGCACAAAAAGAAACAAATAGCAAGTTGCACTTAATCTGGGTAAATATTTCTTTATGCTTATAAAAAACCGAGCAGGATAATGAGAACTGTGTGGAGTCCTGGAATGGGACTAATAAAGAAATAACAACAGTAGCCTCTTCAAAACAGGCGTCTTAAGCCGTACCCAACATAATTAGTTTCAGCAATACTCCTATCTTTTAGACAGGCTCAGACTTCAGATTCTTTCCACCAGTACAGTTCATCTCAAGGAACTTGCTCATTTTCAAAGTTGTTTTTAATCTGATACCCAGCCTTAGCCTTCTTGGCTATTACTTTTGTCCTCTTCTTCAAAATCTCACATCTTCTGATCCCCAAAATTTCTATGATACAGTGACTACGTTGAATAGAAAAAGACAACTTCAGTTTCTGCCTTTTCTTTCTACCACAGAAATGTCATCCAGATCCAGAAGCTGAAGCAAATAATATCTAGCGTTATTATTCTCTCTAGGTAATAATGCTATGAGTTTTTCATTTGCTTCTCAGCATATTGAACGGTCTTTGTCTCCCACTTTTCTACATTACCTGTCTGTGGTCCTTCAGATCTCTTAACAATATTATTTCTGCAAGATAATAGGTATGAATAAGGAAGCTGATAGAACTGAAACTGACCTGTTCATGTATTTTCCAATTACTACAGATCTGCAATTTTATTAGAAACTGTCAGGAGTATTTTAAAAAGGCATTAGTGAAGTGTTTTGGAAAAAGGCGTTTTCCATAATTATGTTGGTAACAAACCCTTAATGTCACAGATACAGAACAGCTGGGGCTGGAAGGTACCATTGGAATTCTCTAGTCTAGTCCACTGAGTAAGGCAGGGCCAGCTAGATTATGTTACTAGGACTGTAGCCAACTGAGTTCTGCAGATGTGCAGTTTGCCACGGATCAAAAAAACACCACCAGTTTTGAATCTCTGTGGCTCTGTGCCAGGAAACAAGGGTCTGCACACTTCTGGGATCCAGGGACGAAATGGTTATTTATTGAAATGGCTTCCACCTTTTATAAGGTACAGCGGGAACTTTTCAGAAGGAGGCTTAAGTGGGGCAGAGTTAGGGAGGACCATGGGAGGAGCATGCAAAATAAGGGGTTGGGTTAACTATATAGGGAATACTCTGCAATGCAGCAAAATTTAACAAATCATAGGGGAGAGTTCAAGGCCATGAAAGATGAGGGAATTTTCCAGAACTTCCAATACAAAATATAGAGGATTATACAATAAACTGTAAAAACTCTCAACAAACCCCGAAAAGCTAGCAATTTAGTAGTTCATTGCAGAAAAAGCAATTCCATTATCTTCAGACAATGGTGTCCTCACTGCTGAGAGCTCGGGTCTGACACTGTCTCTCCAGTCCTTTTACTTTCGCAGTCGTACAAATCTCCTTTTGTTTGGGTATCACTAAGCACTAGCTCTGCTTTACTGCCATTGCTTTGTCCCTGCTTGGGTGTCCCTTAGCTCCAGCCCCTACGCAGATGTCTTTAGTCTTCATTCAGGTGTGTCTTTGGTATAGTCCTCCTCAGGAGTCTCTGCTCTAGTCCTTGTTTGAGCTTCTCTTTGCTCCTGACTGCTAGGACTGCTCTCCAGTCTTGCTCAGAAGACTCTTTTCTGTCTTACTTTTTTTTTTTTTTTAATTTCTTCTGCATCTCTCCCCTGATACCGTTGTCTCATCTACACTGGCATCTCTCTCATTTTCCCCTTGCCTTCACTTAAGTGTCACATCTGCCTTGGTGTTTTTCTGTTGTGTTTTTTGTTTTCTAGATATTGTTGTCCTTCCTTAAATTTACTTCTTGCAGAGGCACCATATGCTCCTCTGATGAGTACAGTTGTGTGTTCAGGTGGTTGGTTTTGTCCATTGCAGAGCAATCTGTTACTGGCTGTGACCAGCTCAGAGAAGTCTCAGACCTCCTTTTGTACAGATGACTACTGAAGGTCCTTGTCAGCTACCAAAACCCGCTGGTTATGCCTGAAATATATTTAAATGGAATTTTTTTTCTTTTCAGTTCAGGGCCATTGAGTTTTATTTTGTCACTTGCCTTCCCACTTTCTTTTAAACAGACAATTCATGATTTATTTATGCAATATATGGATAATCAGCTATTCATTATCATATAATTTAACTGAAACAGGGTTGTGTCTGAGATGGTCAAGGACGTGCTTCTTCCTCAACTTAAACTTTAAAGATCTTCTTCCTGGTTTTATTTAGATTCCTTCTTTCAGCCTAATCATATAACTTTGATTCCTAAAGATCTCCTTAAGAATTTGCTTCCTTAAACATTGTTTTATAGACAGTTGAAGTGTTACAAAACATATTTCTAAAATCTGGATAAATACACATTGTCCTTGAGCTGAATTTATAGCTATTATAGCTATATTCCTCCTTTCCCTCCTTCTTTTTTATCTTTTTTTATTTTTTTAACCTAGTCATGTGGTATTCTTACCTGTGAATTGTTAGCAAAGTGCTTTTCATACAGTGCAGAGACTTTGGAATTAATTTCCAGTAGTGGAGGATATTTTTCCTATATGCAGCAAACTTAAAGGTTTTTTCCCCCTCTCTCCTTTCAGGGACACGGGGTTCTCTTATGATTAGATCAAATGAATGAATCAAAAAAAGCATAAAAAATCCTCAATTTCTCTAACTTTAGAGGGTTTAAGTTAGACTCGTGTACTTTTGTGTAAATTAGCACTTAAAGGGTTGTAACTACTATGCAATAGTAACAAAAATTCAACTACTATTCTCATTATTGGTAGTGTTAGTTTCATATCCATGGTTTCATTCTTCCATCATTTGGGTTCTATGGAAACAGAGCTGTGACACCAGAATTTTTTTTTTGACAGAGACCTTATCTACTGTTTGCAGGTACTAAATATCTTACAGGTGAAACATCTGTAGTCCTTGTCATGTGATGCTAGTGGTAGGTTACTTATAAATACAGGCATATATTCAGACTTGCTGGATGTACAAATTTCTCTGTCTATTGTTCTCAGACTTCTGCATGTGGGTCCAGGGAAAAGGCAGCAGCCCTGAAAACTAAGTTACTCCTTTTCCTTCGGATTATTTGCCCTTTCCTTTTATTCTTCTTCGCAATAACTGACAGGTTCCAACCTTTATTACTGTATATAACAAGGAATTTGTTCTCCTCCTGAATGTAAGGATATCATGTTTCGACTTCAACTTCATCTCTCAGAAAAAGGTTAAGAACCCTGGTGAAGTGAGGGCAAAGGGTTATACATAACGACTGAACGTCAAGCAGCTAATACCTATTGCCTTGCATTTCCCTGATCTTTTGTTCCCTTTTCCTCCCTTCGTCTTCAATCTGACTGCATGTAAAGTTCTCATATATGTGATCTTCAGAGGCTTGTGAGAAGAAAAAAGAAAGTTCATCTCCAGTATGTACTGTAAATCAGAAAAGTCATCTAAAGATTAAAAGAGAAAGATACAACTGGACCTTTGGACTGCTAATGGGCAAGTATTATGGGCTGTGAAGAGGCGCTGAGAGTCAGCACTCTTGGATTGCGATAAGGACCAACTATAACATAATTAGGGAAGGAAAAGATGAAAATATGCAGATAAAAACTGGATTATTTGTGGAAATGTAATATATGTAAAGCAAGGAGATGAAAAGTCATTGATTGAATTAATGCAGGACTAGAGCAAATATTTAATAATTTGGAAGAGCATAGAATTAGATGGTGTGTCTTTTCTGAAAAAAAACTTAAAGCTCTATTACCAATCACTAATTAGCTTGTCCTGCACATTTTTGTCCAGTGAAATTTTAAGTCCTAAGCATTTGCATATGACTAAATAGAATAGAAAATAAGCACTTGTAGCAAGCCTGTCTGAGCTCATAAATCTACTACCAGAGAATCTTCATGTGCAAAGTGCCACTTAGTTACCAAGAGATCTGAATAGGGTTTTGATTTATCTAGGGGTAAGTGCAAAATAGGGACACATATGCCAAACAAATATATGTATACTTTTAGCACTTTGAAGCTGTTACTTATTCGCAGTGAGTTTGGACATTTTATTTCACCAAAAGCATGTCACTGTTTTTAACTGGCACAGTTAACCTGTAGATATGTGTAGAAGAAAAATGGTCTTTTTCTTCTTTTATGACTGCAACTGTGTGACTTAGTATTTATGGGGCTTTGTTACACCTTTAACTTTGAACATTTTAGAGTCTTAGATATGTATGTCCTTGAATGGAAAAATCAATAGATTCACCCTTGTATGTCATTCATCTCTTTCCTTTTTGCTTTCCACTTGAAAATTTCTCCAATCTGGAAGCTCTTACCAAAGCTTTTCACATTCAAAGTAATATATTTTAATTTGTTACCAAGCAAGTTTTCCACGAGGTGCTTAGTTTTGTGCCACTTACAGAGTTGTCCACTTAAATATCTAGAAACCAAATTAAAAAGGAGTGCAGAGAAGCTGTGATGGAAGAGATTTGAAATTCTCCTGTGAGAACTCACACAGAGAATAAAAGTTCCCATCTTGTTCCTAATACAGAGTGGACCCTATTTGCTGCATACCTTAAACTAAAGTATAAACAATGTTTTATAGCAGTCAAGCCTTGATTGATATATCACTCCACTAAACTGGCAGAAAGCAACAAAGGCGTGAAAATGCTGCTTATGGTTCTCACTTGTCTGTACCAGCCAAATAACACAAGGTCATTTCCCTCCCCCAATTTTTTACCAGAAGCTGCTATTCTTTAAATTATTTTCATTTACTGTTTGATTTAGAAGTACATTTTCACAATGTATTTATATAGCAAACCAAGCTTTAAATAAACATGCATCCAAATTCAAAGATCTGCCTCTAATGTGCCAGTTATGTGACTAATTCATTAGGTTTGTCACTGACTTAGGAATTATACAAATTAATTTTAAGCTATGAAGCTGATTTGGTTCCATAGTTCATATTTAGAATGTAAATCTCTCTTTTATTAATAACTGCTTGTGTAGAATGAGCTTAGAAGTTAATGTACACGCTTACCATTGAAAGTACGGTTTGCCCCCAGAACACTATTGAAATAGAGAGTTATCTACAAAGATTTCTACCTATAGTCCTGTTTTAAAAAGCAGACATCCTTTTGACTACTAAGATGGATTCTGCTCTTTTCCTTTTGGGCATATGTGGGAGGATAGAAATGTGGAGATACTAATGCTTGAGATTCATACTGTCATAAAGAGAATCTATGTTGCCTTTTTTTGTTACTTCTTCTGAGTCTGTCTGAACAAAAATGAAAGCATACTGGTCAGTATTTTCGATGTCTAGAGATGGGATGTCATAACTCCATTATCTCCCCGCTTCAGCTGTGTGAGAATAACGACTTCAGATCAGGAATAAACCAGGCATGTAAGTATAATAGAGGCCAAGTGCTTAATGCACATAGGAGACAAGAAGTTCTTTAAATTCCAAATTTTCCATGAATGTTAGAACTAAGCAAGTCTGCTTTTCAATGAGTGTGCACCTTTTGCTCTCTAATGCCCCCCAGCAGGATAAACCAGATATCATTTCATACTCTGCCACTAGGCAGAGACAGCACTTGCTGTAGATCAGGAAACGGTTGCTGACTGGTCAGTTCATTACTGTCACAAAAAAATATGCAATTTGAACTGTCCTGGCTCCCAATAGATACAAAACTACTCTTATAGAGATATCCCCCTACGTCTTAGCAAATTGACATTGATGTAAATTATTTCTAATAGAAATTTGATTTTTTTTTTTCAGATTAGATTCACGTTGCTAAATAGGATTCAAGACTTAATAGGTAAGAGAGAGACATCCTGAGTGCGTAAGTCATATTTTCTTAACAAAACAGTCTGAAAATGAAATAATCGTTAAAGAGAAATAATATATATTTTTACGTTTTTAGGGTTTCTCTTTTATGGAAAGGAATAACCATAATATAACAGCTTCACTAATTCTAAATAGTTCTGTATGAACAAACAGTGATCAAATATTCTCTGCAAAGGTTACTTAAAATAAATGAGCATTTGAATGCTTATGCTATACGTGTTGTATTGTGCCTGGTGATGCTTAATACATGGATTTGCGAGCCCATTAAAAACAAAACAAAACAAAACAAAACAAAACAAAACAAAACAAAACAAAACAAAACACAACAACAGCACTTTGCTTTTAAAAACTCCAGCAATGGAGTGAGTTAATGGGAACTTATGGATTTGTTAAGCCAAGTAACAGTCAAACCAAGTGTAAATCCCAACCCCCTGGTGAATGTAGCTTAGATGTACATATTCCTGTAAAAAGACAATGATATTTGGATATTTGTCCAAGAGCTTTGTGATTGCCTCTCTGAAAAAAAAAAAAGTCTTCCTTCTGTCCAGTACTAGGTGTTGCTTTTATGTGAAGTAGTGTACTTTTTGTTTTCCTCAAAAATTACTCTGAGATATAACAGACTACTATATCAGAATACTCCCTGCCCATGGCAGGGGGGGTGGAACTTGATGTTCTATAAGGTCACACCCTACTAAAACCATTCAATGATTCTATAATACTGTTTAAGAAAATCAAGCTTCAAGGTATTTGATTATAATTCATTTATACATCACCCAGCTGAACTAAAAGCCATGTGCAATGAGGTGGAAAAAGGAACACCAGACAACATGAGTGTATTAACCTCAGTTTATTAAGAGGACAAAGTGAGGAATGGGCTGTCTGAGGGAAAGCTTTACACAGACAGACACAGACACAGCACACAGACACACATGAAAACTTATTGTTAATTGCCGGTGACTTGGCACAGTTGAGACTATAGTTTCACTGCTCTTTATTATTCTCAAAATGTTGTAATCTCAGTTGGTCAAATTATGTTCTTGGTTATGAGTCTCTGTGTACCACTTATTCAGTGCCATTTATTTCTGATTTGCACTACTGTGGAAGGCTCTATGAATTCAGTTGGATTTATAACTTTTAACCCAGAACAACCTTTGTCCTAGTGACTGAGACCCACTTTCAATGCCTAAGCAGCAGTCATCCAGTATAAGTTAAAGGACATCTGAGTCGTACTCTATCAATGATTCAGAGAGATATAAAATTTGTGTCACCTTTTCCTGCTAGTGTTTTTCCCAAAGAACTACCATTTTCTTTATTAAACATACAAGAGATGCCATAAAATCTATTTGCTTGAATTTTTGATTCTAGCCTTTTAAAGTTTTTAAGTCATTCAGCCAGAAGTGATTTCCTTCTGCATGCATGAAGCTTTTCTCGCTAGAATTACTTTTCTGGAGATACAAAATTCCATGACTGACTTGCCCTTGAATTGTCTATCTCTACAGCAAAATACCTTCTGAAAGAAATTTATTAGGCCAACAAGACACAGAACTTGATGCCCTTTCACACTGTTCCTGCTTCTCTTCCTGCCATTGTGACTGACCTCAAATCCCAAAGAGGAAACTGAACTTGAAAAATTGCATGAAACGACTGGCACATATTATAGTTTGCAGACACATGGTGTCAAGCTCTCTTCTCATTTGTTATTCTAATAAAAGCTATTAGGTGTTTTAGTGTTGTAATGGGAGAACAGAAGGGAAAACAAAAGTGTTTTGGGAAATGGTACAGATAAGTTATTAGTGATATCTTACTTTGTGCCAGACTACTGAGTCAATGTCATATTATGTTGCAACTGAGTTTGATAAGCATCATAGACACAGTATGTTTTAAGGGATCAGCCCCCTTAATTATGCATGCATCTTGAAAGTCTTTGAGTCATTAGTTGGTGAGGGGCACAATGACAGCAGTGACAGCTACAGTAAGTTCTAGGAGCTGGCCACTAGAACAAGCTGGACTGGAGATTCCAGGAGTCAGGTGAACCCATGTAACAGCTGAAAGACCCACCAGGAACAGGCAGTTCACATGACTGTGATGCAGGTGTTGCCAGGAGCAATTGCAGCAGATTGCAAGGGTTCAGGGGCAATGCGAGCAGACCAGGTAAACAGGGACTGGTATCTGAAAGAGCTACCCAGACCTTCAGCTGGAGAAAACTTCAGAATCTGGAAGTTACCCTCTGACTTGAAGGCACAGGTGAGTGCCATGGGTCCAAGTGTATCCAGATAGATAAGCTTTTTGAGCAAGTTGTCATGTTGTATGAAGAGCTCACCAGGTGGCATACTACTTGTGAATCTGAGCAGACTGATACATGGTATTATGCACTGATCCAGGCAGAGTAACAGACCTGCCTGAAGTCCTTGCAAGTGGAAGGTAAATTAACTTCACAACCTGAGCCGACAGGCTTGGTTGATTCACAAATCAAAGGAAATTGAATCTTGTCTCTGCTTAGAGCAGAAGGAAGAGTCTTGCCTTTGCTACCAGTGTGTCCCTGTGTAACAGGTATGATGCTCTGGAGCTGGAAGGAGAAGACTCCATGATAAGTAATCAAGACGAAGACAATGGTCCAAAACTGGTACAACAAACCACACATATTAGAACTAGTGTCACAGAAAAAGCACAAATGGCATTAGTTATTGGAAACTCCTCACTGAGAAGCACATAGGGACACATCTGGCATCTGGATAACTTCTCTAGAGAGGTTTGCTTCCTACTAGGAGCTCCCATTCATGATGTGACAAACAGGATACTAAGCCTGGTAAAACCAGACTACTATCATCCCCTCCTACTCTTTCATATAGGGTCAGGTAAGGCTGCAATTATGTGATGGCAAAATACCAAAAAGGAATTGGTATTTGGAAAGATGTTGAATGATTTAAAGCACAGGTAATATACTCCCGTGTCCTCCTAGATGGAGATTGCAACCCAGGAAAAAGGATACAAATGGATCAGATGGGTGACTGGCTTTTTGACTGTTGCCACACTCAGGGGTTTGGGCTCTACGGTTTCAGATGCACATTTGAGAGACCAAGCACGTTGATACGGGATGTGACATACCGAACCAAATTGGGTAAGGGTGTTCTGGGAAGCAAGCTGGCTAGACTTATTAGCAGCATTTTAAACTAGATTCAGTGCAGGATGGGGAAGTATATCTGAGTGTCAGAGGGGAACCAGGAAACCTCAGCACTTTTGAAAGCAGGGAAATGCCTGTAAATGGTCCCAAAGGAATTAAGGAGGGTTCATTTCAAAACGTGAAGAGGTTGATAGGCCAGCTCAAGTGCCTCTACACCAATGTAAGGAGCATGGGTAACAAGCAAGAGGAACTGGAAACCATGGTGCAATTAGAAAAGTATGACGTAACTGCTATCATGGAAACTTTGTGGGACGGATGACACAAATGGAGCACTGCCATCAAGGAGTACAGGCTTGTCAGAAGAGAAAGGCTGCAAAGGAGGGGTGGGTGTAAATATCCCAGATAGATGTGAGATGGCTCATTTTTGAGATCTGAAAGACCAAGAACTACTAGCAATGTCATTCTGTTCCTACAAAAATGTTAATTATTAAAACTTTGGCCTTTAAGAAATGTTATTCTCCATGCCTTAACAGCTACCCCTTTCTTATATTGCTTCATTACTTAGAAAGAAATGGGTATGCTGACAAAAAAATATGAAAGGCTAATAAGTCTTCATGCCACAGTCATCCTTTTCTAGGGAACTTATCTACTCTCACAGTGTGCAAGAAGCAATCTTTGTTTCCTCAGCCTTGTACACTATACAACCTCAACTCCGCTCAAAAAAATAAACTGTTGTAAGACCTTTAATTATTTAGAAGAGAATATGTAGTGCTTTCAGAAGTTATTAGATATTTGAAGGAGAGAGAAGATTGACTGGAGAAAGGAATAAAAAAATCAATGAGTAAGATGACTGATGTACAAAAATACTTTTTTTTCTCTGTTAATATCTTTTTATCAGAACCTATCATTATGTAAGGAGAAATCAAATAGTCTTTCTAGAACTGATGAAAATGTTTCTGATCTTGGATTGTATTGCCTTGATCTTCTGCTAACCTGATAACAGGGATTAAGATCATCTCAAAGAGAAGAATAATAAAGATAATATATAAATTTATATTAAATGCTTGCTCAGCCAGTTGCAACAAGCATGGATGCACTTTTTCCTTCACTTCATAATATTGTGGATTACTATTTTACTGTGGCCCTGGAACTCCTTTGAAAAATAATACAATTTGTGAAGCATATTGCTAAAAAGTAGAATTTACACAACGTTGTTCATGACATTCCAATTACAGAAGTCTTCTGCATGTTAAGAGTTTAAAAATTATTTCCTGAATTGTGAAGGAGGTAGGATTATTGGTTTAAATTTGACTCGAGATACATGGTTAGTATATAGTTGAAGATACACACACACAAAAAAAAAGCCCCCAGCACCAAAACAAAAATCAAACAAAAAAACCCCCCCC
>JAWWEU010000091.1:41886352-41897402 GCA_035583155.1 Acropternis orthonyx
AAAACAAAAATCAAACAAAAAAACCCCCCACAAACCAAAAAAGAGAAACAAAATACTAACAAAGATAAATTTTCGTTATAAACAAAACTAGGAATTAAGGTAAATCATAAATGTATTGTGGATTTATTCCTAAGTTTGTTAATTTGTTGCCCAGCACTGTGAACATACAACAAATGTCACAGTTCTTCTTATGTGATGAAAGTGGAAGGAAACATGCCTTCCTGCTACAGCCAAACCTAACTCTTTCTAAAATAATCTGAAAATTCCCAGTTGGCCTAGAAATTATGACAGTTATTAGACACAGGGACATAGAAAAATAGTGATCTAGATTTCAGTTTGCCCAGATACAAACTATAACCAGCTGGTTTTTTTCACAAAGGGTAACAGATGTCCAGGGTGTCTGAAGTACACTTGGCTTCATGTAAAAAAGAAGGTGAGGCATGAACTCTCAAGGGGAAAAGTAATGTCAAGTTAAGTATTTTTTCCCTCTAAGAAGCATATTGAAGAAGGACAAAGCATTCTAAGTACACTGACTTGCTTATGCACCTCAAAAAGACTGAAGGCACAGTGCATTATTATAGCTAAAATTACTGGTAATATTGCTTCAGTTATATTACTGGGCTTTCAGCTTTATGGAGTCACATAATCTGGCACATACACCTCTTTTTGGCTGGACATTGCCAACCAATTATCATTGCTTGGATGAAACAGGCGAGACTCATGAGCCAGAGCACAAGGCCGTTTTCATAAACTGAATGTACCTCATCATCCAGTATTAGAAGTCTTTCTGAGGCCTTTATTTTTATTTGCTAGTAGTTATTCTTCTTCTTGTTAGTATTACCAGTACTGATCATATTCAAAATTTATTCCTTCACAGAAAACGGTGCTACAGGGTTTCCTTTATTGTAACTGACTGCTATGTAACACGGTCCTGACTGTTTGATGCTACACCTGTACCATCGAAAATTAGCCAAAGTTGAACTGGTTGTAAAGTCAGAAAGCAGCTGATGTTCAGTCTTAGTCACTAGGGCACAGCCAGGGAAGAAGTGATTTCAGTGAGGTCAGCTCTTTGCATATTTGGCATTTCCAGGAAAACAGGCAAAAAAGCAACCAACCAACCAAGTGCTCTTTAAGCAATGAGATTGTTTAAAAGTCTTGCTTTCATCTAAAGTGGAAAAAAATAAAGAAGACAAGCAGTTACTTATACAGAGACAATGTCACTTACATTTTCAAAAGCTAGTGGGCTTTATCCTCTCCTCAATGCTTTCTTTTAAAAGTCATAACGATTTTTAGGTGTTAGATATTATTTCTGAATCTTAGAGTTAAATCACAGTCTATACAGGATTTTGCTCCCCACCCCAATTTAATCAATGATCCAACACCTAAATTAAACTAAACCAAAGACATCCAGTTTCCAGAAGTCTTCTAAGTTTATCTAATTCCTAGGAGTCTTCTAAATGGCAGCATTTTCCTCCTTCTCTCTCTCCTAATCATAACTGACCTTCAGGAACTGCTGAGCTCTTTGCAGAAACTGTAAAAGGATAGGTCATTCCTCATGAGATACATTCTAAGGCAGAGGAGGACAGGGCTAATACATCAGAGTAATTTAGCATCAGACTATTTGGTTTAGTACTTGCTCATATGTGGCTGCTCTTTGATATGCTAAAAATAAGCTTACATCCTGTTTTATTTTCTAGTGGTTAAGGTGAATCACATAGTTATACAGTAAGCACTCTAAATAGGATATAAAAAAAATTACTTCTCTTCTGATGAGGGAAGGCATGGGAATACCAAACACTGTGGTGAAAGGTAGATGAAATGTACAAAGGGAGAACTAAACATCTTTGAAGTGTCAGCAGCACTATGGGATTGTAAATTCAAGAGTACCAACGGGACTGCAGTTTCGAGGCAATTAGCAATACCCAGGTTTTGTTTCAGGTAGCAGTTAGAAGTTAGTCCAAGTTAAAGCAAACACATAATATTTTGCTGAAGTGCAAAATAACTCTTCTAAAGTAGGAAAATGTGAACTGATTCTCCATTTGCCTTTTAGAAAGGATTCTATTGGCAGAGAGAAATAAATTACTGGAAGAGCAATATATGCATTTGTGCTAGTTTTTGCTGGGAGAGAGTTAATTTTCTTCTTAGTTGCTTGTACGAGACTGTGTTTTGGATTTGTGCTGGAAACAATGTTGATGACACAGAGATGTTTTTGTTTATTGCTGAGCAGCACTCACAGAGGTCAAAGCCTTTTCTCTTCCACACACCTTCCCACCAGCAAGTGAACTGGGGGTGCATGGGAAGCTGGGAGGTGACACTACTGGGACTGCTAACCCCAGTGGACCAAAGGGATATTCCTGTTCCATATGAATCATAATCAGTGTATAAATCTGGGGGAAGAAAGAATAAGGAGGGACACTTCGAGTTACAGGGTTTGTCTTCCTGAGTCAGTGTCATGTATGATGGAGCCCTACTTTCTTGGAGATATCTGAACACCTGCCTGTCCACAGGAAGTGGAATTAATTCCTTATTTTGCTTTGCTTGAATCTGTGTCTTTTGCTTTACCTATTAAACTAACTTTATCTCAAGTTGTGAGTTTTCTCACATTTGTTCTTTCAGTTCCCTCTCTGATTCCACTAGAGGGAGAGTGACAGAGCACCTGTGTTGTGTTTAGTTGGTGGCTGGGGTTAAACTATGACAGCATTATAATGGCAACGCTGTGGTTTGAAGACAGAACACCCAGCAGGACAAGAAAGTTAAAGACAGATGAAAAAACAGATGCAGTATAGGGGAGCATGTGAGAGGAAACTCTAGTGTATTTAGAACATCTGAGAGGCAGATGTTCTTATTAGTTATTTCTCTGTTTGCTCTGAGTTGTCAAATAGTCCTTGCTCTACCACATTCATGCACACACACACATGGCTTTATGTGTTTCACTTATTTGATATTTACTTTTCTTACTCCACGAATCTGAGAATGTGAGATGGGTGGGAGGGAGGAAGACTGAAAGAATGATGGTGCCATATAAAACTACTAAATTTTGAGCTAGGACACATGGGATTTTTCTATACAATGTTTTGATGACAGTTCTCAAAAGGGCAAGTTCACTGCCCATGACTGTAATTATAGGCAGTGTTTACTTCTGGGAACCACCCAATGCTGTGTGTTGAAAGCACATATTGGCTCCATGTACTTGCTTTGTCTCCAAGTCAGTCCAATGGCTGAAAGGCAGGTGGCCTGAAGATTGTCTTGCACTATAGATTGTTCTTGAACACATCACAGCATGCAGACACAAAATATGTGTGCTAATGTGCAAGAGTAACAATGGTGAAGGTTTTAACAAAATGCATGCAAACTTTGAAATTGGTATGGAAGATGAAACAATTTTTAAAGACGTGAGCTACGAATTTTAAATGACTGAGGCTAGTATGAATACCTTGCGTGGACATACATATATAAAACTGTAGATAAAATCTGTATACACCCTTATTCTTCTAATTTTTCTCTCTGTGAAAGAAAAAAAAACTCCACAAACCAAACAAGTAAAAAGTCCCAGGAATAACTTGGCATGCATTAACAAGACAGTATGATCTTCTAGACTATTTTAACAGCAACATTCCAGAACCTGAATTATGATGTTTTATATTTATAGGGATATTTTGATCAGGCCTGAGAAACACTTGAATTTCAGTGAACTTATCTCAGGAAAACCTGTCAAATACTTAAAAACAACCTGGTTTGGGGTATGATTACTGAAGTAATCAATACCTTGTATGTAAAGGAAAACAGTTTTAGCTGTAGTGGCAAAAATATAAATAATGGGAAAAGAAAATGATTTCTCTCTTTCCTTGGGGTTAGATAGCAATTTTGGTAATGAATCATCTTCAAGAGTGGCATGGCAGGAAGAATGTCTCAAAAGACAAATGAAAAGGAAAGGCAATCAGTTGGAAGCTGCTGCTTTTTTAATTAAATAGTAACTTGTGTCAGCATTAACTCTTCCAAAACACTTATAAGCAGTAATGTAAGCAGTAGTTGCTGAAGTTGGCAGACAGAAGTTCTGATGTCAGACAAACTTTGCAGAATAAAACTAGGATTTAGGTTTCTCTGTCTAGCAAGTAATGAGGCTTTGTGGGGGCTTCTCTGATAACCCCTTTTGACAAGCTCAGATGGTGACTACATTGAAAATAGCAACAAAGTTTCCCATCTGAAAGAGCTCAGTCACCAGTGAGAAGCCAGGCTTGATCCCAACAGTGATAATGGCTCTATGGGGACCAGAGAATAATGCAAAATTAGATTATAGGAATAATAAAAGAGAAGTGAATGCTTACATATGCTTTAGAAAATAATAATTAAGTTGTTGATTACAGAACTTTAATTAATGTTAATTAGATGTTCTATTTCATGCTATGACTGCTGTTATTTTTCCCCAATGATTTCTTTGATAGCAGCATTTTTCTGGGTTATTTTTTTCTGTGCATGTGTTTGTTTCTTTTTAAGTTGACATGACCAGAGAAACACTGTTAGATGGAAGAAGAGAACATTGGTTCAAAAAATTCACTGATTGCCATTGTAATTGTACAAACCCCCTGAGCCTGTGATAGTTTTAAGTAGGCCTTGCTCGTTATATTTCAGGCAGTCAAAACATAGATTTCTTTTTCAATTGCAATAGGTTAATGTGAATCCTGAGAACAGACATTTATTATTTCGCTCTGTGTGAATTAATCTGTTTGGAAAAGGGACTAGTATCAATTTTGGCCCTAAAAATCCATAAATCTGTGCTACAAGTAGGGTATAGAACTAAGAAGGTCAGCCTAAGTTGTTATCTTAATTCTATGTTTTATTTGAAAACACGAGATACTTTACAAAAATTAAACTCTGTATGTCAAGTAGTTCATGAAGGTGCAGACCTATGTAAAGAAGGAAATAATAATAGCACTTTATAATGGATTTATGGCTTACATAATTTTTTTTTTTTTTTAAATTTCTTTAAGCTGTGATAGGCTTGTTTCAGATTTAAAATAAACACTCACTGGCTAAATATTCTGCTGGCGTATTAAAATTTTGAAATTTTAGATTCATTCAGATATACCTTATGACTGAGAATGTTCTTACCATTCTTCAACAGAGGGTTATAAATAGCTTAAGGAACCGTTTTTTATCTAGAAAGCAGTACCTGATCTTAAAACATTGTATCTGAATTTTAAGCGGGAAATCAACAAAGGTTTTGTTGTGGTTTTGTTTGTTTGTTTGTTTTTTGGTTTTGGCTTTTTTTTTTTTTTTTTTTTTTTTTTAGTTCACATCTGCAGTGGATTTCATTGTGTGTAATGTACTAGCAGTAGCAGCAATTTTTCATTATGTTGGGATATATGAAAGCATACCAAAAGTGGGGCAAGAAAAGTTGCTAGATATTTGAGGACTGGCTGGGCAGGGAGGTGAGAACCTGTGATGAAGTCACACTTCAGCGATGGTTATGCCTTCTGGCTGTGCCTAAGGCTATAGTGCTTGGAACAGTGTTTAAAGGGTCAGTGTGCAATTTAAACTGCAAAAACCCTCCAAGATTTACCTTGTCTCAGTTTTATTTTAAAACTGTGAAAACCCACAGTGCAGAATTTTTTACTGAGCCAAGGGTTTATTTTTCCCTCTCTCTTCTTTAGTATTGCATTTTTAGAAATCAGCCGAGCTGCAGCTAAGTTTCTGGGACAGTAAATGGTATTATCTTAGGTGAGAAAATAATTATTGTAAATTACATTTCTCTCTGCCTCTCTCTAATTTTTAAGCAGCTTTGAATTTTACTGGTGGAAGTAATTCTAATAATTTTATTTATTTTATAATACTGTTGGGTGGGGAGGGTGTTTGTTTTTGTTTGTTTTGTTTTGTTGTGTTTGTTTTTTTAAACCACAAACTTGAACCAAAAAGGAAAAATACAAAAAGCATATGATAAGCACTGAAAATGGTAATATTTTAACTACCTTCAGTTCTTAGACTAGGATTTTGTGTGTTCTGCTTAGGCTAAATATAGAGCTACAAAGCACCAAGAAAACTTGTAGGAGAGAGTTTCCAAGTTAAGGATGTTCACTTCATGGCATCCTATAAAAGTAAAGACATAGTAAAGTTGCCAATTTCAATTCCTTACACAACCTGCTGTACACAGTATCTAAAGCTACATCACTGTTCCTTTTATCTGCACATATCTTGAAGAAGATTTGGGTGCTTGAAAGGAACTTGTATATGCTAAAAAGGTATCTCTGTTTCAGTCACTGGCTTTCCTCAATAGTTTAACCAGCACACAGAACATAGGTAACTGTAGTTTGTGCTGGATAAAGCATTTTTTACCTTCCAGAATATACACTACTCAGTAAAGACTCATATGATCACTAGTATCAGAAATTTGGGAATTATCATTCACAATTACTTCTAACAAACTAAAAGCATCAGAACAAAATGAAAAATACAGATTAAAATGTTGATAATGAAAGGAGTGGTGATTATATGAATTTTTCAGTAGCTCATAAGGATACAGAACTCAATTGCTTGAGAGGGCTCAGAGTGTACAAATATTTGTTGGGCATTTCATATTTACAAAATATGATTTTCCTTCAAGTACTCTGGTATCTTCAGAGGTGGTCCTGTAACAGACAAGCTGAAGATTTACATCAAGGCCTGAGACTCATGAAAGATCTGAAAACAGTAAATCCAATTCTGAAAAACCTCAAATCAATTTAAAAAAACTGAGTTCCCAGTGGGCTAAATATAATAAGAGTATGTTAGGAATTCTGTAATTATATCCATCTTCTTTTTTCCTCTCCTTCCCCTTGAGCTCCACACTAGTACTATTTGTACATTCACTGCCAGTCTGAGCAGCATGAAGAGAAAACAACCGCTTGTTTGCTTCCAAAATAACAAAACATATTATTAGCTAATCCATATGATAGAAGACTGCAGAGCTTCTTACTCTACTGAATCTACTTCAGCTTTTACAGTGTTCTATTATATCTTGTAGCCTGTATTATTAAAAACTAAACCAAACCAAACCACAACACAACAAAACAATCCACTGTACTTCTGTGTGTTTTGCCTAGGCTTGTTTTGCTGTTTCACACTAGATTCTGTTTGTCTAAGGAATCTGCAGAGGAAGGGACTGAGAAAAAGTAGTTACTTTTCCTGTATACACTGCTGTCCATTAGCCTATGAAGTAGAGTACGGTTGATGTTGACACCAGAAAAAAAGGGTCTCTGCACAATTCTAAGTGCTACTCTGAACACAAACCATAACCTTGTAGAAGTCTTATTTTTATAATATATATAAATATATATAATAAATTAAATAAATAAATGTATAAATAAATATATAAAGTCTTTAATAAGAGATTGCTAATCTCTCATGTAACAATTAAATTATGTAACAGCAGCTGCCTATGAAAAAAAGAAAGGGAATAAAAAGGACCTATTTTATGTTTGAGAGGCTTTTGCTGAACTGGATTTAAATAATTATCTGCTTTTGCCTATGCCCTATGGAACTTTACTGACCAGTACAAGACAACATGTTAGGTACTTGGCAAACCAAATGCACCTTAGTCATATTTCAGAAATAATTAGAAAATGCTCAGGACTCATTGAATGTGAGAAGAAACAATATAATTTTTAAAGCAGAAATACATATATAAGGAATGATTTAATTACTCATTAAGATGAACCTTTATATCAGTTATTACTATTTCACATTTTTAGATAACTTATTTCTTGTATGTTACTTGAAAAACTACTGTATACATTGCAACATGTTCCTATAGCGCATTCATTGCAGAAATAACTAATCTGTTAATCTACATGAAGAGAACTGGATTTCAATAGATATACCAACAGCAAAAAGTTTGGCTTTCACTCAGGAAAGCCAGGTGGTACTAGATCACTGGAGTGTCGTTTTGGAGAAACATTACAAATGTTTAGGTTGCAACAGAAAAAGCCACGTGGTTGACAGTTCTTGCAGAGACAAATTTCATGTAGGTTGTATGGACATAAAGGATTTAATCAGAAACTGCAAATGAGGCCTAGAAAATGCAATCAGAAGCTCAGCAAATAATTTGAAAAGCCAACTCCAACAGGCCATGCATCACGCTAAAAGCTAAATTGGATTCATTAGGGTAAGCAGCATCCTTTAGTTCTCATATACAGATTATCCAATATTATGTCTATTTTCAAAGCAAACAGGTCGTTTTCTCTGCATATTGCTCAGACTAGCTGTAGCGCATAAATGCTGCTGCTATGGAATAGAATGGTTAAGAGAAGATGGACAAGCCAAACTTGGACAATGGATGGAGAGTACCGTTTTTTAACAAAGGACATTTAGCTGTTGATAAACCTCACTGGAACTTTGTTTTAAGTAGATGACACTTAAGCTCTCTCCTCTGCTACCGCTTGCTACTTGTAACCTCATGAGAAACATAGGCCATATGGAAAGCTAAGTTCAAACTGGGAAAAGAGAAGGAATGTGATGCTAAAATTAAAGCTTTAAGGATGTGCCACAAGAAGAGCTTTTTTTGAACAAAAACATAGTGGCTTCTTAATTGGATTCAGACCAAGAGCCTAAATGCCACATAATTTGTTGCCCTCATAAAGGCCTGAAATATTTTGTCAGTTTTTCAAATTCAATCAAGCTGAATCCACATGAAACATTACACTGAATCCAAGTGAATGATTATGATTTTCCTTTCAAAATTTCCCAGAAATTTCAATCAATGAAAAATGTTATTGACCTCATTTATATGTTTACATACTTATATATTTATTTTGATCTTTCTGCAGGATAGAATTGAATTTCCAGTTACTCAACACACAATGATAAGATCATGCTATTAGGTATCAGCAAACTGTGTATGTAGAAACTGTGCCTTGGAGTTATCTGATGTGAGTAAGGATGCAGTCTATTTTTAGAAGCTCACTGTATTACAGTAAAATTAGCACTTCTACTATAGTTCCTCACTCACTGATTTATTTTATAGGTTGTAAGTTACCGAGTTGTATAGCTAAACAGAGATATTGTATAGGGTTAAACCTATAATAGTCACTAAATGTCAGCTCTATGATTGAATTTATAAAGCATTGACTTAGTTGCAGACTAGCTAATGCTTTAGACATAAATGAAATTGACTTTTGCTCCCCACTATTTCACTCTCAGAATCAAAATGGTTAGAGTTAGAATCCGAGTTAAACTTCAGAAGAAATTAGGCAAGATGAATTAATAAAATGCTGTCATGTCATCAGAAATGCATATATCAAAGTGCCAGCTGTAATGTCATTATTTCTAAGGAAAAGGAACTAGGTCTATTTTCTCCTTTAATTCTCATGTATCAGTAGTCACTTGCACTGAATTCTTAAAGGAACTGAAGTATTTACTGATTTGTTTATATGCCCAGAAATATGTGTATCTCATAAAAGTAAGTATTGTAAGGATTCACAGAACAGTGCTTGTTTTACCCATCACCTCTCTCCATAGTGCCCATCATGGCTCCTGTCTGTCTGTACTGCAGGGATGATGATAGTGAAACCCTTGTTAAAGACAGTCTACCACTGAAATAAATTTGATTCAGCCAGCAGCAGTTTTGTGTTCAAGGACTAAAATAAGATAGAGCTGGTGCAGAGTTCTTTTCTTAAGGAGAATTGACACCTGTGACAGCAGGTTTCTTCCCGTCCCCCCCTTCCACTCCCCCCACCTTCCCCCCTCTTCCCCTATCCAAAGCTATCTTTTCCCTTAGGATTGAAAAGAACAAAGGAACCTCTCAAACCGCGGCTTGTTCTGTTTTGTGTGTTGTTCCAACAATATGCATTTTGTTCACTGAATATGGCAAAAGAACCAATCTTGTCTTTCAGGCAGAAATCTCTCTCTCATTTGACATAATCCAGTGTCGGAGCACACGGTTTATGTACATGCAAGCAGAACACGGAGAACAGAAACAAGGAATTCTAATCACCGGGGAGAGTCTGTACGTTCTATTTCCGGGCTACTTCCACGTGGAGAAAGAGAATGATGTAATGCTATCGTGGAACGAAAAGAAAGAGGTAAAAAACACTGCGGAGGGGCCGAGGTTAGTCCCCCCGGCCATGCCCCACCCACCCCCGCCCGCGGCCGCCAGGTGGCGCTGCCGCTCCGGGAATCGCCGTGGGTGGGACCCTCTGCCTCAGCGCGCCCGCCCGGCCGGTGGCAGGGCTGCAAGGCTGCATTAATGCATGGCTGCATGGCTGCAGAGCCACAGGGCTGCATGGCTGCAGAGCCACAGGGTTGCAGGGCTGCACAACTGCATTGCTGCATGGCTGCCTTGCTGCATGGCTGCAGGGCCTCACGGCCGCATGGCCACACAGCTGCATGACTGCATTGCTGCAGGGGCGCACAGTCGCATCACTGCATTACTGCATGGTTGCCTTGCTGCAGTGCTGCATGGCTGCCTTTGCTGCCTGGCTGCCTTTGCTGCCTGGCTGTCTGGCTGCCTTGCTGCAGGGCCTCACGGCTGCACAGCTGCATGACCACATGGCTGCATTTGCTGCAGGGCTGCATGGCTGCATGACTGCACGGCCACACACCCGCATGGCTGCATTACTGCAGGGCTGTATTGTTGCAGGGCCACATGGCTACATGGCTGCATTGCTGCAGGGCTGCATGGCCACATGGCTGCTGTGCTGCAGGGCCACACGGCTGCATTGCTGCAGGGCCAGCATGGCTGCATAGCAGCATGGCTACATGGCTGCATTGCTGCAGGGCCACATGGCTGCATTGCTGCAGGGCTGCATTGTTGCAGGGCTGCACGGCTGCATTGCTGAGTTGCTGCAGGACCACATGGCTGCATTCTGCAGAGCCACATGGCTGCACTGCTGCATTGCTTCAGGGCCACAGGGCTGCAGGGCTGCAAGGCTGCATGGCTACATTGCTGCAGGGCCACAGGGCTGCACAGCATGCACTCCCATGGGACTGCCCTCTGCCCCCCTGGCCTCCCCAACATGCTCTGCCCTGGCCTCCTCTGAAGGCTGCCACTCAGCAACTACTTACATTTAAGGGTGCTGTG
>JAWWEU010000091.1:41910891-41925747 GCA_035583155.1 Acropternis orthonyx
TTATTAAAACTCGTTTATGTGCCTGTGACAGAAAAGGTGTCTGGGACAAGTTGACCTTGATTTACCAAGGGTAAAATATATTTGACCCAGTGGATTTCCTTATCTGGTAAGATAACCAGGCTTTTGAGCAGCAGAAAAGAAATGGGTGTTACTTCCTTCAGCTTTATGGGAGTAAAACCAGACGGTTACCAAACTCAGTGGATGGTTAGATTCAGCAGGTACTGGACAATGAGTTGCACTCTACTGGTTGCCGGTAGCAAACAGTGTAACAAAGGGACTGGCCCTGATTAGCATCTTGATTGTTAACTTGGAGGATTTTATGAACTGCTTGTATGTATGGTATTCAGTAGACAGCAGATGAGGGGAAACCAGTTAATATGCTTGAGGGCAGGGTTGCTGTCCAGGGCAACCTGGCAAAGTTGAATTTTCTGTCAAGGAAATTAATTATATTCAACAAAAATAAATGCAAACTCATACACCTGGGAAGGAAGGAATCTTTTTATCACAACACAGACTGGAGACTCCTTGATAAGCAGCTCTTCTGTAACAGACTTGTAGGATGTGGTGAGTAGAGGAATGGTGAGTGAGGCAGTCAAGTTGAAGGTGCCACTGCAAGAATCCTTACAACAGAGACTCCCATTGCCACTACATATACTGACTATACTATCTGCTTTGACTCCTTATATAAATGTGGTCTTATGTCAATGCCATGGTAAAATAGTTTTGCTTTCAACAAACACTCTCAGTATCTGTAAAATAGCAATACAAAGTAGTTTCAATCTACTGAGTCATTTAGTCAGTCATGTAGGAAAATTTGAGGTAGACTTCGGCCTTCAAAGACAGGTTTATATTTCTTAATATTTTCTTCTGTCATGGTCAGATGCTCAAATTAATATTTCTGGTTTCAGCATTTATGTTATTTGTGGGTATTTTGTGTGGATGTAATTAATACATGGGAGTAAGTATGTCTTTAAAAATTTTCTCTTGTTAATTAATATTACCATTCTCAGATTCAGAATAGGGTTAGGAAAGAACTATAAGGAAAAACTTAGTACTTAAAAGTTGATGTGAAAATGTAAGCATTACAGTTTTTATTTTTGTTTTGAAAAGAAAAGGTTTTAGCCCTTATGAATGTGAAGACAAAGTTATCAGTCAAACAGAAAAGTCTGGATTTTCCTTTAAGTTTTGAAAGGTCTGACTCTTACAGCTGACAACTTGATAAAACTTAGGAACATGGTGGCAGAGCCCTAGTCAAAGTTAATTTGAAAAGTGTGAAGAAAACCTTCATAGTGCCCTTCAAAGGAGGCACTATGAAATGGAAAGAGGAATTACACTTCTGTAGTTTCTGATTCCCCATTATCTTGGCATTCCAAAGCTAAGGTAAGAAGACAGCAAATACAAGGTCTGCTTGCAACAGGGCTATAAACAATGGCCTTGTAGTGAAGAAATGGCCTGTTCCAGCTTTTAAATACTGCAGTGAGGCAAGCCTTTTTATAGCTTTCTGCTGCCTAGCATTGTCTCCTTCCTGTAACTGTTATTAATATTTCTGCACGTACACAAATTTAATACAAATTGTTCAGAAAGCAGATGCTATAAAACCTATCAGAATCCAACTGCTGACAATATACAACAAAAAAAAAAAAAAAAAAAAAAAGGTAAAATTCGAATTTTATGCTTATTCTAGTGTATTTTTCTACTCTCTCTATACTTTCACTTTTTCTTGGCAGAGTATTTTACACATCCTCTGACCCATTAGAAAAAAATCTGATTAATTTTTCATTGTAAAAGATAAAAGCATGTGTGTAGTCACAGTCTGTTTTTAACTGTCACTTAGGTGCCTGAAACATAATCTGTGAAGGGATTTCTTACCTTAGAAAGCAGGCTGAATTTTGTCTGAAGTCTGGCACTCTTGTGACACTACAGACCCCCTAAGAGTTGTGGGTTTAGATCCAGGGGAAATTATAAGTACCCAGAGTTGAAAACAGACAACTTAATGGTTTCCTAGCCTGTTTGCTTTCAATATCTCCAGGGAGTGGAAGAAGATGCTGACAAGGTGAATGGGAAAAAAGGAAGATATAATAAAAGGATTTATCATCATAAAGGGTGGGTGACATATAGTGAAAGTTTCCCTCTGTTTCATGTGCAACTTCAGTTGGCCATTTGCTCTAGCCCAAGTAGGCCTGGGGACTGTCCTAACAGAGAAACTGTTTGGATTCTTATTGCACAATAAATTAGTCAATGTTTTGGACATCTGTGTCTGAGCTGACTTTTCTTTTGTTTGCCTCAGAGGTTTCTGAAGACCTCTTCAGTGATGGTGAATAATGATTGAGTTCCTCCAGATTCTTCCATTCTGCACCTGTGAGATCCTTCCTCCTGTGACTGTGACCTCTCCTATCCTTCTCTTACTCTTCTAGGGTATAACCATCTCAACATTTCTACAGAGGATTCTCCTTCCAGACTTCAACTACTAAGGAATAAATGGCATTGTGCTGTGACCTTTTATACTGGCACTTCACAGCAATATGAATTGCAATCACATTTTCTCTTTTTGGCATGTGTGGTCCCTGAAGGTTTTACACAGCTGATGATCTATGCTAAATCTCTCCTGAGCATCAGAAACAAGATCACCCAGATGAACAACAGCTGCAAATTCAGTACAGAATTATTTATCATGCAAAAATGTATAAAAATCCTTCCTGTAAAAATAAAAACAAACAAAAAAAATTAAAAAAACCAAACAAACAAAACAAAACAAAACAAAACAAAACAAACCATCCAGACATACGTAAGACATTAGTTAGTAACAAAAATATAGGGGTTTTTTTTTGTTTGTTTGATTTGGTTTTTTTTTTTTTGTTTTGTTTTTTGTTTTTATTTTATTGAAAATGCATTCTACTTTCACAGTACACATTCGCAACCCATACTTATTAAAGATCTTTGGGAACTGGCAATTTGTCATTCAATGATCTCAGAACAAACATGGGTAACAATCTATACAATGAAAGTTGTTGGGATTTATGTGTTCCTCTTCCTAAGAAAAAATATTGAAATGAGTGGACTTCTAGAATGAAAATAAAAATATCTGAGAGAAGTTACTCAAATCTAGAGATGGGATAGATTGCGCCACTTTGAGAATATGTAGAAGAGGTGTTGATATTTGTATTCACTTTTGAATATGCTTGTTAGTAACCCTTCCGGTCAATTTTGTAACAAAACTTGAATGATCATATCAGTCTTGTGATTTTTCTTTTTATTTCTGTTGCATGGACGTGATTCTGCAATACTAGTATGGGGAAGGAGGAAAGTCTTTGTGCAAACAAGCAAGGAGTTTGTTCTAAATGCTTTAGTAGGTCAATGAGATTAAGGAATCTCACACATCAAAACATGAGTGTAAAGAAAGATTACCATTAACAGTGTAAGAAATGAAAACACTGCCTCTCTTAGAACCCTCTCTTTAAGGCAAAATAGCTTCCCCCAGTGCCCCAGTTACATAAATCTGTGGGTAAAAAAATTGACCTTACCATTATTCAATTTGCAAAGTCACTGTCTTCTAAGGCCCATGATCTTTTGTTATCAGACCAAACTAGTTCTCAGTATGTGTTGCAAAGCACATTTTTAAAAATGTTCATAAAGTTTGTAACAATTCTTGCCTAAGGAAAGCAAGAAAATGCCTAAAAGTCAGAGTAATATCTTTCAAAAGAATAATTACTTTTTTGTTTGTTTGATTTGTCATATGTCTTTTTGCCGCTCAGTGTGACTTTTTTATAAAAGATTTCCTGGCAGACCAACAATAGGACCACAATATTTTAAGAAACAGGGAGAAATACGTGTCTACTTTATAAAGCTCTTTTGAAACTTATATTACATGGTAGATCTGCAAATGTGGAAAAGCAGTAGTCTAGAGTCAGAACAAAAATGTGGTGCAGGTAAAAATATGTATGCAAGGAGTGGTTATTTATTTCTGATATGTAAGAAGAAATACAGAGTTTGAGGGATCCCCTGATAAAACACTCTTATAAATTAAAGGAAAAAATCTGCAAGAAATATGTATCCTGAAAATCCCCAGATAATACATGCCTGATTTGTTTTCTTCACCAGACTCCATACTATACACAAATTGGCAACTTCTTTAACTGAAATATTTTTATTTTATTTTACTTGATGCACTTGATTGTTAAAAAACATTGTTCAGAATCTGTAATTTGGATGACAATAGAATCTTCATTCTCATGCAAATTTTTCAGATTACATAGCATGCAAATACTGGGGTTTGAAGTAGAAACTTAGACCATACATGCTAGATGATGCTTAAAATATTGTTAGAGGGCACATGAATATTTTTGGTGAAAGTCACCAAAACATTCTGATCAGGGAAAAACCTGTAATATGATGAGTAGCATGACGGATCCAGCTTGTACATGGTAGGTTAGAAATTACCTGGAACTTTGACATTATTTGACCTATTTAACAGCTTAAAAAAAAACAGGGGGGGAGGAGGGGAAAGCCCCCAAAACTTGACATAAGCACAGGGCTAAAGCAATTCGGTGAAAACTGTCATGAAATTAAAAGAGAAATCACTCTTTAAAAATGACAGTCCTTGAACTTAGTGCAAACTTCTAGCTGATTAGGAAAACCTGTTTATGAAAAAATGAGCAATCCCAGAAGAAAAACAAATTAAATTACAGGAAGCCACTTCTTACCAGTTTGAACTAATTCTGTATTTCCTGCTGAAATGATTTTTTTTTTTTTTTTTTTTTAATTCAAGATATCAAATTATTTCCTCAGAGGTTTTCCACTTTTTTGCAGCTGGTATGTTTTTGGATGAAACCAAGGACAGAATGCAGCTCAGTTTTTGAAGGGCTTTGCTGTCTTTCAGGATAAAGAATTCAATGTAAATGTAAGATTATTATGTAGAAGAAGTGCTGTGAACTTGGAAAGCAATTAAAAAAGACAATGCAGAAATTATTGCCAGGTTCATGAACAGAATAATGAAGGCTAATGCATCTTTCACAGGAGTTGCAAAATGCAAATGAGCAACAATGTTTATTTATAAACTATTATCAGTGTAGGCTGTGATGTGTTTGTAGATGTAGCATATTTTAAAATGAAAGACAAAATTGCTGGAGCAGCTAAATGAAAAAAAAAAATTCTAAATGCTGAATTCCAAGGTTACCAATGGAAATCTGTAGGGTTAATGACACTCAAAGAAAGAAATAATATTTTTATGCAAAAGTTTTCAATTTATTTAAGTATTAACATGATATATTCTGTATTTGAGAGTGTATTATTTTTTAGGAGAATAAAATGTAAATAAAATCACCAGTATTATGTTCTCAATGCTAATGTTAATTTTCTGAATGAGCTGCCAGGAGAGGTTTATCTGAGTTTAGAAATGTCATTGTACCTGATTTAAAAGAATATGACTAGATAGGAATATTAAATGAAAACTACATTTGTACTTTTGCAAATCTGTGCATAGAAACCAACTTCTCTTTGAACTTTGTGAAACCTGATTTTACTGAATTATATTAAATATCAGAACACTTCTGCACAGAATCTTTCTCCTCCACACCTCCAACAAGGACGTGTATATGGAAGGTAAAAGAGGAATCCATTGAGGGAGGGTGGTGGTGTTGGTGGTTTTTATATATATTTTTCCCCCTGGATTTTAATTCTCCACAATAATTTGCACTAATTGTGTGCTTAACCCTGTGCTAGCATATCCTTTTGGTTTATGAGGTCAACTAATCTCAAAATGAGCTCACTCTAAATTAGCAATTCCATACAGAAAATTATGCTGGCTTTGGCTGGAATTAACTTGCTTTTCTTCACAGAAGCAGTTTTGGGGCTGGGCTTTGAATTTGTGCTAAAAACAGTGTTGATAGTACAAGGATGTTTTTGTTACTGCTAAACAGCGCTTACACGCAGTGGGTTGGAGGTACTCAAGCAGTTGGGAGAGGATAGTTGGTCCCACCTGACCAAGGGGATATTCCATATCCATTATGCGCAACATATAAACTAGGGGGAGAAGCAAAAGGGGGACATTTGGACTGATGGATTTTGTCATCCCAAGTCACCATTATGCATGATGGAACCCTGCTTCCCTGTGGAGCTGTACATCTGCCTGCCCATGAGAATTGGTGAATGAATTTTCTTTGCTTGCCTGTGTGGCTTTTGCTTTACCTATTAAAATGTCTTTATCTCAACTCATCCATTTTCTCATGTTTACTCTTCCAATTCTCTCCCCCCTACTGCTGTGGGGAAGGGAAAGAACATCTGTGTGAGGCTTAGTGGCCGTTTGGGGTTAAATCACGAGAAAAACAAAACTTGTTCTTCTTGCTGAGTGAGCTGTCTGAGGTCACTGCTAGTCTGCTTTTGGTCATTACTGAAAGGTTGTGGAGGTGACTGAGGAAAGGAAGTGCCTTCTAGTACCTGAAGGGAGCCTACAAGAAAGATGGAGAGGCACTATTTACAAGGACATGTATTGACAGGACAAGGGAGAATGTCTTTAAACTGAAATAGAGTAGGCTTAGATTAGATATTAGGAAAAAAATAAGTTACTGTGAGGGTTGTAAGACACTGGAACAGGTTGCCCAGAGAAGTTACAGATGTTCCATGCCTAGAGGTGTTCAAGGCTGGGTTGGATGGGTCTTTGACAAATTTGGTCTAGAGGAAGGTGTCCTTCCCTCAGCAAGGCAGTTGGAACTAGGTGATCCTTGAAGTCCCTTCCAACCCAGGCCATTCTATGATTCTATGATCCTGTGATTCTGTGATTCAGTCTGGAACACTATGGCTTGGATGGCTGGTGTACTAAATGGGTGAAAATACAGGTTTTTTGAGGACAGAGAGTTGTTGTTGCTGTCATACTCTCCCTGGAGGCCAGTACAGGGAATTTCTCAGGAATTTGTCTTGAACCTGTCCCATCCAATGTGTTCATCTGCAGCTGTGTCCTCACAAAGCTTGTGGATGACACCAAACTTAGGTGTGGTGGATATATAGGAGAAAAAACCTACCTTTCAAATGGCCGTGGGCAACTTGGAGGAATGGACCAAAATAAATCTTATTAAACTAAACAAGGAGAGATGTAAAGGTCTGTGTCAGGTGTGGACTAACCATTTTTAATAGTACAAACTGTTGAAAAAACCCTGGAGTACTGATCTGATCGGAAACATAGCCAGTAAGGAGATTGAGGAAGCTGCTTATTTTCCTTGGACCCTGTTAGACCACCTCTAGAATCATATATCCAGTTTTGCAACCCCCATTCAGATTATTGCTGTCTTGCAAGAAATTTCATTTATTTGAATTATTAAGCAGGTGACTACAAAATATTCAGAGAAAGAAACCTAATTTGTTTTAATTAAGTAGTTAGCAGGTTTGGTTTGTGGTTTTTCTTTTTCCTTTTTTTTTTTTTTTTGTTTGTTTTTGTTTTTTGTTTTGTTGTTGTTGTTGCTGTTGTTTGTTTGTTTTTAATATAATCTATCTCTCCTGTGCCCTAATTCTAAGATATCTGCAGTTTGCCCATGTTTTTAATTTATAACCACCCTGGTAATGGGAAATAATAGTCACAAGGAAGAGCAGAAATAAATCTCAAATTGATGAACACTAACAAAGAAAAGGAGAAACAGGAAACTATGCATAAGCAAAGATCTTAATATAAGATTCACTTAAATTCAGGGAGATACTTATGTCACACTTTTCATGGCTTTATTTGTCTAGTAATTTTTTTGTGCATAGTAAGGAACAAAACAGAACTCAGTGGGAACTCAGGTTCAGATTTGTGCCATCAGCCTGTTCCAATAGGGAATAGTTACCTAAGCCTAGAATTTCAACTGAAATCAAAGGCTGGTTAAAACTGATCAGAGGAAACTATGGGAACTATTGTAAAACTGACAGAATATATCAAAAAGTGCTTAAGTACACAGAGCAGTTGCTGATAACAAATTTAAATCACACTAACATTCATTGCTATAAAAACTGATGAATTGTTTAAAAAATTACATGTCTTCAAAAGTTGGTAGGAATGGATTTTGGCTGGTTTACTATTAAACAAAGCATCCAAACTTGAATTTAAGATAATATAAGCATGATAATTTAAAATGCAAAGATGATGGAATAAAAGCATATTGCTGTATGTATGAAAAAGCCTGTTCATTAAGAAGTGCACTGCGTGAACTTATCTCTTTAGGAAGCAGATAAAGCAAACAGAATATTCTTTTAAGTCATTCTTACCAGGAAACATCAATACTGAAAGTTTAGATCCTTTTTAAGTGTAAATTTTCTAAACAATGAAGCAGGTGTCTGGGCTGTCTCTTCCATTAGATAACCTCTCAAGGACTTGCCAAATATGGCAGTGATATGGCAGTAGTGGTGGTTTATTTTGCACCTGGGGAGCAATATGCCCATGCATCGGTACATGCTGGTGGCTGCAGAGCTTGAAAGCAGCTTTGCAGAGAAGGCTGTAGAGGTCCCATATTGACATGACTCCACAGTGTACCCTGGTGGCAAAGAGGTCTAATGGCATCCTGGGCTGCAATAGGAAAGTGTTGAGTGATCAGGGTAGATGATCCTGCCCCTCTACTCAGCTCTAAGATGATAAAGAGACTGGAGCATCTCTCTTCTGAGCAAAGACTGAGGTAGCTGGGCTGTTTAGGCTGGAGAAGTGAAGGTTCAGGGGTAATACCATCAATGTGTACAAATACCTGAAGGGAGACTGCAAAGGACAGTGCCACACTCTTTTCAATGGTGCCCAAGGACAGGAGAGGAGATAATGGATACAGCTAGAAACACAGGAAATTCCATCTGAATGTCAGGAAACACTTTTTCACTGGAAGGGTTGCCAGGCACTAGCACAGTTCGCTGAAAGAGGTTATGGAGTCTCTTACCTTTAAGACATTCTAAAGGCATCTGGATTTTGTCCTGGGCAACCTTTTCTAGGTGACCTTGCTTGAACAAGAGTGGTTGAACAAAGTGATCTCCTGAAGTCCTTTCCAGACTCAACCATCCTGTAAATCTGTGATAAAAGCTGTGATTTAGTAATAAAGAACAGCAGGAAGCAAAACTATTAATATCATGTTAACATTGCTTGAGAATCTTTTCTAACTAAATAGAAAGTGTTATCATTTTGGCAGTGTTATATCCAATTTTACTGACATTTTTCTGCAGATATTTAATATTTTTGTTGTTTATTATTTTATGTGTTTGTTAGTTTCTTTTACAAGGCTACTCTCTTACAGAAAGAACCTACCTCAAGAGAATATTATGTAATTTTTCAGTATTCACAAAAAATTTTAATTTAGAAAGGCTATACCTCTGGTGCAGAGACACACTGTAAAGACCTCTGGACATCTCAGTGGAAATATAAGTGGCAGCATTCATCTTAATAATGATGTATCATAAAGGAGGCATGTGCAAAGAGCTGTAAAGTTGTACACAAGTTTGAGAACAGAGTTATTCTTTACCTGAGACTCTGAATTCAAAAGCATCATGGAGACTACAGTGTTGTGTTACTGTGAAGAGACTATTGCCATCTTTGATGAGAATGGATAGATATTCTTTCACAGACAAATCAGTTAACTCAAATCAACATTTTTTAATTGTTTTGGTTTTATGTAAATAAAATTAGTTCAGTCTTGGGCAAGACTGACTGAATGGTTAATTTCAATATGTAGCAAAAAACTACATCTTCTATATTTGTACAGAAAATAACATATTGTGATACAAATATCAAATTTTATATAGTACTTCTGACTACTTATTCCCACTTTGGTGTAAAAGTCTGGATTCCACCCTTAAGAATAGTTATCATTTCTTCAGACTGAGGGCCTGACAGTGGAGTAGTTTTTGTGGATGAAATATTTACTAAATAATTCCCTCCTGCAATTCTAATTTGAACAGTCTAGTTCCTTATATTATGCAATAGAGCACAGTGATTTAGTGTAGATGTACAAGAAGCAGTTCACAGAGAGTCATCCCTGTACATAAAAATTACATATCTTCAAATGTGCCTACGTCCTCTGTGTGAGTTTAGCTTAACAGTAACACAATTCAATTAAAAATCACAATGACTTTATCACTGTGCTTAGATCAAAGAACAAATAGCTGTAGAGAATTCAATTAAGAATTATTGATGTAGCATACTAGTAGTATCTGTTTAATCTAGAGTGGTTTATCTTAATTTATATTTTGGTTTAATTTCCTCTATTTGTCTTCACAGTGTTTCTGCGTGATTAATAGCTACTGATAGTACTGAAGCTTGCCTAATCTTAGCATGAAATTCAGTTGCAGAAGCAGATGTGTCTGTATCATTACTTCTCCCTTGGTCATGCAAATACTACATCCAAAGGTGTTATCACACAGTTTCTAGTACTGCAAAAATGTTTCAATGTATGATTCATTTTGATTCCCAGTGAAATGATAGAAAGTGTGCTGGTTCAGGCTAGCCAGTGCAAGATACAAGTCTAAGAATCATAGAAACATAGAGCAGTTTGGTTTGGATGTGATCTTTAAAGGTCAGCTAGTCCAACCGCTCTGACATGGGCAGGGACACCCTTCATTAGACCAGATTGTTCAAAAGGCCAGTCCAACAAGACCTTGAACATTTCCAGTGCTGGGGCACACACAGCTTCTCTGGGTAGTCTATTTCAGTGTCTCACCACTGTCATAGTATAAAATGTCTTCCTTATATTCAGTCTAAATCTACACTCTCAGTTTAAAAGTGTTGTCCCTTGTTCTGTCACTACAGGGCATTGTAGAAAGTCTCTCTCCATCTTTCCTATAAGGCCTCTTTAAGTATTGAAAAATTGCTACAAGGTCTTCTTAAGCCTTCTCTTCTCCAGGCCCCAGTACCTGAAGGGGGCCTACATGAAAGTTGTTGAGGACTTTTTTACAAGGGCATGGAGTGATGGGACAAGGGTAATGACTTCAACTAAAAGAAGTTAGATTTAGGTCCAGTAACACTTATTTTCTGGTTGGGCTGCCTATTACTGGATTTAAAAAATTATTCTGAATACGTTTCAAGAGTCTCCTGGGTAGTATATGTCTTGCTGTGCAACTTTTCCAGCAGACATCAGGGTGACTGAAGTCCTGCAACTTGATCAGAGCCTGTGAGAGTGATTCTTCCTGAAGTAAGAATATTACATCAACATACTCCCTTTGATCAGGCAGCCTGCAGTCAAGAGCAACCACAAATTTCCTGTATTTGTTTAGTGTCAAATTTTTACCCATAAGCTCTTGACCCATTCCCTGTTGCTTTTCAAAGACAGCTTTGTGCAATCAATCAATTTTTTATGGAGAGGGCAACCCCTTTACCTCTCTTTCTTTCCTTGCCTGTCGCATCTGAACAGTATAAAACCACTTTTGTTACCCGTGTGTCATGGTTTAAGCCCATGTGGCACTGTCCAGCCACTCATTCTTCCACCACAGTGAAACAGGGAGAAGAATCAAAAGCAACATTGTTTCTTGAGATAAGAACAATTTAATAATTGAATAATAAAAATAGAACCAATAAAATTAATAACATTAGGAGAAAGATATAAATCCAAGAAAAAAAGTGATGCACTCACTGCCTGCTTGCTGATGACAAACTCCTGTATTGCACCTATTTGCCCCCCTTCCAGGTAACTCCTCCAGTTTAGGTACTGGACATGATGTTCTATAATGTAGAATATCCCTTTGACCAGCCTGAGTCACTTGCCCTGGCCATGCTCCCTCCCAGCCTTTTGTGCACTTCCTTACTGGCAGAGCATGGGACACTGACAAGTCCTTGACTTAAGGTAAGTATTGCTTAGCAACAACCAAAAAATTGGAGTGTTATCAACATTATTCCCATACTGAATCCAAAACACAGCACTGCACCAGCTACTTAGAAGAACTAAACTCTCTCACAGCCAAATTCAGGACACCATGCTACATGCATTGTTGTGGAGTCAATTGTTGGGCTATTGACTGTCACTTTTTTAGAGGAATACACCATAATTCCTTTCAGCCTGTGGTGGATTGACCTTGGTTGGCCACCAGGTGCCCACCAAGTCATTGTTTCAGTCCCCCTTTTCAGCAGGACAGGGATGAAAATAACATGGAAAAGATCATGGGTCAAGGTAAAGACAATCACTTACCTACTACTGTCACAGGCAAAACATATTTGACTTGGGGAAAAATTGCTTAATTTATTGCCAATTAACAGAAGAATAAGTGAAAACAAAAATCAAAACTGAAACCACCTTTAACTTACCCCTTCTTTCTTTCCAAACTCAGCTTCAGCCATGACTCTTCCCAACCATAAGTAGTGCAGCACTTCATCTCAGCTGCTTCTTCTTCCTCACACTTTTCCCCTGCTCCAGTATTGTCTCCCAGAGAATACAGTCCTTCACAAACTTCTTCAACATGGATCTTGTATTGCATTTTTTCAAGAGCATGCAGTCCTTCAGGAGGGGACTGCTCAAGCATGGGTCCTCCATGGACCAGAGTTTTTGCCAGAATTTTTTTTCCTGTGTGGGCTTCTCCATGTACTGCAACTTCTGGCAGGAGCTTGCTTCAGCTTGAACTCTCCATAGACTGCAGCTTCCTTCAGGGCATATACCCTTGGTCTGGCATGAAGTCCTGCACAGACTGCAGGGTGGATATCTGCTACACCATGCTCCTACACAAACTGCGACAGAATCTCTGCTCTTGTATTGAGTCTCAATTTGAGCCAGATAGGATTGTCTCTCTGACATAGGGAAAACTCCTGGTGTCCTCTTGTAGAAGACAAAAACCCAGCACAAAAACCTTGCCATGAAAACCCAATAGAGCTATTTCATAGGTGTTCCCTTCTAGATGCCTACTGCATCAGTAGTCCCTGTCTTTTTTCTCTAACTCAAAATTTTATCCTTGTCTTCCACTAAGTCTAGTTTAAAGCTCTCCTTATAGGTACCCTTAAGTACTTTTGCCTCTGAATATACTTATGAGCTATTTACCCTCAGAAAAGGACTCAAGCTGTAAACTGCATCCTCAGAAACATCCCCGAGGACTCTGTGTTCAAAAGTTTTATCTGCAATAGAAAATAATCTTAAGAACAGGACTTCAATGTGCAAAGTCTAAATCTGCAGGGATTATGCAGCTGAGTAAACATGGGCTGTGTTTTACTGGCTCTTGAGCCATGACAGGGCCTGTGCAAGTGCTAGTGTGCTGGGTGTTTCCCAATTAAATGCCAGGGTGGAGGCTTGTGACCTGGATTCCCCTCTCCCACTCTTTCCTAGCCACTTTTTTCAGGCTACTTGTAGGCAAATTTCAGGTGTTTTTTTTTTTTTTTTTTTTTTTCCCCCAGTTGGTCTATGTATTTGCCAGAGTTCTGAGATCATGAACTTTTAGAAACTTTTCTGTGCTTTATATGAAGTGTTGTGATCAAAGCCTATGTGGCAAACTTATCCCTGTGGTTCATCTGCTTTGTGTGAGAAGCCTTATGTTGGTTCCCTCCTTCTATTTGTGGCTAAATTTTAAAAGGAAGTTTCAGACATTTGTGGAAGTGACTCAAAGTCATTCTTCGTTGCCAATTTAGCTACGGCTCACTTGGTGTTTTGAACTGCTTTAGCAACTGACTGCTATTCTTTTGGAATGAACTAGAAAAGTATAAGCAGCAGGTAAAATATATTAAAAGCTGCATTCACAGGGATCTTCTTACTGTTAAAATGATCATAATTTTCCAAACTCTCTTGAGATGTACGCAGTATGTATCCTTCCTACCATGTCTTTGATACATTTTATAAAGTGCTCTTAATTACAGTTTTCTTCAAAATATCCATTTTCCTATTATGTAGATAAAATACATGTTCAAACTGCAGTTTTCTTCATTGTGTGATATTCTCATCAGACTCCATAGCACTGGAACAGAATAAAGTGAAACAGAGATTGAAAGACTCTGAGGTCCTTCACTTGGCCTGCTATCCTGTATCTGCCCTGAGCGGACTCATACTTGGATGAGTTACTAGTCTCCTCTCTTTTTATCAGTAACCCTCATTTTCAGAGACATATTTACCTGTAATTCTACAAAGATTCCCAACACAAACAAACAAACAAACAAAATGCAAACAGATGAAGCAACTGTTCCGTATTTACTCAGAAATGCAGTGCTTCTGTGTTCATGTGAAAACAATATCTGTGTATGTGTATGTATATGTATGGGCATGAATATGTTCATACATGTGTGCATCTACATAAACATGTATAATTTTTTGCATGTTTATATATTATTATTTATAAGTGTATGTAATATATTACTATTCAGAAAATTAATGTATCTGTTTATGTTTTTTATTTTTTTCTGGTTTTAAATTAAATACATTAAATACAGAGTATCAAAATAACAGTCAAAAATCAGTTACTTTTGTCATGTTCTGATATAAATTGAGAATGTGAGCTGAAACTACCATAAATTAGGAGAAAGTTTGCTATATCAAGTTCTTGCAGGAATCTGATCAAACAGGGGAGTATCAGCACAGCATATGCACATGTGGCACAAATGCCAGTTGATTTTGGAAAACAAGCGCTGTATCATAAACCCAGTAACCAACTTTGCCTCAAGACTGATCATCATTTTATACTGTTCCTTGTATGGAGTAAGTGATAACAGTATCTCAATTCTATTAGCTGTTCGGAGAGATTTCAAAATACTCTTAAGACTATGGCATCATCTTAAGACTAATTCTACTTCATCCCCCTATAGATTTTTATGCTGGATATTGTCACCAAGACAGGAGAGAGTGTGGATTCTAGCGGTACTTGCTTCTTTCTCTCTTTACTAGGGCATCTTAAAAGAGGTTGTTTCAAAGTTGTTGAAGTTGTTCAGGGTCAAGGCCTGAGGAACAAAACAGCCTGGCAAGG
>JAWWEU010000091.1:41942333-41954526 GCA_035583155.1 Acropternis orthonyx
TATTATTTTGTTCTTTCTATATTGACCCTCCTTTCAGGCTAGTCATGCAACATTTTGAAACAAGTAGTCATGAGGTTCAGGATTCAGCACTTGTACTATTCCTTTGATATTTTTTCTCTTTACCTGTGTTATTTGGTCAGGGGTATAAAAGTGCAGACAGACTTTTAAAATCTCTAGCTTCCCTCTTCAGTTCATACCATTAAATTTAAATATTTTGTGTTCAGTTTACAGCTTCTGGTCTGTAATTTTGCATACCTTGTTTTACATAGTGCTTATCAATAAAACAAGGATTTCCAACAGTATGTAATAAACAGGGTGGTCACTTTATGCTGCAAGAAAAGACAAAAGAACTGCCACATTAAAATCTTTTTTGTATTGTTGCATCTGTTCTTGTCATATTTACAAAGAGAGAAAATTGACCTTACACTGTGCACTTCTGTAACAGTAACACCTAGAAATATCATGCTTATGCAACCATATACTCCTTTAACAGCACAATAAAGAATTTATTGTGTATTTGCATCAGTAAGTTAATAACTGGTTACTGAAAATAGTGGACAATCACTGCAAAACTGAAGAGCTGCAGAAGCTGAAGTACTGTGCAGACCAAGACTGGGGTACACATTTTGCTTGATTTCAGTTTACACACAGTTAAGAAAGCAGCTAAAACATTTTACATGCATATAGAGACAGGAAGGATGTTTTTCATTTCTGAATCAGGTGGTCTGTGCTTAAATTATTTAGACCAGAAAAGGAAGCTCATTAGCTAAAGGTATGTTCTTGTGGCCATTAATATCCTGAAGGAAAGATCCTGTGGGATAGGGTTTTTGATGAGAAATTGATTCAAAAGACAATAGCAGTACTTGTATGTGTCTCACATACTTTTGCCAAGTGCAAAGGGCAAAAGAGGAATATCCTTGTCCTCAAATTTAGCCTCTGCTTCTATTCCACCCCAGTGATCCTTTGTATGTTGTTCTGTAGAAGGGATGAGAAATACATTGAATATTGTATTTCTTCAGGTTTCTGGCTGGGTGAAGAAAAAGTAGCAGAACATTATATGAACTGTAGTCTTACTTAGGAGTTTTTGCCATGTATTAACCATTCTTCCTAAGCTCATTCAGCCACATCACATTCTCAATAAGTGATGAACCCTTGAAAGACACATCTGGCCAAAAGCAGCAGTCCCTTCAGTTTCTGTAGTCCTCTACACCTATTCATGTTCCTTCACAAACTATCTCCTTTTACCCTAAGAAAGTAACAGAAAGAAAAAAGTCTTCTGCTCATCATGGCTTTCCTGAGAAAGAGCAGCATCTTGGCTGTGTTCAGACTGTCACACTGTATAATCCTTCATTAAAGCAGAGCTGCTACTGAATATTCTGTTGTAACATGAGAATCAAATCCCAGACACATCTGTATCTGTCAGTTTCTATTAAGGCACAAAGTAGAGAGTGGAGCTGTTAAATTTCTTTTGGCAGATTACAAACAGTTTGACCTCTGTCAAAATTAATCATTCATTCATGAAAGATAGTTATTTTTCTGAGCCAGCTTTTTTTTTTCTTTGCTTTTTTTTTCCTAATATACTTCTTGCCATGAAATGGGTTCCTTATGGGTGGTAATGTTGAATGGCTTCTTGTTCTATCCTGCAAAGCAAAGAGAGTACACTTCATGCATTTAACCATGTTCAATTGTAGAAATTTTTTTTCAGTGTTTAATCTACCTACCGTTCTCTGAAGAAATAGGATTATAAGGGTCTTTTCTGGCTTTCTAAGCTTAGATAACTTGCTGTCAGATATTTATGGGAACTTGGCAAATGCAGCTTAAATTTGAACCTTGTAAGTGAGAAACAAGGCTCAAAATATAGAGCATGGGAAACTTAATCTAAGAAAACATGAATATATTCATTTTCAATTTTCAGTTGATATAGTGAGTCTTTGAGCATAATTTTTTCATCATCAGAATGACCAAGTTCTATTGCTTTTCAGTCTACCCAGGGTCGTGAAATTATTGTAGCCTTGTTTCTTCCTTACAGAAAAGGGACACCATGCAGGAAAGGACCTGAGGTCGTGATCAACAGCAAATTGACCATAAACTAGCAGTGCACTGTATGGCAGAGAAGGCAAACAGCTTCCTGAGTTCTATTAGGAAAAGTACTGACAGCAGGTTAAGGCAAGTGATCCTGTCCTTTCCACTCAGTCCTGTTGAGACACATCTGTGTGATGTGACCATCACTGAGCTTCCCACTGAGTACAAAGGATATAGGGACAAATGAAGGGGGTTCTGCAAAGTACCACGGTGAGTATTAAGGACCTGAAGTATGACCAGAGGATGAGAAAGCTGGAAGTGTACAGGGTGGTGTAGAGAAGACTCAGGCACTTGTCTATATATATAAACATTTGATAGGAGGAACCAAAGAGAGACCTACTCCTCACAGGTATCCAGTGACAGCACAAAAACAATGGACACAAATTGAAATACATGGATTTGTAGTTAAATGAAAGAAAAACTATTTCTTTATTTTTTTTTTTTTTCTTTTTTTTTTTTTTTTTTTTTTTTTTTTTAATTCACCAGTGGACAAGCACTGGAATGGGTGGTCCAAAGAGACTGGAGAATCTTTATCCTTGGAGAAGAACGAGACACATTCAGAGTTGCAATTTCAACAACCGGACTGTTGGACTGGGGATTTCCAAAGGTCCCTTCCAGCCTCAGCAATAGTGGTGGGGTAGGTTGGCCATGGCTATTTGCCAGGTGCCCACAAAGTTTCTCTGTCAGTTCTCCTCCTCAACAAGACAGGGGGAGAAAATACAATTAAAAGCCTGTGGTTCAAGATAAGACAGAGAGGAAATTACTGTTGTAAATAAAACAGACTTGACTTGGAGTAATTAATTTTTTGAAAATGAAACAGATTAGAATAATGAGAAATGAGATCAATCTAAAAATACTCATTATTTCTAACTCTGCCACCCCAAGGGGCGCAGGAGGATGCAGAGTGGAGGTTTAGTAAGCCTGTAGTACTTTATCTCTGCTGCTCTTCCTCTGCTCCAGTGTGGGGTTCTACTGTTGCCTAGAAATGGAAGAAAAGAACTTTCCAGACAATATTAGCATAGACAGAAGAGAGAGCAGGATTTTTAATGAATGGTTTCAGATGCAACAAAATACATAGGTGCATGATACAATATGAAGCTTTTACAAATTTGTAGCACTAGGTAATTATCATATCTAATGGATACATCCAACCCCAATAATTGTCCACCCCAGGGGCCATTCTCGGAGCTTCTCCAAGAGTTTTGGGCCTTCAATCTTCCTTTGACTACAGCATATCTTCCAGGTACATGTGTCACAAACAAGATGTTCCTTGCTAAAATGTTTTCCTTGAAAGGAATGTTAAATGAAATTTCAAGAATATGGTACAAACTGTGAGAAAGAGGTTTAGTAACTGTTAACTACTATTCTAAAGTGTTAGAAACTATACAACTATATTAAAATCTACAAATATATAAAAAATCTAGTGTATCTTAAAGTATCACCACCTATGAGAAACAAGCCTTTAATGAACTTCTCCAATACATCTCTTTCACATGCTCCAGTTCCTAATGAACTGCACAGGTCATTCAAGAATGGGCTACTTTAGTGTGAGCCCCTTATGGGACCACAGGTCCTGCCAGAAAACCTGTTTCTGCACGGCCTCCTCCCCATGGGGTGCTTTTTCTGCCAAGATCATGCTCCAGCTTGCGTTCTTCAGGGGTTGCATCTTCCATCAAGTCATACACACATGCTCTGATGTTGAATCCTTCAGGGGTTGCAGGTGGATTTCTGCTCCACCATGAACCTCCATGGCCTTCATGGGGACAGCCAGGTCTTCACCATGAACTGCAGGGGAATCTCAACTCCAGCTCCTGGAACACCACCTCCCTCTCCTCCTTCACTGACCTTGGTGTCTGCAGAGATGTTTGTCTCACGCTCACTCCACTCTTCTCTCAAGTTGCTGTTGCAGTGTTTTTCACCCTGTTACAAATGTTGTTACAGAGGTGCTGCCAGCACTGCTGGTTGGCATGGATTTGGCCAGCCATAATTTGGTCCTGGAGTCAGCTAGAACTGGCTCTGACATGGGGACAGCTTCTGGTGTCTTCTCACAAAGTCATCCCTGCAAGCACCCCCCACATTCATACTACCAAAACCTGTGGCACAAAACCCCAAACCACATAAACTAAATACAACCTAATTCTAAAATTCTGTAAATACATGAAGAATATCAAGGTTCAGCATATGTGCATGTCCTTATATATTTCAAAAAGCAAAATCAAACCCAGAAAAAAAAAATGCACATATTGTACATTTTTGAAAAATAAACCACTTACTTGTAGAGTTCTTTAAATGAAAAGTTATTATTGTATGTTTTAAAATTGTTTAATAAATATCCTTAGCTGTAGAAAACAAGATACTGAATAAATTAAGCATTGAACAGTGAACTTAACCTGCATGAACTTAACACTTTACCTGCATGTACATTTGCACCAGCATCTGTAATAACCATTTTCAGAAAGGAACAATTTTGAGTGTTGATGCCAAGGGTTAGTTTTTAGACCTCAATCATTCTGGTACCCTGGCCCAAACCTGAGGTTCTCCAGATTGTCAGCTATTCAACTTGAAGTTTGCCAGTGAATAGACATGCCCACATTTGGAGACAATACAGACAGTGGGACCCTTCCCAGTAGAGAGTACTAGCCACATGTGCCTGCAGTGCCATAGCAGGTGCTAGCACTGAACCCCTCATTCATCTCACAGAATCAGAATCATAGAATTGGAAGGGACCCCTGGACGTCGTCTGGCCTAGCCCCCTACCTATTCATGCCTGTTCCCTGAAAGCTGATTTTTAGGGACATACAACATTCTCCATGCCAGGAGATGGAAATTAAAGTTCCCATGCACTCCAGTAGCAGACACAAGAGTAGGGCTACCTATGGGTTCTTCTTACCCACAAGAGCAGGGCTACCTATGCGTGCTTTTTACTCTAGTATGACTTCAGTAGTTGGCACCAAATTTGACTTTCACACACATCTCATGGTCATTTAGTTTGCACATTCCTATAGAACAGAGAGTGAGACTATACTGAGAGATAGTTAAGAAAAATTTTAATGAGAAGAAAGAAAAGATTTCTTGAGAAGATAAAAGAAGATAGGACAGGCTGTGTAAGTAAGGCTCAGGATTCAGCCAGACAAGAGTATGGATCAATGCTGTATTACAGTCAACTTTCCTGGACCCCTTTTTTTCTACCCTCTGATTTGTTACTACCTGCTTCTTCTGGTCCCTCTCCAACATCCTGGACCTCAGGTTTAATCTTTATCAGTATTAAAGTCCCAATTTTCTTGGTAGGCCATCAGTTAATGCAACTGACCAGGTTTGTTTCTGGTTGTTTTCTTTGCTAATGCTAACTGGCCAGGTTTTATGCCTAAATATGTTGTCTCCCTCTCTATTTTTTATGATTCAAATTTGAATAGATGCTAAGTCAGATGATCATATTGAAAAATGAAAATTCCCACACTTCCCATATCCTTAACACTTGTGTGGCGATACAGTTTTGTTCTCATCAGTACGTCCCTTGTCATTTGTTCATCAGGTTTCTGTCTATATATTGTTGCTCATGACCTCCCTTTCTCATTACTTCTTCTTGCATGAAAAAAAAGCAGACATGTCAAGGAGCAGGTACACTCTTTCCACATATCCTTGCATTATCCATTTCTTGTTTTGAGAAGCTGACTTACAGCTTTAAAAAGAATTGAACAGTTTAGAGATTCAGCCCCTGGTAAGGTTTCACCAGGTATCCAGTCCTGGCTCATAATTTCATGTCTAGTGGTTTAGCACCAGCAGCTGCAAGCATCAGGAAAAGCAGTCATAGTGACATACTCTTGGATTCTAATGAATATACAGCTACCAGGAAACATAGCAAATACACAAAGTGTTGTGTGTTGTGGTGTGTTCATGTCCATATTACAGGCTTTGAAGAGATGAAATCTATATGATCATAAGACTTAGCAAGACATATCCCTTATTCAGCAGTCTAGTATCTTTGTGTTCTTATTTACAACCGTAATTAGATAATCGTGAAAGCTAGTCTTTTCTATCAGAACATGGCAAGTTGCAGATATGTTTGAGAGGTTTACTGAGATGAAGAAATGTTAACTGAATTTTTACCCATTGAGGTTAGTGAAATGATTTTCAGTTCTCTGCATAGCAACATTTCCTTAGCTCTTGGTCACCTCTCCTGAGCAGTAGGTGTCTTGGTGGATCCCCTAGGTATATGAAAAATGTTAAGAATATCCTGTCATATAAAACTTTTGATTTTATACTTGTACAATGAGGGACTTTGACAATAAAAGTCTGTCAACCAGTCACTGTTTTTAATGGAATCTTGAAACCGTTGACTTACATAAGTATTCTTATAACATTTTTATACACGTTTTGCATTGTTTTTCTTCTGTTTCATCAGGGCAGTTCCAGATTATATCATTACATATTGCCCAAGACAATTAGTGGTTTCACTAAAATGAAAATGTCTGAACTGAAAGTGAAGGAAAGAATACAATTGAATCTTTAAATGTTTTCTTTTGAACTAGTTTCCATTGCATACAGCTGTCTTGTGTAATCACATGCTAAAGTACTGACTTATTAGTCATATGGGGTACAAACAGGACTAAAACAATTATCATACCTAGATGACAGTTCAGCACTAGGATGCTGTCAGGACTGGCCATTCTCTGCATGTCCCCATTAGTAATTCTGCCAGGATGAATACCAGTATCAGTAGTATAGCATGGAAATCAACAGCAGTCTTCACAGTCTCACATTTTTTCATGCCCTAGATAAATCAGTCTTCATAAGTACTCACCCTGCTCTGTGGTAGTAACCAGGCTTTTCTGCTTTTACTATCTTTAGGCTTAGCTTAGGCTGATCACACTGAATTTCTAGTTTTGTTGGGGGTTTCTTTGTTTTTTGTTTTGTTTTTGGTTTGTTTTTGTTTAGAGATTATTGATTTGTATGTTTTTTTCAGACCACTGAACACTGATTTTATAAAATCTTTCTGTACAGACATCTTCCTGATCTGTAGATGTTCGTGCATCATTCCAGTAGTGTGCATGGAACTTGGTTCTGGTCTCAGTGGTGTTTTATCACTTGCTGAGGTTCAAGACAAACTAGTCATGCCCATAAATTGCTTTGCGTTGTCAGTGACATCTCTTTCAGTGTCAGTTTTGAAATGGATTGAAGATAATAAATGGAGTGTTGCAATGGAGAGACAGGTACTCTTTAGGAAGGATAGAATGGGAAGATAGGGAAGGGGACATGCACTTTTTGTGAGAGAGCAGCTGGAGTGTATGGAGCTTTCCCTGGAGATGGATGAAGAACCAAATGAGGGTTTATGGGTGAGGATTAAAGAGAGGACAGGTAGACATGACACTATAGTGAGTGTCTGCTGTAGGACACATGACCAAGAAGAACAGATGGATAAGGCCCTCTATGGACGTACATATAGGAACAGCTTCATTTCTGCAGTTCCTGCTACTTGTGGGGGCCTTTAAACACCCTTATATCTGCTCAAGGGATGATACAGTAGGGCACAAACAATTCAGGAAGTTTCTGGATATATTGAGGATAACTCCTCTGAATGACACTCTAGCAGAGGTGCCCTGTTGCACTTCATATTCACCAACAAAAATGGACTCATTGGGGATGTGAAGATCAAAGACAGTCTTTGATGCACTGATCATGAGAGGCTGGAATTCAAAATTCTTAGGGTAGTGAGGAAGGTGAAAAGCAAGCTCACACCCCTGAACTTCAGAAGTGGGATAGGTCCCTGGAGGGAATGGTGGCCCCAGAAATCTGGTTGATGTTCAAAGATCAGCTCCTTCAAGCTCAAGAGACTTCCATCCCCATGAACATGAAGTTCAGCAAAAATACCGGGAGGATACAGTGGATGAATGAAGCACTCCTAAAGAAACTCAGACACTGAAAAGAAGAATAAAAGAGGTGAAAGCAAAGTTTGGTAACCTGGCAGGAACATTATCCAAGACACCAGGGATGCAGTTAGGAAAACTAATGCCTATTTGGAATTGTGTCTGGCCATGTATGTCAAAGATAACAAGAATATCTTCCACAAGGACAAAGGCAAAGACTGGCAAAAATGTGGGCCCTTCACTCACTGTTGCAGGGGACCTGTTTACAGAGGACATGAAAAAGTCTGAGGTATTGAATGTCTTTTTTGTGTCCATCTTTACTAGGAAGACTGTCTCAGGGACTGGAAGTTGCAATGACGGCACACTTTTGGTGGATCAGGTTCAAGCCAGAGAATAATTAAGCAAAATTAACATACATTAGTCCATGAGCCATGATGGGATGCACCCATGAGGACTGAGAGAGTTGTTCAGAATTGAGAGGCCACTCTTGATAATCTTTAATCAGTCATGGCAATCATGGCACTGGGAGGAAGTACCTGAAGACTGGGGGAAAGTAAATGTCACTGCTATCTTCAAAAAGGGCACGATGGAGGACCCGGGCAATAATACACCAATCAGCTCAACATAGATCTCTGGGAAGGTGGTGGAATAACTCAATGTGAAAAAAAGTTTTAGGCATGTGAATAACAAGATAGTGACCCAAAGTAGTCCTCATGAATTTAAGGAGTCGTGCTTGACCAACCTGCTAAACAACTGTAATTAAATAACTGGCCGGATGGACAACGGGAGAGAGCAGCGTATATCATCTACTTATGCTTTAGTAAGGCCTTTGACACAGAAGATCCTCACAGACTAGCCATTTATGTATGAGCTGGATAATCAGACAGTATGGTAAGATGAAAACTTACCAAGTGGCCAGGCCTGGAGAGTTCTGATTAGTGGAACAAAGTCTAGCTGGAAGCCAGTAACTAGTAGTTTATCTCAGAAATCAATACTGGGTCTATTATTATTTAATAACTTCACTAACAAGCTATGTGATGGGTCACACTGTATCCTTAGTAAGTTCGCTGATGATACAAAATCATGAGGAGTGGCTGATAGGGTCATGCTGACATCCAGAGGGACTTCAACAAACCAGAGGTATGTACTGTCAGGAAACTCATGATGCTTAACAAGGTGAAGTACAAAGTCTGGCACCTCAGGGTGGAGTTTTGCACCTCAGACCCTCTGAGGGCCACTGATCTGGAAAGCAGTTCATTGACACAGGACCTCAGGGTCCTCATGGACATGAAGTTGAATAAGAATCAGTAATATGATTTTCACAAAAAGAAGGCTGATGATGTCTTGGGATGCATTAGGGAAAGTATTGAGCTGATCAAGGGAGGAGATCCTCCATACTCGGAGGAATGTCATGAGTTCTGCGTTGCTCAGCACAAAAGATATAGGGAGCTACTCCACACTGGCCAATGAAGGGCCACAAATGTGATGGACTGGAGCACCTGTACTGTGAAGGAAGGCTGAGAGAACCAGAACTGTTCAACCTGGAGAAGAGATGGCTTAGGTGGGGTCTTGTTAAATGCATTTTATGCATTAATGCATAACCAGGGAGACTGTAAAGCCAGACTGTTTTCAGTGGTGCCCACTGACAGGATAAGAGGCAATTGGCACAAACTTAGACACAGAGACGCTGACAGGGCTGACACAGGGCTGACACAGGTTGCCCAGAATGGTTGTAGAATCTCTTACCTTGTGGATATTCAAAAGTCACCTCGACATGAACCTGAGCAACTGGCTCTAGGTGGCCCTCCTTGAGCAGAGGTGTTAGATGTGATGACCTTCAGAAGTTAATTCCAATCTCAACCATTTTATGATTCTGTCATAATGCCAGTAGTTTCACACAGTGTCTCATTGCGATTACTGAAAGCAGCAATCAGCATTCAGCTCATGCATGTGAGCTTCTTAAAACACAGTGGCATAATTTCTGTTATTTTGTTATAGTTTGATGGCTTCATGCAGCTAAACATTCTGCATGTGTCTTTCTCTTTTCAGCTTATGAATACCATACCCACATGTAGGCTGTCAGTGAGCTCATGAGCTTAGCACAAGAACTGGTCTTTACTAGGATGTGTGATGTAGAAATCTTTTTCTGAATCATAAACTCGTTGAGGTTGGAAAAGACCTCTAAGATAATGAAGTCCAACAGTTAACCCAACACTGCTATGGTCACTGCTAAACCAAGTCCCCAGTGGCCATGTCCACACATTTTTTTAACAACTCCAGGGATGGTAATTCTACTTCTCTCCTGGGCAGCCCGTTGCAATGCCTGGTCATATTTTAAATTAATTTTTTTTCCTGATAACCAATCTGTTCTGATTGACTTAGATACGGAGAAGAACCAGGTTCTAAAACATTCCCATAAGCAAGATTAAGGCACAAACAAAGCCAGATGCTGGACACCAAAATGATAATTCAACTTTATTTTATAACACCAAAGAGGAGAGAGAAAGAAGAAAGATAGGAAAGTAGGAAACAGCTAAGGGTAACTGTTAAAAGCACAGGACAGAAGTTACCACCACCATGAAGTGCTGCTGGCTTGCAAGCTAGTGGGTCTCTGTTGGGCTTCTTCCCTGGTCGTCTTGTAGCCTCTAGAGGAGCAAACCAGTGGACAGAGTAACAGAGTGGCAGCAGGTCCTGTAGCAGTTGCCCCAACAGTCCCTCTGTGCCCCCCTGCACACTGCTTAAATAAACTTGCCATGGTAGACCTTGAATGCCCATTGGCCAGTTCACTGGTATCCAAGCAAAGTTTGTCTGGTACCAAGATGTGCCCTGACTGTCCATTGACTGGTTCCCCAGTATCCAAGCAAGATCTCCCTGGCATACCTAATATGGGACCCTAAGTCCTTGCAGTGATCTTGATTGTAAATTTTTATCAAAGGACCATCTTCTTTTGCTAAGAATTGCTCATCTACGTGCCTCCCATGGCTTGCTAAGTACCTCCTGGGCCTTTTGAAAATGGCTTATCTCCTGAAGCAGCCCAGCTGTTGCATCAAGACTTTTTAGCTCCGTGCTCGAGGCAATGGCAAAGCAGACTCTATCTTTTAATCAGTCCATTACACACTGTAAATCTGCCCTGATGCAACTTGAACCTGTTTTCTATTGTCCTGTTTTGCCCTTCTTTAAGAACTGTGAGGAAAAATGTCTATCCAAATTACAGACAGCAGTATTTTATAATATTACTTCTTAATTCATAAAGTTAAAGAGCAGCATGTTATTCTCAGTCAGTAGCTCTATCAAATACAGGGAGAAGCTGAGCTGATATTCAACTGATCTGTTTTTCAGAAGCTAGAGTGCTAGAATCTGGTTTTCTACTTGATCCAGTCCTCAGAATTTTAAAAATTATTGCCTTGGAAGTGTAACTAGGAGCTGTAATCAGGAACAAGAGGGCTTTTTATCATACTTGCACTCTTTCACACACTGACTGTAGTTATGTTTCAGAGCCCTACTAAATTTCCACAGTAAAGTCATGACTTTTTTATTGTTTAAAGAAAACAATGTCTGTCGTCAACAGTTTGACTTACTTGGCTCTCAGCAAATCAGCTACCTGAAGTAAAGTTTTCCTGAAGAAACTTACAAGAAAAAATGAAAGACAAGAAATAAGTAAGCCAAAGTATTCCTCATCTCCCAGTCACTGATGAGTTAGAAGACTGGAATGTGCATATATTGCAAGTACATCCTACACAGCAAAATTACTTATATTTGTAATGGGAAATTGTAGTCTACAAATGTGAGGATAGTGGTAGTTGAAGAGATGTTAAAGCTAATCATATCCTATTCATCAATAGATCAACAGAACAAATGATAACTTTGTACATTTTGCATGCTGTGAGTGCCTGAAGCCATAGCAACATCCACCTCATGCTGGAAATCTATTTCTATCTCCCCCTTCTATTTTGTCTGAAAAGTGTGATCTCAGTGTCTAGAATTCACACCTTTGAAAATGTGGTGACTTGATCTTTGCAGAATATTAACCTCTTTTTTAACCTCTCTCTTGGTCTCACCAAAATAATCAGATATAAACTGCATTGGTCCAGCTACAAAATCACTCCTGTCATATCTGGACAGCAGAAAGTCAAGAATTCTTGCAAAGTATATGCAGTACCAACCTATGATTAAGGATCACAATTCACTAAGAATGAACTCAGAAAATAATGAATTGGAATCACTAGTAATTACAACCGCTAGTGATT
>JAWWEU010000091.1:41965869-41979308 GCA_035583155.1 Acropternis orthonyx
GTTTGTCTTTTATATTTATACATATATATGCTGTAAATTTGTGTAAATATATGTGTATATACCAGTTTCAGTTTTAATTTTCTTTTTCCTCACTTCTTTTAACTGAAACTCTGTCGCACTGGGAGGTGGTTGGCATTTTGCCAAGAGTAAAACCAATACAGTAACACTGGGTTTATTATGGTGATTAACATGCACATTCATCTATTCCATTTTCTTGATCACGTACTCATGTTGCTCTGTAACCTGAAGGACTCATGCTGTAGTGCTTTATATAATTTTTTTTTTTTTTAGTGAATATTGATTAATAGCTGTTTATACAATTATATGTTAATTTTTTTTTAAACACTAGCTCATCACAAATAGTTTTAAATCTACACAGAAATTGTTCATTATCAACTAGTTGGGATTTTTTGGTTCATAAAAACAAGTCTGAAGTAAACTTCCCTGTCTCCCATTTAGGAGTCACTCTGGGAATCACATTCCCACTACCAGATTTCCACTGCTGGGACTGAGGCCCACTGCCAGTGAGCAGCTCCTGTGATCTGACTGTGCCCAGTTTGACTCTCCACAAGGCCCACTCTCAGACAGTCAGAGCAAGTTTCCTACCAGTTCGATCCACATTTTCCATAGCAGATTCTCAGATGTCCAGTTCTATAATTTGTTCACAGTGCAGTAACACAGATACAGCTATAGCTAGTGCCTCCCAGGCAAGATCCCTAGCAAAGGAATCCCTGGGCTTTTTACCCTCAAAGTCTGTGTGCACAAAGATCTCGCTCTTTCAGCTGATTCCTTGCCTCCTGCTGTGTCTTAATGTCCAGTGGCTGGTGCCACAGGCCCCCATGCCCTTTGTTAGGCAAAGGGTCAGTACCACTCCATGTTCTCTTGTCTCGGGCTCCTGCTCCCCAGAGCGCAATCTGCGCCTTGCTCTGCATCTGCACACCAAGCTACCTGTACTAAATATATTCCTCAACACAAAAGAAATACATGTGGCTGTAAATTAACGTTGCTAGTCTGAACAACTTGAAGGGTTTTTTGGTTTTGTTTGGTTTTGGGTTTTTTTAATATCTTTATTTGCTTGTTTTGGCTTGCTTGTTTGTTTTAAATGTAAAATTTTCCCAATAGACAGGAAGGTTCATAATCTGTTTTCACTGGTAGTTGAGTGTTTCTCCAAATGGGCATAGGTCCACATGAGTATGTTAAGGTCAGTCACAGAAGTTAATCATAATAAATGAACAAAAATGGTCTTATTAACTGTGCAATTCACAATATAAAATTCATACTATTTCTTGGTTTTTCTTCATCTTTTCAACTATTCATTGCCAGAGATAAATGTGAGAAATATTTGTGTTCTTTCAGAAACACTGAAACCATTAATTTACTTGTAATGTTTTTCATGTTTCACTTACTTAATAGAATTTGGTGTTTGGCATCTAGTGCTACTGTAGCCACAAAATCTTCTTTTTTTTTTTTTTTTAAAGAAATTATGTCTCACTGTTGCTCCCAAAATATTTGCTAGAATTAAGGAAACCAGGTTTGATCATTGTAAGAACAATACAGGGAATATAGGCCACACAAAAAGTGTAGTACAGACCTTAAATCTTACAGAATGAAACTTTCAGCTGTTTAAGGAGATTATGCATGCGACCACCTGAAAAATTACCCTAAAGGATAAAGAAGGAGAGGAGACCTTGGAGCTATTTAAGAATATTTTTGTACAACATAAGAACTTTTGATTCCCATGTGCAAGAAATCAATCATGTAAGGCAAGAAAGAGATGTGAAGAATAAAATCAATAGATACTACAGGTACATTACTCAGAAAGGAACACAAACTAAATTGTGCTACCTCTGTAAACAACATGGGGTATGTGGTGACATTAACATGAAGAAGGCCAAGGTACTCAACAATTTCTTTGCCTCCATTTTCATTCACCAGCAGTTTCTCTTCTCCAGTCTGTCAGTGACTGGGGAAATGAAGGAGTAGGATATCAGGTTTGAGACCACTTCAGAAACCAGAAGACATACAAGTAAGGGAGACACCATGAGATGCAATTCTGAATCCTGAGGGACATGGCAGATAGAGTTACTAAGCTTGTCTCCATCCTATTTGAAAAATCGTGGCAGTCAAGCAAAGTCTCCAGTGACCTTTTAAAGCTCCTTTCCAACCCAAAACATTCTAAGAGTCATTCTTTGATTCTTTAAGATGTTGATCCCATACAGACATGCAGACAGAAGCTTAAGTGCATGCCAGTGAAAAATATTTTATACTTTTCTTCTGTCAAGATTTTTTCATTCTTTTCTGTGCTCTCAGTATAATTAACAAGTGAGAATCTGCCCACACTACACCAGCAGAGAACAGAATAACATAGCTTTAGAAGAATTTCAACACCTGACTCTTCCACTAATAAAGGAGCCAAAATGACAAAATTTTGTAATCTATTCTCAAACCTCAGCCAATTAATTTACATGAGTTAACAAGTCTTAAAAAAGCATATTCTTTCACAGTTCTTGGTAGGTGTCAGTCTCGTAATATAATATAAAAACAGTCTTGGGTCATTAATTTCAAGAAGTGATAAATCATACTCAGGAACTGTGTCACTGACAACCACCATTTACTAAACTCAAAAAAACCCCAAAAATCCTCACTTTTTTTTTTTTTCCTTTTTTTACCCCTACACAAAAGGGGTGACTTTCTGGACATAAATTCCTCCAAATAGCTATGAAATGCCTTGGTTAATGATGAGTTGCCTGAGTTCCAGAGGGAATGTGTGATATTACAATCTCTATATTTTCTTTGGAGGGAAAAAAAAAAAACCAAAAAAATCATGTTCTAATAGGAAGAACAGTTTGTTCTCATGCGCTACTTTCAGCATTCTTAACAAATAAGGGAAGTTAAGCATACAGTTAGGGAACAGGAAGGGAAAAATAGGGTTTCATGGCAGTAAAATACATATACAGAAGTTAATTGATAAAGACCACTTTTATCAATTATTATACAACCTTCCAGCTATTATCTTTTTCCCATCTAAAAAGTTTTGCTGTAGTCTATGAAGGACAAAGGATACATAAAAACAATTGGAAGGATGGATGCAATGAATGTGTTACTTTGTCCCAATTCAGAAAGAACGTGACATTTAGACTTCCCTAAAGATTTAGAGTTAGATTTAGTAGTTTGTTATTGGAAAACTTTATTTGCATGTAACAACCATAGCATAACAGCTCTGTAGCAGTTTTCATCCTAAATTTGCTCATGTATCAGAACCAATGACAGTATGCAACTGCTGTCTGTAAGGAAATTTGAGAAGCTTCTAGCAAATTTGTGTATGAATTTGAGTAGTCCATTCCCAAGTTATTTAATTTAAAAAGTAAAACTTCCACTATAGAAGGAAAAAATGTTCTGACAGTCTACAGGATCATGACAGTGATAGATAACTGTTTTACTACAAATTGCACTCCATGGAATATCACGTACAGAATTCATATGGGACTATCATGTGTCTGTGGTCTTCACATCTCTATATGTTATAATAAATGAGCCCCTTCAAAGCAAAATATCAAAGCAGAAAATGCCAGGGGAAAATATAATATTTTTTTTTTTCATTAGCAAATGGATTTTTCAATGCTGTTTGTTATTACGTGAATTCTAAAACTTTTACAATTGCATGTATAATTTTCAGAAACATGGTACTTGCCCTTCATGGAGGGCTAAAAAGATACATCTTTTTGGTGCTTACTGCATAGATTACCAAATGCAGTGACCTTCTACTTTAGTTTAATTTAAGCACAAACTCAGAAAACTGACAGTTTGGGTTTGCCCACAAAAAAGATATAAAGAACCTTAAACAGGCAATGACTAGTCAAGAAGAAATTGCAGCCTAAGCTGCTGCAGAAGTTCTCTTAGAAGAAAAAGTAGAGGCTGCAGCCTGGTGTGTGGGATGCACACATTAAATATATGGATTCTAACCTGCCAAAGAAGAGTCAGGCTGCAGAGATGTTGGTAAACCTTGCCAAGAGCTGTCTTCTGTTGCCTGTCCTTGTCACACTTTTGGCTCTGCCCAGGTCTCCTCTAATCGTCAGAATGAAGATGGTATTGAGTTTTCCACCAGGGCATGGGATTCTCTGGAGCTTTGACTGCTTTTTGCAAGTGAATTTTATAGCAGAAGATGAAGGCTGTAAGAAGATAGAAGGGAAATCAGCACTCTATGGCAGTAGACAGTAGAAAAATTACTCTTGAGCTTGGTGTATAGAGTTAAGGTATAATGGACTATATCTAAACTAGTAAATTTTATCTTACCAAATGAAACAGAAATTTAACACTCCCAACCCCCATTCCTTAGCTTCATAATATCATTTAAAAAATCTGAAGTTTACAGTGGTAGATGCCAGAAATTCTCCTCACCAAGCAACGTTTAGTCTTCTGATGTTCCTGTTTTTATCATAGAAAGCAGTCTAGTGGTGACTTCTGCAATAATGCATTACTTTTGTGCAATTTGAAACTGTGTCTCATTATTGTTAATGTGATGTTTTACAGAATGAACCCATCTTAAAGTGTTTTAGTAAAGATGCAGTATAAACTACAGTTTTGGGGTGGTTTTTTTTTTTTTTCCTCCCCAAAATCTATGGGTACTTTATTCTGGCTTGCTACATACTTTATGGGGATTATTTTCCTCCTACCCTCTACTTTGTGGTGAAATTGATGGCAGCTGTTACAACTGCTTTTCTATTTATCACTTCAGTGAAAAAAAAAAAAAAGCTGCATTAGGAAAAAGTAACTAAATTTTGCATTCCCCTACGATGAAGCACAATGAGCTAGCTAGCTAGCTACATAATTCATATAAATACATATAGTACTTGGTGAGAAATTAAAAAATATTTTGTTTACCTGATATCATATGTATTTCAAAATCATAAACATTTTGTATTTAATATTTTGCCCTCTCTCATTTGGAAAAACTTCATTGACAACAGTAATTTTTCTTCATTAATTGGTTTCCCTTAAACATTGTGTGACATGCTGCTAGTTTAATATAGGTTTTTATGTCCCTCTTGAGTTAGTGGAAGATGCATAGTTAAACCTCTTTTCAGAGGGGGGAAAAAAGCATATAGGAATTACAAAATTTGTTACCCAAAAGAATTGAAAAAAGCTGCAGTGCAGTGAACTAAAAGAGAGTGTATTTAATGAAAAATCATCCATCAGAACTTTTAATGCAAAACTGAGTTTTGAGGACGTAGACATTTTGTATATTGTGTCTGAATTTCCTCAGTGAGAATTCCCCAGAATTTTTTGGAAGCTATAATAGTGCATCTCAGGTCTAAGATTCTAAGGGCTGTGTTATTTACTTTAGTCATCTCGTGAAACAAAGTTCATTAGAAGCTCAAGAGCAAACAATCCTAAGTGATTCCTGGTTTCTTCTGACCATTTCTGCTATCTAATGTAGCCATTCAAAGTGTAGAGAGCAGAACGTGCTGATACATGGGCCAGAAAAGACCTGTCAGGTAAGAGACAAAAACATTTGAAGGTCTCCCAGTTGGGACTGTCAGTGAGACCTACCTTATGCTGCTGAATATTCAAGTTTTGATAGCTTTTGGTGAAACTGCTATAAAGTGCATCAAGGCAAAGGCAGTGTCTTTCCTTGCTGTGCTGCATAGACATATGAAACAGTTCTGACTCCCTGAGGGAACAGCAAGCAATGAGCAGAAAAATCTTCTTCCCAGATACCTATCAGCAGGGAAATGTGCTGCTATGTGCTATTTGGTGTCAGCCATGAGGGGAAAGGGCTGGTGCTATGGTGCTACAAAAAGTAGTCTTTCTATTGAGACTTAAAATAGTTCTTTTACTTTGTCTCGTTTTTGCAGCCTGATCCTATAAACAACTACTGAGATTGCAGTAGCTTAGTCATGTCTGCATAATCACAGATCCTTCAAGACAAAAAATAGAGAAGTCCATACTCCTGTCTTGTCTTTTCAAAAGTGTTGGAGCAAATGGTCTAAAGAGGAACAAGGATGGCTGTGAAATCAGAACCTGATCAGACTGGAAAACATGAGTACAAAACTGAATAGTTAACATTAAGTCATTCACTCAGCTACCACTTCCGTATTCAAAGTGAATGCACCATGGTCAGAGACATGGATATGTCTGTTATTGATTTTTAAGAAAGCATAGTGGAATGGAGATAATGACAATCACTGTATCTATCTACTCTTTTCAGAATGGATTTTCATCTCTGTTCACCTTCTAATACAAGGTGGCTTTTAAAACAGTTTCAATGACAAGTGAAGATTCTTTCTGTCTAAGTGCAAGATTTCTGGATGGCTTGATTGTGTCTTCAGTACAGATCAACATCCCAGGCTTTCATAAATAAGTCTCTGCACTTATGACTCTTACCTGTCAAAATGGCACTAAGCACCCAATAGTAAGCAAAGGCATGAAAATTCCTGGCCTGGGCTCTCAATGAAACTATATCAGTTCGGTTAAAAGACAACCTTGTATCTTTGCATTTTAAATAGATATGAAACTGATCTACCACAATATCTAAACACTACTTATCTGAAAGTATAAATTACTGTGCCACAGCAGAGGTTTCAAGATTTGGGTGGGTCAAAGCCCATACTGTCAGTGAAGCTTCGCTTAATATCTCACTGTGTCTAATTATATTGCTTCTGTTTTCCCAATCTGTACCCATCCTTCTGCATTTATTTTTAAGACCTAAGCAGAGACAATACAGATGTAGATCCTCATTTTAGGCATATTTGACCTTGTTTAAGAGTATACACGTTATAATGAACACCGCCCCGCCCCCCTTCTTCATATGGCATTAGCAGCTAAACAAGTTTTCTTTGTGCTCTCTTTATGAATTTTTTTTTATGACAAACAAACAAACAAAAAAACAAAACAAACCCCAAAACAAACTCAAACAAACAAACCTAGAGGACTTTTCCCATGGTGGGGAATGGGAGAAGCCAGCTACAGCTTAGGCTGACAAAAATTGATTTTTACCTCCATGAATTGCTATCCGATGAGAACATCTTTGTGGCTTATCCTCAGTATTACTGATGGCATCAATACAGTGAATAATGTCCAGTTTAGTGGCAACTCATGCTGGAACAACCATTTTAAAGGGAAAGAAATGAAGCGAAAATACTGACTTATATATCTGCTTCTCTAATTAATAACAAAAAAATGATTGTTGGTGATCACCACTTTATCGTGCTCTCTCTCTCTTTATGCATGTGTGTGGCTACATGAAAAGGTGTCTATTTTTTCCCCTAAACTAAGGATAACATCTGTAACCCAGTTAGATTTACTTTTACCTCTGAATTTGGAATGGTTTCTGTTTTATTGACCTTAGCCCATTACTTAGGTAATCTCTGAGAAGTCCAAAGTGCAGTGAAATGCAGGGCAATGTTTTCCTGGCATCTTTTCATCCTGCAGCTTGTATTTTGCAGTGAGAAGAACAAGGGAAAGAAGAGCCCATGGAAAAGTGATAGCAAGAGATCAAAACTAAAAAATGGAGAGTAGGTTAGAAAGTTTGAGGAACAGTAACAGAAGGGAAGTCATCATTATGAAAGGAACAGCACAGAAGAGACAGAGGAAACTGAAAGGCGCAGAAACTAAATTTAGGATAAAAACCAGATATATTATTCTGCTGTTAAACATACCTCACTATAAATCTTTTTTTGCTGCAATTGTTTCTCTCTATGGAAGACTTCCTAAAAATCAGTGAAAATAAGATAGTCACTAGCATGTTTTGAATATATTATTGCTGGCTTTGGGTATAAATGAAAATCTATCCATTGAAGTTCATTTAGAAACAGGATAGATTAAATCTGTTTATGCAGACTATCACGACTCCATTGACTCTGCTGCTGCCTACCTTTGAAAAGATGATGTAAATTTTTGTGATGTCATGTTTGCAAGTTTTATAATAAATTACTTTTTATTATCTTTTTCTGTGGGTCATCTTTTGTCTCAGAGGAAACCACATGTAGTTATCCACTAGATAACTTTTTTAATTTAAAAATAAAATGTAGACACATTCACATATATCAAGTAAATAAATTCACTTATTTCCAGATTTACTAATTTGACAGACAAAAATAGTGTGTCTGGTGAGGAGGGAGATTTTACATAAATTTCTGCAAATACTCTTTCTTACATGTGTAAGATAGGCAAGAATATTTTTTGCACATGCAACAGCCTATTAGGTCAGTTGTTACAGTAAAAAAACCCCACCACAACTGTTCACACAGTTTTACACAAATTTAAAAAAAAATCATTTTCCTGTTTATTTTTACCATGATTTCCCATAGCTAGTTTAGTAGTCTAATTGAACAACAGGAGTCTGGTATCATTTCCCTTGAACATTTTTGACTCAGTAGGGCTTGAAAGTTAGTCACATTGCACTTCTGGCACAAAACCCAGAAGTGTTCTTTTGCCAGAAGCCCAATGTGACTAATTTCTGAAGGACAGAAATATGAACTTACTAAATGTTTCATATCCTTTGGAAGATTTTATCTGGGTTTGATTTTCAGAAATGTGGAAAGGTTCAGAGAAAAGCCTATTGTTTTTTTCTAAACAGGTGACTTTCCATAGAAAGAATGATCAAATTTTATATACACAACCTCAAAATACTCTATGTCTCTTTGGTAGTTCTAAAGGCAAGCACTGATTCATGGTAGAGTGCCTTGACAGAAATAGTTAAAAAAGAAATTCACTCCATAATTCCTCATCCAGAGAGTTCTTCACTGTCCCATGAAGAATAGAATTGGGTGTCTTCCTGGTAAATAAACCTCTTTATTTTCAAGGGGCAAGAATGACATTGTCAACCACTATTTCTTACTGTTTGTTCAGAAAATGTAAGCAAATAATTCCTGTCTTTTCCTTAATTAGACAGAGAGTACAGTGTTGTTATATTTCTGCTACACCTGCTACATGGAAAATATAAATAACATGTTTTGTAAGTATGTGGTGTGAATACAAGATAAAAATTTTAAAATTGTGGAACCCACAAAACTGCCATGGTTAACATTCAGGTTTGATTAACTTCTATCCTATGGAACTAAGATTTTGTAGTTTTAGGTATTCTTGGTTTAGGAAAGCTGTAATGTAAAGAAAGTAAGAGTCACAAAACTAGCTTTTAATTAGTGCTTTTGTCAATAATCCAAATTACTATATAAATACTTGACATTTGATCTCTTATTTCTTACAGAACCAGACATTAACAATGGGTTTCTTTTTCCTTTAAATGCGATCTAAGGCAGATCTAGTTTGTTCTTCCAATGTCTGTGCTTACAGAAGGCAATTGAATAGAGAGACTACATTATGTCATGTGACTGCACTTCACTCTGCTTTGGGCCAGTTTGGACTCGTTTACAAATGCTAAAAAAAAAAGAAAAAAAGAAAAAGAAGTGTGATAAGAATCTTATAAATTATATTATTAAGCAAAAAAGAGGCTAAGCTGGAAATATCAGGTAAGAAGGATTCTTTCTGTAATAATTTTGCCTCCTAATAATAGATAACTTTATTTACAGTCATTTATTGCCTGTTAATTGGATTGGTATCATAGTTTCCTGGCCCAAAGGAATTAAAAATACAGATTTTAAATGAAACTACATTTTAAAAATAATATACCTAAAAGTAGTTTGAGTTTAATTCTGTCAAAGCTTTGGATAATCCAGCATTCTTAAATCTTTTGACATTTTGCTCATACTGTATTCTCATTGTTGAAATTGAATGAGATGAGAAACATGCTTGGGTTGAAAAAATATGATACATGTCATGTTATCAAAAATATTACTGTTTACTAAACTAAACCAGTGTGTTCCTTTAAACACAAGGCATAACATAAGGCAAATTTTTTTTGTAGGGAGGTTTCGGAGTTAGACAACAGAGTTAGTGTAATAGTTTTTTGAAAAATACCTAAAAAACATTTAATGTAGAGGGGCAATAATTATGGTTCTACCAAAACCCACAATCAGAAAGAGATGCGATTTAAAAATGACTAAATGCACGTTTATCTGTGAGATCTGAGCAATTTAAAGTCTCTCCTAATAATGTCTGTTCTGTTGTCTATGTAACATTTTAGTAAAACAAAACAAAATTAAGTAGAATCATCTTCCATAATAGTTTCCTATCATATGGTAACATACCTGCCTGCTTACTACTATCTAACCAGTAACTGAATCTCGTGATGCACTTTTATGGTGCTTTCCTGCTTGTTCTGTTGCACACTTAGGAGTATAAAATCGTGTTATATTTTTTACTACTTTCAGCCAAACTCCCTTTTCTACATTAGATTGTTTTGCACAGTATCACAACAATATCCCATCAAGCCTCTGTGGAACAAGCTCTTTTTCTCCCTTTTAACATACCTTCATCATTTTGTTTAAGGCACTTCGTACATGTTCTTACTCCTCTTTATATTGGTGTTTTACATACTGCACAAATCCTTTGGTTACTCAACCTGTTTAAAAGAAGGCATCGAATTTGACATAAACAAGGTAAATGTTGTACTTCAGGGGTAGTAGTCTGTATCAGTCCTTCCAAGACAAGTCCATGGCCTTGGGGATGACTTTGCCTAAAACTTCTAGATTCCTGGATGCATAGAAAAAAGATAAACCAACTTCCAACTAAGCTGTAAGTGTATAAAACTACTCCCTAAGTTTCCATGAGAATAGTCTTGCTTTTGGCCACTTTACCTATGCTCCCAAATTTAACACAGGGAAGCATTAACAACATTACATTTTAAAACACACACATTTTTTGTTAAATTTTATCAGTTTGAAAGAGTATGCTGGAACTGTTTGATTTAATGAAATCTTACAATATTGTGATTAAAAGATTAATTTTAGAGTTTGTCAAAACAGTGGAATACCTTAATTTCAGTTCAATATTGTGTGAGTACTGTTCACATACTATTTCTTGTTTCCATAGTTTAGTTCCACATCTGTAAAATATTCCTTTCAATGATGATTATAAGTTCTGCAAGAACTGAATTGCCTTATTAGGCTTTTGTAACCAAAAGACTAGGGGATTTAAAGGTGATTTCAGCTGGGAAACTGATAATGGCTGAAGGTGCAGAGACACTTTGAATCACAATAGGTATGAACTTACATTCTCTTTTTCAGTGCCTTTGGGGTTTTTCCTCCCAACTTGGACCATTTCATAGTTATAACCTTGCACAGTTTTCTTCTAATTTGCAGAAGACAACACAAGAAATAAAATTCTTTCTTGTTTTTAGAGAAACTGTAGGAGATTGCACCCTGAGCAAAAACTATCCCTCTGACATTGTGAAATCTAACTTCTGTGAGGGGAGAATTTAAGGTATTCTAAAGCTTGAGGTCTTAACTCATGTTTCAGTCTATTACTATAAGCCTAGAACAAGATACAAGGTTTTGATCAGTCTTTTTTTTTTCCATCAGAAGAGTAAACCTGATCAATATCAGCAGAGATAATGTCTTAGCTAAATTAAAAAATAAAAACTGAAAATGGACTTTTTGAGGGTTATTTCCATTCTTTGATAAACAATTTTATTATTTTCAGAATGTAACTCTTGCAAATAAGAAATGTTTGTGTTTAATATCAGCAAAACAAGAAAAAACAAACCCTGTTGATGTTGCAAGAAAGACTATGATGTCTTAAGCAAATTTCAAAAAAGAGGTCAGGGAGAAATTATCTTTGTTGGCAATCTGATTATGCAAATTTGTTCTTCTGTTGATAGTGAAATGTAAGAATGTGAAAAATCACCTGTATATGAGAAAAGACCACTTACAGTTATAAATATTCAGTTAAGCGACCACAAGACTACTGTACTTACTCCCACTTCAGTGAATGGTAAAACTTCCATTTATTGTCATATTAACAGGGCATGGCACTGAAGACTCATGTCTTAGTTGCAGATGTAATGGTCAGGCATTTCCTAAGGCACTAGTAGAAATAGTAGGAAGAGTTCTCTTGATAGAAAGATATTGATTAACTAGTAACTTCCCTTGACAGAGAACAGATTTTTCAGAGTAAAAAAACAACTTCCCATTTTGAACAGAGTAAGCTGATACTCAAGCATTCACAGGAAAGATAAAAGAGCAAGGAGAAAGAGTATCTGCTGACTGTTTAGCATGAAATGTATGGTCTAGTTTTAAATCCTAGTTTTGAAAGAATGGCAGATCACTGCTCTTGTTGAAGGTAAGAATGGTTTGATTAAATCACCTGTAATTTGGTTACAGCTGATGGGGTGTTTTTTGCAAGTTCTTGGCTCATCTTTCTGTCCACAAATATGGAATAGAAGAAAATGAAAGTGTCAGAAAAATTTTAGGTTGATATAAAAAGGTACCTGTGTTTTCACCTCTGTAGGTTTTTACTGCTATAAAGTGGTTGTCTTAGTATTAGAAATAAATATCCACAGGGAACAGCCCAAATAAAAGTTGCCTTTATTTTAGAGAAAAGAAAGTTTGGAAAGCAGCAATGGAGACTTATTTAAACATGGTTTTCACAATCTGCCTTTCCTGGCTTTTTTATTTAAAGAGTTATCCTGATTAAGGTCATGTGTACATGTGCAAATACATACATACTACATGCATATATGTCCATGTATATGAATATGTACACTTACATGTGTTCAATTAAATTGTCATGATGTCACTTGATAGAGCTGACTCTGAAGATTAGATCCAATAGGCATTGACCAATTGAAGTTCCTGTCACAACCAGCTTATATAATATATGATCAAATGCTCTAAACCCCCATGCAGCAGGTGTCAAAATTATGTGAAATAAAATGCTGGGTCTACTTAATAATTCTGCATTGACTAGCATTTTATTTCATTGCAGCTTCCTGAAGAGGGAAAATAGACAGGGAGGTGCTGATCTCTTCTCCATGGGATTCAGTAGTAGGACACATGGAATGGTTCAAAGACACATCAAGACGGGTTTGGTACAGCCATCCAGGATTAATTATTAAATCTGTCACAGACATGGAACAAAATTTTCAAATGTAGCATCTTGGTTGAGTCTGTTATAACTATTCAAAGTGTAAAATCTATGAGAAAAAATCCTTTTCTAGAACAAGTCCCCAAATCCCCTTACAAACTGAACTGTTTACTGCCTAGAGGTGCATGTGACACTTTACAGGATAGAAGAAAAAATCCTTTGGGATTACACAAGGTTTCTCATGGCATATGTAGGGACAGGAGCAGAGGTGGAGAAATGGAGGGATGAGTGTGGTTTTGGGATGAAAAGGCATGGGAAAATAGAGAGCAAGATGATGAAAGACCTTGGAAGTGTGTGAACAGAGGCTGAGGACTGTGCTTGTGGGGTCATGCCCTACATGTCCTCAGAATGGTCTGTCCTGTCTTCTCACTAATCTGGTCTGTCCTTTTCTGGAAAAACAAAACAAAACAAAACAAAACAAAACAAAACAAAACAAAAAAAATTATATATATATA
>JAWWEU010000091.1:42006708-42021955 GCA_035583155.1 Acropternis orthonyx
CAAAACAAAGCAAACGAACAAACAAACAAAAAACCAAAAACGCCCACCCATAATAAAACCCCAAAACAACCACAAAAAACATTTTGAGTTTTGGTAATTGTGAGTTGCGTATTAGAACATTGAAAGAGATGGCTTTATGATAATGCCATCTTAGCAATAGAACAGACATCTCATTGTAAGATTAAAAATGCAAAACTGACTACCAACTAATATGACACTGTGTGTCTCCTAATATCTTTCAGGAAGAAATTAAGCATACGTGTAAACACACAGATAAATAAGACTCTAGAAAGCCAGGTCTATTAGAAGTAGATTATCCTTTCCTTTCATGCTAGATTCCACCTTGGATGTTGAACAGATTATTTCTGAAACACATATATGTGTTTCTGCGGAAAATCTCATTTTCTAGGAACCAGAATTTTAAAATAAAGTAATGTGTTGCTGGTTGCTTGTTGCTTAGCTTCTGCCCCAAGTAACTCCTTTTTGGATTGTCACCTGTCTTGCATGCTCATTGTAATCCAGCGACTGAACTTATGCTCTGGTATTAGTTTTCCTGAGGGTTATAGTTCATGACTTTCGCATGTTAAAGTAAGTTGTTCTTGTTATTGTAATTGATAAAAATTCATGTTTAAAAAAATAAAAATAAAAAAAGAGAAAGGAAAAAAAATGCTAGATAGCATAGATAACATGATTTAAAGTAGGTGGAAACTTTTATACTGTCACCATGAATAATAGAAATTCAGAGTGATTGCACATTGCACCAATGCTCTTCCAGTAGATTTTCTAAACTGCAACCATATGCTTGCAATGCAAAAATATCACAGGGAGTACTGTCCTACTTATTACAGAAAAAACAGTGGGTTTTAGATCTTCTTAGTTAGGCACAAATGTAATGCAGTTAAAACAGCAAAGCATTCCCTAGAATATAAAATCTTTGTAAAATTAAGTAGTTGCATTGTTCTCTGACATTTCTGATATATAGTCTCCCTAGTAACAGGGACCCAAAGAGGTTCCCATGGAGAATAAGGGGTTACACAGATAGTCTAAAGTAACAGAAAAATATGAAAATAGGTTTTCTCTTAGATGGTTTTAAAGAGATGAAAACTAATGAGCAAGGAATGATAGCATGATTTTAAATATAGAAAATTGTGAAAGTCTTGTGTTCAGACCACATCAGATTATCAGAGGATGCTGCAGTGACAGCTGTTTCAGATATATTATATAGCAGAAGTAAACCTGTTGGCTTGTGAAGTGCCCCTTTTGTATTTCTAGCACTAACTATCGGCAATTACAGTATGGTACTAGAGCATATGGCAGTGTAATTGAAGGTGTGGCAAGAAATCAGAGTTAGGCACTTAGGGCCATATGTTCTCCTCCACTAAGCAGAGTGGAGAGAAGCAGATGGGCACAAGTTAAAGTGAAACACCAAGGGCTGGCACAGTCCACCCAGAAGGCAAAGGAATCTAAGTTACCCTTTGGTGTGTGTCAATGTAGTGAGACTTTAGAAATGAGCCGGAATCAATCTCTGAACAAAAGTGAGCTAGCTGAGTGAAAATGGTTTGCTGCTGCACTACAGTGTATTTCCAAAGGCTATTCTCACAGACCAGTACTGGGTAAATACGCCAGGGAGAATGCTGATGAGACAGTAAGTGGCCGGGAAAACTGTATAACAGTTATGGACCACGTCCCTCACTTCCTACTCTGACATCAGACTACTGTGAAGTGTATTTTCAACCAATAGTTCATATTTGTGGTTTCTGCTAATTTTTCTTGTTTTTCATCTTTTTATCTCAGGAGACATTGCATCATTGTTTAAATTCAGCCCATTTTAAGATGGTTTTGGCAGCACTTTCTCAGTTTGGAAACTGAGATAAACCAGTTTTTTTTGCAATTTATGTTTTTTTTCCTTATTTGGTTTCCATACTTTTTTTTTTTTTTTTTTTTTTTTTCTTTCTTTTTTTTTTCTTTTTTTCTTTTTCTAAATTGGACATAGAGCCTACTTTCAGGTCAGAATGGCAGAAACTTGCACCAAACTTGCATTAAACTTTTGACTAAACACAGAGGTGAGAGGTGTGGGAAAGTTAATTTACAATTATGTTTTAATTTCAGAGTGTTACTAAAGCAGAAGTTAAAGAAATAAAAGTAAAAATGAAATATGTTAGTGTTTTCTTACTGTATAATCTCTTTCCTCCAAAAAAAAAGTCTGTCTGGTAGTACTCAATATGTGACCAGTAAGTCAGTTTTCAGTCAGCAATTGGTTTTAGATTATCTCTATCCAGTATTACTTGGTATCTGTGCCTTCAGAAAATCAATAACCCTATAACTATCTTCAACATATGACTCACCATCATATACACTATGTATAGAATCTTACACTAAGTATTATTCTGACTAACACTGGAAACAGCACGCTGATTATTTTTTCCCCTATATTAAGAGCTAACCTGTTTTCTGTGAGGAAAACAAAGGGAATATTTTTGTCTTGTTTAACGAAAGAAAATACAATAAGAACATGATTTCAATGTTATTTCAACATTACCCTGCATCATGCAGCTACAGAAACCAGGCTATATTTTACCATCAACCAACCCTGCAATTAAGAATTTAAGTAGAAATAAGACATTTAAGAATGCACAAGCCAAAGAAAAAATTAGAAATTTAAATTAATACATACCACTGATGTGTGGTCTGGGTTTTTTTCACATATCAGCTCTATCTTCTTTTACTTAGTGTTAGACGTAAGTACAGTGAGCTTGTTTTACTTCAGCAGGGGGCAGCATAGTATGCAGTTTTCCACTCACTGGTCAGACTTAAGGTTTTAACGGTGTGATTTACTAATTAGCATGGCTCTTTGCTGGTTAAAGACTGTTGTGTAACGTCCATTCCTATCAAAACAGGGACAGAAGTGCTAGTTCTGTGAATGATCTGCAGAATTTGGCATAGATACAAGATATTAGTAAAGTAACAAAGAGGAAAAAAATTAATCATTATTCAAAAAGATTGTGGTATATATAGGTTAAGACCTCATTTTTTAATTAGTCCTCAGCCATTAGTGCATAAACACTCTAGATAATAAGCATCAGATTACTACTAGTCTTCTTGATGTCTTGCAGACATGAAGCTGATGCAGTGATAAAATAACACCATTCTCTGTTTGCAAAGGGTCTTTATATTGTAGTTTCCAGACCAAATGCTCACACTGAAATCAGTTTTGCTGAAGAACATTACATCATTAAGCATTAAGTCTGAATACAGGGGGTTTTAATAGATATTGCCGGCAATTGGGAAGATTTATATTTAGAATTGGTCCTCTGAAGGTCAAAAGTGAATATAATTAAGCCAAAAGCCTTTTATTTTTATAGATGTGCTTGTAGGATCAATATATTTGTTACAAAGATGTGCTGGGCACTTGCAGTATCCTGCATAATTGATTCTACAGATGATTTAAAGTGCTCTGATCCTGGTTTGTTTGTTTCATTGTTTTTTTTTTTTTTTTTTAAACTCAATACCATGAATGAGCTGATTCCAGTTCATGCTTAAGAATTTGTTTTATCACATAATTTCGCTGCCATTCTAAAGAGAGGTTTTTTGCTCCTTATTACAGTATAAATTAAAGACAGCAGAAGGAAAATTGATTATTAATTTCCCTTAAAACACAAGAACAGAATTAATGCTGTCCCAGCTTTCTGATGAGGATGGGTAGTTTCTTAAACCAAACATAAAAATTGCTCTAACTGTTAATCAATTATGCCTGGATTAGGAGATCTTACTAGCAATTAATGGTCATGCAGCATCAAAATTAATGAGGCTTGCCAAAGAAATAATGAGGCACATAGCATTTCCACTGCACAGCTACTGTAACCTCAAATTATTGAATGGAAAAAGAAAGTCCCTTATGGAAAGTCAGGAAGTCTAATTGCATGATGAAAAATATTAGGCTAGGATATCTGGAAGAGACAATGGCCCAAACATTCCTAAGTTCTGCAGATTAGTTAAGAATGTGGCTTCTGCATAATTTTCATTTTATAAGAGGAAAGAAATACGCATTTTCCTTTTGATTAATTAATCATCTTGAAAGCGGGTCATGTTACAATTTTGCATTATGTGAAATTTGCAGATTTTCAAGATTTCAACATTAAACTAAGTGATAGTCAGCAATTTTGCTTTGAGACTCTGAATTTGTTTGAACCTGAAACTCAGAACAAGAGTTGCGGGGGGGTGAGGAGTGTGTGTTACAAACCTACATGGATAAAACTGAATAAAATATTTGTGCAGAATCTACAAAAGCCAAACATTACATTTTGCCATGATATAGTAAGAAGAAAAAAGCATAAAGTTAAGCAGATATGTTCTTTCTAAGACATCCCATAATCAACCTAACTTTAGGAGGTTGGAGGATTTACTGATATTTATTTCAGTGTTAGCTGGCTTTGAAAACAAGTCTTCTTGTACAGTAATCATCTACTTAAACATTGTTTTTCTCCATGGTTGGTACCTTTGGCCTGTGAATGTTCTCTGTTTCCTTTTTTGAAAATGAGTGCCATCAGGGAAGATTTCACTCACAATAGTCACATGTACTAACAAAAAATGCAGTTCACATTAATGAAAAATCACAAAGTATTTGCAGGGGTGAAGGTGTTTGCATTTACATGCACCGGCCTTGACAATCTGGTAAACATTCAAAACTATTAAATTATATACAAATCAATCCCACAGTACAGCATTTTCAGATTACTCTCAGTGTACTTAATGTTCCTTAAGTAGTCCTCAGAACACAACTAGAAGTCAAATACTTACTGTATAACCTGGTGCATGGAACATTGAGGCTCGGGAAGAAACTTCATTTACGAAAGTCCAGAAGAGAAACTAAGGCACAGTGTGCTTGCATGTGGTTTATTTAGCTCGACCTATAATTTCCTGGTTATATGACAAGTGTGCTGGGAGAGCTAGGGGTTTGAATGTAAAACTAGAAGAAATTGCAAAGAAAAGGTCAAGTGAATGACTCACTGGGAGTTACAAATACAGTGGTTGAAAGCCACAGTAGGCCCAGGTAGGAATCTGCAGGACTAGGATATGAGATGCTGAACACAAAATTGTAGGATTTCTTTGGCCTAGTCTCACTTTCGTAGTTAAACCATTAGAGAAGCCAGGTATGTGTGAGTGGGAATAACTGAAAAGTCCTGTATGCATGAATACGAAATCTTTTTTTAAATTTTTCTGAAGTAAAAAAAAAAAAAAACTATGAAACTCACAGTTCTTGGATTCATTCTTATCTTAGTTGCATCTCTTCTCTGTTTACTAACAAAATAATTGGTTCTCAATACACTTTCAGGAAGCTTTTTCCAACTTAATTATTTGAGGTGAGAAGGATGTTGGTGTGGAAGTATGTGTACATCTGTTACCAAATGAATTTTGTCTCCTGTAGCTGTTGCATTTTATTCTTTCCAATTCAGTGCATACGAATGATGATACAGGCCTCATTTGAAAATTTATGATTCTGAAAGTAGAATGGATCTGGTTGTAATACAGATACCTTGAAAATCTCTACTCAGTCCATCATAGGGAAAAGAAAAAGAAAAGAGTGAACTTTGCAAATTCAGTCATTTATGGTTACCTGTACTTGAGCTGGAGTTTTCTAATGTTGTTTAGCCAGCTAAATTGCCTTAACTTAAGGTTAGTAAGGCTCGGGACTAACTTGTGATTCTGCGAAAGGTCAACAAAAACCTTCAAGCCTCCATGCAACTATAAACTGGTATTTTAGTTCCACTTTGGTTTCTTATGAGTTACTGTGTCTTAATCATAAAAAAAATAACATTTGTATGTTCATTAAGTGAAAATTTGGCTTACATTTTCCCATAACATACAAACCAGGTGACTTTTTTTTCATACATTTACCTACTAGCATAACTTCATTATTTGGGGGATCAAAATTACTGCTTCTGCCCCCCTGTATGCTCCATGTTCCTCCCCTCTACTGAACAAATTCCTTTCTTCTAAATATTTACTAAATTAAATAAGGCTTCTCAAAGTGAGTTAAAATACACAAATTAATAGTTTATCTATCAGAGGAAACACTGCAGCAGACCTTGAAGTCAGTCCAAATTTTGCTTGTTTCATAAGTGTATGACTATGTGTAAGATTTCCTTTACAAAATACACTGGAAAAAAAATATTTATGAGATTAAAAAAAAAGTTTTCCAGCATTTTACTTCTTCAAGGCAACAGAGATACAGCCTTGTCTTCCCTGACCCTTCTCATTATCCATTTGCATACTGTCTCATCTATGTAGAATTTTTCAGAGGTTTTCTAAGCCAACCTGCAGGGTCTCCATCTGATGTTGCTTTCAGAATTTTAAATATATTATTATCTCTTTTTTTTTTTTTTTTTTAAAATTTCATTCATTTTCTCCATCTATGGCTTCAAACAAAGACACATGTCCACTGTCTAACATCATGTCTTTGTTAAAGTTTAATTTAATTTTATTTATCGCATGTAAAATTCTTAAAGGAAATGGGGAGAGCCAGGGAAACACTTGACAGACAGAGGCTGAAGTATCCAACACATTGTAACATACCTAGTAAGTTGCATTGCACAGGACAAAAATATGTAGTGAGTTGTCTAAAATGGCAGTTCCTGGTTGCAAAATATTTTGTGTTTACAACTTGTAATGGACATATGTATGACATTCCATTAGGTTTCCAATATTTTTTGCAATTTTATTGTGCATCAGAACAGCTCATGAATAGACTAATTTCTTCCCCAGAGTTTGATCTTTTGTTTAGTTTGAGAAGAGCCCCTTGTCTTCAACTCTGCTGTTTTTTCTTTACCCACTCTTAAAAAAAAAAAAATAAAATTAACAAGGTAGCTTAAAATGTCTTTGATTTAATATCATCTATTATTCTTTTTTCTTTTTTTTTTTTTTTTTTTTTTTTTTAACCTGCTTTGTGTCTTTCAATATTGCATAGTGGATCTGAGTTTCTTTATGTCCATTAGGGGACTTGTAGTGCACTTATCCATATTTTGGGTGACAAAGGCTGTCTTATTCACATCCATCAGTTCAGAACTTGACATATGAGACTGTATCCTATGCAGCATTCGAACTTTGCTAGACAGCCCTGAGATCATTTCAGTGTGCTGTTTTATTAAAGAACTGTTCAGTTGCCCAGTTAGTTTGAAAATTGTGTTCTTCCACACATGTAGGCTAAAGAGTGTACCTAACGGGTAAATATTTATGCACAAACTGAGATGACCATCTTAAATTCCCAGAATGCTGTTCTCCTGAAAAGTTATTGATAAAATGCTTTAATTGCCTCTCCACCGACTATAAGCTGGATGTACAATGGACAAAATGCCTCTCACTCAAGGTAATCTGAGGAAAACAAGGCACCCATAACAAATAATAGACTACTTTGCAAATAATAGTAAAGGTAAAAGCATCTTCTTTCTCATCTGATGTGTCACATGTCACAATTTCTCATATGCCTGAGCTGATTGTTTCTTTGAAGGACAGGTTATGATTTAATCCATCAAGCCGAGCAAGCTCACTTTCTCTTTGTTGAAGATATTAGGAAGACATTAGGAAGTTATGCTTAAAAGAAATACACAATATTCATCAATTATTGATGCTATGTACACCAATGTGACAATCAAAACATTACAAATATTGAAAGGTGAAAAACTTAATTTGATTGGAAACTCAATATGTTTCTGTTAAGTGACTTTGAGAAGGCATACACTGTATTCTTCACAAAATATTTTATAGGTATATTTCAATTCTTCAAAATCTTTGGATCTCACATATTAAAATTTGTCTTCTTTTTTATTTGCTTTATTGGCTTATTTTTTGCAATATATACAGGTAAAAATAATGTTCTGAGTTTTTTTCCTTTATTTTTTTCCTTTCTTCCCCTTTAGATCTGTAACACTCTCAAGTTTCCAAACATTACTTTTTGCAGGCTAGGAAGATTGAAAGTTTATGGAATGGAGAAATGATGATTGAAAAACACTCAAAGGAATAATGGGAATTGAACAGAGCCATCAATGTAGGCTTCATTCTTCCAGACTGGTGGTAAAATAAAAAGAATAGGGAAAAAAAAAAAGAACCATAAATAGAATTTTCAAAAGTAGCTGTTTTCAGAGATTCTAAAATAAAATTTTAAAAAGCTCAAAACAACAAAACAAACAGACAAAGAAAAAACAAACAAAAATAAAATTAAAAAAAAAAAAGGGGTGGGGGAAAAACCAACAAAGGAATTAAGCTAAAGAGTCCATATTTTCAGCGGTTGTTTCCAACAGGATAGAAAACTCATGATGTGCAGAATAGAATTCACAGTTGGTAGGTCAACTTCATTACCTACCAGGTATACAAGTAGCTAAATACTACCTTTACCACTCTAGCTCCTCTGAAAGTATGTAGACATTGACAAGATAAATTTAACTGACTTTGCTTCCATCTTACTCCAATACTAGATCAAAATGACATTTCTGTATTACCAATGAGGCTAAAGGGTATGTTCATTTAGTCCAACAATTTGCATAACAAACTCATGTAATCACTGCATTGAGTCTTTTTGTTTGGATAAGATCTCTTTCAGAGAAACACCCTTTCAAAGAGTTCAAGCAGTGGTGATCTTACCCTTTATGGTGAGCTATTCTAACACCTAATTATTCTCACTGTTAAAATTTGCACTTTTTTTCCTACTTTTCATTGCTCAAGATTCTGCTTGTAGTTGTTATGCCTTTGTCTGATAGATTAAAGATTGCTTGGGTTTTTTTTTGTTTGTGTACTTGATGTGGGCTCCTGAGGGTGACATTCACAGCTTCACTGAAATTTCTGTTCTTTGTGATCTACATCTACCCACAAAGCAAAGTCAAAGTCATGTTAAAATAAAGGGGATAAATGAAGAAAAACCTGTAATCTCAACTCAATGAGACTTGTTGATTTCATATGTACGTATTCTTTTTCTGTCTCAAACAGTCCACTAATACTCCTTCATATGTTCTACTTCCTTCCTATATTTAAAGAATAACCAAAGTCCCTTGGCATTATCTTAATCTTAAAAGTTTACAGAAATAGAATTTGCTATCTGTTGGTGTAAGTGAAGGTGTGTCCCAGTAACAAGTAATGGAAGTTAGAGGCACAATATATTTGATTAACAAAATAACAGAATGGTAAGCTCATGTGATGTTTTCCCAACCTTTTGGGCAAGGCTTTTCTCTCTAAGAACCGTGCATACTAGGTCTCTCTATCAGTGACTGTCAGAAATGATGACAGGTGAAAGAAAATCAAAAGCCAGTAAAGTAAAACAGATAACCTTCATTATCTTGTTGTTCCAGGACACTGTTTAATAGTAATAGAGAATTTTGGTGAAGTTTACAGTTGTCTTTTTACTATCCATGATGCAAGTGTTCTCACAAAAATCCAGAAATATGTGCTGGTGCTAGGCTTTCATATGATCACTTAAAAAATGGATTTATTATGGCTTGGTGGTTTACAGTGAGAGGTGGCACATTACTGTAAGGGACAAATATGTTCAAATGAAAAATTTTGGGCAGATATAGGAAACCTGGCTATTTAAATGACTATTCAAGGTGTTTATCAACAATCCATTGTAGTGTGTATGCCGCCCCAGCACAACTCAAGTTGCACAGAGGTAGCCAGTGAGATAGCTCAGACAACAAAACTGTCATAACTACCTCATAACTACCTCATAACTACCTTCTTAGTCTTTACGTGCTAGGAAAACCTGCTTCTTGCTTCTATACTCTGCACATGCCTGAGGACAAGAGATTGCCCTAATAGGTTGTAAAACAAAAGGACACACTCTTCTTATCAAGTATCTCACAACTTGCTAACAAGGGCCGTTCCACTGAGACAGTAAAACTGGGTAAACATGTACTCCACTATAAAATAATGGATTTTTTTTTTTCAGAAGTAAGTGCTGATCTTATTTGAAATATTGAGTTAAAGTTTGTTGTTTTGTTCTAGGGTTTTCTTGGGGTCTTTCTGTTTTTTTGTTGCTGTTGTTACTTTTTTGTTTTGGGTGTTTTGTTTTGGTTTTTTGTTTGTTTAGTTTGGTTTGTTTTTTGTTTATTTCTTTGTCTGTTTGTTTCCCTTGGCATAGTAAGCAAGTATTTCAATGTTCTCAATTAGGGTTATGCTGGTTAAAAGGTAAACCGTCAGGATAAATGAACTTGACTCAAGAGAGATTACAAGTCAGAGTTACAATTACTAAAACAATTACAATAAATACAATGATACAGAGAAGAAATTGATTTTAACCCACAAAAAACCCCAGATGTACAGTCCAGCACCCTGGGACACAAACAGAATTGTGTTCATTAGGCCCTGTGCTGAGTGCCACGTGGTGCCCCTCAGTACAAAGTAAAAGGAAAACCTGTTGGTGAGGGGGATGGTCTCAGTCAGGTCGAGAGTGGCAATTGCAGTCCTGTTGAGGTTCTGATCCTCCTCTGGATCCAACAAGTGGTACCAGAGTCCCAAACCCCAATATTACATATGCTCAGGTTCAGGTGGGAATGCCCAGTACTTCCCCCAGGACGAGGAGTTTCACAATGGGTGATTTACCCTGGGAGGTGAGTCATGGCTTATTATTGGAATCTTTGATGGCCCATTAGCAGACATGACCCCTCAGGCTGGGTGTGAAGGTGCTGATGCCTCCCTGGAGGGGAGTTATAATGACTAAGTCATTGGTGTGAAGACAGAAACATTCCCATGCCTCTCAGGGTTCTCTAACACCCAGTTTGTAGCCTGAGGTGTCAGGTGTGCCCTGGGCAGCTGCTGCAAATGATCCATTATTAACAGTTCATCAGAAATGATACAGAGGGAGTAGAATACACAGTTTTGGTTATACCCACATAGTGATAAACTGGTCCCGACCACTGTATCTAGGACAAGGGAAATTGATTAAAATCATCTATCAATCAGCTGATCAATCCATAAGCAGTGAGATCTGTGAGCAGTAGAAATGTTTTCCTCTCAGTCTAAAAAACCCTGAAAAACTTATTCCATGCATAGTGTTTGACAGAATTGCATGGCAGTGCAAAGGTAACAGTGAAAGTACTTGAAAGCTGAATTTGCTTGTTACCCTACATAAGAACAACAAAAATCAGCCAACATAGAGGTTTTTTTGTTGGGAATTCCTTCTTATTCCAAAAGACTTCAAATTTGCATAGTATCATGTGTTTATTTAACCAATATAACTACACATTCAATCTCCTGAGCATGGTGAAGAATGTTTCCTTCATGTTTCTGAGGAGAGTGTAAAACATATGGAATCCTCTGAGGCTTCTTAATAATTTCCCTTACTTTTTCTGAGAAACTAACATTTCTTTGGAGAGACTGTTTCCCACTAAGGAACTTTGTCCTACTTCTTGACATAATATAATGAATTGAAGATTTTCACAAAAGAGTTATTTTTTCAGAAGAAAAATGTATAACACTGAGGTGCTTTTATGTACTGCAGCTGATTTCTTTATACTAGCATGTGCATTAAATTAAAGGACAACCATAATAATCTTCTTCTAATCAGCCTTTTGTAAACCACATCATTTATACAACATGTGTAGCAAATGAGTCAATTTGCAGAGATTAAGTCAATGACATAATCTGAAATGTTACTAAACATTGGCCCCCACAAAATGCATTAACTAGTAAACAGAGATGTGTGAATTTCATACTCTTAAAATAGCTAGATTAGATAAAATATGTGTTGATCTCAGACAAAAAAAAATGTACTGTATTGTTGTGGAAGCTTTTGTCATAAAATTTGGTTCTTTGAAAACAGGAAAAAGTGAACTTTTATGTGATTTTAAAAGAAAAAGGGAGAAAAGGTTTGGTGTATCAAAAAATACTGTATGCAAGTCTGGAGGCATGTATGAAGACAGAATGAGCACACTTCTGAGAGCAACGTGTCTGCAATATGAAGCACTTTTAAAAGCGATAGGCATTGTCAGTTATCTATCTTTAGGAAGAGGAGTGAACTGACTGTGACTCTTCCATATTTTCTAGGTGAATTTATCACGGCATAAATGGGAGGTCAGGTAAAGAACTTTTTCCAAATAATTTTATTAATTTTTCAAGCTGTACCCCATCATTAAGCTGAAATGCATTTTTTTTAATTAAAACTGCAGACAATTAAAGCTTCTGGAAAGTCCTTATGTTTTGACAAATATAGTATTTTAATAATCATGCCTACTGTACACCTCATTAATGCTTACTAATATGGGGAAAAATTAATATAAAAGTCCTTTGTCTCTGTTTTCTAATGACATAGAGAAATATATAAAAGTCTAATGCCTTCTGTTTTATGATTTCTGAACAATTTTTCTCACAGGCACTGTTTGTTAGTTTGTTACATCTGAGTTTTGAACCCTGTGTAAAGGCACACAGGCAGGACATGCTTCTTTGCTGGTTCTGTAAATATTTCCCTAGGTTTTAAATCACATAAATGGAAAGCCAACTTCCTAAATCTCCTAAAAAGGTATCCTAAATAAAGTCTTCCATGAAGACCAATTTAATTGTAGTATAGGCCCTAATGAATATTCATAAAATGGTTGTGGCAACAGTCACTGCTTTAAGGTTGTTAAACGTATTTTCTGATATAATTCCTCAAAACAAACTGTTTACACTGAATACTATAAATACATTATTAATTCTGTGTATTTATGAAGGTTAGTTTAGACAAAATGATGACTCCTTTCTGACCATCTTTAAGTGCAGTTACAGATATGTTTTTCTGTCAGTGCTGTGATTTGTTAGTACATGCTGGTAATACCACAACCTAAGGAGTCTACATGAAATTTAATTAAGCTGTATTTTATGAGAGAGTATGTGTAGAGATAAATGGTTCATGATAAATGAACTCTCAGGCCACAAATTGGAGCATTTATTGATGCACTGGCCATTTATCATGGAATCTACTCCCTAGTAAAAAGAATATTGCAATACACTTAAATAAAAGGTTTGAGTATTATGCTAACCTTTCACCAAGCAGTAATAAGTGACCTAACCAAACTCATTCCGCTTTGCTTCCCATTCATTTTGCTGTCATCAGCATTATCATTCACTACAGAGGCTCAGCAAATTATAATGGGTTTATCTGGAATATATAATGTTGTGAGATCCAACCTTCAGACATTCTTTATACCTTTATGGTGTCTAACAAACAAATATACAAATCCTTTACTGATTCAGATTTCTGTATCAAAATATACTTTAAATGAGGATTCCATTTCAGTCAGAAAAGTTACTAGTTATTGGGCTTTTTTGAGTATTGGTTAGAGCACAATATGTGATATCAGATTCAGTTTTAATATCTGATGCATAGACTGATTAAATATTAGTTCCCCATACAGCTTCTAACACATATGTGCCCAGTTAATACCCAACATTTATGCTTATAAAATAGTCGAGACATAAGAGATTAAGTCTATGTTTTTAATTTGCCTTTGGCTAGTGTAGATGTGCTTAATTATGAGGTTTAAATTCACTTGGGTTTTGTAAACCATTTAGGCACAAAAAGCAGAATAGTCACAGCAGGATTCTATTTAGAGTATGTCTTAATTGATGATAACAGTTTTTTTCTTTCCTTTCTGTTTGTTTTTTTAAACTTTTCCCCTCCAGGCTCTTTCTAGATTTACCAATTTAATGGCCTGAGGAAAAGAAAATTATTTTAAAAAAAGAAAGTAAGCTACAGAAATATTTATCATTGGAGATATCATCTCAGCTTTAAGCAGTGCCTCTGTTAACACAGATTCACATGGGACATGAGTTTGAAGGTCAAATATCATGTTTCAGACACCTGGGAAAAAAATATCTGGTTTTCCAAGAATGCTTGAAATTGCAGGGAAAGAATGGCATCAGACACATGGTTTCTGGAACGGTGATCAGTAACCATGTCGTTTCCATGGCACATGTGCTGGTGTGTGTTACTTATATTTGTCCACCTTAAACACTAGCTTTAGTGGTCAAGTGGAAGATTTTCAAGAATACTCTGTATGATCCTGCAAGGTGTAGCAGAAGGTAATGGCAGGGGATGGAAAAGAAGATTGAGTTGGCTGACTTGGAAATTCAAGGGCTAGAAGGGGAGCAGGAGGAGGCATAACGAGTCTCTAATAAATCCTCTGAAATGGAACAATATCCATTGCTCTTAATGGCCCCAGAAAACCTGTAACTAATGGCACAGGAGAACAGAGACACCTGGCAGATGTTAAAGGCCTAAAGTTTCCTTCAAAAATTTTACACAGTGGAAAAACTGTAATGTTTTTAAAGAGAGTAATGTTTTTTTCTAGAATATTTCTCTCACATACTCTCTGTTCTAGTAACTTAAAACTGCTTTGACCTGAAACAAGTATTCCTTCCCTGAAAGTCTTGCTGCGGTCCCCTTCCAGAGCAACACAGAATACCAAAATCTGCTGAGCTCCAGTACTTCATATGCTGTATAGAACAGACAGCACACTACAGATAAGAAGCAAGATCAATTTTACACACCTTTTCTGTTGGTTATTCTTGTCTTTAGACATTAGGTTTTGATGTCTATTAGAAGCAAGGATTAATCACTGTGGCTGGTGTTATATCCTTATCTCAGTCTGTGTAATTCTGGGACCATTTGCAAATTCTGTCTTCAGTTTAATCCACAGGTTTGAATTCACTGATCTAGCCAGTGATGCCTTCTTGTAGTAAGAAGTCTAAGGTGGATAGAATTGAAATTTTATTCAATGTTTTTTTCTTACAGAAAGTAGTGTGCCTTAAACAGATTGCTCTGAAGGACTTTGCTGTCTTGCTACCTTCTTTTAGTATTTATTTTGCTACTACTGCTTCAAGTAGTAGAGAATTACTGTGAACTGAGAGAAGTACATTTTATTTAAGAAAAAATAAGACTGAAAAAGGTGATGGCATTTATTCTAAAAATGACATGTAAGTCTCTCCTGTGTTCTACTCATAATGACTTCAAATCACCCTTAGGAAATTCAAATTAAAGATGCATAAATAATTTGTTTAAATAGGTATTCATATTTGAGACCCCATTCCAATTAAAAAAAAAAAAAAATCCTTCAGTTAGGGAATAATCCTTTGCTCTCTACCCACATTATTTCCACAGAAAGTTTAATGGCAGAACCTTTGTCTTACTGATAAGCTGTGATGGGTAGTCCATGCCAAGGATACAAGGGGCTTCTGGGTCAGTCACAATGGGATGCCTTTCTCATTTGTCTCCTGTTAAACTCACTTC
>JAWWEU010000091.1:42031535-42052131 GCA_035583155.1 Acropternis orthonyx
TTACAGCATATATATGGATAGATATAAAGGACAAACCAAAAAATAACGTATTGAAACCCCCCTCCCAACGACACACGTGTTCCACCACCCAGAACCCCGAGAAAACCACTGACTGTTCTCACATTGGGCACTAACTTTTTCTGTCGCTGCTGCTTCTTGTTGCAGTCCCTGCATCAGGCAGGAGATTTTCCACTGCTGCTGCAGCCATGCTAAAAGGAACAGAGGAAATCTCCTTTGTGCGTTGCATGTGGCATGCAGTTGCCTGGCCCTGGCACTGCTCTGGCTCCATCACAGTAATTTGATCTCCATCAGGACCTGTGCTGCTGTCTCAGTGGCATTAAGACTCCTTTTTCTTTGAAAGAAATACTTTTCCAGGTTCTTGTCATTTAACCAGGATGGAGGAGAGGGCGGTTTGGGTGACACTTTTTCTGCTATTTTTTGGTTTGGTTTTGTTCTCCATTTTCCAGTAAAGTTGTTATATTTTTTCCTACTTCATTCAGACACCTTGTAACTTCAAAAAATTGTAATTTAGGGGGAGGTAAATAAATGAAAGAGTGGGAGAGTTTTACCTCATCAGAGCTTCCACATTCTGATACATATTGTCATTAAATCCAGGCAAGAAATTGTATGAAAAGGAAAAAGGGTCTTGGCTCTGTGTAAGCTCTGCTGAGCAATTAGAAAAACATCTCTGTATTATGAACCCTGTGTTCAGCACAAATCTAAAACTCAATTCCATACCAACCACTGTGAAGAAAATTATCTCTATCCCAGCCAAAATCAGCACATCAGGGAAAGGCTCTTTTGTCCTCTTATTTTCATAAGTTCCATGATCCTACATACAATATATATAAACATATTTTAAGTTGTATGAAGTAAATTTTTCACTTTAGTATTATAATTGTGTTTGGTTATGTCACAATCATTTGCTAGATTTAATTTAAGGTTGAGGTAATGTATCATGTGTGTGTGCCTATAGCCAAAAGTATTACTGAAAGATGAGTACTTTAACAGGCTGAGGAAATACTGTCTCTGTCTTTGTACCTGCAGAGACCGAAGGTCTTGAAGAACAAGGTACTGCTGCAGAAAGGAGTTGCAGCAATATTTGGGACTTCTTGCTGGGGCCAGAGGCAATGGTCTTGGCAACAACAGGAGATGTTCACTGGGGAATGGGCTATGCCACCAGGTAGCGGAGCTGTGAAGTGAGGAGACTGTATAATGTCATAGATGCTGAAAAGAAGATAGACCAGATCACAGCCTAACCCTGTACCTACAGGAACCCCCGCTGCAATAAGGAGAAGCAGACAGAGCCTCTGGGGAGTTGAGAGGAGAAGATGAGAGGATAGGGGAAAGAATAGGAGGGGGAAAAGGAGAGGAATGGAGAGAGAAATAGAAGAGGAGAGGGAAAAGAAAAATGATCTCATGTATAAATACCCAATGAGAAGGAATGAAGAAGAGAAAGCCAAACTCCTTTCAGAGGTCTCCAGCAAGAGAACAAGAGGCAATGCACACAAAACAAAATAAAGGTAATAGTATTTAAAATTAAGAAGAAAATAAAACAAACGAAAACTCATTTTAGTGTGAGAGTTGTCAAACAGTGGCATAGACTGCCCTAAGGATTTGTGGTCTCTCCGTCTTTGGAGATACTCAAACTCATCTGGACACAGTTCTGAGTAACTGGCTCTTGCTAGACCCACTTTGAGCTGGTGTTGAACTAAGAGATCTCTGGAGCTGCTGCACCATCTCAGCCAGTTAATTCTGTGACGTCTGTAACAACTTCTTTGATAATATGCTTAGTATATATCAGCACTTCAAGAACTTCCTCTTTTTTTATTATTACATCCCACTCATGTTTATTTTATTATTCTTTTTTTTAATATGAAGCGAGTTTTTGTAGTTATATGCACCTCATCATATTGACTATGAAGACAGTGGTAAAAATCTGCCTGCTTATATAGTTGATGATCTGGTCTTGCTGGTCTATCACTGGTAGTTTAAAAAAAAATAAATTTAAACATTTGGGTCTAGTAGTATATTTTTTTCAGGTTTTGTTTCATGATGGTTTACCCAATGGGATCTGTAATTTTTCTGGTTTATCACTTCTTTTTTCTGATTCTCTCACTGCCGTTCCAATGACACCTGAACCCTACTCACCTCATAAAGCCTCAAGTGGCACAAATAGTGACAGCAGGCCCTGAATCTGTAAAAAGCAAATTTCCTTTTGCTCTCATGGTACTGTTTCATTCTAATCTCAAGCCTTCCATGCTATATGTTCTGTTAATATGACCTGTTTGATTTCATGTGAAGATAAGACAGAAAGTTGGTATGATATCCAGGATGCAATATACATTGATAAAACTCTGATTTTATAATTTAAAATGATAAAACAATAGTGGTTTTCAGGACTGGACCATTACTTGCTCTTTGTCACAGATCACCCCCATACAAATGTGAACTGCTATAGATGAAACCGGAAGAAAAGCTCATTTATTTGCTCTATGGAATAACGCGTAACCAGAGAACAGGTAGGAATTAAACTAAACTTCCACTTCACAAATTGCTATTCATTTCTTGGCCCACCACCCCTTTGGCAGCAGGTGTAATTACTTGGTAACATATGTGCTAGAAAAAAATCCGTGGCCTTGGTGCCGAAAGAAGCTGTGAAGGAACTGTGTCTCAGAAAGGGAATTAGTGCAGCTTGTTGTTTTGCACAGTTGCTTCTAAAAACACTCCTAACTTGTTTCTATTTTACATCTGAACTTTCTTGCAGAACACACCTGTGAAAGACATGTATCTGACAGCTTCCCCGTAAGGCAAACAATACTGCGTCAGCTTGTTGTTCCTTGCCTGTTCATAATGACTGTTACTACTTGTTCATGTTCTAGTGCAGTATTCATAATACATAAGAAGAACTTGGTGAGCCACATCGATAATTGAATATATGAAATATTTAGTGATAGTTGTGTATGACTGAATAATTCAGGACTAAATAATTGGTATGTTCTATGGAAGTTCCAGAAGAGGTTACATAATGTCTGTAATGCATCAATTCTCTGTGGCTTACACTGCATTTTCAGACCCAAGAGCCCCTCTGACTTCTTGGGTTCTCTTGATTTATACTGCAGCAAGATCACAGACTCACCTGCATGGACAATTCAGAGACCCTCATCTGCTGGGAAATCTGTGCACATAGGTGAGCTGAGACCCAACCGACTCAAAGTCCTTGAACCCTACACAGGGGGCATAAATGCAAACACAGGGGGAAAGCAAGACAGAATCTCATACACTCCACCTGCTCCTGAATACCAGCCACATAAATATATATCTGCCACAAACAAGTCACATTAAAGGGAAATTTGCTTTCATTATGATTGTTTTTTCCATATACTTATAGCCTCCAAAGTCTGTGTGGGAACAGTTGCCTCTTTTTTCTGCCAGTGAGTCTTCAGGAAAGCAGTATTATTGGATTAGTGCTCTTAAATTAGAGTTGGTAAGGAAAACTTTGATTAATCACCTTTTTGAATGGAAAATACTTCTCAGTTAATTATGATGAGTGTTATGAAACAGTCATAAGATCTCCAATGTTTTGGTTTGAGAAAATGTAAAATTATGTCCAAAGATTACAAATTTCAATATTTTACAAAGATCAAAATTAGTATTATAAACATTTTTTTAAAAATCTGAGTTGAAATTATTTCCTTGAATATATTTCCAATTTGAAGATTTCATCATCTGTTTTCTTCATTTTCTTAAAACTCCCTTCCCCCTCCACCCCAGGATAATGATAATGATGTATATTGCCAAAGCCGTTCCAAGCTGAATACCAAGATTGTAATTCAGATGAGGTGCTCTACTGTCATTCATAAATCACCTGAAGGCTACTCTTGTGTCAGCAGAACTCTTCAATTGAATTACATGCTTCTACTCAATCAAGCATAATCTATATCACATTATAAGGTAGCAGAACTCACTCTGTGATAAGGCTGTGAGATCTATGTAGCATTGCTTCCCAGAAGCTTGTGTATCAATAACTGCAGCTTACTCGTAGTTCAAATTTGACACAGCTGATTATCAGTGATAGCTCCATAAAAATTCCTGCTTCTTATAGATCACTCTTCATATATGCTCACATTTAAGGATTTGTTTCTCCTGGAACACCAAAGCTAATTTGGGACTAGCTTAGATTTTTTTTGGAAGCATCTTGTCTGTATCCTAAGTGATCAAAAATTTCCAAAACATTTATTTAGTGTGTTAATGAAGAATAAACCAGATAGACAGTGTGGGTTCCAATGAACATTAAATACTGTAATGATGCTGTTGGTAATCATGTTAATTACTGCCTTACTAAAATATTACTGTTAATGAAATATTGACTTTAACACTTAGATTTAGGAATATACTAAATTTAAACTGAATTCTAGGCTTAAAATAAGAAAATCTGTCTGCTAACTGCTTTAAAAGACTTCACACAGAATAACCAAATACCTTTAATCAATCCAGCTTTTCTCATTTTTCTATATGTATAGTTTCCCTCCTCATGCTCCAAACCTTATCACAATACTTTGACATTGTAAGGAAACAAAGGCTCTTTTTTACTTGTTCATTAAATGCAATTAACTAATAAGCTAGCAATTTTTGTAGAGAAAGAACTTGCACAGGGGAAGCTTCCACAGATGGATATCTCAAAAATTTTAAGTCATGAGAAGTGAGAAATAAGAGCCTAGGAAAACAAACAAACGAAGGAACAAAACACATTCCTTGGTCTCCTGTATGCCTACAGTGAGATCTGTTTCTCAGAGGAATGTTTTAAAAAATCGGAATAGTGTTCAATAAATCAAGTGTGGGGCTAAATGATAAAACCAGAGGAAATATATAAATTGATGCTTTATAATAAGTACTCTCTGCCTTAAACATTGAAGCCAAGAGTCCTCTGGTGCAAAGGATATGTTACAATTAGAGATTCTCGATAAATATGTATGTGTAGAAGACCTATAAAGGCAAAGCTGAAATTGGGATATCTAACTTCTTAGTGTCTCATTTAGCAGTTTAAAGATTATCATATATCATAGAACGATAGGATATCTTCAGTTGGAAGGGAACTACACAGTTCATTAAGTCCAAGCTGCTATTCCTTGTATGACTACCTAAAATGAAACCACATGACTAAGGACCATCATCTAACTAAAATGTCTGCATCTAAAATCATAGAAAATAATTTTAAATAACATAACGTTGACATCTATGAAAGATAGCTGTGTCCTTGCATGTGTCCTATACAGGCCCCTACTCACTCGCACACACTCCATCACTCTTTCTACTGTCTTTGATGTTTCAATGTGGTTTGTTCTAAGATAAGATCAGACGGGTATTGCAGGGAGAATTGCCTGGATGCTCACATAATACATGTATTCCAGAGATGGGGAAACAGAGATGTTTGCAATTGAATTTGGTGCCTGCATAAGGATATAAAATGTTGCTACATACCTGACCAACTGGGAAAATTGATGTCACAAAAAAAAAGTGTTGCAGGCAGCTTCTGGGTGGATTTCACACCCCCTGGTAGGGATGTCTCATTCTGTTTTGTTTGTGTGACTAAAAAAACTAAGACCCATTCAAATATGTAGATAAAATCCTAAAGTAGCAACATAGAGGGTTTGTTGCCTGGTAATTGTGAATTTTGCAAGGCCAAAAACTGTAAACATGTATGTTTATAGATATAGATCATTGACCAAATCTGAGACTAAGTGAACCCAGCAACACCTGGACTTCTCTGAGAAGTTTGGATAGCAGGGAGATCTCACTGCAGCTTGGGACCACAACCTAATTATACTGTAATCTATTTTAATAGATGATAGACTTGTTGTTTAAATACTACATTGATGATATTTAGATATGGTATTAGCAAAAAATCTAATCATAGTCACACACGTAATCACTGTGTTCTACTTCTTATGCCTAGCTGAGAGCCTTCATTCAACTACTGTGTGACAATAGTTAAAAGAGAGATGTAAAATTCTTAGCAGTGCTTGAGAAATAAATCGTACTCCTGAGTAATATATAGGTTGAACTCCAGTCAAGGAAAATGTTCTTGGTAATGAAAAACATGGAGAAGAAGAAAAATTAAGTAAGTAATTTTGTTCTGTTGACACTGTATAAATCAAAATAGTAGGTTCCCCAAGACAAATGATTGATATACACAGACAATTGAACTGCATAGCAAACAAGAAAGGTGTCAGGTGCACTTAAGATTTAAAGTTATCTATTCCTGGAATTTAAAAGCATTAAAGCAGTAATCAAGGTACAGCTAAGCTATTGCTTTATTTGGGGGCATTCTTTCTCATAAGTTTATTGCTTTTGCCTTTAAAGAGTTGTTTTAGAAAAAAGACAAAATCATGTTATTCTTGCTTACTATTTGTGTATGTCTTCATAAGATCCTCCTTCCAAACAGTATTTGCAAAGGATACTCTATCCTCCTGATGGGATACTCTTGACTTAGTGAAGAGCTCTAACAGACATAGAATTTACATAGAAAACATGATTTGCTCTTATTGTGCTCTCCTTCCAACTTGAAATGGGCTAAACAAGATTTGTGGATGACACCAAACAAATTATGCAGACATCAAGAAGCTATTGTGAGAAGTCATTTCCTATAGAAGGATGTAGAAAGGGAAAGACTATTATTATTGCTCTGAAATTTACTCAAATTCTCACTAACTCAATATCACAGATATTAACAGACACAAAGGAGTGCTTAGGAGGAAAAGCACTACTTCAGGGTTTGTTTTTAAGTAAGTAATTTCACTTGTCTTTATTTGCCTAGACAGAAAAGGGGAGATAAAGATGACTATGCTCTTCATCAAGTACTTTAAGGTCTGCATATGAAAAAGATTGCCCAAACATTGTTTGTTTCAGGAAATACCAAATGTGCCTTGCTCTAGAAGAGATGGTGAAACATAAGCCCTGGTGACAAACTGTGGGTACCCTCCCCATACCTGAATAAGTGATCAGAATGGACTGCACAAATGAATCATAGGAAATAGCTGTCTCAGAGCACATGCAGTAAAAACCACAAAAACTTGAGTGTCTCCAACTTTTTAATTACAGATTGTTGGTTAATTGGTTCTCTTCTGAGTAAACTTTTCTTAATAGTACACATAACATAGAAGTAGTAGTACAACTATTTTCCAAGGCGTTCAATATTTTTAACAAGATTGTCAATTTTTCTAAATACGAAAATCAATTGCAACAATTTCAGTATTATTAGACAATTTCTATAAAATTCTGAAAATGCCATGATTTTACAAGTCATGCAATGCTGGAGGAGAGAACTATAAACAGTGGAAGGATTGCCTCACCAATACACATCTGTGACTGCCTGACCCCTGGATGGTGCACCTTGCTTGCATATGACTACTGTTATGCCAAAGAACTGTTTTACAGTTTAAGACTTTTACCCTGTTAGAGGATTTTATAATGTTAAATGTTTTTCTTTTGTTCTCCTATGTACCCTGTTGGAATTTTCCACTCACATGGCTTGTAACTCACTCTTTATTGCCTCCTGCTGGCAGCAGGGTAACAATCCCCTATATGGCATACCCCTGCCCCTGTCCCCTCAGTTTTGGGGGTTTATACCTTGTTTGGCAGGACCTTCCCAGACCCTTCCCCAAAACCTTTCTAGGTCACACCCCATTCCAGAACCCTTCCCCCTGACCCTATATAAGTTGTGTACAAGTTCAAATAAAGCGCTCTCTTCCCTGCACCTTCTTACCTCAACCGCTGGAGTGGTCTCCCTCATTCCATCCCCCTCGAACCCTCAGGACCTCAATCCAACATTTCACAGGCAAGGTAAGATAACAACAGAAGTGGACTTTCACAGCATGAAGGGGTTGATTTCTCAAGGTTGTTATGAAATCCAAGCGAGAAACGGACAAGGTAGAGTAAAGAAAGTCATATCTTGGAATGAACAATATGTCTGTTTGACTGTCTGAATGTTATGTTTTAGCTTCCTGCTTGGATACTTTAATGAAGTTTCACTGCATGCATACAGACTTACTGTGGCTCTGTTGATCAAAATTCATTTTTTTATACTAATGCTGTCTCTCTATATGTCACTTGCAGTTGGTATATATTGATTATACTGACAATGGTAATAAAAACTGAATTACACTGTGTATCAGATGAAAATGTGTATGATTTGTTATTCATGGTACCATTGTGATGTGTTCTACTGTATTTTCCCATGGATGCAAATACAAAACACACATCTTCACTCACAAAATTACTATCACTCTTGTGAGATATTTTTCAGCAAGGGTCCTTTCTGCTGATAGGGAAAGGCAGAACCATATACAGACATAGGCACACACAAACATACACACGTGTGTGTGTACATATATATATATACATGTGTATATATTTATATATATGTATACACACATATATATGGGAGGGGAAGGAACTTCTTCTTGTAAAGCATAGGAATAAGTTTTTAATAACAGAAATAACCCCACTGAAAGATACTACTGACTGCAATTGGTAAAAAATTACCTAAAACACCCCTAGTTCAATATATGTATACCGTTCCTGAAATTTCAGAGTTTTGATAAAGAGTTAGATAATACTGGGCCTGTTGTTAGTAGCCTCTCTTTGTTCTTGCTTTCCTGCACTGCAAAATGAAAGAATGAGTGTTTTCAGTCACTGCACCAAACACTGCAAAGATATTCATACAAACAGCATGTACCATTCACTTTCTTATGGTACAGAAGGGAATGAAGTAGTGAACAGTTTCAATTCCTTTTTATCAAGGAAGTAATTGGCTACTTCCCACATAACCCTGTCCTTCAATGAGGATGCTCTAGGAAAGTCAGTATCATCTTAGAATGAAGAACTGAGCTCAGAAACTGTGATAATATTGAGACCACACAGGAAAAGGTGCTGGGACATCTTTTGCTAGGTTGCTTTGGGAAACCCTCTGGAGAGGAAACATGAATCAGGATTCAGAGCATTCAGTCATAAACTCAACAACTTCATTGTGAGTTAGCAGAAGTCTTGGATTGAGAGTGTTTATCAAATATATTTACATCATTACATGATTATTCTAATGATTAAAAAAAAAAAACAAAAAAACCAGCTTCCATAACTAAGGAGTGCATAAAAGAATTATTTACCATCAGTTTTATCATATTCTTTAAGTTCAATAATAGATAGATAGATAGATAGATAGATAGATAGATAGATAGATAGATAGATAGATAGATAGATAGATAAAGCAGAAGCTGTACTTGTCTGTGATGTGGAGAGCCAGTTTACACACACTGAAACACTTTATTTAGTACATTTAATATTTTATTATTTTATATAAAAAAATATATATGAAATTCTATGGTATATGTGTTCCAAGTTCATTTCAACGTATCAGCCAATGCTCCGTGGCTGAGTAAACTTGCGTATACAATGATGATTTAATACTACTTCAATAAAATGCAACATTTTAGAAAGAGAACACTGTAGTTTTGTACCTTATTTTCCATGTTAGAATTTTGTCTTTTGATGTTATTTTGCTTTCAATAGAACTTATATCAGAAATCTCCCAAAACAGAAAATGTTGAAAGGAAGGTTAGCTATTTGCACATACAAATAGGAACCATATTCAATAACGGACACTATTTTGTCTGGCTCATTGATTAGCGATAAATATTCTGGGCCAAAACTAATTTCTCCTGAAGCTGAATGCAAAAGTACTATTATCTTTATCTCAGCGTGCTCCAACTATGTTCATTAAACTAAGAACACATACTTCATTTTCATCAACACCAATCACAGCAGCTCAAGCAAGATGTATTATGTGAAAAACAGACCTGTGAGGCATACAGCGTCCAGTAGGGCTACAGGAAGGACAATAAAATCCACTCATTTCAAGGCCCATCTGGGACATACATTTTATTCCTGCTATGTAGATTTGTGCTACAGATAAAACTAATGAACAAATTAGTATTAGGCAGCAAATTAAGCCCTGTACAACAGTACAATTCTTTCTTTCTCTACATCCTCTGACTATGTACAACCAAATAGTTTAATATCTTTTGGGATTCATTTACCCCTGAGTACTGCAGCTTATTTAAATTCCTCTGATTGAAAGAAATGACAGTGTTCTTGCTCCATTATGTATAGGTACTTGGTTCCCCAAGAGAATATGGGTCACCAGGAAGAGGACATATGTTCTAGAAAACGTAACTCAGAAGTCTATGAAACAGTGAACATTGCATTTTATGGTAGTGCTGAATTTCCCTCAAATATTGCCACAAGATCAAGTAAAGTGGTAGAATATTACACGAATGAGTCAGCAACCTGGAATCTGCGGTTGCCATACAAGTGAGCAGTCCTCTGGAGTAACACGAATTAATTCAATGAACACCAATAGCATTGTTCACATGAAGCACCAGGTTGTTGCATAGCTGGGACCCATTGCTACAACACTGTTTCATTCCTTTTATCAACATGCCAGAACTTAAGACCAGCAATGTTTGCTGAGCAATTTTCTGAATAGAATTCAGGAATGGAGACAAAAATTTATGAAGGGTTTGTTGTTTTTTTTTTTTAGAGATTAAATAATCATCATATATATATGGATTTTTGTCTTTAAACACACGATTGAAATTGCTTTTCTTTTACTGCAGTATCCTTCACTGAAAAAAACCCTTTCTAATTTACTGTGCTGTCATTCTCTGGTACAGGAATTCTAGGTTTATCTGAACAGATCCCACAGACAATTTACATTTATGATTGGATAACATTAATGAATCTTCAATGACTACTATTATAACTTGAGCTTAAAGGGTGGGATTTAGTTTTATGGGAAGTCTCCTACATGTAGTTCCCCCCCCACCCCGAACAGCTGGTAAAACCTAAAACACAATTAACTGAGTTTTTATAAGGCATTGGATGAATTCTGTTTTTCCATGTTTGACGTTGCACTTCAAGAGAGTAAGCAGAGGGAGTACAGAAAAAAGAAGTAGAAAGAACAAGTAATCTGTGAGAATAACTAATTCTTTGGTCTAAAGTAGCACCAACATGAATGAGGACAGAAGTCTTTACAGTAACAGTCTTCAAGTTTATCAAATAAGATGACAATCTTTTCACACCCATTTAAAAAATGAAACAAACAAGCAAGCAAACAAACAAGCAAAAACCCCACCAAAACCAACAAATATCCTAAAAGGCACTTATGGAATTTCCACCAGATATCAGAAAAGACACAGAGAAGAAATACAGTGCAACAGAGAGAAACACTGAACAGGCTGACTAGGAGGGCTGATGCATCTGTGTGGTCTGTTCAGGCTGTAGATTAGGGGTTAATCTAAATTTTTTATGGGAAAGGTGTGAAGAGCATGAGCACCTTAGGATGTTAGCATATATTTTCCCGTCATGCCTCCATTTCAAAAAATGTATATCAAAATAGTTATTTAAATGAATATATATATATCTCACATAGTCTTCAGACCAGCATTTTGCCCAAATGTTTGTTTAAATCCTTCTATGTTACACATCTGTGAATGTCCTGTTTTGGACCAAAATTCCAATTTGTTTTATATTCTCTATTCTAGTACTGTATGAGGGTCTTCCTGCAAGAATAACAACAATAAAATAAATATATTATCATAGTTACAGGATGAACTATTTTACCTCAGACATGCTCTGAAAGTACTGAGTTACAAAGTATTTTGCAGCAAGAAAATAATTTTCCCCATAGTTCTTACAGTTTGCCTGGCAACATAAGCCACAGTTCCATTAAACTCTGGTTTCAGAATCTCCAGTGTCAGCTATGGATGGCTATAGATCTGTTGTATTGAATCTTCAGACCAAAAATAAACAAACAAACCCAACCAAACAAAAACGAAACAAAAATTTAAAAAACACCACCAAAACCCAAAAAAATCCACCCCAACCTTTTGCCATTCATTTATGTAAAGTTCCTTTTGATACCTGATAATGGCAGTTTTATTGGCACACTGCTAATTGCTAATATTTACATCACCAGGGTTCAGGTGAAGTACTTAAATCCCTTTTTGTCCTGAGAAGACGATAGTATGAATTTCTCCATCCATGTTTAGATTCTCTCTTACTTTCGCAATATGTTCCAATATAAAAAAACTGACAACTCCGCCTGCCCTCCAAACAACAACAGAAAAACGGAACACCTTCGCCCCCCAAACCCCAACTAAAACCAATACTAAAACCAAAAGCTAATCAACCAGACCAAAACAAACAAACAAACAGCACCCCCAAAATCTAAGGAATCTGATATAGGTTTTACTTTCATGAGGAGATTCTTTCAATGCTTATTCAGGAACATGGATTCCAAACTTTTGCTACAATTACCAGGTGAGTGGTCACCTTGCTACACTAGAAAGCTGTAGTAAGAAAGGTATCACTGCTCATTAAGCATGGTGCACTGTCATAATAATGATGATCGATATAGCCAAAAGCATAAATCAGGGTAGTTCTAGGGGATGAATTTCAATACTAAGACAAAATTGAAACATTTACACTAAGTTGAATAATGGCTTATTTGGAAAAAACAGCAGGAATTAACCTATAACAAGTATTATTACCAAAGGAAAATGATGTGCCCAGAAATGGGTATAAATTAATTCAATACAGATGTATAAATTTTATGTGATGTATAATAGTTGGAGATCTACTAATGCTTTTTCATTCTGCTCAAGAGTGGAAAACAATTTTATCTCACTAAACATAACTTTCCCCAAACTTCAGAGTGCAACAGATATCCAATGGATGCCATATCCACAATATCAGTGATTTCTGCTGAAAATATGCAATATTTTAAAATGAGCAGTAGAGTTTTTAAGGGTATCTTTTTGTGGCTAAAGAAGATGGTAAAAAGAAGAATCTATGCAGTTTTGTCAGAATTCAAGGCATAATTTAATCTCTCCTTAATGGATTTGCTGATGGTGTTTTTCTTGTGTTGCTTTGCACTGTGTGAATTATCAGAAGCATGTCATGAAATTGCACGTCACTTTTTAATACTTGTATCTTTTTTCTACTGAGTGGCCTTGTGTAGTTATCATTTCAAGTTTTCAAACATCAAAATGAATTATTTTATTTGAAAGAGTCTCTTTGGGTGTTTGGGGCAGAGCAAATGTCTTCTTTCTCTGTACTTTTTTATTCCCTGCTACTTTCATTATTAGAACCTTTAGAAGAAGACCTGTAGGTCTGTCTTAAATCTGTGTAAAGATTTATTTGCTTTAGTTTGGCTGACAAATCACCAGAAATGCTGTGCAAAATGAAAGTCATAAAGTTGATGAAGAAAAGTGTGCAACTGTATTTAAATAATCAAAGCATATAATTTAGAATAAATATGCTGGAAAATGTTAAACTAACAAAATTCTTATGGAACTTGGTGTAATTCATAGAAAACTTAGTGCAAATGTTTCAATATGCAGTAACATGAGTTTTATCCTGGTATCAGAAATTATTTCCATCAAAATATTACACTACATCTGTTATTTGTGGAACTTACGGCTATCATAAAATTGAAGGTCCACAAAATACATAAGAAGTTTTATAAATCAGCCTTAAAATGTAACTTAAAATCAACTGCATAAACAGAAGCCAACATTTATATTCTACGAATAGAAAGGTCTGAAAAAACATGACTCTGCAGACATTGTTTCATAACTTGATTACCAAAATATTTGAATAATACTGGACTGTACCACAATTTACTTTTCCTTCTTCCTGCTCCATTCAATGCAGTTTAAAATATCGTAAGAACACAGACTCTCTAAAAAAATTCCAGTTGCTGGAGAGTCACTGTATTTTTGATGTGATTATGTTCGTGGACTGGAACTTATGTTGTGACTCTTGGAGGAATTGCAGTTGCAAGTAGTTTTTTTTCCAGCTGAATAGGTATTCATACATAAAAGAGCTCTAACCTGCTTTATAAATGACTTAACTAACCTGAGGATGAAAATAAGTTGGGGGGGAAGGAAAAAAAAGATGCAGTAATCTTTGTTGATACCAACAGACATTTTTGGAAAACACATTTTCTAAACCACTTAGGGGTTCAGTCAAAACCATAATTCACTTTATGAAGATTTTCCTAAACAGTGTATATCTTTACTGCGTAGTTAATTCTAGATGTTATTTATCTGTTATCCCTTTAGATCTGAACAAAGGAGCTCTGAGCAGGATTTAAAAGGGCTTTAAATCTCATCCTGTTTACCAAGGTTAAGACCTAAGATGGAACACAGGCTGCATTAAGACTCAGAATGTTACACTAGTGGTAAGATGTAAGTGAAGTAACAAGTGTTCTGAATAATACCCTGTTTGTTTTTCCATATTGTCCATGAAAAACAGACATAATCTCCCACACAGAAGGGGAGGAGAGTCATACACATAAGAATGCTCATGCTGTACCTCCTCAGACACAGAAAGAAACAGGATCTCACATATGATCTGGAAGTACTTTCACTGAGTTTATTGATGCCTAAGGATTTTATGGTGTACTTTATAGATTTTCATAAAGATACGTAGAGTTGAATAAGTTTTCTCATATTTTAGGTGGTCTTTAGAAGTTACTGAACACTTCCTCACATATTCTTGAAATTCAACACACATTATCAAGGACCTGCTGTTTTGAAGAACACCTGCAAGAACTCCGATACAGTAAGATAGCTTGTAGTCAAAGCAGGGGAGTCAGCTCAGAGCCCTTGCAGAGGCTCCAAGGGGCAGTTCTGAGGAGTTCTGAGGGTGGGCACCAGGGGGAAATGGTATCACAAGTTGGTTATAATTATCAAATATGTTAATTGCTGAAAATTATAAAAACTGTAACATTTGGCTGATACACATGTGCGTACTTTTGTTATGCGCCTTAGAAGTTTCTAATAAAGGGACTACTTTATCTATCTATCTCCACTAATGTTGTTTTGAAAGCCTTTTGCAGCTTTTGAGCATCATTATGATAGTTCTAGTGACAGTCTAACATACACCAAGTATCAGTGCAGCGATAATATGAAAGCTGGAAGCACTGGGAAACACAAATGCAAAGAAACTTTCTTCTCTGTCTTGGCACTTTCTGGACTTTGGAAAATATTTCCAACCCTCAAAGGAGCAGTGTTCCAACAAAATATGTTATTATACTTAAGAGCAAGTGCTGTGATAGCACTTAGCAACTGTGCAGCTTTTTTCTAGGTGTCTGTTAAACTTATGTCAGGAAAGATATCAGTTATGCCCATGAAAAAGAACATACAAATCAAATGACAACATGTTAGTATGATACAAAACTGCTGTTATCTGAGCTAAGACTACAGTCTACTCTATGCCTGGAAAGAATTGGATATGTCTAGAAGCAGGGACAGGCTCATTCCAAATGATTAGGCAATGTTAGTTTTCCTCTCAATGGAACTTTTCAGTATAACTGCATATTCTTCATTATAACTTTTAGGGATTAGAATTAATTCCTCTTTCTGTGTCAGCATTGCAATCTGCCTCTGGCATGGCAGCAAAGTTGCTTCTGTTCAATGCACCTCTGCTACAGAAAATATGTCCGAACATGTACAACTGACCCCTGCATCTGTGCTCTATCCCATGCTTGGTTCAGTGATGAATTTCAGCATTAGAATTCAGAAATATGCTTGTGTGTGTTTAGTCACACTGTTACATGTCCATGCACTTGAAAAGATGCAACATGAATTTCAAAACAAATATGAAGACCATGATATAAGGAGGATATTGTTTAAATCTGGATGCAACAATTATTCTTAATTTCAAATACTTCAAGAGAATAAATAACAGTTCTGAGCTGCAGAAGATAGAAAACATAAAAATATATTCCATATATCCTGTGAAATGACCACTAACTTTCTAAAATGGGTCGTATCAGATTAACAATTTTTTTTTACAAAAATAAACATAACATTGATTTAAATAATATTTTCTTCTTTTATGTTTCTTTATTTCTCTCATAACATAATTTTTTTCATTTGTTCCAGTAGCTAACACAGTAATAAAAAAGTAATTTTTTTGGTTGGTTTTTTCCTTTTTTTCCCCCTTTAAGTTATTTAGATAAACCTTGTCTATTATTTTGAAGATAGATAAATAAATGTGAAAAAAAAAGAGATTAAATAGAATGCATTTGCATTTATGCACTCATTCATAAAGATGAGATATCTAATATGAGAGGAAGATATTTTTAATTATATCTTGTTACTTAGATAGGCAAGCTTTTGCCTTGCTGTCAGAAAGTAACTGTACACAGACACTATGACATATTCTTTTTCAAATGGAAGACTCTTGAACTCTCGACTACGGGCTGCAGTGTAAAATCTATTCTAAGAAGGGCAACTGTTCTGATCCCAGTAAATATAGCTTTAAAAAAGGTTTGAAAACCCAGATGACTCAGGAGATTAGTAACAGACTGTAGAGCCTTTTCACTTCTAAGTCATTAGTTCAAGTGCAGCCGTGGCTTGGCAGAGTTTGAATCACTGCCCTTTGATGGCAGTTAGAAAGAGTGTATGAAGAATAATCTAGTTTTTGTTCTTGTTTTGTTTTAGAGGACATCTCTTTTACAAAATCCTTATTATTAAATATCCAATAGAAGCCTATTAAACTAAATGGTTTCTCTGTTTGAAGCCCTGGTTGTATGTTGGGAAACAAGCCTTTTTACTTCGAGATTTTTTTTTTTAACCTGAATCCCTGTGTCAAAGGCAGTAGCATCTGCATACAGAGTAGACAAATGTCAGCAAATCTCTTTGCTCTGATTTAGTGACTGTAAAAGGTAGACAAGGCTTCTTCTGTCTCCATTATTTGACTTTTCTGTTCATTTATATCCTAAACTCATCAAGGCACAGAATATTTTTCCTGATGCTCTACATGGATCAGAGCAGGGAATATTTACCTACGAATAATATTTATGGCAATGGGATTCTTAGTTACCATAGCTGCATTCCCCTGAAATGCAAAAAATAATCCTGAAAGAACATAGACTATATTTGATATCCAACTACGTAAGTCTTATTTTTAGTAAATGTGTGAAATAAGTTTCTTGTATATTCTTCTTTGTATATACAAGTTTGCATCTTCTTTGTACTTTAATGTGCAGATAAAGAGAAAAGGTTCCATTTATTTAACGTCCTTGTTTTTCTTAGCTCTATTGTGTCAGTGCATATTTTACTTAACACATATTTCTACATGCCTGTCACTAATATTTACCTTGTTCAGCCTAAGTGAAAATTTTGCAAATTGTCCCTGTCTGAAAAGCTTATAAGTGTAACCTGTTCTTCCCACCACACTCCCGCCCCACCCCCCCTTGAATAAATGTAAGAAACCAGGTATAGTATACTTCATAGTTTTCTTGAGTATAAATTGCTAAAAGTGTATGTACATTAAAACAACAACAACAACAAAAACCCATCAACAAAAAAATAATCACAATCCTAAAAATCCTTTCTAATATTACCTGGTGAAGTAATTGCAGAAAACTGATCAACCAAATAAACCTAATCAGAAAAAGGCATGGTGCATTATCTTGACGATGAATATTAGTTTTATATACAATTGAAGATAACTGTAACAAGCCACTTATGAATTGCGCAAGAGCACTGAAAGCAGAGGCACATTTCACTCTCTATGAGAAAAGTAAATGGGGGTGATAAGATTTTGCTAGGCTTTATGTTCTTGGGGTGGGGGGGCGGGTGTTGTTTGGTTTTAGGATTTCTTTTAGTTGGGGAGAAGGGTTGATTTTTTTTTTTTTTTTTTTTTTTTTTTTTACGATAGAGAGGTGTATCTGTGCATGTGAAAAAGAGAAAACAAGTATGGAAGCATCATTGAAAAAGTTACAAAGAAACAAAAAGCCAAACACCTCCTGAAGAGGAACTGAGAATGTGACTTAGGAAAGTTCAGAACCAGGGAGTTTTTTCTGTAAAAGTTGAGAATAAATGTGGAGCTTTAAATAAGGGAACCTATTTGTCATTTGACTTGTCAACATTCAGGCAATTGGAGCTTTAGAAATTGTCCCATACTCTTTTAACACTTATTATTCATGAAATGGATAAATTATGAGGGAAAATCTTCAGTTTCTCAGTGTCAGGGAGGACAATGTTTTATTGTAATTTTCAAGGGAATCATGGGCTCCTAAGATTCAAAACAGGCTCTGCATAATTTATGTGTCAGATATGACTATGAAGCACAGGCTGAGGAAGGCAGAGGAAAACATTTACAAGAATTTTTGGCTTAAAAATGTTCCTTATTAATGTGGCTACTGAATGACTGAATTTCACCATGCTGAAGGAGATATGAGATAAACTGAAGTATTCTCTGTGCAGCTGCTAAGGTTTTCTGTTTCTTCTTCATAGTGAGATCACACACAAAAAGTTAAACTATTTTTTACTTTGTTACATATAGTGAAATGAAACACAGCTTTCTTTATTCTTTTCTTGTTTCAGTCACGTACTTTCAAATTATTTAAAGAGAAGGGATGTTGAACTTGATAGAAGCCATCTTAATAACAAAACAAAAGCTGCATTGACACTGACATATTTTAAAATAAAAAATAAAATAAAAAGAAACAGCTAAAAGGTCAACTTGCTTTATTTGAGCAGCAAAACAATGAATGACTTTATACTTGAGCTCAGTGGTTCCTTTGGTCTTTAAAGTGTCACTCTCTCTGGGCATATTCTGGATCTCTTTGGAACATTTTGTATTAAAAAAAATAATTCTGAACGTTCTCTAGTACAGCTGCTTACATCCAATCAAAAGTATATTACAAGGTATACTTTCCAAATGAGTACAGTTAACAATAAGAAAGTTGGCCAAAGGTAATGGTTCATGGAGTTTGAAGACTGCCAGAGACTGGAGCCAAAAGTTGGTGAGAGCTAAAAATGCATCACAGAAAGAATAGATAGAAGAAACTAGTATGAAAGGGTAGATTTAGGTTTGACATATGATTTAGAAAAGACCTGAGACAAGGAGATCTGTAGTTTCTCAGCAATTTCTTTATTATACTTCTGAAAATTTATGCCTGGATCTCAGAATTTGCTGACCTTTTACTGCTCACCAAAATAAAAATAACAATCCAGCACTTCTACATAACTCTTGTTATATGAGCCTAGCACAAAAAACTACAAACAAACAAACAAAAAAACCCAAACAAAAAACAGAACAAACAAAAAACCAAACCAAAACAAACCCAAACCCCCTAACTGTCTAGATGACCTCACAATTAAGTTGATGCAGATCTACCAAATCTGCTTCTACACCCTCCTTTACACAGGTCAGTGACATACAGCTAATACATTCGCAAGGTTAAAAGGTGTGTATCCAGTTAAAAGACCAGAAGTTACGGAAGACAGGAATAGAAACAGAAGTCTAGAAAAACATAAAAATAGCATGAAGCACAGATATAAGCATATGAAAATGTAATCATATACAGTAAGGTGAATTTAGGACTGCTTCAAACAGAACTGTAAGCATCTTATTATTTGCTCTTTCTAGCAAGGAACTGTATTACATGTAAACAACAGAGTTTAGTATGAATTAAATCAGTTAGCATGAGGTAAATTCCAGTTATAAATGACACAGAGCTACTAATGAGGTAGATAAAATGAATGCAAATACTGAAGTACTTTTCTTCTTTGCTATTACAATATTTTAATGGAATTTTATTGTGAAGATACACTAAACTAGGAGGCACACTCCCTGAGTGATAGAAGACTGTGGATAGACTAGAGAGCTGGGTGGTCACCAGCAAGGGCCAGTGCTGGATTCTCCACTTGGGATAGAATAATCCTGGTTACGTGTACAATTTGGGGAATGAGAGACTGGGGAGTAGCCCTGCAGAAAAAAGTGAGGGATCCTGGTAAATAGAAGTTGAATATGAGTCAGCAGTGGTCTGGCAGCCAAAAAGGCCAACTGTGTGCTGGTGGGCATCAGGAAAAGCATAACCAGCCACTCAGGGGAGGTGATTCTGCTCTACACTGTGCTGGTGTGGCCAGTAGTTGTGGGCTCATCAGTACATGAAGGGCATCAAACTATTAGTGTATACCCAGAAGAGGGTGATCTAGACCTTGAGGCCAAGGCATAAGAGAGCAGCTGATGTCATTTGGTTTGTTCATCTTGGAGAGAAGGTTGAGGGTTGCCCTCATAGGAGTCTACAGCTCCTGTGGAGTCTAAGGGCAATGGAGGAAGACATGCTGGTCTCCTCTCTTTGGTGACCAGCAGCAGGACATGATGAAACAATGAAGGGTAAGTTCACATTGGATAATAGAGAAATAGCCTCACAGAAAGGGTGATCAGTTGCTGGGACAGGCTTCCCAGGGAAGTGGTCACAGCACCAAGCCTGTTGGAGTCCCAAGTGTCTGGATGGCACTCAGTCATATGGTTTGGTTTGAGATAGTCCTACAAGGAGCGGGATTACAAATCTCCCTTCCAAGTTGAGATATTCTGTGAGTCGATGATTTTATATTGTGTGGACTCAAAAATCCCATTGTCTATTCTTTATTTATCCTGTTAATTTTGTGGTAGTATGTGAATAGAACTTAACTCCACTGCCAGAAAAAAAAAAAAAAAAAAAAAAAAACAA
>JAWWEU010000091.1:42088749-42106307 GCA_035583155.1 Acropternis orthonyx
ATCCGAATACTAAACCACTCATCACTTCTGGGGTGATCCAGCCAATTTTTTACCCACTGAGTGGTCTACCCAGCAAATTTATGTCTCTCCGTTTTAGAAATATAGATGTTGTGTCAAATACTTTGCACAATTCCTGGTGTTTCTTTTTTCAGTGCAGTCACAATGGACACATTTCCTTCCTCATTATATAGCAGAAGTTATACCTTGTCTCTTTGGTGTAATTTTGGTGATTATGATAATAAGAAATTATTTTTCTTTTATCATTCAAAGAATGAAGGATCTACCTTTACAGATATAGTTTCTGGTTTTCATTTTTCACATGACCACAAGGTGTATTTCCTCATCCACAGCTTTAGAGCCATTCTTTCTCTCAAATATATGATTATCTAGCTAATCAATCAAAGAGAGATAAAGTGTGAATTAGTTTGTATTTATAGAATTTTAATTAATTATTAGTATCTTATTTTCTAATCTCTTAGTAAGAATGTTAAAATTAAATATGACTATTGAACATGTTACTGATGACAACTATTACAGATATTTAATATTATTTTTCAAGATTTTGTTATGCACTAAGTAATGAACCAGTGTGAAATATGTGTGTTCTGCCTTCTGTACAGTTTCTGCCTCACTTTAGTGCCACATCAAATTATATAAGTCTTGCCATTGAAACCTACTGGAGTTCACCCTCTGCTATGAAAAATCCAAGTTTCCCACAAACCAGCAAAAGGATTCCAGGCAAATTAGGAGGCAACTTCCTTTGGTCTTTAGTACTGCCAGAGCATTTAACTATAGTTTCATTGAAATAATAAAACAGTTCATAGTCTTGTGTTCTAAGTCATGGGGAGATTTTTAATTTAAAATATTTTGCTGATGTAAATCACATTTTCTACAAAATATTTTTGACTGCTATCTATGTGTGTTTATTTTCTGTTCCCACTACAAGGGTAAGAGGACCTCTTTAGACATCAAAAGTTCTGTCAAAGACAGGTTATTAATGGCTGTTGATGCTTACACCTTCACAAAATAGATAAAACAGACACTGCTTTTGCAGCATGGAAAATCGTTTCCTCATTTACTTTACAAGTTGACTTATAATATAAACTTTAAATCACAACCACTTGGCCAAGATTCACAAACCTTTTTAATTACCCGTCATCACAAGCCCAAAGCAAAGAACAAATTATCTGCACAATCTTCCAATATATAGACCATGTGGAAATCTATATTTAAATTTCATTAATGTCTCTGACAGTTGCGTCATATTTAAAAGAAGACTCTTTTAATCTACTCCAAGTTGAATCTTACCACTCTGAGCAAATGACAACCAAACCAATTTTAATTACCTTTGTGGGGAATAAGCTATGACTAAGGTAATTATATGAGTCTACTGAGCCCATATTATTAACACTAAATTACATTAATACCTTCTATGATTAAACAGGAATAATAGTTATATTAATTATAATTTTTTTAGACTTAAAAAAAGGAAGAAGTAATCTTATTTTAAAAAAGTCTTAGCCCTTTTTTATGTTATACTGTGGTGCTCCAAACCCACAGCATTTACATAGACATGGTATGCAAATAGCCTAAGTACAGAATGTGAACAGTTCATGATTTAGGATCCATGTCCCATATAATTAATATAACACTTCAAATCCCTCTAAATTCAAGTTCTGAGTATGCATACATTAACATGAGCTAATATGAAATTATTGTTTAGGCAAGATTACACATAGGTTAGTGAAAATTTAGATAGCTAAGATAATGAAAAGAGGTAAGTAACATACTGTGAATTGCTAACAGAAAGAAATGAAACACAAACAAAAGGGAAATAGCTAAAGAATCTGATCATCACCTGTCAGATTGAAGAGAATTTTAATACAGATCAGCCGGAAGGTATTTGAATCAGTTCCCTTGGAAAAATCATGGTCATACTTTCATTTTTAAAATTGGGTTATTTTTTGTGGTTTTAACACATGCTTTGAGACATTTCCTTCATGTTTTTCTGCTGACTGTACATAAAGTAAGTTAAACTAAATCCTTAACTATGCATGGGATACGTGCAATGAAAAGCTATCCAGAAAGAACAACAGCCATTTAAATATTTAAATGGAACATGATCTGAAAAATATATTTCTGTATTTCTTTTAGGTAAAAGATAGAGATACTGAAACCTTGATGTTTCAAAGAAGCTGCAAAATCTCTGGACTGTGTTAATGTCTTGACAGTCGCTATGGTCTCATAACTTTTTTTTAAAAAAGTGATTTTATAATTTTTCTTTTTTTTTTTTTTCTTAATTTCACTTTGACTATAATTTTTATGTTTTTCAGACTTTGGTGTTTTGAGTTTTTTTCAAGATATGCTGACCAATAGGACAATCTTAGATGTGATTGACACTTTATTAAACAGTAATTTCTGAATATATAATAAGATCCTGAACTAATTTTCAGTCAACATAATGTCAATTTACCTCAAGATCAAATCTGTTCTCAAGTGTTAATCTGTAATAAGTAAGAATTAACCTAGAATAAAAGTATGATAACTCCAAGATATATGAACTGTCAGTTTGCACTGAATTAAAACAAAATTGCAATAAAGTTTATTACACTGAAACTGTTCACTAAGGAGTCGTGTCTTTGGAGTTGTTGGTGATAAAGGACAGTTTGATGTGATGAAGTAACTGGAAATCATGGAATATAACTCTTATAATTTCTGAACAAGTAATTTTTAGACAGTTAAGACTATAGTTTGACTTACAGTAAACTCTCGTCTAGTCACTTAAGATTTTTTCCTTATTTCAGAAAAGAATAAACAAATAAGGTGATGTTCCTGTTTTTGAGGATTAGTTAAAATTTAGTTACAACAAATGGGGATAATGTGGGAAAGTTAGGTAGCAATTTGCAAAGTAACATGGAAGTCTAAGATTTATCTTTTAAATACATTACCCAGTTGTTTGATCTGAGATATTTTTGACCCCAAACCAACTGTAATGATTATCATATTTGCAGTACCATTCTGACTACAAGAATTTCTTTCCAAATATTATGGCAACAAATAGATTAATAAACATTTGTATTTTCAAAATTATTTCATTACTTTTTTTTTCCTTTTCTTTTTTTTTCCCAGTTAACTAAAAATAACTGAGACCTCCATGGAAAAAAGTATTTATTGATCTTTTTATCTAGACATTAAGTAACATTTTCCATGTGGGTTGAGGAGCAAGTATGCAAAGATAAATTTCTGTTAATGTTGTTCCAGAAAGCTGATTACAATTATCTGGAATGATGTCTAGCTCTTTAGCTAGAGACAATCTTCATTTTCCTAAAAATCACCAATTACTCTTTTGAACAAACAATGTGTAAAATCTTCAGTGAAAAAAAAAAAAAAAAAAACCACAAAACAAAACCAACCAAAAAAAAAATCAACATACCTAATTTAACTTTTGTTTGACAAACTGTGTCTTCTAACTGTAAATTTCCATAAGCACAGGGCAGAGATACATCAATATATTATTTCAGGAGTGGCATAAGAGGCACAATCTTTTCTTGATGACTGGCCAGGTTCTCAAAACTCCTTTTTGCACTGAAAGGTATGACAAACAATGGGCTTTCATTCCTTTAAACCTAGAAAACTGCATGCTGCCATAACTTCTGCACAGCAATATGAAATTCTTTGCTCATGCAAAGACATTTCATTTTAGCAGCTGATTATTATAGATGTGATTAGTGTCCCTTTCAATATATTTAAACTGAAAACAGAAGTTCATACACAACTGTTGCTGTTGTTACTCACAATCATAAAATTTGATGTGCAAGAACAACAACAAACATATGAAACATATATAAAGGTTTAGTAAAATCTGTGAATCATAAACTGTAATATTTACTCCCTTTTTCTTCTTCTACAAAGTTATAGCACTTCCCACATTATAAAGAGCATAACATCTTTTTGGGAAACATTTACACCATGTAACAGGATTGTCTATTTAATGTAAAAGATATAGACTCACAAATCTCAAAATCTTTCAGTGATTATATCAGGAAATTAGATGCCTCTGAGGATCCTCATTTCTTGATTTTAAATATTGTATGACAAATGGACTCTAATGTGAAGCACTGATGGCTCTCAACAATACTGAATCATCTAAAGATTAATCCATATGAAGAGCAGCTGAGGTCACTTGTTTTGTTCAAGCTGGAGAAGAGGAGACTGAGGGAAGACCTCATTGCAGTGTACAATTTCCCTGTGAGGGGAAGAAGAAGAGCAGGCACTGATCTCTGCTCTCTGGTGACCATGACAGGACCCATGGGAGCAGCCTAAAGTTGTGTCAGGGGAGGTTTAGGTTGGATATAAGGAAAAGGTTCTTCACTGAAACTGTGGTTTGGCCGTGAACAGACTCCCCAGGTAAGCGGTCACAGCACCAAACCTGTCAGAGTTCAAGCACATACTTGATACTCTCAGGCACATGGTGTGCCTCTTGGGGTTGGTCCTGTGCAAGGCTAAGGGTTGGACTCAATGATCCTTATGAGTCCCTTCCAACTCACCATATTCTGTGATATTCTGTGATTCTGTGATAGATACAGATAATGCAACATTTGCAATGGAGACCTTCTCATCAGAAATCAGAAGTTTAGCAAGAAAGCAAAGGGATTCTAGGATGACAAGGTTAGGGCCTGGATGTCCCAGCTAACGTGCCATTATTATTGCTCTATTATTTTCCCAGCAGTCTAAGAGAACTCAAAAGGCTGGAAAAGTGGGAAGGCTCTTTCAAAACATTTGGACTGTGCATTTTTAGAAGTGTAAAAGTCAAAACAGAAAAATGTTATATCAAATATATGTTGTTGACTAGATGAACCCTGAGGGCACATTTTTAAGGTTCTGTATCTTTGGAAGTCTTAATTGAGGGTGTAAGTCAAGTATACATCAGGAACAAATAAAGGTCTTAAATATTATTCTATCATTAATTTACCTAAAGCAAGTTTCTGGTTTCAGTCTAACTTTCAGTTGATGGACATCAGTACTACAGATATTGCCTTGAAAATTGACATCTTAGTTCAAATCATCATTGCAGAGAAGAAAATTACATGAGCCATGTTTCTTCAACTGCTTAGAAATAGACCCTAAGATTTTTTTGATTTTTTTTTCCTTCCAAGGAAGTTAATCACTCCTTCCACTTCCACAACTAATGAAATGTTCTTTGGTTTCAACTAGAAGGATTGTCATATATTTTCTTCAATAATATATAAACAACTAAAAGGAAAAGTTTATATAGAATGAGTTATTAGTCACTTTATATTTTGGAAAAAATCATTCTTTAATATGGTTATTTAAAGCCAAGCTGAGTTCAGGTTATAACTTATCTAGCCTTTGTCTAATTATGATAAAAATACAAAGGCTGACTTTTATGTGACTTTCAAACTTTCATATTGAGATTCCTGGGCAGCCTTGACCAATTTCAACTGAGATCTCTCTTAGTTTTAATACTTTTATTTTATCTTTTAGTTTCTTTTATCTTTACAGCACAATCTCATGAGTTTATATAATTATCTCTTTACATTAGTTTATATCTCTTTGGAGATGTGTATCACTGTAGGTATTATTCTCAGTAACATAATGAGAAAAATATTTGTAGATTGTCAGGATACAGTCATTAAATTATTTTTCCATATAAATACATTTCATAAATATAAACATATTGACCTACCTGAATGTTGGGTCTTTGCTTATGATGCTTTAAGTAATTCAACTGATATGTATAATTGACCAAAACACATATACAAGAGGATAATACATGATGGCAGTTAGATATATGTGTACCGCTACCATTCTCTTCTAGCAATTATGTGCCATATTTTGCAATCTTCAAAACATAAACACAAGGTAACCTTGAATTCTGACAACTCACAGACATGTACCTGACTTAAGCCAGCCTCACTTAAGTCCATGGTCTACTCCCAAGGGCCGATTTGTGCTTCAAATTTATGAATTTATGATATCAAGAAAGGAACTTGATCCTCAGAAACTCTTGCAAAAATCTTCAGCCTGGACGGTTTTAGGTGCACAGCTGTGGCACAGAGGGTCTCAGGGTCCTGCCTGCCCATTGGTAGCTGCCTTGGGAAAGTCCTGAGGGTCTCATTGCTACCCAGGGCTACCACAACACAATGCTCAGCACAGCATCTCCTCTCTCTACAAAAATGGAAATTCCCAGCACTGACTGTCTTTGGCATGACCTTCCCTTAACTTAGCTGGTTGTCAGAGACACTACCTATTACATGTCGTCTCCTTCCCAGACTTATTCTTCTTTAACTAAAGGAGTTAGAAGTAGATGCAGAGACTGGCCAGCAAGTGACTGAATATTTTGACAGTTTAGCAAAATGTTTTGTAGTTTGTAAGGAGCAACAGATGACGGGAGATTTCTCCCATCTCCTCTCACACTTATTCAAATAAATTGATGGTTTTATACTGCTGCCAATCCAGCTGTGATATGATTTATCACCTATATAGAAAAAGAGAGGATATTTTACACCTTTTTATGTGGTCTTTACAGTCATCCTAGACTAGGAAAAAAATGCATTCATTTGCAACGATATTTATTTTTTCCCTTATGCTTCCTGCTCAAAAAAAAAAAAAAAATTCAATAAGTGAATCAAAATGTAGAAAGCACTAATTTGTATATAAGGCACTCTAGCTAGCATGTTATATTATTTTATATCTGAGTACTAGAGTATGCACAATTATTAGTATTCAATACAGAAAAATTGCCATAGTTCAGTTTAAAAAGAATTTCATTTAGTAAATACACAGTATTTACCATGTAAAATATATATCTGCATACTAATTCTTGCATAAACAGAAGCATATATATGTGTATTAATAGATATACTAATATACACATATTTATGAGGGATAATTTTGACATTAAAATGTTTTCTCTATTTGACATTTGAAGTTTTGAACAACAGATGACTGAAAAAAATTTATTTGGATCAGCCAAAATCTAGTAATTTTTAAATTAATACAGATGTAAATCAGGATTGATGTTAACAAAAAAAAGTCTATTCACCTCTTAAATTTCTGTAAGATTATGTATTCCATTCTGACATATGATTCATTAAATTCAGTAACCAAATAGCCATAGCTCACAGCTTAATTAAAATGCAAAATATATATTAACTCTTATTTTATGATCTCCAGTGGGAGTAACTGCTACCTAATTTCTAATTTTCTTGGGTTTTTTTTTGTTTGTCTGTTTGTGGGTTTTTTATTTGTTTGGTTGGGGTTTTTTTAATCCCACTCATAAGGCAGCAGTATAACTCACTAATGCCTAAATAATTTTATCTTTTAAGTTTCACAGGCTTGTTTTCTACGACTTTGATTGCAAACCTGTAGTTATGGTTTACCTATCCTCCCTGACAAATAACATATAATTAGAAAGAACTTAGAAAGCAGCAGTAAGATTTAAGAATACCAATTTTTTTGGTTTCAATCTGCAGGAGACTATGACTTCATTCAGAAATTTTAAGACTATCAAGTGTTTAAAGCAGTAGAATAACATCATAACAACAATATTAAGACATATTTCTTGGTTGGTTAGTTCTATTATCTGGCATCAACATGCTCATCATCTGTTTACTGAGTAAATATTTGGACATGTTACTGCATAGTTAGTCTAGACATTTCTGAACAATTGGTGGTTACCTAAAGATGTAAACAAACTACAGAACAGCTAGACACCCTAATGACATACTTCATGATCCATGCCATTCCCAAATGTTCCATGCCAACCAAACAGATCTAAAGGAGTGATTTACAAAGGAAGCTAGTAAACTCAGAGAGTTCCCAACTGTCAATGTAATCACCTTTCATGTAGTCTTAATAAAAGGAAAGTCACACTGATTTGAGCTTTATTTCAAGGGCTTTTGCCGACATAGAGAGGGAAAGAGTCAGTTGTAATCATCACGTAAAAAGAAGAGAATTCTTTGACCCTTAATTTGGGGAGTTTTCCTCAACTCTTGGTGTTTGATTCATTTGTCAGCACCCCAGGAAAGTCTTTGTGAGACCCTTGTGCCCGGCAATTGTCTCAGTGTCCCTTTATGAGAACCTCTTTTTGAACAATCCTGTTGGACTGGAGGGCAATTCAACCGATTTATTCAGAGAACTACACCAACAACATTAGATTTCTCAGGGGGTCTTCAGCTTTATTTGGGTGTGTTACCCAAACCAATGACTGCTTGAATCCCTGAAGGACTTACACGGTTTATGGAATAACACTATTTATTAATATAAAATTGTGAGAGATTAAGCCTTGAAGGTTGCTGGTGATAGTATCTGACTGCAAAAACATATTCAAAGCAATACACAGACAAGCTCTAATCCCCAGTAAAGGTATTTAGCATGCATAGAGCATGGTTCTTATCCAATAGGTGTCCTTATGGGGAGAGGAGAGGTTCAGCCTATCAACTAATCCCAGCAGTTACAGTGGAGCCTTCTCTAAGTTTTAGCCCATTCTCAATTTACTTTTAAGCTATTTCTTTATGTTTAGGTTAAGCTTGAGTGACTTTAGTCATAAATACTTTTGTTACTTTTATCAGCATAAAATTCTCTTGCTTTGTTTTTAAAGGTAAAGCCAAAAATATAGAGTGGAAGCCCAGTGTAGAATGGTCATATGTTGGAGGTGGGTAACTTTCGGATGGAGGTGTGCGTTGATATTGTAATTAAGCTTTGATGAATCAAGTTCATCCTAGGAGAGAGATTTTGCTACAATTGTTGGCTCAGCAGTAGAATATCTTCTCCCATTTCCCTTGGGTGACAGGTGCTGTGCAGTTTATCATTTGCAAAGTACCATTGAGTTCCCCTCCCTGCAAGGATTTCTACAGAACCTGGGTGTGGTGTCTCCACTCTGCTCCACCCTCTGTTCCATCCCTCTTGGCAGGTGCTTACTGTTGTGTGGGGAATCATCATGGAGCTGCCAACCACATTCCCTCCAGGAAGCAGCAGCTGTATTTTATCCTATAATTTCTGTACCATTATAACTTCTGTTAGGATGTGATTATAACTTCTCAGGTTCCTCTAACTTTACTCCCACATATCTTACCATAAGATTCCTAGCCATCATTCCACAGTAATGGTCTTTCTAATCTGAGACATACTATCTTGTTTTTTTGTTTGTTTGGGTTTTTTTTCTTCTCTTCAACACTTTTTCTTGTGACTTCTGTCACAGACCTACTCCTCTGCTGATTCCATCTTAGCTTCACATGCTAATTTTGTGTCTACTGGCAATGTGGACTCTGCTACTTTTGCCTTTCCATAATGTGATTGACCCCAAACCTCTGAGCAAAACAAAGTTTAGAAACAAAAAAACAACAACCAAGTCTCAAGGACTTGACTACTATAATGTTCCTAAATGATCAAAACTCTAAAAATTGTTTAGATTCGTATGTGGCAAAACACACCTTATTTGTAAGACCCACAACAAGACTAGGGCAGTCAGGGAAAACTGGCTGTATTGTGTTTGCACAACAAGGTTTTGGTAGTGGCAGAGACTGCTGGGGTGGCTTCTGTGAGAAGCTGCTGGAAGTTTCCCACGTGTCCAACACAGCCAGTGCTAGCTAACTCCAAGAAGGGCCCACCACTGGCCAAAGCCAAGCCAATCACTGATGGTAGTAACACCACTGTGATGAAATATTTAAGATAGAAAGTAAAGAAGTTATTGCACAGAAGAAAATGTTTCCAAAAATTAAGAGAACTGAGAATATGTGAGAGAAACAGCTATGTAGACACTAAATTCAGTGAAGAAGGATGAAGTGGAAGGGCTCCAAGTGCTGGGGCAGAGATTTTGCTGTAGTCAGTGGTGAAGACCATGGAGAAGTCACACGAAGGAGCAGTTAGATGCCTGAAAGAAAGCTGTGACCCTATGAGAAGTATACACTGGAGCAGGCTCCTAACAGAACCTGTGGCCCCATAGAGAGGAACCCATGCTAGAGCGGACTTACTGATAGGACTTGTGACCCCATGGAGGATCCATGCTGGGGAAGTCTGTTCCTGAAGGAATGCACCCCATAGAATGGATCCACACTGGAGCAGTTCATGAACTGCAGCCCTTGGGAAGAACTCATGGTAGTTTGTGGAGGACTGTCTCCTGTGGGAGGGACCCCATGCTGCAGCAGGGGAAGGACTACTCCATGAGGAGGAAGCACCAGCAAAACATAACCCACATTACCTTTCTCCCTGAGAGGCTAGGGAGAATCAGAAACAAAATTAGTCCCAGGAAGAAGAGAGAGGAGGGGGTAATGTGCTTTTCATGATGATTCTGATTAGTAATAAATTAAATTAATTTCCCCAAGTTGGGTCAGCTTTGCCCATGATGGTGATCGGTGAGTGATCTCTCTCTGTCCTTTTCTCAACTCATGAGCCTTTCATTATATTTTCTCTCCCCTGTCCTGATGAGAAGGGGATTGACAGAGTGGCTTTGTTGGGTACAAGGCATCTAGCCAGCATCAACCCACAATACTGTCTATTGAACCAGTACACAACACAGATGCCTAGGGAACAGAAACAGTGACTATGATCACCTTCACAGTACAGTATTAGGAACAATAAATTTCAAAACCAGTTTGTGAATCTCACTGCAACTGAGTTATGTATATAAACCAAGAACAATTGTACTTTTCTAAATCCTTGTAAAGCATGACAACCAGTGAAGCATCATCTCTGCTCAGATGCTATGGAAAGATAAAAGTGTCTATGGTCGTGTTAGTTTTATTAACATCTAGGGTTTTTCTCTTTCCTTTTTTTAACAACCCATACAACTTTTAGTTTCAGTAATATATAAAACAGAATAATTCTGAGTGATTCTATTTACCAGCTTTTTGCTAAAGCTTGGAAAATATTATTCCTTTTCATTGATCTGTGTGAAGTTTTAATTTAAAGGAAAACAGATGCCAGATAAATTTTCTCCCTACACTGTTCTTTTACCCTATTTGCATCTTGAATATAGAATCACTGAATGGTTAGGTTGGAAGGCACCTGAGAAATCATTTAGTCTCAACCGCCCTGGCAGAAGCAGGGACATCTTCCACTAGACCAGGTGTTCTGGGTGGTAGTGGGAGGCTTAAACAAAATTTGTTAAAGCCCTGCCATTGAGTCACAAGATAAAAAAGGACTCCCTTGCTTTCTAAACTCCTTCTCAGAGAGGAGTCTAAGTGTGGCTGAATCCAATCTTAGCCTCAAATTACAACAACTGTTTAAATTTAACGAATTATAGAGGTGTGACTGAACCACTTTTGTCCCACAGATTTAATGATGGCAAACTGAGAATATTTACATAAAATGAATAATTTATTATTACAAATGATCAGACAAATGAGCAGATGAGTTAACAGACAAAAGCTCTTAATCAGAATTATTTACTACACAATAAAACACTAAAACCACTAGTAGTATAGTATAAGATAGTGCTCTACATTGAAGCAATTATTGAAGAAATTATATTAAATCTAGCAAAGAGAAATAATTATTCAGCATTTAATATAACTCACCCATACCAATATGCATGGGGACATCCCTTTCACTCAACCTTGAGGAGTATGCTCAGGGGGCATCCCCACCCCTAGGAAGGAATCTCCACACATACACCCCAAGAAAGGTTGTGTGAGAAGGACCTGACTGTATGAAAGGGGATTGGACTTTGGTAGTATAAAATGATTGTGTGCTAGTCACAAATTTACAGGCCACCTAGCAGCTTATCTGTCACGTTCACCTTCAAAAATCAGGATGTGTGTTTGAACTATGGTGAATTAAGTTGGTTTTAGCCTAATTCAACAAGAAAAACATTATTATGCCACCATTAGTAACTCATCACAGATAGCTTGCATGATGGCTTGCAAGGTTGGCATTCTCTGACCAGGTTTTAGGTCTTATTGAGGGAGGCTCTTCTGCCCCACTAAGATGCTCAAATCCCCATCCATTCTGACCTTGAACATTTCCAGGGGTACTAGAAGAAACAAGGGAAAAAAAAAAGTTGATTTTTCTTCACGTTTATAAGTTATTATTCATGTCAATATGTCAATGTATAGAAGGACAAGTCCATTGTAAGTAATCTGAACAACCCAGAAATTCACAGTAGTAAACAGGATTAACCTGACAACATGAGACTAAAACGCCTTTTGCAACAGGCTGGCCAACCTGCTAAGGAGAGTTTTAAACTAAGAGCGGGGAGGGAGCTGATGACCTAAGATCAAGTGAGGAAATGGTGGTCAAGGTTTGCAAAAAAAGGATGTAGACTGATTTGGCAAGAGAAGCCTTACAGTCAATGAAAACCTTGAAGTTTGGACACCTCAATGTATGCACACAAAAAAGGAAATAGAAACAAGATGGAAGAATCAGTCAAACTCACACATATTCTGGGAAATCGACAAAATTAGGTGTTCATCTGAAGCACATGCACACCCCATGCACCATGGGGAGTGATAAGAGAACCCATGAGTGCTAAGGGTGCTGGGTGAAGTCACTGCAAAGCCACATTTTGTTAGCTTTGAAAGATTGTGTTGATGACACAATGCTCCTGAGGACTGGAAGAAAGCGAATCTCACACCTGTCTCCAAGAAGGCCAGAAAGCAGACTCTGGGAAACTAGAAGTCAGTTAGACACCCCTTGATGCCTAGGAAGGTCATGGAACAAATAATCCTGGAAATCATCCATACTGAGAAAAGAAATGTGGTTGGGTGTGATCAGCACAGATTTATTAAGGTGAAATAATTACTGAAAAATAACTACTGACTTACCTGACAGCCTGCCATGATGAGGTGACTGGCATGATGCATAAATGAAAGCAGTCATGTGGTTTATCTTAACTTAAATATGAATTTTAACACTGTGTCCCATAATAACCCCATATACAAATGGATGAAATATAGGCTAGTTAAGTGGACAGTCAGTTGGACTAAAAAGTTACTGAACAGACAGGTACAAACTAATGTGACCAGTGGCATTTCTCATCATTCTGGTTGGAAGCTACACTACTTGTATATCTGGGGGGTGAATACTGGGTTTAATGATATTTTACACCTTCAATAATGGTATAGATGATAGGGCAGAGTATACCATCAACAAATTTTCAAGTTATACAAAACAGAGAGGAGAGACTGATGTACCAGAAGTGTACTGGGGCTGCCAGGAACTTCAAGCAGTTCAACAAGCTAGTGTCCCGTATATGGGGAACAATAATCCCCAGCACCAGCATAGCCTCTGAGTGCTTTCCATCTGGAAAGCATCTTTACAGAAAAGGACCTGTGGGTCCTGGAAGACCAAGTTGAACATGAGCCAACAATTTTCACTGTGGCAAAGAGGTTTGATGTTTTTCTGAGCTGCATTAGAAGAAGCCAGAAGGTAGAAGGAAGTGATCCATGCTCTCTACTTAATACCAGTGAATGCATGTATTTGGAGTGCTCTGTCCAGTTCTGGACTCTTCAGTACAGTGAAGGACATGGACATACTAGAAAAAGTCCAGTGAAGGGCCAAGATAATTTGTGGACTGCAGCATCACTTTTATGAAAAGAGTCTTTTCAGACTGAGGAAAGGAAAGCTGAGGTGTTTTTTTTCTGTGTGTATTGATACTTGTTGGGAAGGAAGGAAATGGGACAGAAAGTGACACTTGGTTGTGTGAAGTGACAGTACAAAAGCCAATGGGTACAAACTGAGATGCAGAAAACCCTGTTTTAATAAAACAAAATACCTTTTTTTTTTTTCTTTCTTTTTGAGTCTCCATTCTTTAGAGATATTTAAACCTACCTGAACAAACAGGAGTGACACTAGATGATAAACCCCTCTCCAGTTTTTTGATACTGAAATTCGGAGTTGTGTGTCAACAAGGCTGACTGGAAAGACTCAAGTACTCCAGTACAATGCTTTTGTTAGGATTTGGGAATGTTTCTTTGGTGAAACACATTCTTATAAATATGCAGACTGATATATGAACACAGGTGCCACAGTTTTATGGACCATGAAAGTTCCCTGGTGGCAAGTGTGAAGAAATGAACAATAATCCCATTAACCGAACCATTTCAAACAAAAGACCTTCTAAAAGAGTGTACCTTTTCATTTACCTCTAGGTATTTTTGATTGTGAGGAACTGGATTTACAATTGATGAAACGATTTCGGCCTTTTAGTAAGGAAGACGTGTTATTCTATAATAGCTAGGAATCTAGTCTGTTATTATACTTTCTTGTTTATTAGTTTAGTTTTTATTTCAATTTTCTCTTTTGCTTTTAACTTTATTACAGTTATGCATAACTCCACAAAACAATATGAAAACTGTCACCCTTGAGGTATTCACTGAGAGCTTCATCAAAGGAATTCAATGTTGGAAGAGAGTATATCATATGAAATTAAAAAAGATCAAAATTTTATTATATTATATGTAAAATATTGATAAGTATAGTAGCTTAAGCAGTCTGGAAAAGAAATAATGGATAGTGGCTACCCAGTTAATATTCTCCAAAGAAAGAAGAGAGAGTATATTCAGATAGAAGTGGGACAGAGGAACCAAAAAAAGTTCCTACTGCCATAGTTTTTGCTGTTACTGTAACTGTTCAAAAGGGGCCCTATGGAAGCATGTGTGGGACATACCCAGAAAAAGAACCCAGGAGGGCAGTGTTTTCTGTATTATTACTCAATGCTAAAACAGGTTTGGTTTTTTGTTGTTTTTTTTTCCTGTCCTTTTTAATAATCCCATTTATAACAAAGTGCTTTATTTCATTATTTAGAGAAGTATTACTAGATCTAAACCGTAAATATTTTTAAAAATCTTGGAAACAAGAGGTGCTGTCAATACTGAAAGTATAATCTTTTGTTCAATATATTTAATGATAGTATTTTGATTTAATGTGGCTAAAATCTGACTTGAACAAATACCTTGTCAAATGGTTATTTACTTTTGAAAAACTTCTGGCTAATTATGAAAAATTATAAATCACCTTGAATGTCCTTCAAGAGTGAGAACATGAGTGTCTAAGAGAATTACATATTCTTGGATGTAAAAAGTTATTTGTTCATGATTCACAGACCTACACAGCTCTTAGCATGTGATTTTGTGCCTATTTTGCTCCTATATTTCCATCCTGTATTGTTTTACAAGGTCTTTTCAAAAGTGTTACTAGATATTTCACTTCACAGTCCTATGGAACAGCTAGATAAATAGGATTCTTCATTTTCAAGTTTTAAATGATCTCCAAATGTTCAAACCATGTGGGGAAAAGTCAAAGAGCCAATACACCAGAACACCTCTTCCTTTGTACCATAACAAAAAATAGAAAGGGACATGATCATCATCTTAGAAAAAACTGTTCTTGTAACATATGTATATTCTCAGAACTCAGTGTGAGAAAGAGTTTGTGCAGCTGTTTTGTCATCTAGTTTTTTAGTAAGATATCTCAAAAATGAAGAATTCTACAAAGTGGATCAGTTATATATTGTCATTGGAAGTGGCTGACTTCTTCTTTGCAAAGAGAATCAGTTTACAAAGTCATTATTTTCCTTTAACAGAATTATCACATAAAGCAAGGAGAGAAAGCACCATGTGACTAGAAAATAAGAGACACACTTCTGAACTGCAATTCTGTGACAGTTATTAAAAGATCCTTTCTTGTTCTAAAGACCCCTGTTTTGAATTGTATGGTCTGATACTCAGTGCTTTAAATTTCACCTTTTAAACTTGAAAAAAATGTGAAAATAACACAGAACAAAGTTCTTCTGAAGTCTAAGATCTACAAGCAAGCTTGTTTTCCTATAAAAACAGTTTTAAGGGAAAGCTGTAAAAGAAAAGACACAAAAAAATTACATAATTCCAAGCTGGATTCAAAGGAGACAGATTCTGCTTTTCTGTATAAACCAATGTTTCATAATCTAAAAGAGTTTAGTGATTTCAGCATAACTATATTTGGAAAGGTACTACATAGTGTGCTACTTATCTGTTTGCTGTGTTTAAAGGTAGTCTCATATTCAGAAAATAAAGATTAAGTACAAGATAAAATTATGTTTCTTAGAAAAGAAATACATTTTTTTGGGGTCAGAACCACTGGATATCATGACTGCGTACAATTCCAATTGGAATGTAGAGATTTTGAGGGTATTTGTCTTGTGTATTTTCACATTTACCTCTGATGAAAAGAAACACCCCAAACCCCAGGAACACATTCTTACAATTGTTCTTTGATGATAGAACACACCATGTGTGGTAGCACCCCTTCTATAAATAAGGTAATGAATAATGGACAATATAGTCCTAACTACATTTGCTGTTTTTCCAAATCTACAGTCTTACAACCATAATAAAATAAGGTGGTTTTTTTTTCTAATTCATGCTAAATGATCTTGCATGAATACACATGCAAAACTAATTCAGCCTAAGTCAGACTAGAGACATAAGGAGTACATTACTAAAGTACAAATATTCTTCATATTTCTCTAAATAAGCTGTTAAAGGTATCAATGGCAATCCAGTTAAAAAAAAGTAGAAAAGTAAATTTAAAAAACCCTGATACCCCTTACTGAAAATCAAGTACTTTTTTGGTATTCTTGGCTGAAAGATTTTCCTTAGTCCAAACATTTCACTGTGTTTTTACTCAGGGTATAACCTATAGGAAGTAATATGTGGTCCTCGCCTTCTATGCAAAGCTCTCATTTCTCTGTTTCTAAGGCTCTGTTTCCAAGGTCTGGATTCTGATACTGCAGTGTGGGAAACCACAAAATAGACAACTCTACTTGGCTGTAGTTAGGAATGAAATTTTAGAAAATGTTATTGCATCCAGAGGCAGAAGTTTCAAATATGATAGTAGAAAAAATTCTCCTAGCTAACTCCTTTGATATAAATCCTCTGTTTCACAGCACTGGAAACATGAATATTCTAATGCTACCTGTAGAAAAATATTGGTTTTTTTAATGGTAATTGTTTTCATTTTATTACCCCTACTTATTTTACTAATGGAGTAATGCTCATTGGAAAACATTATAATCAACAAAAAACTTTGTCTTTACAAAGGAATGAAACAATTCTTCCAATTTTCTTGCACAAAAGAAAGAAAAAGGATTGTTTCCTATGTTGCTGGACTCTTTGAAGTCCCCCTCTATTATCAGATGTTTACTATTCCGCAGTAGAAACAGTAGCTTCGTAGTCCACATTATAGTTGGAATGTGAAGCTGCTGGACTGTGAGAGTTCTGTGAAAATGGATGACTGTGAAATAGTTTCAGAGAGACCTTGTTCTTCCAATGTTAGATTTTTCATTCAATCTCTTCTAGTTTGGATTTTGATGTGTTGGTTTTTGTTGGTTGGTTGGTGTTTTTATTTTTTTTTTTGTCATTTTGTTTGTTTGCTTGTTTGTTTTTGTGGGAAGAAGTGTTGTTGTTGTTGTTATTGAGGGGTGAGGGGTGTGGGGTGGGGGGGGTGGGAAAGAGAGGGGAAAAGGAGTGTGTGTTGTGTCTTCCATGGCACAAATATTTCTGTTTGACACATCATGCTTTTTGTCACTTTCTCCATTATTAGTGGCCTTCATTTAAGTC
>JAWWEU010000091.1:42121684-42140572 GCA_035583155.1 Acropternis orthonyx
AGGATCTTGCTTAAGTATGTGGTACAGGGGTTACAAGCTATTTTCAAATGCAAAAGACTATAAGACTATAAAACTATCTAAAAATCTACAGGTACATTAAGGCTTACGGCAACAAGACCAAAAAAAAAGAAAAATCCCCACTATGCTTTCACCAAACAACATTTGTTATTGTGTAAGATATGTGTAAATACTCACTTTATAGTGCTTATTACATGCAGAAAAAGACTCTTCAGAGCATGCTGTTGTCCTGTCCTCAATATGCACTTTAGAACTGATTAAAGCATCACTGATCTTCATTACTTGTGCTTCAGTCCTCCTGATGCTTGATCACACATGTCAAACATATGCCAGACAATGTTGGATGTCAAGGAAGTCAACCTTCATATTTTCTGTACTTCCTCAAATACTTCAGCTAATATATTCTCTCCATCTGTTGCAGAAAAGCAAAGATAATCATAATGTAGTGATGCTGAAGTTATCTGATAAATCTATACGCTATCTAAGGTTCCGAATTTTAGTTGGCAGGGATTAACTAAGTCCCCGGAACAGTTTTGAAAATCTCAGCCAAGATTACAGAATTTTGCCTTTGACCACAGGAGGAAAATTAATTTCTCATTGTGACTTTCACCTCTTCTGCAACTACTCTGCTGCATAGCCACCCAGCTGCTTCCGTTCTTAGGAATTTTCCCTCTTACTCATAATCTCTTCATATTCAACAACCAGACCTTACATTGTGAACAGTCAGACATATATTATGCCATTATGCACCCTCTTTTTTATCTCCTTGTACACAAAACCTTTCTCATCAGCAGGTCCCAGCCCTACTATGCCAGTCCTCTGTGTATCTAATGACCTGGATGACCTCACTTAGAAATTCTAGTCCTTAAAGGATTGTGCAATAGCATGTATGTAATGATAAGGGAATGGAAGAAATTCACTGTTAGCTGTCGAGAAGGATTTCAACCATCAGCATTAACCATATAATATAGTGGCAGTGGAGGGCAATGAATGTGGAGAGAAGTGAGAGCAATCAGCAAGCTTTCATTCAGTGAGATGGAAGAGCTTGTCAAAGACACAAACAACTAATCAGTTGCCAGCACTGATTGATGTCCCAGCCTGCATTCAAATCTATCATTGTGACCAAGTACTGCCTATCGTTTACCCAGTGGATGGATAAACTAGAAGTAATATATGGTGTCTAAGCAAATAGAACATTAATTCTGCTTAATATGTGGGGGCTAAAGTTTAAATCTTTTTCTAAACAGCAATCTTTCCCTTCAGGAAGAAAAAAAAAAAGCTAAAAAAAATAATCGACTGTGAACCAAGTTTGTTATTTTTTTTAGAAGTTACAAATTCATTGCTATGAATTTTATTTTAGTTTATGATCCATAATTGTCACCAAGTATTAAATCTATTAAGAAATTTCTTAGCATCTTAATTAAAATGGTTAAGGAAGACAAGAAATTATATGGCAGCAGAGATAGAGGGCTGTCTTATGCTTTCTTATTCCCCAAAGTGTTCCCAAGCTCAGCACTGTTAAACTATTACCCTTGAGTTCATATTCTTTTTTTCTGACTATGAGATGAAAATTTTAAATGCAGACATTCAGTTAATTGGATTTTATTATTGTTTGACTTCTTCTTAATTGCAGGGCATGAATTTGAATGATTTCTCAATAGTTTGTAAATTCCACATTTTTCACCAATCAGCATCAAAGTCAATAGATTCTGACAGATGCTTTTGAAAAATGTTAATTCAGGTAATAATTACTGGGGAAATTGAAGTCAGCAATGAGATAAATTACAACTGTCTTCAGACTGGGCAGGAAGAAGCAAGCAACTGCAATTCTCTAAACTGAGGATTGGTTTTTATCTTCTGTCAGTCATGAACAGGGAAAAATGTAGGTGTTAAGAATTAAGCAAGAACATCTCAATTTCCTGCATACACTATAATAAAATAAAACTTTAATCTCTGAAGCAGAAATACCCAGGAGTGTGATTTCTGTAGTTTTGCAATTTAATAAGATATACTCCGGATGGTTTTGAACATTGTCGTTAGCCTCTCCTCAGGAGGGTACTGTTAATAAATATTTAATGGTTTCATTCATGATTTGTATCTCCTTAAGTTACTAAATTATTAATCTCAGGCAACTACAATAAACAAAAGTATTTATATATTCCATTTTGTTAATATAGTTCACTGTAAAAGAGATCAAAAATACCGTTAAAGTATTAGCCAAAAGCACAAGTCCACTGAATTTGTTACTAAGTACTATGTTTAGAAGCATTAAGGCTAAGAATGAGAAATTTTTTCTCTTTTAACTAACTTCCAGAATTTTTTTCTGAAAACAAAAAACCTTTCTGTACAATTTTCAAATGATCTCCAAACTTAAACCTGACCACATAAAGATGGATGGAAAACCTGCAAACTGTACAACCATGTAGATATTCTCAAAGTCATTGTATCAGTCAAATGGAAACATGACTTACAACAGGGTCTTGACCTGAAACACCCACCAGTCATCCTGAGTTTCCAAATCCCTGCAAAGCTCATTTTACAATCGGTAAAAATTAAACACTTAAAAAATATTCTCTCCAGTGGTGACATGAGTCCAGAGTCACTGACAGAAAGGTCTGTTCTCTCTGAAAGGTTGCCTTTTTCTCAGTGATCCATTTTCCTGGAAACTGTAATATAATTGTGCTTTACAGTGATAATATTCTAATTATAGTAGGAATGCTTTATGAATGTATTTGTAAGAGGTTGGATTTAATGGTTCACATGCTAGATTTAAGAAAACTTATTTAACCACAATGATTAAAAGTGCCTATACTTGAAAACATATTCAATAGCTCTTTGCCTTGAGAACTGAAACATGCATTATTTGGAAAGCATTCATCCACTTATTTGTTCGGAATAAACTAGTTTCTTTTAAGTGAATATTTTCTATCACACATAAAGCATCCATTCTATTACAATTACCAGCATGAAAACATGTAATAATTTTCCCTTATAACTGTTAAATAAACCTTAAAAAATATTTTATTAATATGTAAAATATGCTACAATGAAAATGAACTTACCTTTAGCCTTTAATACAAAAATTTGGTTTTCAAACAATTCTTTGATAGCCTCTGTGAGACTCATAAAAACTACATAATCTACTTAAATTCCATGAAATAGGCCCAAGAGGACTGAAATACTATTCTATACTGGGAAAGTTTACTGAGCACATAACACTTGTAAATGTTGTTTATTGCTGTGGTCCCTGTTTTCCAACAGCTGTTAATGTTGTTTTACACTCTTATGCCTAAACACCAAACTGCAGATTCAGTTACAGGAAATATCTGAGAGCTGTAACACTTTTTCTCTCCATTTCGGAACATGCTTACTCTGTCAGGAGCTTGTTTAATCCTTAACATTTTTGGAGCAGAACAGAGACTTATGGAAGTGATCTTTTAATAAATTGTACTCATATTGACCTTCTAATTCTATAATATCTAGCTTCTAGATATAGTGGTCTTAGAGTGTTTCTGTACATATGGAAGGTTTTTTAGATCCCGTCACTTTGAGAACAGACTCAAATTATATTTGAATCCTGTAGTTCTCCAGAAGTTAGCATGTTTAAAACATATGTTTTACTTTGGTTTGTTTTGGTTTTTAACTTGAAAAGTAAAAAGCAGGTGTTGTTCCTACAATCAAAAGGATAAAAAGCCCCTTGGTATTCAAGTATCAGTTGGATTCCTGGCTAAAAATAGATAATGGCTGAGTGGGATTTGAATTATGCCACCCATGTTTGTGTATTAGGCAGTTAAATGTATAGCCACACTGGGGGAAAAAGAAAATCTATTCAAGAAGGAGATTAGAAGTTCAGTTTGAATTTTTACCTATGCAATCATGAGTCTCTAATATACATTTATTAGAATGGAATATGCTGTGGACCAGAAAAAAGACTCATTTGTATAAAGGTCCCTTTTCTGCCTCCACAAGAACTTTTGGACTTCCTATAGATCTGAACAGACAAGAGCTCTTTAAGGTAAACAGTCACTTGAAGTCCCTGACTTAGAAAATATGAGGCATTCATTGTTAAGGAATGTGTGCTCACAGTTCAGTTGGTTTTCAAAGGAACTAGACATTTGAATGAGCACAAGGTTCACCTCACAACGTGCTGGTCACTGTGTCAAAGAAATGTCAAAATCACAAGGTATGTAGTTCCGAAGTGTCAGTCTCTGCATAACTGACAATATTTTGTTACATCATCAGCTCCATGGAGGTCAGTGCAATTCAAAATAGAATAAAATATTATTACACAAGAAATGGATGAGCATATTGCCAGTAATATATTTTAATTACTATTCTCTTTTTTTTCCTCAAAATATCTAACTACAGCTGTTTATTGAATTCCAAACCTTTGAACTCTCTCTTGAATTTTATAAACTTCTATTCCCATTAAATTTTGCTTCTGATTCATCAAAGTGTTCTTGCACAGATAGGACAAATTTTTGAGTATTTGGGAGTTTAAACTTCTCTCTTTTTTATTAAATTTTTAATTTTTTTTTTTTTTTTAGTGTTCAGATGTGTCAGCTAAAAACATATAAAAAATAGAACTTGATAAATCATCAGAAATATGTAGCTAGTAAATTACCAGAGTAATACAGCAAGTGCTATTATTACACAGATTAAATTTCCCCCATGTTGATGTTATTAACTTTTAAATTATGGTGTGTTTTTTCATTATATTTAGTAGGGTAATTACATGCTTGTTGTGGAGAGCATCTCAAACACGATTTTGCAAGCAACTCTTAAAATATTATTTTTTTAACCTTCTTTTTTTCCCCCAACTCTTCATAGGACTAACCTTCACTCCCAATTATGAGGTTATGGAACTGCTGTTCTGTCAAACCTATGCCAGGGAGTCATGGGACAAGTAAAAAAACATCAGGATGAGTCTTTTCATTGCACTTGGAGAGTAAACAGTAAAAAAAAAATAAATAGTGGTCCTAATTTCTAAATATTCAGATATTCAGACCATGAGGGGTCATAAAAGAGTCCACCGTGTTTTGCTCTAACGTGAGAAAGAACATTCTTCACATGTAAAAATGGTCATTAAATCAAGGGACTACATTTAAATCAAGGGACTACATTTATTTAACGAATACCAAGACTCACAAGATTTCCAAGATGTTGCTTGGACATATGACACCTTTCCTTCTAAAATGTGTTATTGTGAGACTGTCCCTTGCTCAGTTTAACATTACTCACCATGGTTACATCAAGCCAGATCTCAGTGTCTTGTTCTTTCCTAATTTCCTCAGCTGTTGCTTTGCTTTGATTGACTTCAGGTGCTTTAGTTACATTTTGATTCCATATAACTTTTCCAAAGGGAAACATTTCTGATTAGCTGGAAATGGAGGTATTAAAACATCAAAGGCCAAACAGGTGTTAATTGTATATTAACTATTATTTATTAAGCTATGTTTTCTTCACATTACGTTGGGTAGTCTAGAAACATTTTACATTAAACACTTTGCATTACAATGTCTTTAAAGATTACACATGTTTAGTATACACAGAGAAGAAAAAGGGAGAAAAAGAAGTGCAAGATGTCTCACAGTTTAGACACCACATTGAACTTGCAAAGAAAGGTATGCTAGACACTTCAAGAAGATTGAAAATACGAAGGACTTAAAACCCTTTGAAAAAGGAACTTACCCTTATGCATACAGCCCAAGATAAGGAGTGCAAAGAGCTCCTAAGCTGTCTCAAAGTCAGAGCAGAGTGCTGTTCTCACATAATCTGTTTTGAGTGTCTTAGCTAACTTATCCAGAGATATTTCAAATGTCCTTGCATAGAAATGTATTATGCTGGAAGACAAACCTCTGGATGATGCTTCATTCTCACATGTTAAATCATACTTGGACAAAATAATTTTTCCCCAGAATAAAGAACGGTCTGGCCAGCCATTCTGGGTTAGCTTGTTTGGGATTTTTTTTGTATCTAATAGTTTTTTATTTTTGTTTACCTATAAACTTTTTAACCAAGCCAATGAAACCTGAAACAAAGCCCCACATTCATTATACTCTGCAACTTTTAACTTGCTTCTTTGGCACAGTACATGCATTTCCTAATCATAAATACAAACTTCCTGTCATGAAAATAAGGTGAAGTGTTCTGATTGACCTAAATAGCAACACAAGGAGGTCATATATTTCACAGATGTTTCTGAGGAGCTCTGGGTCTGATTCTCCTTGTTATTATTCATGGCTAAGATTAAGGGAAAAATGCTGCAGGTGTTTACCACACTTCACAGAACCTGAGGTTGAAACCGAGAAGGAAACAGTCAGTGTACAATTGTGTGAGGAGTTTAGGAAAACAGAAGCATTTTCATTTGGTTTTTGAATTAAAACAAACAAACAAACAACAACAAAACACCATCAACCAACAAAACCAATAAAACAAAAATGCAAGTATAGTTACCAGGATTGGTTCTTCTTTCATCTCTGATGATGTATGTGTTAGGAAAAACAAGAAAATTTTCTTCAGTAGTAAGGTCATATTTTACAGACATGACAGAGGTGGTTTTTGTTCTCACTATAGAACTTTTAGAATACCTAGAATTTATTGGGGCTGTGGTGAAGCATGTAAGATTTCTTTATATCACTAGTAGTAAAGTGACTGAAAACCACTGTCCCTCCCAATATTGCAATGCTGTGACTGCAGTGAGCCAATGACATCCATCCTACAGAAAATAGGCGGGATCTTGGCATGCAGTTGAGTGCCTGAATTTTATTTCTTCCGTAGAAGTCCATTCTGTAGCAAAATAGGCATCATTACAATCTCAAGCATCTTCATGGGCACAGCTCAGGTTTGTTTTTTTAAGAGATGGTAGCAGATGCTGATACTGAAATCAAAGATCCGAAAAATAACTTGGATTAAGGGTTGTCTTTCTTAGGACATTAGTTTTTTTGTCACTTCCCCTTCACTCTCCCTTGTCTTTTATCGAATTTCTGGCACCACATCATATAGTAGACAATTTTGCAGCTGCACCATTCACACTCGTTTCTTTTATGTCATGCTCATTACTTTGTGATGGAGACAGGATCTCACCTGAGGATTGTGTGAAACCAGCAAAACAAAATCTTGAAATATTAATACAAACACATAGATTTTTCTCTTAACACCTTTTATAACATGTAATTTGCCTTAGGTATTGTTGGAGGGGAGTCCCTCGACCTTTATGGGATCAGTAGAGCTGGTGACTTGATGGAATTTACCCCAGAGCCTATATATGGGAGTGTGGAAGAACAGCCAGAGTATGTGCCCAGAAAGTCAGAGATGAGAGGTCTGAGTATGAGAAGATGATGGGTCAACTTAAGGAAACTGTGTATGGACTTGGAAGGGTTTATGGACAATTAGATGAAAAAGAGGAGCCTGAGTATTCAGCTTCCTCAGAGGAATAAAAAGGGAATGGTGTGGTTTTTGAAGAAGGTGGCTTGAGAATGTGACATACGGAGGTTTGGATGAAAAACTGGTATCAGAGAATTTGCTGTTTTGTGTTCTTTCCTAGACTTTAATACTTACATCAACTCTGTATTCCTATTCCCAGTTGTATGTTCCTAAGGTTGTGCCCAGGTTCGGGTTTTTGCAGTTATGCTGTTATATGGTTGCACAGTTGCAAAGTTACCCTCTTTCTTGTGTCTCCCTGCTGTCTTCCCTATTATTTCTGCTGCTCTGAGGACTTGGTTTTCTCCTCCATTATGCTTATTTCACTGCACATGTACCCATGCCCTAATTGGTTAATTTCTGCTGCAGTGCAGACTCCCTTATTTGGTTATGATTTAGTTCACTCCGCCTATGTTTTCGCTTTTATGGTTATCTTTTTCTGTTCATCCCCTTATTTGATAAACTACTCCTATAACTCCTCCCATGTTCTGCCCCCAGGCTTGATTGATGTTCAGCCTCTATATAAGCTGGTGTCACAGTTGAATAAAGTCTTTTCTCCCTGGTTTGTCCTCGTGTGCTGGTCTGCTCCTTGTCACCAGTAGCGGTGCGGCGTGCAAGGTGGCTGTGGAGGGAGGAAGGACCCGGCTTTTCCAGCGCCATCCCACTGGAGAAGCCATCCTCAGGGAAAACTGAGACCCCTAAGGGCCGCAGGGAATAACATGCTTTAATGAAATATGTGTTACTCTACAACACACTGAGAAAAGTCTCAAATTTTCATCAAAATAGGGACAATGCAATATTATGGCATGGTTCATTACTCTCCATTCATAGACACTAAGTAATAAACAAATAATCCTGGAGAAAAATAAAACTGGCATAGATTGACTCTTAAACTGGAACGTTTCATTATTTCTTGCTCTGACTCCAAAGGTGAAGTTAGCTCTGCCTCTAGAGAGATTTGCCAGAGTGTTTAACTTTATTCCCGCCTCTTATACAGTCCTCTGCAGCTGACCAGCTTTTAGGATCTCAGTGGTAGCAAGTGTGAGGTATAGTATTAGGGTTTTTGACTACTTTTTTTTCTGACTCACTAATCTTCATGTGTAAATTAATATAATATAGCTGTTTTTTTCCAGGACTGAAGGGATGAGAATGCATGGACAGAGGGGAAACCAACTACTATTTTTCTCTAAAACTTAAAAATCCCACATCTCTTAGTCTGTAGTCCAATCAAAGTCTAAATTATCCTTTCAGGTTAGATTTATTGAATTGCTTTATAATTTAGGGCTGGTGCTATTTTGTCAAAGAATACATAATGCATACTTTTCCTTCAAAGGTGTTGCAATATTTTGCTGATAGGTGCCAAAGAGAGAAACAGGTGCATCAGCAATCATTAGTCCACAGGATGTTGTCAATTATTTATACTTTGACAATATGCATTTTTTAATTCAGTATTTCAGGTCTTGTATTTTCACACTTCATGTCAAAAGGTGGCAGAACTCAGCTCTGCAAAGCCTTGACAGGGAAGTTTAATTGTCCACAGTTCCATCATGCATGAATGTCTCTTAGCATCATTTTAAATGTCGTTAGGTGGCAGAATATTATTTGTAAAACGGTTTCTTTCTGAATGTTTTCAGAGCTGGCGAAAAACACTAGCTTAACACGTCAGTGGGCTGTAGAATAACAGGTATGACTCCGAAGCAGCAATGAGAACCTCCTCCACGTCACCACCACCACTTCTGGACAACCTAGTGTCAGTAATTTCTTTTCTGAGAAGAATTCCAAAGTCCAGCTAAATCTTGGACTAAGACTGAGTGAAAAACAAAAAAAAGGTGCCAAATGGAGATAATAATGATGCTTTTGTTTTCTGGGCTTCTCCCTGCATAGAACTCTCCAACAAGATATTTAACATAGATCACTAAGCAATTATCAGTTGGTAATGACATTCTGTTGGTACCAGATTCCACTGGGTGTAAACTGGTTGCATGAAGATGTGCAATCTTCTTGCCCACTACAAGATGGGGTATGTTTGTGGGTAAAGTTCAGAAGACGTGAAGTAAACTCCTCTCTTTGCCACATATATAATTTGTGAGTGTAGGCACGGATTTGTAAAATGAGAAAAATATGACTGTTTTTGTTTTGTTTTCAGGGTTTTTTTCCTTTTTTTTCCCTTTTCTTTTATTCTTTGTCTTTTTTGTCTGCTCAGTTCCTGAGGTCCTAACCAGAGAAGCTCATGATTACTAAGGATTTCCAACATAACCTGTGTGCATTAACACTATAAAAAATTAGTAGGACTTATAAAATAGTATTAATCAGATAGTCATGTGTGACTATTTGTCTTGCTACACATATGCTTATTAGAGGTTTGTGGCTGCTTCATTTCTCAGGTTTGGATTGACTTAAACCAGACCACCTCTGGGATAATTACTTAATTAACCAAGGAAGAACAGAAAAATCTGATCTTCATCTAGCTCTGACAATTACAGATCATTACCAAACCAACCCAAAAAGGCAGATTAATGCTATATATGTAGTTTGTATTATATTATACTATATTGCAGGCATATATCTATATCTTGTACCTCTGCATACCTATATATCGATAATAGATATTACATGGATATAAATAAATATAAATAACATGGATGTCAGGAAATGCAGCAGTCATAAAATGTACTTGAATCACAGGGGAGTTGTTCACAATATTTGACACTCACATACAGTAAAGCAGGCTGTTCCAGAAACTTGCATACAGACACAGATTTAAGCAACTGCTTTCAGCTACCTTTGGAAACAGTGTTCTTTGCAGGACTTTTTGCTTCTGCATTACAGTTGTTTAATGACAGGAGTGTCACTGCTGCATACTGTGCCTGGTTATTATGACTGATATTATTAATTATACTAAAACTATACAAAACATAGATAGAAATGTTTGTTCCATCAGCTGTCATTTTTGATACCCATAGTCATAAATGAAAGCCAAGAAAAGAAAAAGGGAAATACTTCATTGATTCAGAAGTGTGCCTGGCTATTCAGAAATAATTATACTACTTGATGAATCATGGTACTGTCTGCTCTTGTCTTCCTGTTTGATTAGAGATCAGATACCAGCACTTAATGGGTAAGTGATCTGCCACAAAGCTTCCCTTCATGTCATGTTTTGGGAAACATTGTAACAATTCGCAGGAAGAAATACAGCTTTCTACCATATGCTGACATTATCACTATGCAAGATGGTGAAGTGTCATAACCGACGCATTGCAATGTGATCTGCCACCCATGAAATTGAACGCTTCAGAAAAACAACATGTCAATTCTTGAATAAACTCTGACTCCAGTACATACTGCACCCAGTAGACTGTGTAAAATGCCTCAAATTTATCCATAGATTGCTCAGCTCTTCTGTCAATATAAAACTAACTGTCTAATTTTAGCTCCACATTGGAAAGAATACAGTTAACTTTACAACACTGCAACACTACACTAGCAAGATTTTATTTTAGTAACTACAGTAAATGCTGACTTTTAACTTTTATATGGTTATTTATTAAGACATGCAGTTACCTCCCAGTAACACATAATTTCTTTATAACTGTGAATGGATAGCAAAAGTCCCAGCATTTATTAAGCTCTGCTACAAATCAAGACTACTGAAGTAGTCATAATGTATTCTATTAGTAAGCATAAAATATATATATGCAATATTATGTCAGCCTTTCAGAATAACAGCAGTGATATTTGCACTGTAGTTGACTGCAGTGATCTTGAGTCAGCACTTCCAGAACAGGAAGTGGAAATTAAGGGTAACCCAGCTGATAAGATGCAAGAAATTCTTTAGTTGGAATAATATCTTAACTGGAGAAACTTGGCTGTACTTGACTAGCCTGGGCATCTTCTTGCTGGGGTGACAAAGGCATCAGCATGTTGTTTGAGTTTATTATCGTAAATATTAAATGTAATTTTATGTTCTTATGAGAAGTGGGCAAAGAAAGGGGGTTTCAGTTGAGTTAAAATTTTATTGACCTCTCACCCATCTTAGCTGGCATGCAGTATGTTTAATTTAGTTTAAATTAATTTAATTTGTTTTAGTGAAGACTGCTGAATTTGTCTCCATGAAAGGACAATCTCAAGTAACAGCAGGAGACTCTCAAAATACCACAACATTGTTGGAAAAAGCAGGAGATGTGTGTCTTCTAAGCAAATTGTAAGGAGGGCTCATGTGGTAAATTAGCTGGGTAGGATGGTGTTAATTCTTGGTATTTAGTTGAAAAACATTGAAGTAAAATTTGGTTCAATATTGATTACACCAGGACGTTGCCACATTGCTTAATCCTTGAAAAACAGTCATCTCAGCCTCTTTGAAACCAAAAGCATTTGCACATTCTGATCCAAACTAATGTTCATTGCCAGATATTGCCAGCAAACTGTCACCAAGACATAGCAGATGGTCATAGTTCAAGACAACAGGGAATCCACATTACCATTGACAGAAGAGCAGAAGCCTTGTCAGGATGATATCAGTGCTCTCTGTCCCTCTGTAAGAACCATCAGTTGATTTTGTTACTCAGATGGAAGAAAGTGGCACTACCAGAAACAGCCACATATATACCATGCTATCAGTTTGGACAAAGATTTCAGTGTTGTGTGAAATGCTAATCCAAGATAATTATGTCAAGACTGTCTGACTCCTGCCTACCCACAGTGCTATGTAGGACACAAGTTAATTGCTTCTTGTGCTTCAGTACCTTGGCATATTCTAACTTACGACATTAGAGAGTAACTGTGTATTCTAAACCCTTCTTAGTCTGTACTTCTGTTATGTCAATACTATAAATGAACTGTTGTTTTGTTAGGAACTATTTTTTTCAGGAATACTGTGTATTTGAAGGGACAGTGTCAAGAGGGTGGGTGGATCCAGTCGCTTCTCATTGGTGCAAAGCAATAGGATAAGAAGCAATGGGTGAAAACTGATGAAAAGAAAGTTCCACCTGAATATGATGAGGAACTTCTTTACAGTGAGGATGACAATGCACTGGAACAGATTGTCCAGAGAGATTGTGGGGTCTCACTCCCTGGACATAGTCAAGAGCCATCTGGACACAATCATGTGTAATATGTTCAAGGATGACTCTGCTTGAGCAGGGACATTGGATGAGACGACCCACTGTGTTCCCTTCCAGCCTTACTCGTTCTGTGGTTTTGTTATTATTTTCAAAACATTTTCTCATTTGTTTTCTGCTCTTAATGCACACATACACACACACACAAAAAATCAAAACCAAAAACCAAACCAAAACAACCAACCGAACAAAAAACAAATCAATTCACTGTAGACCAGTGTTTGTCAGAGAAAATTTTGTAAAATACATACAAATTTTTAATTGACTGTTCCCTAATGGAGACTTTAAGATCATTTCCATAGAGGTAGATGCAAGCAGACATGAACTGGCCCTCTTTCAAACCATAGTAGTGCAAATAGGCAAGCTGCTGCAGCCCCTAAAGTAACGAATTAACACTTTCATGTGTTATTTTAGCTGTCCCAGAGAGAGGTACTAATGTTATAGATTAATTGTTTCTCACTGTCATTCCTGTCATTGATAGCATTTAAGACAGCTGCAGAGCTTGCTTCAGTGGTGTGAGGTCATTAACACCAGTAGCCTGAGAAAATGTGTTGGAGTTTGTTTGTTTGTTTTCCTTGATGACACGATCTTCTGTGCCTTGTTCTGGACTTCCAAACAACAAAAGACAAATGAGCACAGCTATGATCCACCTCTCTGAGAAGTATCCCTTTGATGAGAGAATCCTGCTCAAAATAAATTACAATCTACTCCATTCTTGGCAAAAATAATGTGAATTATCATTAAGTACACAGAGTCACTGACCTTCTCAGGAACTATATCTAAATGGCCTGAGGCATTGGAGGCATTTTATCCATGTTGACTCTCTGAGAAAGAGATGAGATGACATTGAAAGTCAGAGGGGACAGGAGGCCTGAGTGAACGTCTGCGTGGCACTTAGTTGCCAGTTGGGGTTAAACTATGGCAGGTAATTGTTCCAGTAGTTGCTTCAGGCTCTGGAAATCAGCCAAGACACAGTATCAGAGACTGTCACAGCTATTAAATAAAAATAATAAAAGAAATTTCTACCCTGACTATATGACTACTCTAGCTAGATAGCAACAAGATAAGCTGGCAGATGCTCCTGATATCACAGACATGTTTCTGATATTACAGCAGACAGCTAATCTCAGTAACCTAGTTATACTAACAAGCTAATGGTATGATTTTACAAGAAAGAGGGCAGGAACTTAGTGGTTCACTAATTAAACAGAGATTACCAAGGCAACTCTGAGTTTTTTTTTTTTTTTTTTTAAAAAAAGTATCAAATCAGCTGAAGAAGTGAAGAAGTAAGAATAAATAGAGTGATGTATTTATTTAGGAAGTGATGAGGTTAGTAAAGTTGAAAAATTTGGGAAAGAGTAAAGGGTATACAAGGGATGCTGTTAGGAAGTCAGACCTGCTCTTGATCACTGTAGTTTGCAATAGGACAGTAACACTTTGCTTTTTGTGAATGTGCTGATGTCAGACTTCTACAGTGAGGAAAGGTGGGCATGTTTTTCCCCAGTGCTGTTGAGGACATACTGTGAGTGCTCTTCCAAACCTCAACAAGGGAACACCCTGAGGGTGCCTTGTAATAACATCATCTCTTCCTGACATAAAAGGTCATGTTGGGTTTGAAATTCTGAAACATTAAAAAAGCACTGTGAAAAGAAAAAATAAAATGCCATGAGAACTTTGGTGAGCCAAACTGATCATCAACTGAAGAAAATGTGCAGCAGATGAATGGTTAATGAAGTAGTTTGAAACCTCACAGAAAATATGTAAAAAGAAAACTTCAAAATACAGAAAATCAAAGTTGTCTAAAAAATTCCAAGCTACAGAAGATGAATCTTGAAATATATTCCTTGTAAAAACAGAGATAACTGTAGCAGCTTGTTTGTGATGCTTCCTTAGCCAAGTATATCGTTGTAATAAATTTTTACTGTAATGCTTGGTCCCATCTTAGTCTATGCAATACATAGTATATAATAGGATGTAGCTGGTTTTATTGTTTTGCAGCATCACAGCCTATTCTTAAAAGGAAATTTGCAAGTATGTTACTTGATAGCAACAACAAAAAGAATAAGGAAAAAACCCACATTCAGACGGCCATGTCTTTTCATGGGTTAACTAGTCACATTCTGAAGTTTTTAAGAAAACAGATCTCAGCTCTGGTTCCAATTTTAAAAATTAATTAATTATATATATTTTTTCCCCCCAACAATTATTGGAATTACTGAAGAAGTTTCCCTTTCACTTTTGTACTGCTTTAAAAGTAAACCAGTGGAAGAAATTAACCCAAGACAGATTACAAGTCACAGTTAAAATTTACTAAAAATATTACAATAAACACAATGATATAGAGAAAAACTGGTTTTAATCCACAAAGACAGAGGTCTAACCCAGCACAGCACCCTGGGACAAGAACAGAATGGTGTTTGTTAGTCCCTGTGCTGACCACCACATGGTCTCCCTGAGTACAAAGTAAAAGGAAACGAAACCTGTTGGTGGATTATGGTCATAGTCTTGTCAAGAGTGGCAGTCGCAGTCCTGTTGAGGGTCTTGTTCTCCTCTTGTCTGACGAGTGGTACCAGAAGTTCCAAACCCCAAAGATTATATATGCTTAGGTTCAGATGGGAATGCCCCAGGGTGAGGAGTTTCACAATGAGTGATTTAACTCTGTGAGTCATGGGCTACTTTTGGAATCTCTGATGGCCCATTAGCAGACATGACCCCTTAGGCTGGATGTGAAGGTGCTAATGCCTCCCTGGAGGGGAGTTATCACAGTCGAGTCATTGGTGTGAAGACAAACTCCCCCATCTTGCAGGGTTCTTTAACACCCAGCTTGGAGCCTGAGGTGTCAGGCGTGCCCTGGGCAGCTGCTGCCGATGATCCATTTTTAACAGTCCATCAGAAATTACATAGAGAGTGTAGAATACACAGTTTTGGTTATACCCACCTAGTGATAAACTTGTCCTGTCCCCTGTAACTAAGACACATTTCCCTTTCCCTTTCTTTTTCCCTATCCCTTCCTTTTCTTCCCTTTTCCACTTTACTTTTTTTTTTCCTGCTCAGTTTTTCATTTTCTCTTGGATATTTTTATTTTTTTGTTTGTTTGGTTGGTTGCTTCGTTTTGTTTTTTTTTTTTTTTTTTTGTTTTTTTTTTTTTTGTTTGTTTTTTTTTTGTTTTTTTTTTTTTTTTTGTTTGGTTGGTTTGTGTTTTGGGGTTTTTTTCATCTTCTGCTTCCCTTTCCTCCTTCCCCTCTTTTCCTTCTCATGCAATGATACATGTCTCTGCTTACTTATTGCTACTAGAAGTGTATCAGACAAAGTATCAGTCACAGTTTGTCTTGGGCAGAGTTAATTCTCGCCATTTTTGTGATAATCACATGGTGGTATGTTTCATTTTTATTATCAAAACAGTGTTATTAACACATCCAGTTTTTCAGTTGTTGCTGAACAGTGCTTTCACAACATATTTCTCATTCTTTTTGGCTAACAAGTAGCCTGGCAGAGTATGTAGCAGGACAACTAAACTGAGTTCACAAAGAGAATGTTTTGTACCCTATGAGATTTGGTTCAGAAATAAAACTGATTAAATTGGAAAGGGTACTGCAGTCCAAGTTAGGTGCTCATCACTCATTTAACTTATTAAATGTTCTTTTTTTTTTAGCCCATAAGGTTTTTTCAATTGTTGGTCTTCTGATTCTTTCTCCTATTTGGATATAGGGAAGTGAGTATGCTACTAAATGGGAGGTTACCTGTCAGGTGAGGCCAAGCCACCACAGAGACTTGTATTCCTTCGACATAAGAAAGTTAACCTAAAGGAGTACAGAATCATTATGACGCTAACAACCATATCCTGGAATATATCTCTGTGGGTTTAAGACTTAGGGTGCGTTATCTCCCTAATCTGATGTAATGTGTTTGATCATTTGCTTGGATAATGCTTCTGTTGTGGACTTCTACAAATCTTTCCCTCTCCCACGTGGATTACATAAGCATTGAAAGTGGTGTTTTGGTTTGCTGCTAAAGAGAAGACTAAACACTGACTGTACTCCCTTAACACAACAGATCACCCTTGATTTTTAAGTTTAATTTTTCTGCATTAACCTGTAACATAAACAGTTTTATTAGGCCAACAGAAAATAATTTCTTCAAAGCAAACCACTTTTCTAGAAGAAACTTTCAGAATACAAATGTGAATATCTTCAAAATGTTCACAACTTTCAAATATATTGTAAACCTAAATAGTCTGTTAAAACTAGAACCCACTTAAGTAGTTTCTGAAAATGACATCAAGTAATTAATAACTTTTTAAAGTATATTTATAATGGTTTATTTTATTTATTTATATGAATAATATAACATGGTTATATTGAAGTTGGCAGGGACCTCTGGAGGTCATCTGGTCCTGACCTCCCGCTCAAACATGACCACCTAGAGTCCAGGACCACGTTCGGACAGCTTTAGAACATCTCCAAGGACGGAGACACCACCACTTCAGGGCAACCTGTACCAGGGCTTAGTCAAACGCACAATGAAAAAGTGTTTCCTTGAGTTCAGAGAGTTCAGAGGTGTTTCAGGTTTTGCTCGGAAAGTCCCATTCTGCAAAGCTGCATTTCAAACTGGAGGTCCCCAGATGTTTAATGAATGAGGATGTTAAACATGGCTGGATACATTTCTGATCCCTGGGGTACACTGTCGCTTGATGGCCTCAGAAAGTAAGCAAACCCTAAGTTATTGACTGAATATTTGATTTCTAATTTTCAACCTCACAATAATTAAATTTTATCTCTGTGTACTTTTTCAATACATTTTCTTTATTGTTTGTTTATTAATAATAATTTTATTGTCTTTTATTCTTTTATTTTAATGTGGTTTTATTGATGGTTTGTTAGTTTGTCTTCTGTACTTACCTTATCAGTTTTACCTAGAAATATTGCTAGGAAAGCAGACTTGTAGACCCAATCTTTTACCCTAGATTTCTCTGCATAATAAAACCATTTAATTTTTCAGGAGAAGTGTATAAAATTTTCAGGACTGTTATTTTAGAAATTTAAACATTACTATTTCATTCGCATTCACTATCAGTTTTCTTGTAAACTTGCTTTTCCATTTTAATATGAAAGTCAAAATTCCATATTTCAACAAGACTTTCTATGAAATAGTTCTGTCTTCAAGCAACAATACTAAAAACCCATTATATTTATTTTGGTTGTTGAGATAATTCTTAAGTTTACCGTTCTCATAGAAATTTACGGGTTGTCCAGAAAGATTGTGGAGCTTTCTTTGGAGATATTCAAAAGCCAACTGAACACAATCCTGAGTAACTATTCTAGGGGAATCCTGCTTGAGCAGGGAGGTTGGACTAGATGACTTCCAATGTCATTATGTGGAAAGCATAGTAGTTATCATTATGTCATTATATAAACATCATAATTGTATATGTTTTCCCGTATTTCTTTCCTGTAGGATAGATACAGACACAATACACTTAGGTCATCAGTGAAACTATTATTTTATAAACATAATCTAAACTAGCCTTAAAGCAAATTGGAAGCTTCATAATTATCTTCCCCTTTTATTTTTAAAACTACTTTTATAAAAAAATTTCTTCATTTAATTGTTTTTGCGTGTATATGTGTGTTCATGATAATTCATATAGAACTCCTATCTTGATATCATTTGAAGATCTTTTCTTTGTCTCTTATTTATTATTTGTATTTATTGTTTTCATAATTTGCTTTATTTTCTCCAATGAAGATAAAGGAAAACAAATAAGAAAGTGGGAAAAAATATAACTAAATTTACAATTTTAGTGACCACTGCTTCAGCTAATTTTGGTGGTGAGCCTGAACTTCATGATATTTAAGACCACAAAATGCTAAAGTAAACTTTGGTATAAATCTCCTCAAGGGGGTGTTTCTGTTTCTTTTCAATATTGGCATGATCCAGAATCAATCTTTTTCAATCTTTTTCATAATACTCTTAATTTGTTTTCAAATGAACCATCTTTTAAGAGAAAAAGCCATTGATAGGACACTAGAGCATTTTACCTGATGTCTGATTTTCAGGACAGTTTCTTGAACTTAGTCAGAGAATTCTTTTTGGTTCTGTGTCATACGGGAATACTTTTTGAAACATTTTAAAATCCAAATGAACAGAGAGATGTTAAAATATAAGCTGTATTCTGTTTGTTTGTTTATGATGACACATAGATGCCAATAGTTTAGCAGAAATACCTGTCAGGACATGAAGTGTTAGTAGAACATGGATTGAGTCACTGTGAGATCTTAGAGTAATTTAATTGAATATCTGTTTGAAGTACTTTAGTGGATGAAATTCCTTC
>JAWWEU010000091.1:42209929-42224838 GCA_035583155.1 Acropternis orthonyx
GACCCACAGAACTGGGGCCTAGCTAAAACTAAAACCTTAATCTGAGTTTTTTGGGATTTATCAAACCCATCACACTGTATTAGTCATATGACAATGTTAGCTTACCACAAATGTTCCCGGCTATGATTTTCATCACATTTTGAAGGATTGTGAAAAAGGTAAAATATAATATTATTTAGATCACTAAAATTATTAGGAGATGAAGGGGAGGAGATATGGCTGAAGGGTTTTCTTTAACTGGGAAAAAAAGTGCTTTCACAAATTGTTTTGACATATATCGTTAGTAGTATAAGGGAAAAGAGCCTAGATAAAGTAAAATCAGATCAAGAAGAATATGACTGAGAAGAGAGAGAGAAGTTAAGTTTTAAAAAAAAAAGAAAAAAAGAAATAAAGACAGTAGATAAGAAGATGATGCTTGAAATAAAGATCAGAGGAGTTACAGAAAACAGAGAATGTAAGAAAATTAAAGAAATATTCCTTAAAGTGAATTTTAATTTAACAGATGCTGAAAAGGAGAAAATAAAGATATCAAAAAGTTGTTTTCAGTGTGTAATGAATGAGGTAATGAAATCAGAAAAGTATTTTCATAACTTTTTAGAGGCACATTTTGTAGCTGCTGAGAGCTGCAGTTGCACTGATTATATTTGAAGTGTAGTGTCAACATGAATGAACTGCTATCAACAACAAAATGTCTTTTAATTTCACAAGGAAACCCAGGGTTAATGTCACCAGCAACTGTTAATAATCCAGTTGTGATCCAAAGAGTCTTTGGATTTTTTTGACATTCTTTTGCCTGATTCTGTTCTGAGCAGACTGATAGAGCCACAGGGATGCCTAAATCCTCTTCCACTCATGATTTATGACTGCTGGAAATGCATCAGCACAAAAGCAGTCTCATAAGAACTGCAGGTACAAACAAGAGATTCTACAAATGAAAATAAATAATAGATTTTCAGCTAGGTCAAAATGTGTTTAAGCCCACTCTGTCTTTAGTTAAGATATTTAAAATGTAGCTTAGATGTTTTAGATGAAAGTACTTATTGTGAAATATAAATGATTTTTTAATGATATTACATAGAGGCAGTGGTGCAGGCAGGAGCATGAGGGGCATTGGGAACAAGCTGAAACAAAAGACACCCATGCTGGATGTGAGGAAAAAGATCTCACAATGCACAAAAGTCCCTTCTAGCTTTAACTATCCAAAAACTCTGTTTTGCTTAACTGCTCAGCCATTTTTAACTAATCTTTGTAAATTTAGAAGTTGTGATTAAAATTATATGCTTTTAATCACATTTTGTGAAAAAGGTTAGTACTTTTTCTTTGAAGGCAGTGTGTATGAAATATAATTTACCTATGTGTATAAAAAAGAAGCTTAAATTAAAAAGTACTGATAAATTTATTAAATTTTTATTTTCATAACTAATAATTTTATATTTACATTATTTTAATCATATATTCTGTTTAAATTAATTTTAAAATATGTAAGCATGCTTACACTGTCTCTCTTTGGTCATAAAAGAAGTTTGTGTCTAAATTGAGGTTAAAAGTACTAAAAATCCTATAACTTTTGAGTTTTGTAATGTTATAACCAAATTGGTGGGATACAGATATGACAGGTTTACAACAGCATGAATGCTGAAACAATGAGTGCATGAAATGAACTGTGAATACTGCAAGCTGAAAGAAATTGTTAATATGTAGGAGGGCAGTATTGCAGATAGTCCTGGACAGGCAGGCAGGCAGACAGAAACTTTACAAGATCCACCAAAACTGAATGCAAAGCCTGACACCTGGTGTGGATAAAGCCTTGCAGTTGAACAGTGTGAGGCTGACCAGTCAGAAGCAGCTTTGCAGAAAAGGATCTGGAGGCTCAAGGGCACCAGACTAGACATGAGGCATCAGTGCCCCCAAACATCAAAGTAGTACCTTGCTTGATGTCCTGCTGTTACCTCTGAGATATCTGTATATATACCTTTACTTGAATGTTGTGCCTGTACCACAGTCCCCTCATATGGGGCAGACACAGATGTACTGATATAAGTTCAAAGGAGACCACCAAGGTGATTGGGTTTTTTTGTAAAAGCTGAATTTGTTCACCTTAGAAAAGTCAGCCTCAAGAAGGCTTTATTAATTCTTCAAGTTATTCAGTAGGGAGGTGTGAAGAAGATAGAGACAGATTCCCCTGAGAGTTGTACAGAGAAATGAACAGAGTGTTACTGGCTGCATTTCCCATGGAAAAGGAACTGTGAAGTTATTAAAAATGGCAGTACTCAGAAATGCACTGAACACACTTAAGCCACCTGCTCTCATTTGACCTGCTTTGAGCAGGGACTGTGGTTGGTGACCTCTGAAGATCCCTTCCTACTCACACTACAACTATGGTGAAATTTTGCTTGGAAATTCCTATAACTGAGAAAGGCTTAATGGCATGCATAATGGACCAAATATCACACTTTCCAAAGGAAATTCCACAGTCAAATGTTCTAATTATTTAATTTACCTCTAGGGTAGCAAGTGACAAGGTTTTCCACCCTGTTCCATCATTTAAATGAGAATATTCTTCTTTTGAAACTTCTTTTCTCTTTGGTAATTATTTGGGGTTTTTTTCCTGCAATGTGAATGTAGTCCTACAGAATAGCATTTTTACTGACTTGATAATTTCATAAGTTAGTTATCACTACATTTGCTCTATTGCATTTGCAGTAGAACATTTGAATGGTTGACATGGCTAGCCTTGAAGGCCAGAGGGACATTAGATGGGTAAAGAACAGATTATTTTGGAAATCCACAAAGCACCGGAGAATGATTATTCAAAAGACAAAGAAGTGTACTCAGAGGGAGATACTACTAGCTCTGACGGTGACCAGAAGTACAGAAATCAGACTATGTACATCATACAAATTAATTTTCCACAGATTTGCACATTCTCATTCTTGTCACTTCAGTAATGTAAATGTGATGATGCTGTGGCACATATAAGACAAGCAGCATCTACTCAACCACCAGAACATCATATCCTAAGGGTCCTCTATGTCCCTGCATTCTCACTATGTTGATACAAATTCAATGTCATTAGTTACTTTAAACAATTTACTTACCAAAAAAAGGGCAACAAATCCCCAAACAAACTGAAAGCAAAACCAAACACAAAACCAAAACAACCTAGGTAATACACATGTAAAGTTTAGTCAGTCTTATTTCAACTAGTAGCTCCACCTGACTTCTGAACTTTCAAAACTAGAGATAATATATGGTTCTCCACCACTCCCCAGCAGACATGTTCTGATATGCACCAGAAAAAAAAAAAAAAAAGTGCCCAGTAACTTTCCCGAGTCAAGTCTTTGTTTCACTTCTTCATAAAGATGTATGATCAATGCAGGAGCACAGTCTTCATGTTGTTTAATAGCCAGTAATTATTATTTGACTAAGTTATGATAACCTGCTTACGTTTTCTTTATCTTCAATTCTTGTGGTCTTTCTGATGTTTTGAAATAAGTTTGAAAAGTCCTATGTAGGTAAAGACTAGATCTCTATATATAGTAGTCGTGACTCCTAATCTTGCTGGAATTATCACAATTTTCTTTTCACCACATTCAGAAGTGAATACACCTCCATTTTTAGAGGAAGTAAAGTAAAACGTGCTCATGGAATCTAGATGATCTCTGTTTTTCAAGGTTAGGAAACTAGTTGGACAACTCTTACGCATCAGAAATACATATAAAGAAGTCAAGAGAAATGCAGCTCATTTTATGATGTCTAAGTAATAAGCCAGAAGCTCCTATGCCTGCCTGGAGGGCTAACTTTATGCATTTATCCCTAGAACTCAGATAGATCTTTCAAACCCTAAAGAGAGTGATCCAGCAAGTGACTCCCAGAGTTTAGTGTGTTGCTATGACAAAAATAAAGATTGTCCTAACAAAATAGAAGCTGCAGGTGAAGAAGGGGATTAGGTTTCTGCAAACACAGAGAGAATATGGATGAAGAGAAAAGAAGGAGAATATAAGCAGCAGGAGATCTTAAAGAATATTGTTCTGTAGCAGTATGTAGAAGATAAGAGACTATAGGTTACTTCAAAAGTAGCAAAGGTGGAGGAAGAAATGATAACATAATAGAATGGTATAAAGAAGATGCCAGCACAGTTTCGTGTTCCAGGTCCTAGTCCAAAAAGTGGAATTGTCCTTTGAATACAATGTGAAAGATGTGTTTGATTCCAATGTCTCATTCAGTTTTGTCTGTATTATCTTTGTGGAGTACCACATCTTAGACAAAATGTAGCAGTCTTATACTAAGGCATTTAAATGTACAGCTTAATTTAATTAACACATATATATTGGTGAACCAGTGAGTTTTGGGGTTTTGTTTATTTGTTTGTTTGTGATTGTCAGTACTCTTGTGATAGGGAAGATTGGTACTTCTTTTTTTTTCCCCCTTCTTTTTTGTACAAGAAGATCTTAAAGCTGTGTATAGTTTGAACTGTGGCAGTAATTCTGCTGCTTATGCAGCCACAAGTGCCGCTGAGTGTAATAATGAGTCAATGCTAAAGGAAAGCATGGAATATTGTTAGGATATTGCCTCCAGCATTTAAGGCCCCAGGAATCCATTTACAATTGGAATCCACTCCATCACTTATGTTTTAGCATTTATTAGAAACTTGAAGATCAATTCATCAAATGCAGGCTACTACTGCATTAAAAAGAAAAAAAATATATACTGGGACATCAGCACTTAAATGCCCACAATATAATCTGAGCCTTGTAATTAGTAATCATTCATTACAAGCTGAAAACACCATATAGAGCACTTACAGCCCCAAAGGACTTAACTGTTAACTGCAGCTAGCATTGTTTTATGATTCCAATAACTGAAATCTATTGACTGTGATTTTATTATGGTTTGTAAAGAAAGAAATTGAGTGCCTATTCCATTTTCCTCTAGCCTCAGGCAATTGCTGTCTGTCTTATTTTCTGTTACTGTTAAAACTGAAAATCTGGAGAGAATTACAATTCTCTGTATTAGATGTATTAATTAGATGAAATTAGCAATGTGCAAGTAATTGATGGGATTAAATTAACATATTTATTCTTGAGTATCAAGCTGTAGTGACCTGTTCATTAGTATACTTAAAACCATATGGTTGCTTTTGGTTTTGGTGTCAGTTTGGTTGGGTGGGCATTGCTTAGGCACAACATAAGATACACTTATTTATTCTTAAAAGGTCTTTATTCACACTTGAGCCACAGCAGTTGGTGGAGGGCTAAAGAGCACTCAAGTCACCCAAATCTCTAGATATTGCTTTCTGCTGTACCATCTGCATCCTATTAAATATTCTTGACTTTTGCCAAGTTTGGCCAATTTATATGTTAAATCGGTTGCTGAAAACAGGATCCAAGATGCTTGTGTAGGAAAAAAAAAAATAGCATTAAATTGCAAATCTTATACATTAATCATTTGTTTTGGAAAAACCCAATTCAAGTTCTGCTTCACAAATAATGGCAGTGAGATGTCAGATTTTTTAGTCTCTGAGACAAAAATAGGAGAGCAAGTATAATTTCAGCACATTTTATTCCCAGAGAAGGATATCATCTTCAGACCTGAGAGGGGATATCATCCAATTCCTTGTCAGAACAATAAAAAAACACCAGTTCTGTAAAGCAGGTGTAAAGTCACTTGCAAATGCTTTTTCTTCCACTTAATGCCATAAACAAGAGTCCTAAACTGTCTACTTACTGATATTTTAGTGCTTCATAGTCAACAAAGCACTGAAGCAATCCTGAACACCATACATATAGTGTTACTATTTAATGGTGATAATCTTTAAGCAAGTCAGTGTTTTTGTCTTCCATTAGGTTAATTTTTGAATTAGGAGGTTAAAAATCTCATCTCTGGCTGAGATATTTCTCGTGTAAATCAAACACCATCTGCATTTTGTCAGTGCTGTGCCATCCATTGACTTCATCTCAGTTGTCTTATTGTAGAAGTTTGAATTTGACCATCTCACTAAAACCTACTGAATGCATTTTAAATGTCTTTTTTTTTTTTCCTTTGAGGGTGTTGCTTTTGTCTTTATAGAGTTCTGTTGATTCCTGACAAAAAGAGATTAATAAAAAAGCTTAAAAATTCACTGTGTCTGATTTTGTATCTCTTTGTTCTTTCAATATCTGTTTTTACTTTTTATACATTCTACTCTTACTGTTCAAGTTCTGCCATTGCAGAACACCTTGACTGCAGGATTTTTGTATATATTGCCAGTAGTAAGACCTTGTCAAATTTCTGATAAAATAGTTTCAGAGTCCCATTCTTCTCCCTCAGTGCCCTAATACCATAAAACATAATTTTTTTGCTACTTCTCATTCTCAACTTGAATGAATGTGCATTCATTTCAATAAGAATGCTTCCCTGCTGAAATTTGATGAAATGACAAGGTAGCCTAACTTCAGTATTAAATCAGTTACTTCAAAAAGTAACTGTTAGATAAATAAAAACAGTAAAAAAATTCTAATACACACAAGTGTGTAAAAAATAATTCTGCATTAAAATATTTGGGTTTCTTGCACATTCTTGATTTTGTGGCTCTGTATTTTACCTGTGACAGCTATGAGAAACAAAACATTCAAGTCTAGAACTTGACTACCATTTAATTAATTTTAAACAAAATTTCAAATTGATTCAGTTAAATATTTATTTTCTTTTACTTTTTTTTTTCCATAATGAAGTTTCACAAACTCTTCCTAAGCCTATAAATCAGTCAAGCTTGTACTTGACTGATGGAATGGATGGAGTGGATCTGAAATATATTGCTTGTATTTATTTTTCTTGCATTTTAACTCCCTGTTTTGTTCATATGTGTGTGTGTGTGTATTTCAGTATTGATTTTAACAGACTCCTTGTATACCACTCATCCAGATGAAAACATAAATCTTTAAACATAGTTGCAAGCAATGGCTTCAGAAAATATATGATTAACTTATTTATCCGTAGTTAAAATGTATTAAGATCTACATGCAAAACTATCAATAACCATGATAGGTTAGGGAAGTAGGTTAGGAATTAGTGAAAATGGAATAAAAATAAACAGCAAGGAGTGAGTTAATCATTTGGCTTTCCAAATGATAAGTCAGATATTTCACAGATAGTGTCAGTGCCCCATGTCAAGTGTTACATCAAAATTCAATAGAATGGTGCCACTGCTTCATTATTCAGTCTCAACTACCTAAATTAAATTGGAGTTGTCAGCTCCTCTGGTTAGGTGATGATGGCTAATTTCCCCAAATTGTTCATAATCTGTTTGATATTTATTGAAGAATTAGGATGTACTATATGAATGACATCTCTGAAAAGAAATCATGCTAGGGTTTTTGGTCTCATATACTTCTGCTGCATGAATTTTCATTATTGATGTTCATTCATTTTTTTTAGAAATCATAAAATTTTCTCACAATAGAGGAAAAGAGGAACAGATTTCTCTGTTTCTCTGTTACTCAATGGTAGTAGAAACTTGCACATCCCAGATTATTATGTGGGATAAAAACTAGAAAAATCAAAGAAAAATGCTAGATATTCATACATTGTGACTGTATAAGGAATGTCCCAGATAGGTTAGGTTTACTGTGCCTGCGTAAATTACCTTAACATCTCTATCACAGCTGCTTATTTTCATGATACCCAGAACCCAGAACGAGAAAATAACAAATTACCACTAAAGAAACTAACCATTGTTGAAAGTCAGAGTGTGTTTCCCAACTGTAATGTTGTAAAGTTTTGACCTTTGAAACATGAGTGTAAAATATATTTATAATTTATAATTTTACCTGAAGAAGTCATGAGTAAGATATTTATATCTTGCCCTATGATTACAATTGCATATACTTTGTTTTCTATCTCTTTGCTAGGCTTCTAACAAATTTAAATGTGTCATAATCTTTCTTCTGCATTTTGAGAATTTTAAAGTTGATAACTCCATATAACAAGGGTCTCATGAAGGTATGTGACCTAGAAAGGTATTTTAAGAACACCTGTCTTCATTTAGGTAGTGATAGGACCATGGCACCTCAGGTTTTAACAATAAGAAAAGGAAGAATGCTTTCATACATAGAGTGATCTTAGTTGCTTCCTGTTACTGAATGTTTCTATAAGGAGCTGTTCAAACTATTCATATTTTTCATACTAAAACTTGAAACATTCATATCAGTGTAAAGGATCAAAAGAAATTTCTGACTATTATGAAAATAGTTATTTTATTCTATTATCTCTGTTGTACTAATTGCACTGAACAATTGCCAGGGGCTGGGCGAGTGTAGCAATTGTAGATTGTCTTTTCTTAGTTGGCCTTATGTTTTGAATCAAACAATTGCCATTTTTCCCTGAGTGTATGCTCTCAAGGTCTCTCCATTTCAGGCTCCAGTGAATTACACACACAGTCAAGGTAGTCACACACACTAGCCTGAATACTGAAAGCAGTGAAGAAGTAACAACACACACTGTAGAGAATAATTCATCTGCCTGTTGTCACAGCTAAATCTCTTGTGGAAACTATACTGGCTAACCTGTCTTACTGTCACACTACAGTCCACTGTTTAGATACCTAACTGATTCACAAAGATTAGCTGTTTTATTAAGGTACTCTAATTTCTACTTTAACTAACAAAGCTGAAAAACTCTAAACCACCAGTGACTATTAAATATGAGCCCTCTTTAAGGTCTGTATCTTTCCATCTCTTTCTAACTGCATCTGTTCTCAATTACTCTTTGGATATAACAGCAGCTGTATTTGTCATTTGTGCTCTATGATGTCACTTTCTTAATATTTTTGCCCAACACTCTATGGTTTGGTCAGATGGCCATAAGAGAAAAGGATGAACTGGCACTCATTCGAACTTCTTTCTGTTACCGTTCAAGGATGCTAACCATTCAAGACTGAGGGAAGGAAGAGTTGCCTAAAACTGACAATTAAAAGAAACCTCTAAGACTCAATTTGTGAGTTTTAGCAGGCAGTCATTGTTTTATTGCAACGCACTGGATGATTTCAGCATGCTGGGTGCCATGGAATCAATTCATCAAAGTGCACTTGAGGTATCCTTGTTACAGTTTATATGTTTGCACTATATGATTATGCATTTTCATTCCCTGCATTCCTGTTACATATTTATGACATTTCCAAACACTTATTCACATATATTCATAGCCTTGTAAGGTCTCTGAGGCGCTTCACTAAGGGTCTCTGGTGGTCATCCATGTCTGGAAGCCCCAAAGTTTTCAGTGACTGCCTTACAAATTTTTTTAAGACATTACACCTGCTTATACACAAACCTGGCATTGCCTGCTCAGCTGCTTCAGTTCCCTTCTTTGTTGTTTCCTTACCTTTCTTGGCTGGTTTCTTTAAATATAGGCTTTGGTTACACAGTAGTTTTCTATAGTACATTCCTGTTGCAAAAACCGTTAGTTCTTGTTACATTTCTAAACCCCAACATCAGGAGAAGAATAGCTACTCTAAAACGATATCCTGGTTTTCTCTGTTTATTTCATTCACTGACATCCATTTGTAGGGTAAACCCAGATTTTTTTTTTTAACTGTTAGAGATACATGCTTGTCCTTTCTCTGACAACCAAACTGGGTTCTTCTTTTCTCCTGCCTCATCACCCAGAATAAAGATTTTGGAATGAAAACTAAACAGGCAGATTGTGATAGTGGATGGAGAAGAATAATACAATGTATTGCCTTTGCAGTGCTTACTGCACAAAATGTTTTGCTAAGAAGTTAACTGCATTTCCTGCGGTACTGTGGTGAACTGACCTTGGCTGAATGGCATGTGTTCATCCAGCCATTCAGAAGGACAGGCAGGGAGCAAATAAGACGGAAAAAGGTCATGAGTCAAAATAAAGTCAATCTAATGAAAAAAAAAAAAGGCTGTGTGCAGAAAGAAAGGAAAACAAAATACTTATTGTCTACTTCACAGCAGTAGGTATTGTCCTGCCACTACACATGAAATAGGACTTCAACATGCGTATTGGTTGCTCTGGAAGGTAAATGTTATAGTAACAGTTGCAGTTCCCACCTCCTTTACCTACAAAGCCCACTCCTCTCACTTAGCTTTTATGGCTGAGCACATGTCAAATGTGCCTTTGCTCAGTTTGGGTCAGCTCTCCTAGTTGTGTCCCCTCCCAACATCTTGCCCAACTGCTGCCTACTGCTGGGCAGGAGGAATGTTGAAAGACAGTGATGAAGCTGTGCCAGCACCACTCAGTAGTATTCAAAACATCTATCTCAAATACATCTATATTCAAAATATTATCTATATCTTTTTAGCACATCTATCTCAAATACGTCTATATTCAAAACATTATCTATATCTTTTTAGCAACCAATGCAAAGAACAGCATTTTGAGGGCTGCTATGGGGAAACTCCATCTCAGCCAAATGCACTTCTTCATGCTACTTTCTTTTGACTCTCATTGGAAGACAGTTCAAAAACATATCTTGTACCTTAAAGTTTTTTTCAGAAAATATTGACCCCACATGTGAATATTCCAGTCTTGCTTCACTCAATTCTTCAATATCATGTTCAACTACCAGTGTTAAAAATGAGATTTGACTTTTGTAATAAGTTTCTTCTCTGGCTGGAAATTTTCTCTAATGAATTTAATTGTCAGAGTTTCACAGAAAACATTTTTGAGTAGGTACAAAAGATGAAAACAAAGCAAGATCTTGTGCTGCTGGGTAATAAAAGGATGGAAACCCAGTATTTTTTGGAGCTTGTTTTTTTTTAATAAATTTTGTGAGATTCTTAAGTATATTTATTAGTCCCAAGTGAGGAAAACAAGATCCAGTTTAGAAGTTTATTCTACAAAATAGAAGAAGGAAAATCTATTACTAAAGATGTCAGTAACTTATATAAATGTTAAAACAGTTATAAAGAAGAAAGCAAACTAAAAGTGAAGGACTTGAGTATCTATGATGAATGAGAGAGTAGGTCAGAGGAGATAATGGACTCATTAATTCCTTCTATGTGGAAATGAAGGTTTATAAACTCCAACCATCTAATTCATATAGCCATACAAATTAGGTCACATGCCCTCAGACTTCATACTTATTGGTGCAATACAAAGGTAATAAATATATATATATAGCAAATAATCCCTAAATTAAACAAGTATGGAATGCTATAGGTGCCATGATATAAGTTCTTTTACCAAACCACCACTTCCCTTCTGATTTTTGCAAGAAAATTTTCTAGGAATTTCCAAGATTTTCTTGTTTATTAGTAGGGGAACTATCTTCAAACTGAGATGAGAGAATAGGAGGTAAGACTTCTATTTACTTTGGTTTTAGGAAACAGATAAATCTTCTTACCATTATTCATATCCAAATAATATCCAAGGGTACATCAGGTACATCCTCTGACAGCATGAGGAGATCCACAAGATATTTCAATCTGAAAGCAAATTTTTTTTCTGGAAAGAAGATTAGAGGAGGCCTTCTCCTCCTGATATACATTATGTACAATGGTCTGAGGTTGCCAACAGTTTTCTCAGTGGTATTATGAACAGAAAAGAAATATTAAGAAAAAAGAAGATAAGATTACAGAGCCTGAATGGGGACAGACAGGATGTCATGCTGAGCAGTAACTACAAAACAAAAGTAAACATAGCATCAGGAAGAAATCAATGGATGAAGGGGAACAAAGTAGGGAAAGACAGTTGGATAAAAATTGTGTTTAATTGGTCCAAGTAGAATATATTTCTTCAAGCCATGGCATCTTAGCTATCACTACTTGCTTTCTAGTTATACTGGTTTAGGCTGGAATACAGCTAATTTTTTTCATAGTAGCTCACGTGGTGTTGTGTTTTGGATTTTTTTGATGAAAATAATGTTAATAACATAGCCTTTTTTTAGGTACTGCTGAGCAGTTCATACACAGCATCAGGCTGTTTCTAATTTTCTTGCTTCTCTGCAAGTGAAGAGACTGGCAGTGGACAGGAGATTGGCAGGGGACAGATCCAGGACAGCTGATCAACCTGACCCAAAGGACATTTCATACCATATGGCATACCATTAGACTTGGTATATAAAGCTGGGGGTGAAGAAGAAAGAGGGACATATTTGGAGTGATGGCATTTATCTTTCCGAGTCACCATTATCCATGATGTAGCCCTTTCTTCCTGGCAATGGTTAAACCCCTGACTACCCATGAGAAATGGCAAAAGTATTCTTTATTTTGCTTTGCAGCTTTCACTGTACCTATTAATCTATTTACCTCAACCTGTGAGTTTTCTCACTTTGACTCTTTCAGTTCTCTATCCCAGCTTGGTAGAAGGTGGTAAATGTCTCTGTGGTGCTTAGCTATCATGGGTGCTTAAACTGCAGCAGCATTTCTAGGAACCCAATATGGGACTCAAGGGTTAGAGGTAACAACAAATTAGATTGGAGTGTGACAGATCAAATTTATAGCTGTTCATCCACTAACTGAAAGGTTCCTGCACTTGCCATGGGGCTTGCTTGCTTCACTGTGTATGGAAGTCCAGCACTTTTAAGTATTTACTTTTTGCTTTTGCTGTTTCCCTATTCTTTGCCATCTACTCTGCAGTGGCTGGGACCATTTTAATAAGTAGTTGCCACAATTGGCAGATGACTAGGGCTTTGTTGCTTTTTCTGTGCTGCTGTGCAGAACAGGCTGGAACTCCAGTGTGAGCTGAAGTTGAAGAATACATCCATCCATATGGGAAGAGGTACACTTCAAAATATCTGTGGTCATGGTTATGCACACATCACAAGTACACCCCTGCAAGGATTGTGGCCCAATGATAAGTTCATGTTGAAATGAGTACACCTCAAAGTGTCTGGGCTAGAACACTGTGAAGCTTCTGTGACCCTGGAAAAGTCTGTGCCACACAGTAAGTATGCCCCTGAAAAGACTGACACATTGAAGTTCTACCAGATAATGTGACAAACATCAGAAATATTTCACCATACTATACCATGACTGATAAGGAGTAGGGAACATTTTTCCTGTGGACATGTATGCCTAAGTACCTTACTTTGTACTAGCTTTTTAACTACTAAAAGTCAAGCACAGCTACAGTGCTTCAGGAAGCATATTAAACGTTTTGTAAAAATTCAGATACACGATATCATTCATGTTGCCATGGAAGATCAGGCAATTATTTGAATATGCCTACAGACATATTTGATACAACATTTCACTTGGTTATGTGACCTTTTTCCATATGACATTTCCTGAAGGTGAATTTGAAGCATACATAATGGTTTCATCTTGATACTTTATTTACAAGCAATGTTGATAACTTTTCTTTTAATGATATTGAATTCATTTGATGACAATGCAATATGTAATTGCTAGATACAGCAGCAAATTTACCATCACTAAATTTACCATCAGGTAAAGTTTGTACCTTACCTGAGAATTTAATTTTTCATGGTGTTTTTATTAATTGATCTTAAGACTTTTCCCTTCTACATACCTTTAGTTCTGTAGTTTCTTTCTTTTCTTTTTGCATCATTTATAACATTAAGCAAGGATGTTTCAGATGTAGAAACCCATCCATTAGGTTTTTCCAATGGAAAACTACATTTTGCTCTACAGTTGGCTATTCTACTTTTGCCTCAGCATCTTATTTAACTTTTTACAAGTTAGAACAATTCGTATGATTGATTCAGCTGACATGAATAGAAAAAAAAAAGATATAACATTTTTATTGAAAAGTTATTGTTCTTTGTGAAAAAAAAAAAAAATCCATTGTTTTTATTTTAAGTTTCAATACTCTACATTCCCCCCAGTCAGGAAACCAAATGCCTAAGTGATGAAATTCAGCACAACTCCACTGACCTCAGTGAAGCTATGCCAATTTTATATCAATTGTGAAACTGCTTTCTGCATTTGTATTGAGTGCATTTAACAGGGATGATTGTCAGTTTCCATCGTGAATGCTGAAATAGTGCTTATTGTCCTTTTTAGCTGAATGTTATTGAGCACTTCTGTTGCATGTTCTCTCTTTTTGTCATTTGTTCTGCTCAAGAAAATCTGGTGTGAGGAAAATAATTTGTAACCAGTGACTATATGAAAACATTTCTTTTAAGAAACAAGCTCTCAGTGATCTTGAGGAACAGACTTCAAAAGGATCACAGAGTTTCAGCACATATAGACCAGGTTTTTTTAAAGGGTTTGAGGGCTGTCTCTCAGAAATGGACTATTTAATTGTAACATGGAGGAAAAGCTGCATTCACAGAGTTATGACTTTAGCAGAAATTAAAGATTTCAGAAACCATGGCAGGAGTCAAGAGTTGTGAAACAATCTCTTACATCTCACTGTAAGCCACAGTTAAGTGAAGAAGAGAGCATAACTTTTCATACAGAAGCAAGTGCAAATCTTTAAGCATTAATAGTAAGTGCAAAATTGATTATAAAGTTTTAGAAAAAAGTATACATAAAAACAAGTATTACAGGTCCTGCTTTCCAAACTGTTAAGAATAATTTAATGAAAGTCCCATAAAATATCAAACAATACTAAAGTCCAAAGCAAAAGGCACTTAATGTTGACTGCACATGCAGAACACATCACTGTCCACAGCAGAGATGCTTTTCTAGTGAACTATTTTTAAATAAAAGTCTCCAGTATTCCGATGAAAAACAGGAAGGAAATTGTTGAAACCAATAGATGTGCCAGCACATAGCAGAGTGTTCTGTGATAGACTATATATTATGACTTAATATTTTGGACTGATGCCAACAAAACAAGATGAATAAAGAACTAATAAGGTCCCAATTAGACATGATTATTTTATGTGATTCAAAATGAATAGTGATTTATGAGTTTCCTTCTGCTACTTAATAACATGAGGTGAGTGGGTTTTTAGACGTTTTCATGGCATGATCATAATGAAAGCAAATACATTT
>JAWWEU010000091.1:42252728-42265701 GCA_035583155.1 Acropternis orthonyx
ATCTGAGAGAAAAATGTGTGGGTTTTCTCTGGAAATGAACTCAAGGTACCAAAGAACCAATGGCTTTACAAGGCGAAATCTCTTGAAGCCTGAAATTAAAGTATAACACCCAGTAAAGCTTGGAGCTTCCGGACTGGGTTGTAACACTTCTGAGTAGAGTTTTACAAGTGTTACTGTCTACAAATACAACAGAATACTAGAACTAGACCAATCTGTTAATTATTCAAAAATTCTTAAACTGTTTCATCTGGGTTACACCGAAACTTTGAAAGAACATACATAGCTTGTACATGGGTCCTAAAGTGATGATCATGCTGAAAATTTGGTACCTCAAATTAGTCAAAATTAACATCTGTTATTATGATCATTTTATCATGGAGAAAAGACTGTATTTTCATCTAAACAATAAACAGCCAGGTCCAAATAGTGACAAAGTTGGTTTAAAACATTAGAAATCTGTATGGTTGATGATATCTGACTAGCTGTTTCCACAACAGAAAATGACTAAACCTTCTGTTTTTGCCTGGGAGAGTGGACTGGCCTCAATCAAGATATCTGACAGTCCTTCATGATTAAATAAATAGTCTCATTTCATATGTGAATTTAACAGTATTACATTTGAGGGTTGTGACATTTAACGTTTTATTTTGCTGTTCACTGTCTGATTTTTCCATGAATGTAGCTGGGTTTCACCTTTTGCAAGTAACAGCATACAGTGCAACTGATTAGTGACAAAGCTAATAAATTAAAGAAACGTATACCTGCGGGTAATTAAATTAGACTTGGCAAAAGTTGTAGAGATTAATGCATGCAATAAAACTATGTGCCTTAATCACTTCCACTGTCAGCTATAATTTATGGCAGAGCATCTTTACAACAATTCACTTTATCTAAAATTTGAAGGCATGTACATGCAGAAAGAATGGATACTGCAATTTGGGTTGGTGTCCAGTGCATTTTTAAAGACTCCACAACCACACGTAGCACAGTTCTTTTCATCACTACCAAGCAACACTGAAATTCTGTACATCTAAATGTACATAAATAAGTCTGACAAGGGTCTTGAACTAATATGACACCTAGAGACATTGAACCACAGATATCTGGTACAAAACCTGTTGGAAGTCACTCACTCAATTCACTCAATTCACAACACGTTCTATGCAGTGCTATTTACATCCTGACCCTTCTTTTCACAGTTTTTGTTCAACCTAACTCTAAAAGTATCACACACCTGACTACTGTATAGGTAACTCAGCCAGAAAAAACGTGATGGGTGACATAAATATGACAGAAAAGGAAGTTTCAGCCTTCTAGAGTTAAAACACCTTAATTTGAACAAAAATAAAATAAAAAATTCATCAAGTCATTTTAGACACCAATAAAGAATGGGACTAATTTTTTTTTTTTAATATACATGTAGGGAGGGTTCCATCACTTTTGCAAATGGATTTATGCACAATCACGTCTGTGTTACAACCGCTTTAAATAAGATAAAGTAATTAATCATGATTTTTTAATATACATATTTATGAGACTGAGGTAAAAATCTGCAGCATTTTTACACTGAAAGAGTGGAGAGAAAAATATGTATCTCCACAGTACTGTGGCAAAAATATTTATCACTGCAAACAGGCTGAGGCAGACCAGAATTTGTATACTGATACATTCTAGAGCTGAGACCTGGACATATGAAGGGTTTGAGGCAACCAAGATTCACATAGTGGCTGAGACATTTATTTCACAAATTGTTACAAAGACATCTACATAAAAGAGGAAGATTTAGGCTGCAAATTTTATTTTCATATGGATGCTTACTGAAGGGTATGCTTAAATTCAGGATAGAAATAAGATTTTTTCTCCTCGAAGTTTACATATTCTTCACTGAATGGACTGTTTTTCTTGGTGGGTATACCTCTTTCCCATTTTTCATACAGGAAACCTATAGACATACAGGAGATCTGTGAACTTCGCTTCTTTGACTCAGTATTGCTATATCAATAGCTACAACCACTTCAAGGAATCTGAACCCAGGTTTTTACTAAACTCTAACTAAAAACTCAATGTTTCCTATTTCTGAAATTTTATTTAAGTCATTGTGGTGGGTTGACTTTGGCTGGAAGCTAGGTGCCCACCAAGTTGCTTTATCATTCCACATCTTCAGCTGGACAGCAGAGAAAAAATACAACAAAAATGTCATGATAAGGACAGGGAGAGATCATTTGTCAGTCAATGTCCCAGGCAAAACAGATTTGACTTGCAGAAATTAATTTAAGCTATTGCCAATCAAATCAGAGTAGGGTAAAGAGAGACAAAACCAGATTTTAAAACAGATTCCCCCACACCTTCCCTTGTTCCTGAGCTCAACTTCACTCTCAATTTCACTGTCTCTTTCCTCACAGTGGCACAGGAGGATAGGGAATGGGGATTGCACTTGGTTCATCATACAGTGTCCTCATCACTTCTTACTCCTCACATTCTTCTCCTGTTCCAGTGTGGATCCCACCTACAGTCCTCCAGGAACTGTATGATTATGTGTCACTTCTCATGTGGTGCAGTCCTTCAGGAACAGACTGCTCCTGTGTGGGACCCCCACAGAAACATAACTCCTGCCAAGACCCTACTCCAGTGTAGTCTTCCCATGGGATAAGTCTCCCTTGGGCACGTGTGTCAACTCTAACATGGGGTTCCTTAAAGGTTGCAGGTGAATATAGGCACTCCCTTTGACCTTCATGGCTGCAGGGGACATCCTGCCTCACCATGGTCTTCAATGCAGACCGCAGGGGAATCTGAGCTCCGGTGTGCCTGGAGTACCCCTTCCCCTCTTTCTTCACTGGCCTTGGTGTCTATAGAGCTGTTTCTGTCACATATTCTCACCCCTCACTTCCGGTTGCTACTGCACAGCAGGTTTTTCTCGCTTCTTAAATCACGTTATCCCAACCACACTGCCATAATCCCTGATGGCTTATCCTTGGCCAGTCACAGACTCTTGGAGTCATCTGGCATTGGCTGTGTCAGACATGGGGAAATCTCTGATATCTTCTTACAAAAACCACCTCTGCACCTCAAAAACCATCTCACTACTACAACGGTGCCATGTAAACCCAATACATTCATCAAATAAGTCTGACAGCAGCAAGAGTTGTTTTTCAGTAAAAGGCTTTAAAAATGTATATTTCTTTTGTAGACAAAATAGCAGTTCCTCAAGTACGATCACAGACTCAAATCAAAATCCAAACAATCACTCAAAGAGTACAGCATAATTTGACAATTTTTATTGTGAGGATATACTTTCCAGAAACCTGAACAAGGCCAACATAGTTTTGATGAAACAGATGATATTCAGTACAGCTAGCTGAGGGGAAAGTTGATTCTGAAAGGTTCATTTGCTGAAATAACACTAACTGTAAGTCAATCCTGACTCCCATCCATTTCAACTCAGTCAAACAAAATTTTGACCTTTGGAAATTCATACATGTTGAAAACTTGAGCTCTTGTCTGTTTATTTTTTTTTTTTTTTAAATAATGGAACACACAAACTTTTTTTAATATCTTCTTAGCATCATGTCCCTTCTAAAGACACCTTTTTTTTTTTTTTTAAATTTTCTTAAAAACTTTGGAAATATTTTTTATGCTATAAAGCTAATTTTAATGTTGTCATAAGATATGAAGCATACAAAAATGTGCATTTTTAACATATTCAAATATTATGGATCCTTGGGATTCAGCTAATAAGGCTTTATTTCTCATTGTTGCTGTTAGGATTAATCTCAAGTTTGTAAAATAAAATGAGATCAATTTTCCTAGTACAAACCTCTATGTTTTAACAACAATTGTTTTAACACAAAAAACAAAGGAAACTTTTTTCTCTTTGTCTATATGTCTTATGAAGTTTATGTCCACTCATGAGATAACAATAACATTACCCCAGAACAGATTGGAGATTGCATTCTTCTCTTAATGAATTTTGTGTGAGAAAAGAAATTGTCTGATTAATCACAGCATTGCAGATTTTATTTGGCAAACCCCACTTTAACATGAATATGCAGTTGTGCACTTTGTGCTGAGTGTGGCTGCTCTTATCACTACTGGGACCATATAGTATCTCCGAGCTGTCATAGCACAGAGGTGAGTTGAGATAAATCACTTAACAGCAGCTGCAGGGCCTTCCAAAGTAACAGATTAGACACAGTACATGCAGGGTAGTGCAGAGTGAAGCAGACTGACTGAATATTCTGGAATCTAAATCAGCATCCTCCTCCTCCCCACTTAAGGCTCAGACCTGGCAAAGTGTCACAGAAACTGGTGAATATCATTCTTCATAAGGTCAGTGTAGTCCGGAATAAGAATATATTGAGCCAGCATAGCAAATACATTGACACTGTGGGCATTTTTTTGCTGCTGTTTTCCTTTTCTGACAGGTTAATTTTTTATCCAGCTTTCACTGTTACACAAACACATCTGAGGATCCTTTCCTGTGCGTAGCACTGCTCCCTAGAAGGGAGCAACTGCCACAGGAAAAAAAAAAAAAAAAAAACAACTGAATTGTGGATAAGCCTTTGATAGCTCAAGTCTAGAATACAATTAATTTGATGCTGTTCATAATGATTTCATTGTTGGTTTGAGATGAATGAAAGAAAACAGTATTCAAATGAGATTTACAAACATTAAAGTTAAGTCTCAGCTAATGATTTAACAAAGAATAGATCATAATACTTATGGGGTTTTCTAGAAACAGATATTACTGCCTAAAAAGAGAGCACCTTCATCAGTCACTTCTTGTCAAAAAAAAATCGAGACAATTTGTCAGCACACCTACCTTGCAAGTCCTTTGGTTCTGTTATAAGTTACAGGATGTGTTCTGATAAGGATGCAACATATAACTTCTCATTAGCTGCTGAGCATGATTACAAATGGATGGGAAATCTTATCATCAGGCTTTTCGACACATACAGAACTGCTATTCACTTTCCTCAACCAGTGATACAAAATTTTCTTAATACCATCTAACTCCTCAAAAATTTTAGACTTCTGAGGTTTTTTAAAATGAAATCATGTTGTCCAATATCTGTGTAGTCAATGACCATGTACAAAAGTATGTCTTCTAAAGCTAACCTTCTAGAGGCAAAATGGCCATCAGATTAGAATTAATTGTGGCAACAAATATAGTTATTACAGAATTTTTCCTTAAAAAAAGAAGAGCTAGCAAAAAGATGTGGAGAAGATGCCACCTTTACAGGGCAGCAAAAGACAATTAAACTTAAGGGGGAAAATATGGTGTAAGACCCCAAAGTTTGAGCTATGAGCTTATTGAAGGTATTTTACTTTAAAAATATACAAGGTGTCAAAAATTCACCTGTCAAATTTATTGGAAAAGCCTTCAGCTCTTTTAAAACCTTAAGAGAGAGCACAAAGAAGAAACATTACACACATTTTCTCAGGAGGTACTTTTACTAATAAAGTTTAGGAAATAAGGGAACTTCGTAAAAGTTTAAAGGGCAACATTCAACCAAAGTAAAGTATTCCACAAAGCATTGACTTAGCACCTGCTAACACCTACAGTTTAGCAAAATACAACCCATACAGTCATAAGTTACCCAAAATATCAAAAGAGGAATTGAAGACAGGAAGAAGTAAAGAAAAGGAGAGAATTATAGCTACTACCATAGATCCAGAGTAGATCCAGCTTCCAGGAGTCCAGGAAGGTGGCAGTGTCCAAATAAACATAGATAGCATATGTTGCTGTTTTTACATGCTCTGGTCCCCTGTGGCCACAACTCCCACCCCCAGGTGGGACTTCAAATGTGCCAACCAATCTGGGGCTGGTTCAGGGGCTCTGGGTTTTATGTGGGCAGTGTTACCTGTGTGCAGAGACTGAGGCTGGCCTGGAGCTGCCCAAGAAGGTTCACAAAGGCTGGGATGTGGGACACCTCCATGAAATTCGACCTGACTCTTCCCCCTGACATGTCCTCAACATACACACATAGTTGAGTTGGTCTGAGCCAATAATAAATATAACAATCCAGTGTCAAGATGACTGTTGTAGGGAGGAACTTAAAATTGAATTACAAAAACAAGGATGTTTAGCTCAATAGCAGTAGTAGGCTTAAGAAGGTTTCTTGTATGAAATAAGAAAGCTATTGTGTGCTGGAAGCATATTTTTGAAGGTGAAGATGTTTGTCCTAAGATTTCTGTACTGATTTTGTCTAAGAGAAAGCTTTCTTCATAGTAGATAATATGGAGCTATGTTTTGGATTTGTGCTGAAATAAGTGTTGATAACAGAGGAATATTTGCATGCAAGACAAGGAGGTAATCTGAGACTGGTAACATGGCTTCCCTAAGGGCAAGTCATGCCTGACCAATTTAGAGGCCTTCCATGGTGGAGTGACTGAAATGGTTGACAAGCGAAGACCCGCCAATGTCATTTACCTAAGTTTCTTTAAGGCCTTCAGCATATTCTCAAACAACATACTTAGGTCCTAATTGGAGGAATATGTATTTTAAGAGTGGACTGTTCAGTGGATAAGGAATTGGATGGATGGAGTTGTGTACTGTACAAAAATGACAGCAGTGGGAAAATTCACAACAAAGATAACTTTTAAAACCAAAGGGACATGCTACAACAAAGAAACTATCAAAAAGATCTATTTTTTTAAGAAGAATAACTGTTCTATCACATTATTAGGAATAAGTAGGTGTTCTTGCAAAGTTTGTAGTGTTAGCAGTAAGAAATGACAAGTTACTCATTGTTCAGTTGTCAGTTATAAAGAGGTGCAGTTTGCCCAGAATCCAAGGGGACCAGTCAGCAGCACAGAATGCATCATGTGGTTTTGTCCTCCATTTTGAAGTGTGTTGTGGCCTCCATTTTGAGAAATGTCGGTGACCTTCAGAGCTACTTAATAAGCACCTAATGGGGTATATAGAGTAGATATGTCAGGAGGTCTGTAACCCTGGAGTATCTCAGCAAACGGAGAAATGGGGAGCGACCAGCACACTCAACAAAGGGGATTAAAGGAGCTGTGACCTCCACTGAGCTGAGAGACCTCACTGAAGTTTATTCAGTGAACTCTCTCTTTTATTCGAATAGAAGTTTCGGGTTTTTTTAGTTAAGTCCTCTGTCTCCAGGCTATTTATGTGTTTCCCAATACTTGGAATTTCCGAATAACAGTATTCAAAAGAGTGTTTTTTTCAAAAAGTTACCTCAGGCTGGCATACTGCACAACTCCAAAGGGAAACCATCTGTATTAGGGAAACTTTAGTTACCTCATAAAATTCACTACTAAATTCCAATTACTTTCTGTCTTCATTAAGAAAGCGAGACAGAAAAAAAAGTGTTTAGTTAAGTTTGCATTGTCAAAATTACTGTTTTTCTTACACATAGTGAGAAAGAATTTGTTTTACAGTTTTGCACAAATTCTGTTTGTTAGAAATATCTACGCCACACCCTGTGACAGAAAACTGTAGCTTTGACACGGCTGCTTAATCTGTTGGACAGTCTTAGAAAACAGACCTTCATAGAGCACACTGCAAGACTTTTGTGCTATAGGACATTGCACTAAACAAATATGTGCCTTGGCAGTGTCAGTCCATAGACTAAAGGCAGGAGCAATATTGAAATTTCAGATATTCACAAGATACAAAAGCCTATGAGAAATAGCATGATGGGCTGTAAAACCAACAGTGAGTGAATATTTAGATATATTCCCTGCTTTAGATGGTGGATAGATGGGTGGGGGTTGTGAATGTGAACTTGGACACTCTTACATGTATTTCTGTGGGTGGGAAGGAGACATCAGTCTGCTGTTAGTCCAGATAATAATAAAATCGTTCCCATATAATAATTCATAGTTATTTTTTGTCCTTCTTGTGTAGCATAGAAGTGTACCCTTTTTTATATTCTGTGAGTAGATGGCTTTCCCCCATTTTTATTTTCCTTACTTTCTCTTCCTCCCAAAAGATAAATGCTCTCTCATTTTCACATGCACTTCTGCTCCCAGCTCTCATTACAGTCCTGGCTGTGCCTTACATTTGGCAAGCTTAACATGTCACTATCTGTCCTGAGAACCAAAGTACACTGGAATACTCAATAAACCAAGAGAGTTATCTGACCCATATTACCTGACAGACTGTGTGCATGTCATTTCTGTAAAGCACCTTGCATGCTTCTGCCAGCCAAGAGCCTTCACATATTCCACCTATTTTGAAATAAATATCCCTTGTGTAGCAGCATGTGCACCTTTATGCATATTTTACCATCTACTCTTGTTTTAACTGAACCTAGACAATGTTCTTTTGACACTTGCAGGCTTTAAATATCTTTGACTGTCAAGAGTCTCAGGGCTTTCGGAAGCACAGTCATTGTTATGCTCTAAAACACACAGAAAAGACAATTGTGTGTTTGCAGTAAATGGATTATAAGTTTAGGAGATTTTCCTCAAAGCACTTCAGCACTACCAGAATTACAGACTGCTGTTTATTCTACTCCAAACAAGGACCCTCCCTGTAACACTGTAAGTAAGTTTTATAGAATTTAAACTGATTTCAGCTAAGTTTAAAGTGACATTCTCCTGCTGAACAGTGGCTCTTGCATGGAACAGGGCAGGAACAAGCAATTGCCTTTTTTTGTCTAAGGAACATGAGTTATGAAAACCAGAAAAGCCACAGAGAACGGACACATTAAACAGTGATTTTCTGTTCTATTTACCTTTGCTAATTTTTTTTTTTACTCTCCTTTAAAGCAAAACAAAAAGTTTATGTTGAAAGTTTTTATTTGTCACTCATCTTCCTCTGCCCAAAAAAACATGTCACTTTTGGATGCTGTGCCTTCTAAAACCATGCCAGACTCTAATTCAATCTGCATTGCTCTTGAAACGGTGGAAAACAAACTGAGAGTCCTCTGATTCTTCATGCCTGCCATTCACACAGTGGGTAGAGTGGGGCAGGGTATGTGGACAGTGTCACTCGAGTTCTTTTCATAGAAGTGCTGAAAAAGGCATTTAAAAACCACAAAATTCAAATGGTACTTTAAAGTGTATTCTGAACTGTGACAAGGAAGTAATTAAAATATATTAAGAGTTACAGTAGTTAAACAAATATTCTGTGATTTCCTTCAAAATGTTAGAGCAAGGAAGCAAGAAGCTTGAAACATATATTCTTACTTCTTACCCTTTTTTCCCTTTTTCTCATAAATTATGGCAGGAAAAAAAGCTTCAGCAGGTTTGCTACAAATGTTTCTTAGGTAAATTATTGGTTCAGGTAGCTTAAATCACAAGCCACATGAAAATAAACCAACAAGAGATGTAACTAACATGGAAATTTGCAATGAATGATTTTGTGGCTGAGGCTTGAAAGTGTATTTTCTCTATCATATTGTCAAGCCTGCCCTCACTTGAAGCTCAGACAAGGAATAAAAACTAAAAAAAACAAGAGACTCTCTTCATTTGCTTTGTTTTACTGTGTGTTTTTCCTTTTTTAGCTTTCAGTTCTAGCAGTGTCTTACTTGTTTGAGGAAATACTTAACATTATTAGTTAGTTAGATAGCTATGCTACCTGTCATAGTGATGAAAAATCGTTAATAGGGAACAGACAATATTCATTAGCAAGATTATGTGTGCTTTGCCAGTTAATTTTGAGTTATAATTGTTGTTCATTGTATTTTCTATCCAAGATGCAAAGATTACAATCCGAGAGACATAAAACAGGTGTCATTGTATATAGAATCCTCCTCTGCCAGTCAAGTTCATAAAAAGTTGATAAAGTACACATTCCTGTTGGAAGCTGGGTGTAGCTTTCAGCTATTCACATGTGAAAGGCATGCCTCTTCTTTTGCTTTTATCTGTTCTTTTGCTAATAAGAATTTAATAGCAGTACCTATATGGCACAATACTTTTTATTTGTCCTTCCCAAAGAATAGCAAAAGAATGGTTTACTGCCTTTTTAATAATATATCTTCTTATACTGAAGAATTTATAAGTTCATATTTTCATACACACTACTAATTTCATTTGTACTTATAATAGCTAACCATAAGAGAAGGAACAATCCTTCAGTGCTTGAAAGCAGTCTTTGTGTAATAACACCAAGAATCCCACCACATTAAAATTTGTATCAAAGCTTTTCTTTCTCCTCATCATATTTCCCACCCCAGAAACATAATTTTAGGTAATTCTGTTACAGGTTTGGACTTCTGATTTGTCCACTGGTCATTCAGTTAACCAAATACATACATTGAACGTGCCTTCACTGAGAAGTTTTCAGTAGACAGACTATGAGAATACAGTAAACTCCCTTGTAGTCTTGGAAGAAATAGTAGAATTGTTCTATCAGTGTTCTATCACAGTGTTACTGGATGGGCACCATAAAAATATTGAAGCAGGATGCAGGATGTCTGTAGCTTTGTTTATACCTAGTTCCCCTATGAACTTTTCTCAGATGACTCGCTCTGCTGAGGGCTCCCTGTTTTGACTTGACTTTAATCTGATGGGTTAAAGTGAGAATGGAATAGCTGCAGAACTACAATGATCATTTACTCCAACAATCTGATCACTTTTAAGACCGATCAAAGTTAAAGCATGTTATGAAGGGCATTGTCCAAACACCATTTAACTCTGACAGGTCTGGGCCACTGACTTCCTCTCTAGGAAACCTTTCCCAGTGTTTGATACTCTATTGGTAAAGAATGATTCCTAATGTCAGTGATCCTCCCATCTGCACTGTCACTGGATACGAGAGAGAAGACATTGGCATCTCTCTATTTTCCCTTCTCAGGAAGGTGCAGAGAGCAATGAGATCACACCTCAGGCACCTTTTCTCCAAACTAAACAAGTTCGAGTGACTAGACTTGAATGTCCTCATGGAATGTGCCTTCCAGTGCTTTTACCAGGTTTTTTTTTGCCTTTCTCTGAGTGCATTGAAAGACCTTAACACCTTTCTTAAATTGTTGGGCCCCGATCCATGCACAGTACTCAAGGTGAGGCTGTGCCAGTGCTCGATATAATCAGTTTTATTGATTGGCAGGTGATGCTGTATTGGATGTACCCGAGGATACAGTTTGCCTGGGCACACTGCTCATTCATGTTGAGCCGAATATTAACCAGCACCCCAAATCCAATTCTGCAAGGCTGCTCTCCAGCCACTCCTCTCCTAATTTATACTTGTGTTCAGTGTTACTCTGTCCCAAGTACATAATCTGACATTCATTCTTACTGAATTTCATGCCATCGATGATTATCCATTGCTATGATCTACCCACATCCCTCTGCAAGCATTCCTGTTTCTTAAGGAACTCTAATGTAAATATCATCAATAAACTTGCTACTGGAGCAGTCAGGTCCTGCATTTAGATCATTGATAAAAATATTGAACAGAACTGCCTCTGAAGTTGAGAACTGAGAAACATCACTGGTTGCTGGCCAGATGTAGTCAGTTCTTCATAGCCAGACAATTCATTCAGTGACAGTATCAAAAGGTTTATTTAAATCCTGAAAAAACTGCATTCACTGTCTTCCCCTTATCCACTAGCAGGTGATCATATTGTAGAAGGATATCAAATCAGTTAGATAGGATTTTCCCTTTGAGAACCCATGCTGACTGTGCCTGATGCTTGGATGCTTGTGCTGTCCTTCAAATGTCTCTCAGTACAGCTCAGTATAATCTTTGAGAGATATATAGTTGAGGCAGTTTGGGTTAGCTCCTCAGAATGACTGTTCTAGCCTCTCTGTCTAGACCTTTTAGTCTAGAAATAGTCAGACCTGTACCCTAGAAAAGGTTAGAGTAAATTGCAAATTTGTCATAGTAACCAGGTCTCTTGGAGAAACAAAATCTAAGATGCAGATGCTTAAATAATTTATACCACTGGATTTGGGAGCAGGGTCTGGGCCTGAAATTTTAACAATGACTATGTTGAACCATATCTTTAACTACTCTTTTTTGCCATTTCCAAAAGGCCCTCAATAAATTTTCTGTATGAATAATTTTTGAAGCACTATTTATAATAATTTCAATAGGTTTTTTTTTTTTTTTACAAATTGAAATATTTGTGCTTAAAATATAGTTTGCTACCAAACGTATTTGAGGCACTGCAATTTCCAAATGTTCACAGACAGCATACCACAGACCTTATTAGTTAATAAGATGATTAATTTATACTAATGCTATTGTCTTTTCAAACCATAATGTTGTGCATGATGCTTAATTCTGAGGATGACAATGGGTCAGAATTCTAAAGACATTCTTTTCTCAAGGTATCAAATAAACATAAATACTGTATGTCCATCATGACATGCCAATAGGCCCCTTTATACATTTTTGAGATCTTTAGAGAGGAGTGAAACTAGAAGAGACATTAACTTGAGATGACAATTTATAGTCACCTTAGTGATTATATAATAATAAATAATAATTACAAATATAATCAGGTCATTAGATTTATGGTTAGGAAATGTTTCTAAGTGACTTGAAAAGTTAGACTCTTGGATGTTAGAAATCTGTTGCAGTGGTTATAGTCTTCTGCAATGAGAAAGATTTGCTTACTTCAGTACTCCGTATATCTGACTTTCATAAGTCCTTGAGTTAGATGGCAGAGAGTATGCCTTCTGAAAGTGAGTCAGATACTTTGATTTATGAAAATGCTGTAGAAATAAAATAAAAAAAAAAAAAAAGGAAGAAAAATGAGATATCTGGAGGAATGATATGCAACAGTGTAAATGTAGGGGGACAAGCCAAATGTCTTGAAATATACATCATGATCTGAGATAAACAGTATTCCTGTTTTTTCTTACAAGTGAAAAAATATAGTGCAGCATCAGCTGATCCACATGCTTAAGATACCAGCAGCATCACTAATTTAACTCAGGTTGAGTGAGACTGACTTCACATTGTTCTGTCTCTTGGATTTACAGTGGTACCCTGTGGAAGTTCATACTACATGTTAGGCTTTACTATGAAAAAAAAAAAAAAAAAAAGCCAAAATTG
>JAWWEU010000091.1:42279556-42290106 GCA_035583155.1 Acropternis orthonyx
CCTAGCCTGAGCATGTATTAGCCCATCTATCTGTGTGTTTCAAAGGCTTACCCCCACCCCCAACAGAACAAAACTGCGGCCATCATTTTGACCACCTTCACACATCTGAATTGTAATGATCATGTCTTGTCACTGGATCCACGGGTGATATAATATCTTTCTACTCTTACCCTTTTTCTTTCTGTCATTCTTTCTTCTCCTAACTTCTTCTTCTTGATATATATTGTAAGACAGACTTAAGGAAAAAAAAAAAGAAAAAAACACGCCAAAATCAGTCAGTGCCTTAGTAAGTGCTTTGTTTTGTCTGGATAAGTTAAAACCAGTTAAGTTAAAAGTTTGGTAAGTTAAAGTTTTTGAAGTGTCGTACTTTGGATGTTCTATAATTTGCCAAGTACCTTATTCTACCTTAACATTCTAAAGTTTGCAAGTAAAAGTTTGTTTTTGAACCTCCTGAGAATTTTGTTGGTTCTTCCACATGCTGCCTAGAGTGACTTGAACAACATTCCCCTAAACCTACCACGCAGACCAAGGTATAACACAAAATCACACAGCAAATTGCGTTTTCATTAAACTTTGTTTCTTTGGCCTGGCCCTAACCTGCTTATTTTGTCTTAATTTCTCATCTTTAACAAGGAAAATAATGAAATAAATATAATACAATAAATGAGATAACATAATCAATGAATGCTTGTCTTCTGTGTTCGTAAAGCATCTACCAGCAAGGATTATAGGTTGTAGGCTGAAGCTTTGAACATTGTTGCTATAGATGAGTATTTAAGAACTTTGTAAATTTGTGCATGTAAATTTCTTGGAAAGCTATAGTGGAAGCATTTTACTACACAGGGCAGAGTAGCGATGTGTTTTAGATATTTTAGCATTTAATTGTGCCCTTGAAGTATATGACAAAAGAATTGGGGGGCAAGGGGGATGGTGGTACAAGGCTTGATTTTTTTGAAACAAATCCTTTATTTTAAATTCTTCCCAGTCATATGATATTTTCATATCTAGGCACGGGTTCTAGAATGAGGATTTTTTCCCTTATAATTAATATTCCAGTAAAAGCTCTTTTCCTTTCGAATGAAACAGAAAGCTTTATTTTTGTGTTCCTGTGTGTTAGATTAAAATAAAATTAAACAAAAAGATAAACAGCCTTCCCTCACCCCAAGATTTCCTTCATTAGTCTAAAAAATATGAACTCTCAGTATCCTTCTAAGGTACTGGAATAAAAATACACTGTGTGAAATGCTATACAAACTGAAGGCATAAAGCAGTGTCCATTAAGGCAATGTTAGCATTCTAATTGCTAAGTATCTCTTCTCTGTCACTTCTTCCTCTGCTGGATATCTCAGTAGACTTGTCACACTGGACCCACATTAAATCCACAATATTCCTTATGTTATTCTCAGGTAAGGATGATTAAGTTCATGCTTTCTTACATGAGAAAGGAAAGATACCCTCCAATCAGAAGTTCAACACACTGTTTTTAACCTGCAGGAGACAGAAAGGACTCATAACATAGCCTAATGAATACTCTGTTCATCTCTCAAAAATTTTTATTACCACCAAAGTGGCATAATGTAACCTGATACAACCTTCAGGTACAAACCTGATGGTTTAAATATGAAGCAAATAATTCCAAAGTTAAGTCTTTATTAAAAAAATAAGGATGTTCATATGTCATTACTACACTTGATTTTTAACCATCTTACTGTAGTCTTCAGAAAGTAAACAACCAGCTTTCAATATTAAAAAACATTTCTGCTAATGGTTTCTTCTCCGGAAGATACAACTTTCTCTATCTCTTTTTGGCAATTACTCTAAATGTTAATTTATTTTTTTTTTTAAAGCTGAATAAATCCTCTACTCAGAGCTTTTGTTCCTATTTATATCCTTGCTTTTCAATATTCAGAGCATAGTTGTTAAATCTGATGGTTTCTTTAGTTTGCTTTGAAGTTTCTTCCACTGGGATAGATGACATATGTCAGTCTCTGGCTAACTCACTACACATTGTGGCAATTTTAATGCAGTTAACACAAATTAATAAATTACACATAGACAGTCTTGAAATTGCCATAGGAAGACAGGAAAGGAGAAAGCAAAAAGCGTCCTCATTTACAGCACTTAACTCAGAATTCTTAAAAAAGTTTACAAATGAACATCATCTGAAAATACTTGTTAGAAAAAGTAATTAAAGTTTGCATTCCTAATGCTCTTCTGAAAGTGGATCTATTGGCCTAGATCACTTCTGAAATCTGTTTTTAGTTCTGATGTCAACAGTCTGAAGGAAAAGGATGAATGAACCCTAATCTCACAAAATCTAGTCTCATATAAGTGATAGTGCCTAAATGCACTTTCTTGACAAGAACCAACCTGAAATAAGTACTTCAGCCTTCCTCCAGAGACAGAGACTTGCTCTCTTGCTCTCTGGAAAGGCTTTATAGAAAAGGAAGGACAGAAAAAGAAACAAGAAAACCCAAATAGTCCAAAAGTCACCAAGATCATGGGAGGATTTCATTTGTTATTTGAGCATATTGAAAAAAAATCCTTGGGAAATCATAATTCATATTCCTCTGTCTGTTTTCTCCACAGAATTTTGTCCTGTCTTGTAAATCAGAACAAAATATGCTCTCCCCATTACTAAACCTTGTTGTTTCAGTAATGGGTCACTGAGAGAGCTATGAGCACCCCTCACCATTAGTTGCGCTAATCTGTATTTCTTGAGGGACACTTTCCCACTGTCTTGGCACAAAACAGTCCATGTCTGTAGCTGGCTTTCTCTGGGTACATTTGAAGATGTCTCTGAATACTTTTCTATCACTTCCTTAGCCAACATCCTTTTTCCCTCACAATTTTCTTCAGGACATTTTTCCTGGGTCTTTTCTCCAATAAGCATTTGGGACTTTGGCAGTTTTTTTCTTTTTTTTTTTTTCCTTTTTTTTTTTTTCGTTGATGTCTGTGATGCCTTTACTTCTGTCTCCTGTTTTTTCTTAGATTTTTGTTAAAGAATCAAATACAATATTTAAATAACAGTGTAACATCCAGCATTATGGAATTTTTATTATCTTAATCAGTCTTCCTACAAGTCAAAGTATTTATGACTGCTATAGTAGCTATATATTTTGAAATATAAAAATAATATATTTTACATAAAACAAACTCACAATCTGTAATACTTTTTATTCTTTCTAGTCATCACAAATTATCTATTAATACAGATGACAGACTTGACATTCATAGCACTGTTATGAAGCTTGCATCCCTGTGAATTCTTTCTACTGAGAGCAATACCTACTTAACCATTCCTAAACACAAAAAAAATTCTACCCTACAGCAATTTTTTTTCTGCTTTGTAAGTGGATATTAACATTATTGCAGTTAGACATACTCACTTTTGATATAGGAAATGTCAGACTTGATTTAATATAATCGTTTTGCAAACATTTTGACTCAGGTTTGGTTGGGTGTGGGGTTTTTTTGTTGGTGGTGTTGGTTAGTTTTGGTGGGGTTTTTTTGTTTGGTTGGTTTGGTTTTGTTTTGGGGTGAGGGGGAGGTTATGGCTTTGGTTTTTTTGTATTTTAGTACAGAGTTATCAGACCTGCCCTAAAATAAGAGTACTTCATAGAATTTCATAGAAATTGTGCCCATATAGTTTTTCTCTTTAGGTTTTCCAAAAGATTGTGGCTCAAAGACATGATGGGGAAAGGGCAAAGAAGGAGATGTAACCACATCCAGGAATTAGGTAATATTAGGAAAATATGAGTATTGCAGTCTCATAGGCTTACAGCAATAAGTAGGGCAAGTAGAAAACTGTCAAAATGTCTCCCTTCCTTGCCAAAGGGGACACTGGATAGAATTATGTTTACTGCCAATGCTTATCCTACACCCTTATTCCAATTACTTGTTTCTTTCTGCACCTATAAGAACAAACCAGTATTAAGCTATTGTTTTGTTTTTCTCAAGGCTGTTCTTGAGTCATATTCGTAATAATATCTACTTAAGCAAATGGGAAGACAACACAGAAGATAATGTGAAAGCTTTGAATAGAGGTGTTAGAGAAAGTAGGACAGGATTCTTAATGCATATATGTTAGAAAAGGACTATAAATGTAGGAATATTTTATTCAGGAAACTTTGAAATGCCCTTTAGAGAAAAGAGCACTATCTGGATAACAATGTTTGTATAACCATGGTATTAGTATGTTTTTTGGTTTAAATTAGAAAAAAATTGCTAAAAATTTCAAATACTGGTGCTATATACCTCATTTGTCCCCATTCATATTTACATAATGTCTCTGTTGGAGATCTCAAATGCACCATGACTTCAAATAAGTTTATGTTAATAAAGAGTTGCAAAAGGTTTCAGCATTATGCATGTGTAATTGGCTATCTCACATTTTACAAAACAAGTGGAAGTGAACAAGATTGAAATTAAAGAGGATTTGTTAGGTTCTTGTAAGAATGTGATTAATGGGTAGCTCACGCTGACCCTAAGGCTTGATGAGAGTTACAACGTAGAATAGAAATCAGGATAATCCCATAATAGTGACACAGCAGTAATGCTAAACTATGGATATAAACTGACGTTGGCTGAGAGCATATCATGCTTTAAATGCATACATTTTAGAAGAGAGAATTAGTTGACAATGCCCACTTAAAAATGACTATTCAGTGCCTTGTTAATGATAAAAAGAAAGACCAAGTTAATCTCACTACACAAGAGAAAAAAAGGTAAAATAAAGAATAAAATTGTCTAGTAGAATGAAAGCTAATTTTGGTAAGGGGAGCAGAAGATATTTGTACTGTGAAAATTCTGTGAAAATCAGAACTTGGTGTTGGAGAAATCAAAGCAGAGTGATGCATTTTGGGGTAGAAGGAACACATCTGACAGGTCTAATTCTCTCACTTTTGGTTTAGAACCACTCGGTACTATTTGCATATATAAGTAGTAATGAAATAGGAGCACTACATCAGATCCTGTCTGGTGATGGGTCATCTAAGGTGATTACAACAGGAAAAAAATTATGCTAAACTAGAAAGTGGTGTAAAATTGGAATTCATCAGACATACAGCAAAATAGAGAGTAAAAGCAAGATCTGTGTTAAGTCTTCCTTTTATTTTAAGGAAATAGATTAAGACCATTTTAACATGGATATTGCAAAGCAATATTGAAATCTAACACAAGCTATAATGGCACAACATCAACTTACTAAATTATAAATTAAATTTTGGTAGAGAAAGTCAGAACTGTAATACCATGTTGACACCATGTCTAATCAGCTTTCTTGAATATGTAACACATCAATTCAATTGGAATGGGCAGTTTTCAGCATTGACCCAGCCCACAGTTTGAGTTTACACTCTACAAGTCTATACAAGAGGTGAGTCCAAAATACTACAGCATGGAAGGAAATTCGTGCAATGCCACCAGTAAAGAATGTGCATGCATGTTTGACTATGCATATCTACTCTGTACAGAACATATACTGAATGTAAAGTATGTAAACTTCCAAATTTCTCTTGAAGAATGAAGAAGATAATTTTTTTGTTCTGGTAATCCAGCTATTTGATTAATGGAGAGCTTTTAACATCTAAAGAAATATTTAAACTTACTGACAAAAATCTTTTGTCCAAAACTCATATTTAAGAAAAAGCAAGATTCATCAGCAAAAACAGATAAATATTTTTTTTCATTAAAATAGAACCGCTCTCATTTAATGATAATTGTAATATCTCTTCCTTTTGCAATGTGCAATGGAACAGGGTTTTGCCTTTCACTGATTATTGTTTACCTATATGAAAGGGATAATTACATTAGAAATAAGAATTAACTTAGCATTTCTGCTAGGACATCATGGAGATATGGTAGTACTGAGAACACCTGCTTGGTAAACAGTAGCTCTGCTTGGTGGGAAAATATCTTAAATTATGAATATCCTTCAGAAGCAACAACACCCAAGGTTAGCAGACAAATCTTTAACATACTTAATATTACTTTGTTCTGGTGAAACTACCTGTAGTGTGTCAAAAGAAAGCAACCCTCCAGGAAATCAGCAGGAATATTTTTGTCATTGTAAATGACAAAATTACTTCATTCGTCAAAGCCATTGTTGAAACAGAATTGTGAGGTTAACATATTTCAGCACATGAATACCAAGTTTACATCTCCAACAGAAAAGTTCAAAAGAAAATTTTGAAATGGCCTATAATCCATCACATAATATGTGAAATGCTTTGGAAAATTATCTAGTGATGAATAATTTTAAATAATTTATGAATTTTAAATAGATATACTGCCTGATACACTGATTGATTGAGACTACAAGACAGTAAGGCAACAACCTCGTCCTCTGTGTGCAGTATTTTGTATTAGTGTTCTGTATTTTATTTTCACTAAGGCCAAAAAAACCTCATAGAAATTTTAATGGTTCTTAGTGGTATTACCTGATTTTTCTCTTACAGGGAATGTCATTAAATATTCTGCATGATAAGGTAAGGAAAGAATAAACCAGCCCATGAAAAGAATTGCTCAGACACTACTGTTTCAAAAAGTTGACCTGCATGTTTAGTGTGTTTATAACAGAAGGAGATTTTATTTCAAAACTTTAGTACAGGAAATCTTACATGTGATACAATTGATTTACACAATAAGTACATCATGTGTTGAGTTGACTTTAAGGATGATATAAGCCTGCTGTATCTGACGAGTACTTAAAAAATTTTAAACCTATATATAATTATGGGTGAGTTTGATAAGGGAAAATCACACTGAATTTTCCACATAGACAAAATTTAGATTCATGCTGGTTTTATTTACATAGAATTTTTTAGGGTAAAGAAATTACCAACTAATATAGTGGGGTTTTTGCTCGGTACTATTCAAATGTTCATAGGTGACTGCAGCCTGAGAAATTTGGTCTAGAATATATCATTGCTACTTAAACATTATGCTAAAGAACATGCATCACACACCTTCTTTTTCTGCTTTCTTTCATGGAGTACAGTCTATTTAGCCTATATATTTCTTCATAAAGAATGAGCAAATGACACCTAAAGTGTAGAAAAATTAAATTGACTTCCTTCACCAATCTGACTTCATGAACTGTGCAGTATTTAAAAGAAAAATATGGTGAGGATGACATGAAAATCAAGAGTAAAATAGGAAGATATTTCTGGATTTGAGGAGAATGGTGAGTGTGTTACAGCATCTATCTAGTGCTTTAATATCAGTTCCTTAGGTCAGACTTTAATTGCTGAGCAGCACAGTTTTCAGAAGTCTGCATCTGTGGTAAATACACCAGATGGGTACAAACAGAAATAGAAAGCGTAAAAAAATTCAAAAAAAAAAAAAAAAAATGAAGAAAGAACAAAAATAAAAGGTTTTGATTCCCCTACCTTGCTTTAATAACACTATCAAGCTCTGTTTTGAAATGGATTGGTTGTCCAAGCAGGTGTCCGAAAGGTGCCATCAGGCATTTGAATGCCAGCCAGTGTTTGAAAACATGCCAGGCTAATAGCCATGAATTGACAAATTGCAAGTTCAGCACTGTATACTGGAAAATTACAGAGGCTATATTCACCTCATCATGAGAACAGCAGAGGGAGCTGTCAAACTTCACAGGAACAAAGACATAACAGTATCCAATATCAGAGATGGGCATGTGTTATCCAATCAATTCTAGAGCATTACACAGGGCATAGTTAGCTATTTGTAGGCTGTCCGTATATACAGATAAATATGAAGTTCCATCACTTCACCGTTGACCAAGGCTGGCAAATCAGCTCACAAAGTTTAAAATCAGCCTAAATGTATCTAAGCTAACTGTAGTCCTTATCCATTGAAATCAAGATACTTTTTGATTTCTTAACATAACTTACTATGCTTTTTTCCTTCTATTTCTTTGCGTATTGATAACTTCCTAAAACTTCCCTTTGGCTGGTTCATGCTGGCTTTCTGAGGTATTTATATCTCCTGATTTATGAAATTCCCCTTGATTGCTTATCAGTCATTGGTGCTCCAACAGGAATGATAGTAAGGGCAGCTAAAAGAATACATGTCAGCAAAAATTCTGTTAAAAAAAAAAAATAACCATGTTCTAGTCACGACCTTGATATGAAGAAATGAGCAATGAATGGCTTCTTCAAATTCTCTTCCCACCATCTAAATAGCTGTATTCCTTTCGCTTTTTATCCTGAAGCAAACTAGGCTAGGAATGCTTTTTAAGTGAGACTTCTGTGCCATTGTGTGGTGCTTCAGTTACAGAGTATTTAAGCACTGGGAAAAAAAAAAATCTTTAAATGTTAAAAGACAGATTTATTCAGTGTCAGCTCAACACTACTTGAGATGTGGTACAAATCACCTCTGTCTTCACTTGACTGTTAATTTGCCCAAGGCAATCCTTTTTTAAATCAAGCTTAGTGGTAAAGTACATGATAAGAAAAATTAGATAAGCATTAAAGTCCTCTCATGAATAAACAATGAAATAAAATTTAAATAGACTATATTTTAATTTACTGCTAAACTTATTTGAATAAAATATAAGAACATAAGAAGGTTTAGGAAATGCTATCAGAAGTTTAAACTGTAGCCAGAGGACAAAATGTTAACCTAGTAACCAAAAAATAAGGATTAAAAAGACCATGAACACTTGCAAAACCCAAGCAGAAAATTTTTACTCCTATTTTCTCTGTGTCACAGTCTCTGATCTTCACTGTCCTCAACACCTGTATATTTTTATTTTTAGTTAAGGAAGAATATACATCTATTTTTGGCAGATGTGTATGGTCTGGCAATATGAAGAGCTACTGGATTCCACTGTCTTCAGACTGCAAAGAATTGTATGTAACTGGTTTAATGTTAAGTTTATTTTATGAATAATTTATGGAAAGATCCTTAAAAAAAAAAAAAAAAAAAAAAAAAAAAGAAGGAGAAAGAAAGAGGAAGATTCATAAAAGGGAAATGTTCATTGTCTCTACAGCTCATGCTACTTTCACTGTACAATAGCCACTTCTGTAAAATATGTTGTCCTTAACACATTATGATTTTGATTATTTACTACCACGTGCTCTGGCTAACATAAAATAATGTTTTGAGCTACTCTTAAAATAAAGTCTTTAAAGTAAAAGGTGCCACAGCCCCACAGAGACTCACCTCTGATGTTCAGAGTCATAACACATTGGCAAAGGTCAGTTAGAAATGTGACAAATACTTGATTTTTAAAATTGCATAGTGATAGTGGCTATTCAATAAAATACATTGTTTAGCCAGCATCTCTATTCTTGCCAGCTTGCATTTATTTGCATAATCAAGTGACATTTTTATGCTACAGAGGTTTCTTTAACCACATTATCAGAAGCTGTAAATCAGTGTTTACTGGGATATATATTAGTGCCAAGATATGGATACTTTTGAAAGTCATTTGTCCAATATTTTATCTCTTAATTTTTAAATGCATTTTAAAAACAGCATGCTAGGGTCTATAAGCTGGTTCAAACTGAGCTTCCTTTGCTTTGCTTGAAAATCTCTTCAGTATTTGGACAGTTGAGGGTTTCTCACATTTTAGCAACAATGATCCTCATTGTTTTGTCATGGTGTTCTCCTGTGAATCTGTAGCTACTCCACTTTATTCCTGTCCACTTCATTGCTAAGAATTTATTTCCATTACTATTTTTTTCCTTTTCTTTCTTTTAATTTTCCAACAATAGTTTTATATGGCATTCTAAATCTCGAAGCAAAACCATATTACTTAAAACAGACCTGCTATTTGAATCAGTATATGAAGTTTGTAATACAATGCCACCTATATAATCTGCCATTTCACAGAAAAATAAATACATTTTTTGAAAAGTCTCCAATTTGTGTTGGATATTCATAAACTGAAAAAAAACTTCTAAAAACTGGCAATTCATCATGTAAATCTCAATGTTATCCACATGTGAATTGCTGTAAAATGATGAATAAATGTGATTGAAGCACTTGCTGTAACAGCTGCATAAATCAGCCACTCTGGCTTGATTTTTGTTGCTTTATAATTTTATCACAAAGAGAAGCAAGCTTTTAGTGTCATAGCAGAATCTGAATACACTAGCTGTTCCTTTCTTCCATGAGTTTTTCATACATTGTATGTATGTGAATATGATGTTCACAACTGAGGATTGTATAGTGGTAATATACATTTAATAAAGCACTTCATCCCTGTAACTATGAAAACATCTGCAAACTGGTTATAATCATCTCCATTAATTGTTAACCAGGAATCAAACTGAATTCCAGTAGGATGTGTCTCAGCTTCAAACCCTTCAAACAGATATCTCAAGTATCAATGTCCTTGTTAGTCAGTCATCTTTCCATCAAGTTGGCAAAAGATTTTTGTTTATGACTTTTCCTTTTAATGTTTGTTAGATTTAATCTAAAATTTGATTTTTGTTCTTTTTCTTAATATTTGAAAAATGTTGGAGTCTCTTTTTCCTCTTAAAAAAGTCCTATCTTGAAAGTGCTTATACTTGTAGCAAGTTTTCTTGCTCTGTTTTTTTTTTTTGACTTTTCATAATTTT
>JAWWEU010000091.1:42315971-42326865 GCA_035583155.1 Acropternis orthonyx
TTGGTCAGGTAAACCCAAAACTGAAAGTCACCTTTCAGGAGTTGGCTTCATGATTAGAAACTCCATCACCTCCAAACCTGAAAACTTGCCAACAGGTCATCCAAATCTTCGTTCGTGAAGCCTAGCCATGAATGAATGAACGATATTGAAATCAGTATCTCAAACTAGGATCGTCTTGTTTTCCATTTTTTTTCCCTTCAGGGAAAGCCCAGACTAAACTGGATGTTCACAGAGAGTTAATCTACTGATTTAAGTTTGCTAAAATATCCCATGTTATCTTGGACAACTCTTTCTTGGGAACTTCTTCCATCAATTTGTACAGGAAGCTTTAGTGCTTAGACTGAAGAGTCAGTTTTCAGCTCTCAAAACCTTTTATGTCTTCTGGTATACACTGTGTACTTTCAGTAGAGATTATTTTTCCTTTAATGCATTTATGATTAAGCTTTTCCATACTGTAAGTTTTGCTAAGGTTAAAAAATTAAAAACACGTATGTACTGACACAAATTGAGCTTGCAAAAAAAAAAAAAAAAAGAAAAAAAAGAAACAACTATATGCCAGCTATTAGATAAATATTGAACATTTATATAGTGCTTGAATTTTCAAATATCAGCCTCAGTACCACTGGTATATGTATTCCCATGGAGTAAATCAAAACAAAATCTGAAAATGACAAACTGAAAAAATTAAAGTCAGAGTCACCAAAGGAAATAATGTGAGAGAGAATTGAGGTAAAGTATGCAGGCAATCTTTAAGACAGATGAAAAATTGACCTCCTGAAAGATCTTTATCTGACAGAGCAATTCTAGGAAGCAATCCAAAATGGATACATGTTTTACTGAGTACTACATAGGGACTTCTCATTCAGTTCAGATAAGTCATTCTAGTCTCTGTGTCAACAGAATAGCAAAAGTGCATTGCAATCCACTGAGCTACTCATGCATGTAGTGATAGTTTATGTTCATCAAATGTAAAATTACCAGCTTGAAGACCAAACAAGTTTCTGTGATTCTGTTAAGGTTGTGTTAATTGTGATTTTAGAAGGAGAAGAGAATTGTAAAAAATACAACTGGTATGACTTCAACTTGCATATGTGATCATATTCAGTTTTATGAACATCCAAAACATTATTTAAGCAAGTAACAAGTCCAAACAGATGACTAAATATCATTGGACTGTGCTTCTGAGTCTCCTGGTTGTGCACATTGCACAGTTTCTCCTTGAACTGTTTTATTAGCTCCAGTTATTTTGTGCTGTATAAAAATTGGATCATACTTTCTGATGCTTAAGGATATACAAGTAGCTTGTGGTACAGGTGTACTTTGGAAGGTAAGACATATTTTTTTTGCTGTTGTTTCCATTATTGCTGTGCTGTTGGTATTATTTTTATTAATTAAAAAAAATATGTCTGTAGACTTGAACAATGGAATGTTCTTTTCTGGCCTCTTAGGCAACATAGAGAAAGTTCTGTCTAAAATATTTCTGTGAGTTTTTCTGACATTGTTGCAAAAAATGATGAGATTCCCAATTTTCATACAAATACAAAAGGAAATGTGGGAGCAACTGTGGCTTCTACCTGGATGGCCCGTACACTTTAGCTAAAGGCAACTGGGATGTGACATATACTTAATATTACTGGTGTCTGTGTATCTATTGCTTTAGTTCTATAAGGTTTAGACAAATATAGTCCTTTCGCTTACTGTTTGAGTTTTACTCCCTGGTCCAGTTTTGAATTTTTTGTCTAAAAACTAAGGCAGATTGTAATGCACACACAATCTAACACACACGCCCCTTTTAATAGAATAACATACCCATTAATGTTCCAAAAATCTAAGTTGCTAAGTGCAATAATCTCATTTTAAAACTATCAGCTGCAGGTAACATGGAGGCATAAAGGAGTAGCCTGCATAATATATTATGATTCAGATAGTAATTTTAACCTAATAATAATGTTCAACCATCATCCTGAGTCTTAAAATGCTTCTCAAAACTTTAGTGACTCATCTGAAAAGTGTGTTTGGCTAATGCAGTATTTGGCAAGTACATGCCTACATTTTAGAGTATGTGATCTAATATCGGCAGCTGTTAGACAATTTGGAATCAGCATTATAAACAGGTGCATATAGTACAGTTATGGTTACTGAGTCAATTTTTCACTTTTACAAGCTTCTATGCATGTAGGTTGCTTTACTTATTTCTAAATGAAATCATCATATTCTATAATTCCTGCATGAATTTTTGCATGCATAAATTAATCACTTGAAATTTTCAGGAAGTATGCAAATTTTGTCTTAAGTTTGCTGGAAATCCTATACAGCACAGTCTGAGAAGAAAAGTCAAGGAACCAAATACTATAAACAAATTCTAATGGATTCAGAAAGAGAAATGGCTAAAATAGTTCTATGTAAATCAAATAACTAGGTGTCCTCCAACTAGTATAAAGACAAGGAATGTTTTCATGTCTACACAGTGAGAATGAAAATTTGCTAATCTGTGTCTTGAATCTTTTCTTGCCTTAAAGTCAAAAGTACTGGACCTAGTTGTCTAGTTGTGGTTATCTCAAAGAGAATCATAGCAACATCAAGGTTGGAAGAGACCTTCAAATCACCCAGTTCAACTATCCACGCAGCATTACCACTGTAACCCCATAACAACTAAACCTTATCACCCAGTGCCAAACCCAGATGTCTCTTGAACGCCTCTCTAGACAACCTGTTCCAGTGCCTGACCACCCAAACAGCAAAAGAGTTTTTTCTTATGTCTTTTCTGAATCTCTTCTGTGTCAGCTTAAGCCCATTTCCTCCTGTCCTTTCATTGTAGGCATGGTAGAAGAGACTTGTGCCCACCTTACTACAACCTCTTTTCAGGTAGTTGTAGAGTGATGAGTCTCCTCTTGAGGCTAAACAAACCCAGCTTCAACTGTTCTTCATAAGACATGTATTCTTGACCCTTCACAACCCTTGCTGTCCTTATCCAGGCACTCTTGAGCACCTCAATGTCCTATTTGAAGTGAGGGGCTCAAAACTGTATGCAATACTCTAAGAGTGACCTCACCAATGCCAAGTACAGAAGGACAATCACTTCCCTAGTCCTGCTGACTACACTATTCTTGATACAGATGAAGATGCTATCGGCCTTCTTGACCACCTGGACACGTTATTTGCTCATGTTCAGCCAGCTCTCAATCAGGGCCCCCAAATCCCCTTCTGCTGAACAGTTCTCAAGCCACTCCTCTCCAAGCCTGTAGGGCGGTCAAGGGTTCCTGCAACCCAAGTGCAGAACCCAGTGTTCTACGTTATTGAATCTCATGTATTTGTCCTTAGCCCATTGATCTAGTCTGTCAAGATCTCTTTGTACAGCCTTCCTACCCTCAAGCAGATCAACAATCCCACATAGCTGTGTGTCATCTGAAAATTTACTGAGTGTGAATTTGATCCCTATGTTCAGATCACCAGTCATGATGTTACACAGGATAGGCCCAAAACTGAGCTCTGGGGAACACTGCTAATGACTGGTTGCCGCTTAGTTTTAGTTCCAGTCACTACAACTCTCAGGGCCCAGCCATACAGCCAGCTTCTACTCATTGAACAGTATGTACCCATCCATGCCTCAAACAGCCAGTTATTTAGGAGGATGCTGTAGGAGACAGTGTAAAACACTTTACTGATGTCTAGATAGACAACAGCTGAATTCTTTCCCTCATCTACTAAGCAGGTCATTTTGTTGTAGAAGAAGATCAGGTTGGTCAAGCAGATCCTGCCATTCATAAATCAGTGTTGGCTGGGTCTGATCCTCTGGCTGTCCTGAACATGCTATGTAATGGCACCCATCCATAACCTTGTCTAGAACAAAGGTAAGGCTGACAGCTCTGTAGTCCTCCAGATCGTCCTTCTGACCATACTTGTTATTAGCATTATGTAATGCAATTAGCATTATATCTGCTAATTTCCAGTCTGCTGGAACTTCTCTGGTCAACCAGGACTGCTGGTAGATAATTGAGAGTGGTTTGGCAAGTTTTTTTGCCAGTTGCCTCATTGCTCTGGGGTGTATCTCATTAGTGCCCATAGACTTGTGAGTGTCTAACCAGCATAGCAGATCACAAACCATCTCCTCCTGGACTATGGGAGCTTCACTCAGCTTCCCATTCCTAGCTTGCAACTCTGAAGGATGAGTATCCTGAGGACAATTGGTCTTGGCATTAAAGACTGAGGCAAAAAAGGCATTAAGTACCTCTGCCTTTTCCTCATCCCCGGGTACTACACTACCCTCATCATTCAACAAATGATGAAGAGTCCTTGATCCTCCTTTTGCTGCCAAAGTAGTTACAGAAACTGTTTTTGTAGTCTTTAACTGCCTTGGACAAATCAAGTTTTAGTAGGGCTTTGACCCTTTTAATCTTCTCCCTACATGCTCTTGCAAGATCTTTATAGTCCTCCCAACTTATCTGACCCTCCTTCTAGAGGTGATAGATTCTTTTTATTTCCCCAGGCTCTAGCCTAAGTTCTCTGTTTAACAAGGACAGTCTTTTTCCCAAAGAACTTGCCTTTCTATTCATGGGGACAGCCTGTTCCTGAGTATTTAACAATTTGTTTTTAAAGTACATCCAACCTCCCTGGACTCTTTGCCCTTCAGGATAGACTCCCAAGCAACTTTATCAATCAATCTCCTAAACAGGTCAAAGTCTGCCAGCCTGAAGTCTGGGTTGGATATTCTGCTGCTGCCACTCCTTACTTCATCTAGTATTGAAAACTCTAACATTTCACAGTCACTATGCTCAAGATAGCCACCAACCACCACATCACCAACTAGTCCCTCTCTATTCAAAAAGAGCAGGTCTAGCAGGGCATCTCCTCTGGTAGGCTCATTTACCAGTTGTGTTAGGATGTTGTCTCCCCCACACTCTAGGAACCTCCTAGACTGTTTACTCTCTGTTTTGTTGTATTTCCAGCAGACATCTGGCAAGCTGAAGTCATCCATGAGTACAAGAGCTGGCATGTTTGGTTGCCTGAACCTGCTTAGGCTATACCTTAGATGACCCTTAATCTAGAACATTAATTTCTTGGCCCTCAGTTTCCAGAGCCTCATACCTATTATTTATACAGGGACATGGGGAGGGCAGGGAGGCCAGTAGTGGATTTGCTGGCCACACTAAACAGGAATCTGCCTCCATTCTCACCCTCCTGCATGTTCTCCAGATGGGAGAGGCTCCTCTACCTTCTGAGGTGCATTTGACTAGTACATTTGCCTCAGGGTAAATAGAGAACAGTTCCACCAGACAACCTGTTTCCTAGATGCCCTAATGTTCCTGAATCTTTCCATGTCCTCTTTGGGTTGTACCACCAAACATTCACCTGCTCACACCTCATGTAAATGTTATCCCGGTTCCCTCTGTTGCCAGTGCCAGACTCTGATACTCCCTCCAGCCCACTACTTGGACCATGTATGTTTCCACACCACCTCAGTTTTCATTGTCACATCCTTTCTGACACATGCAGGTACCCTGCTGTGTAGAAACCATTCCTGAATTCTCCCCTTGAGCTGGCGGGAGGGAGACTGCACCTTCCTGCTTGCCCTGCCCTCCCTGAATGACACACCCACTCCATTTGCCATGCTCCCTAGAGATGTTTAAGTCTTCTGTGGTGCTCCCAGCTCATCCCCCTCCTTGCCTGTTTGGCTATAGTTAACTTCCAGGTCCTGATGGACGTCTGGGCTGCTGCTTGGGTGTCCCTGAGCTCAGGAATCCCCCTGCAGAACCCATTCTAAAACTCACCCCTAGTTTACCTCAGTTGTTTCTGCTGCTGTTGCCACTGTATATATTCCAGGGAAGGAAAAAGCATAGTACTTCTTCTATAAAATCTCTTGACTATTTCTGAAGATGTTACTAGAGCTGTGGAAACAGAACCAGCAGATTTTGAGTCACAAAACAGTAAACCCAGAAAGTCTCTAACAGGTGGAACAGTTTTGAGTTAAATAAGCAAATTTCACCACAGTAATCCACATACTTTGGAGATGTCACAAAAGAAATTTTCTTGATTATACATACAATTGTATACAATACAATTAAAAAAGACTTTTTTTCTAGAATTTTTAAACAAATACAGTAATGGAAAACATGTAGACCTTTCCACACATGTATCTTATTAAATGTAACTCTTCTTCTGTTCTGGTGAACTGCATTGAATATAATTTCACAGTATTGTGAAAAGCCTATAAATGTAAATGTTTATTCCTGCCTCCTTAAGGTTAATTGAATAGCTTTTTCTCACTCTCTCTCTTTTTTTTTTTTTTTTTTTTTTTTTTTTTTTTTTTTTTTTTTGAGGGCATAAGCTATTAAGATATCATCTAAGGATACAGGAAATCTGATTAACAGATCAAAAAGACCATCTGTGGAGATTGGGTTTAATGCCAGGGAGTAATTCTTCTCTCTACAATCCTTATGCAAATCAGCTTAATCCAGGAAGCTGAATGAATTTACTCTGAAAGATGGCTTTTTTATTTGTAAATATGTATTTTCAGAAAGTATACTGTGGAGTATTATTCAAGGCTGTGATTCAGAATATTGCCATATATAACTAAATCATACAGGTAGAGAATGAATCAGGAATCAAACACAAGGGAAAAGTATGTCAGATCTTCTACAAAAGCAAATCTTCTTACAGAAAGATCTTGTAATTTGATCTGCAACATATTAATAAGAGCATTTTGCTTTCAACTTTTCTTTTCTTTTTTATTTTAACCAGTTCTTTACTGATAATTTTTCAGCTTGAGTCTGAGTGCTGCCGATCTTGATGAAGATGCCGCCTTGAAGCTGATAGCCCATAGTCATTGCAAGTTTCATATAACTACATGGTTCTATTTAGTCACTAACAATATTTTAACTTGATAAACTAATATTTCTTTCTTGAGCCATTATAATGTATTCAAATAAAAAAACCTCATATGATTTGTTGACTAGAAATTTTATTATGCATTAAATTTATGTATGGCATGAAAATATTTTCTCTACATGACCAAATTACTTTTTTTAGCAGTTCAAATGTATTTCTGATTGCAGACTTTGAATTTTCTTCAACATTCCTAATGAAGGGATAACTTTCTTAAGAAATGTATGGTTTACAGCTCCAGGCTGGTGCCCTTATACATAGTTTTTGCTCTGTTATTCACGTCAAGTCTGTAGTTAAGTACTTACAAAGTTACAGAGGGAAGACACATATATACAGATATATGAACAATTAAAATTAAAATTAAAATTTTAATTTTTTAATTAAATTAAAAAAAGAGCATCTTTGTAATCTTCTGAGCACCCATAAATTTTTAAACTTGTGTTCTTACCATCTGAATTAGTATAGCCTCCAACAGAATATCTTTTAGATCTTTAACTGAAGTCTACATATCATAGGACATGAAAACAAGAGATAATCTATGGGACTATAATTGTCACCAATCACCTGCCTGTAATTTCATATGCTGTCATAATTTATTCTTGCAAGTTTAGTCATATGTTATTATCCAGTAAATGACAGATGCTTTGAAATTGTTGCTGGTTTTACCTACAAAAAGCTAGAAACATGGTTAGCCATAGTTTCAGAAGGAACTTTGTTATACTCCACTGAAATTACTCAGTTGTGCAAAGATTAACAGAATTAGAGATTGAAACAGAATTTCTTTCAGGACCGGATAAGCTTGTTTCATAGCTAAGATGACAAAGGAAGTGTTGCAGTTTTAAAGTCTGTGGAGTTCTGCTTCTTGTTGCATGTTATGTATCAGCAATGGAATTACAAGAGTATTTAGTTTTATTTGTTCACTTTTGTGTTCTGTTTAGCAAAGAAGAATAATACTATTTTTTCACTATGCACAATGAACAAATGGACACTTATTTACAAAGTGGTTCTTACTCTTTGACAAAACAATGCATCAGGAAGAACAGACTGTTCAAAAGAACATCATAGGAATTCAGAGAAAATAGCTGTCTGGACTTACGTCTTCTCAGATTGTAGTGCTGACTTTGCCTTGCTTCCCTTCCCTCTCTCTCTTTCTCTGGAAATGGTTCCTATGGCAAGAGAAACATTAAATCTTGGAGTAATAATCTTCATGGCTGTCTAATTTTAACATTAGTGACAGAAAATCCCATATCTTGATAAGAGGAAAGACATGGGGCAGCATTTTGAACTAAATTTTCATCCAGAGAGAAATAATAGAAATTCTGATTTCTTTACTAGTTTTGATGGAATAAACAGACATTGAAAGACTTACACTGAAATGTGTAGAGAAATGCAGTGTTTCCAGTAGGAATATTACAGTCTCCCAAATTTTACTGGAAGGAAGCAACAATGCATTAGCTTCTGCAGTGTGATGTTATACTGTTGTAGAAAGTGAGAAAGAGTTTGTTCTCCAAAGAGTTTACAATAAAAATACAGGACATAGGAAATGGTCACAAGAGAGAGTAAGTCAGAAGAGTTGATGTGAGAAGGTTACATGGCAGTGACAGAGCTGAGTACCTACAGTAAGTTTCCTACTCTCTACAATACATGCATTTTGTTTCTTTCTTTCTTTTCTTTCTTTTCTTTTTAAGACACTTAAAAAACAGACAAGAAAATATTATAGTCATCTGCTACAGTTCACTTTGTACAACACTGTGCCATCACAGTCATCATCAAAATGTATGTCAACACATTTAGAAATAGATAGCACCACTGTACACACACAGAGTATTAATATATGTGAGTTACATTATTCAATATAAACCACTAAATCCTTGACAAGAAACACATAAATATGTAACCGTCAAAAAACACACGTTCTCTGTTTTGAGGTAAAAACAAAGACATTTATTAAATCCAGGTTTTGCTGTATATAATGTTAGTAGGTGGGTCATTATAATTAAGAGGCCAGGTTATGCTAAATAGGGAATGGATCATGCTAACTAAGGGATTAGTTTATGTTAATTATGAGGAGAGCAGGTATCCAGAGCTAATCCATTTTTCATGAACACAAGGGAAGGGAGGAACAATAGGATGTTGCCAAACAGGTTTTGATACAGGGCAGGGAGCACTTCTTATCTTGCCAGTGGAGACAGAGAAGTTACAATCTTGTCAAATGTTAATAGAGTCTTTGAGGCATGTCCAGAGACAGGATCATCATCTTGAGACAGAATTAAGTTTATGGTCCTGGGAAACTTCCTGGACCCCTGCTGCTAGACCTCTTTCACTCAGCCTGCCAGCTTTCTTGTTAATAATCCTACATAAATATAATAAACAATGTTCATCTATTTGTAAAACTGGTAAAAGTTTCAAAATTAAAATCCTTTCTACTTTTATTCAGAAATTATTATCAACATGTCTGAAAAGTCTATGTGTCAAATGCTAAGTAATTTTGCACTGTATTTCCTCTGTGTGTGTGTGGCATTGCTGAGGAGACTGCTTATTTTTACATCTGCTAACTTGAAGTCAAGTGACATGTAACTTTTTGGTGTGATTTGGTGATTTCAGAAGTTAATGTGCAGTACCTTTAACTTAGGGTAAAGAGAGATATCATTAGCTCATGCTTTTTTCTTATCTGATTCACTGCATCATTGCAGTTGCTGTTGATGATGATGATTATTATAACACCATATCTCAAAAATGCCAAGAAGAAGAAAGATGTATTAAGGTAATTTGTTTCATCAATTATACTAAAAAGTGAGACTTCTGTGTTAGGAATTATTTGAGCCTTCACTGTTAACATCTTTCCTGTGGCCAGAAGGAATGAACTGTAGAGCTCAGTGTTGAAAATATAGATGTATGATATCCAGAAAATAATTATAATGCAAAATATGTATAAATAAACAAAAAAAAAAAAAACCCAAAAAAAAACCCCTGGTCTCTCTTTTTTACTTACAAAATCACAATTCTCTGAGTATCTGTATGTATTTGTACTATAGTGTCATAGCTTACACTATTAATTAGATTTGGTGAACATGAAATACTGCATAAATGCACTTCATATGCTGGAAAGAGTTCTTGTAATTCATTTTGTTCTTGTTACATAATAAAGCTCTAAACTGCATTATTCAGTAAGTTTGTTATTGTCTTCTTCTAGAAATCTAAACCACTTTAAAAAAATGAGACTAGGATTTTTACACCATTGAGGCATTCTCAACATGTTAGCCCTGTACTGTCTATGTGTGCATATTTATAAGTGAATTATTCATTTTTTTATATCTCAACATCACAAATTGAGTTTGGAGCCCTTATGCAAAACTGAGAAACAATTCCTCTTCAGAGAGGCACAAAATGACCTTTAACTTCGAGTATTACTTAGAGGAGAGTGCTAAGAATGGCTATTCATATGTTTTAACACCTATAACATACATTAATCTTAAAAAAAAAAAAAAACCACCAAACAAACAAACAAACAAAAACCAACAAAACACACACACACAAAATAAAAAACCAAAATCACAAAACCCCTAAAGCTAAGGCACTAGGAGAACATAGTTTATTTTGCTGACTGTGAAAAATGCCCTTGCAATGGAGATGGTTGCCACCTTCAGCTGTAACTGTATTTAACGTATCACATCAGAAATTCTATGTAAAATTTTACATGAAAGAGCTATAACAAATTATTTTAGTTCATAGCCGGTTGTAGATCATTGTTTGGATCTGGGGAGTTAATGAAAAAAGGTTAACACTTGTATCCGTGCTGGTGTAAATACTGGTATTTTTGGTCTGTGTTTTGCCCAGTCACCTGTGGGAAATTGTGATTTCCTCACCAAGTTATGGGAAAAACACTGATAAGGGGAGAAACTTGTCCTTGAGAGAAATTCCAATGCTGCCACACGTGCGTGGTGAAAGACCACTTGCATGGCAGGGGAAGAAGCCAGGGACCTCTGCCTGGAGGGTGATGGCCACACCCACT
>JAWWEU010000091.1:42331169-42341927 GCA_035583155.1 Acropternis orthonyx
TGTGGATCTTATAATGAATAAAGGGATGAACCCATTCACACAGGACATGGAAGAAGCTGAACTGCAGAATGCCTTCTTTGCATTCACTCCCCTGAGTGTAGCAAGACTGGCCTTCAGGAATCACAGGCCTGCATGCATTCTCCATACTTACATACATTTACTTTCTAACTACTGTGTATAAGTCTTTATAAAACTGGAAAGGGCCAGTGCTTTGAACGGTTGATGCTGTTGTAAAAATATTTCAAGTAGTGTAAAGTGACAAACTGTTTCTTTACCTTGCATATACAACACAATAAAACAAACATCTAAAGTACTGTTTTCTCCAGAAGATATCTAGCTGATATTTGGGTGGGAAAACATTTTTAAACCCTTTTCTTTCTATATGAAAATATTAGCTAGCAGAGCAGAGGAGTATGAATGCATGGTGAAGGGAAGATCCCTAGACCCTTCTTTTATAGTACTGTGGTTACCTCTAACTGTTCAAAGCAGTTCTACAGATGCAACAGGAGGGACTGCACATAGAAATGATGTTTTTATTACAGTCCTAGGGCTGTCAAAAAGACCTGTTCATCTGCCTTTGTTACATGGTTTCCCCCTTGACGAAATAGCATTCCTAAACAAGAAAAAGGTGCAAATGCCCCTGCAGGTGTGTAGGAGGGAGAGGCAGATCCATAACAGAAGTTTCCCTAAGGAGTCTCAAGAGAAGTCTAAGAAAAATATTACAGTTTATAATAGTTAACAATGAATGCATCCTACCACACGACTTTAATTTCTTGGTGGAGATATTTCTGTTTGTATGGAAGGAAGTTACATGTAAAAATAAGGAGTTCATTAACATACAACATCTTAACTGAATAGGGCTTCAAAATCACAGAGAGATATGCCATTTATTTGCAGCTTAAACAGGTTGAAAAATAAAGAAAAAAGGTGATCAACTACACCTATTGATAAATACTTCATAGAAGAGTAGAAAGGAAGAGAAACTTTTCTACTCACATGCAAATGAAGAAATACTTTAACATTAAAGTAATTATTGTACATACTTTTGTAACATATCAGTTTCAGTAGGGCAGTCCCGTGGCATAATGGAAAGCACTCTGGACTCTGAATCCCAAGGGCCTGAGTTCGAGTCTCAGTGAGGACTGTCCCCTGGGCAGTTAAATGCCTCCCTGCCATCTGATCCCATCACATCTTGGATGCTCAGCAGGGTCAGCCCTGGTTAGTACTGGCTGCTGTAGAAAGTCCCGAGGATTTCACTGTCACTGTCCAAGCTCGCTTGGCCATGGCAAGTGGACCTTAGGACTTAAACAGTGGGGCCAGTTCTGCACACGCTGTGCCTCACCTGAAAAGAAAAAATTCCACTGCACAGGCTGGAAGGGCATGCCCATGTGGGGAGAGCCCTTCCCCAGATCTTCCTTTGCAAAATCTGGCCATACATATGCATCAGTTACAGTGGATACTAGACTGTTCACTTCTTTATTTTTAATGTCAATGAACTTTTACTTTGTATCTTATGTTCTGGTACAGGAAAGAATTAAAAAAATTAACAACAAAGGAGATATAATTGTTAGACATATATTTTGATCAATATTGCAGTTTTCTCATGTAGCATTTGCTCATACTTTTGATATTATGCTGGCTAAAATACATTACCTACAAAAACTTCAAACCCCACTTTTTTTATACAAGATAATTACTGTAACATACTAAGTATTAAAAGTAGATAGATGAATGTAGGATTTTTTTTTGGAGTTATTCCCTTTTTTTTATATATATTTTTTCCCCACAGCTGTTGGTCTGTAATTATACTGGAATATCTAAGATCTAAATGAAAGGCAAAATACATGTTTGTTTGAGTTAAATAGTCTGTTTCTCTCCCCCTCTCTCTCCCTGAGCTAGTTAAAATGCAAATACAGAAATAAGCACTTTCACCCACACACTACAGCTAAAGAATAATGGTACTTGCACTGTTAAGTTTTGTGGCTCTTATAAGGTTGCCAATTATTGTCCCTTATTCTCTTTACAAATAAAGATAAAGAACCTGCTCTATTTGTTCATGTTACTTTAATTATTTTTGTTTGTACTAATAATCCTACTCATGCCATAACTGTTAGATTTCCACTGTTGTTCTCCCAAGCCAGTTTCCATAAATGGACATCTGTTAGTGATTACTAGAAGAATAGAGTATTTCTGCAACAATGAGTCTATAGGGTGATAACTAGTAACTACTTACAGGACAATTGCTTATTTAGACAAAGAGAGAAGGTTACACCAACAGTATTTAGAGCTCTGAAGGCTCTGAAGATACATGAACATGATTGTGACCTTGCTTACATTGAAGTTGATGGGGCTGTTAGACATGCTGGTTTTACTTGTCTTATACAATTTCAGCCTCCAAAAGCTAGTTTGTTCAGATCACTAAGCCACAGAGGACTTAAAATTCTCTCACTAAATGTGTGTGTGTTCTTCTGTCCTTTACTCCGTAGAGCTCTTTACAGCCTCTATAACCAGTGCTTGTACTAAACCCCATTTTTAACAAATACAGAGAATTCCAGTATGTAAATTCCCAGTCAAGTGATGAAGAAAGTACCCTACCACTTTGTAGCAGTTTCAACAGTTAATTTATCTTTCTATGGAGTCTCCAAGTTGGATTCAGATTGTGCATGCTTAAGTGTCTTGTAAATGTATACTGTGTTTTATTTGCTTTCAAGAAGACATGTCTATATAGGCTGCTCTGTTATTTTGCAATAAGCAGGTACCAAATCACCACCTTTAACTGTGGCAAACAGAAAAAAGGTCATTATTCTCCAGAGCAAAGACTCAACAGGTTTTGAGCAATCGTGGAAGAATGCAACCTAGCCTTAAACTGGAAACTTTTACCATGAAAACAGTGATGGAAGACATCAAAATCAGGAGATGTTATGGCAACAGACATGTTGAGGATAAGTATGTTGATAAAACATTACAAACAGATATAGAAACAATGAAGGAATAAATTGGATTGTGAATTAGGGATTCAGTCATACAGTTACACATCTTGCAGGGTGTGAAATATTTCCCCAGTGAACATCGACTGTTTGGCTGATGAGCACTAACAGAGGTGTTACTGCCTGTTTCCTGCCCTCAAGGAATAGATGGAAAATCATATTGTGTTCTGAGTTGCACTGATCTAGGCAATTGTCTCTGACATAAAGAAAATCAAAGTTCTTTGTTTTCCCTTCCTGTTTCATCATGAGACATGGGAAACTGCTGGGCAGCAAACCTAAAGGTCATCCCTTCACATCCAGGACTCTGAGGAGCTTGAATAGAGCAGGCTTTGTCACCCAGGAACCTATTACTTATTTCTCTTTACTGCATCTTCCTGTAAGATGTTATTTCCTCCTCAATTATATTTTTATTAGTACCTGTGTTCCAGATGTTTGTCAAGAATTTCCATTGCCTTTGTTTTGCATGTGACATTGATGTACATAGTCTGTGCATTACAAAGCAGGTTATTGAAGATAGAGACCTAATAAATGAAGAGTGAAGAAGCACCAGAACTACCATTATAATATCACATCTGCACTTTGTGCAGTGAAAATTCGTTTTTGCTCACTGCACCACCATTTTGGAGTCGAATCAGATTACACTGTGACATATAACAGAATTTCATATAGTCCTGTTTCAAGCATAGCAGCATACAGCTGCTTATCTACTTATTGTTCTGCAGTAATGTTGCAAAGGAGTGCTACTGCTTATCCTGATACTTGATAGAAAGCAAACAAAGGAATAAACACTTAAAGCATAAAAATTTGAAAGAAAAATAATAGTAATTTGGTATTGGAAGATCTCTGGTTCTTAATCTTTATTTTTGAGTACCGTTGACTGTGAACTGTCTGAATTGTAGTCCTAGCCTACTCTTTTCTGATTTGGCTGTAAGTTTGCATTCTAACAATAAAGATTACACTTGATCCTGGAGTCACAGAAGACAATGAGAAGGCAGCTCTTAAAATTTATGTCTTCCACTTCATTTAGTCATAATTAACAATTCTTAAGAAAGTATAATAGCACTATCACATTAAATCTCAACACAGAAAACTTATTTTGGAACTTTCCACAAGAAGGTGTTCCTTCATCTATAAATTTTCCTCACCTTCAGTACTGTACTAATTAATGACTTTTTTAGGATTCCTTAGTCTCATCAGACTTTCCTTTTTCACAGAATCATAGAAACATAAAATATCCTGAGTTAGAAAGGACCCACAAGGATCACCTAGTACACTTCCTGGACAGCCCCAAGAACCACACTATGTGCCTACAGCATTGTCCTTGATGCTCCTTGAACTCTGTCAGGCTTTGTGCCATGACCAGTTCCCTGAGGAGCCTGTTCTAGTTCCCAACCATCCTCTGGATGAAGAACTTTATTCTAATATCAAAACTAAACTTTCCCTGACACACCTTCATAGTGTTTCCTTGCGTCCTGTCACTGTTCACCAGAGAGAAGAGATGAATGCCTGCCCCTGCACTTTCCCTTGTGAGGAAGTTGTAGACTGCAATGAGGTTTCACCTTATGTTATCTCTTCTCTAGGCTGAATATGCCAAGTGACCTCACCTGCTACTCATGTGGCTTTCCTGCTAGGTCCTTCACCATCTTTGTGGTTCTGGCTGCTCACTCATATTCAACTTGCCATCAATGAAGACCCCTATGTACCTTTCCACAGGGCTGCTTTCCAGCCTCTCCTTCCCCAGTCTGTCTGTACATCAAGGGTTGTCACTTCTGAAGTGCAGAATCTAGCATTTGTCTTTGTTGAGCTTCACACAGTTGGTGCCTGCCCAGCCCTCTGATTTGCTGAGGACCCTGTGCAGGGAGTCAATAGCTCCTTCCATTTTAGTGTCTTTGGCAAACTTAGAATACATTGGACTCCTGCACCCAAGTTGTTTATGAAGATGTGAAGGAGCACTTTTTTTTTTTAATTTTATATTTTATTTTATTTCATTTTATGAATTTGTTCATTTGTATGAGCCTATTTGCTTTTAACTTAACTTGACTTTCATAGACAGATGATCTGGGAGTTTGTTGTTTTTGGCAGCAATTATTCAGTATCATATATAAGAAGGTATTAGTTTTGTCCTATTGTGTTCCCAAGCAACTTGGTGGGACAAGCTTTCTAGGACTTACTAGTTGAAGAGTTGAATTGATCTCTAATGTACAGTGTGCTTCTTACTGTTTATCAGTCTTTCTCTTATAGTTAAGGATTTCTGTTGGTGAAGCTATTACCAGTTATCAGCTTCTTTCATACTATACCCAGAAACTCATTTTTGTTAACTCAGTACTTTTCATCCATCATTAAGCTTGCAACTCAAATTCTGTGTTCACTTTTGGAACTCTTACTAAAAAAAAAAAAAAAAAAAAAAAAGAAATTAAGGTGCTGGATTGTGTCAAAAGAAAGCTAATGAATGTTCTAGAGAACAAGTCTTATGAAAAGGAACTGAGGGAATTGGAATTGTTTCACCCAGAGAAGAGGAGACTCCGGGGAGATCACATCACTTTCTACAACTGTGATGGGTTTGATAAACCCCAAAAAACTCAGATTAAGGCCTTAGTTCAGTTAGACCCGAAGCCAGATTCAGCAGGCTTCAATTTTGTGGGCCATGGGGCTCTCCATAGATTTAGAAGGACAGATATCATATGACTTAAGTAACCAACAAGGTATTTCATGCCATCTGACATCAAGTCAACTATAAATTCAGGGAAGGAGGTGATCTTCCGCCCTTCTCTCCTCATGTCAGTGCTGTGAGGCGGCATGCTGTTGCAGCTCTGAGCGATAGGCCTCACTGCTCCTTTGCCAAGATATTCACATCACTCTCGGTCTTTGGGAAGCAAATACTTATTTTGTTTGTTATTATTCTTTCCTCTTACTTGCTGGGGGCTCCTTCTGGGAAAACATCCTTTAGGGTGTTTTTCTGGGGTTCTGGGTGGTGGAGTTTGTGTGTTGTTAGGAGGGCAAACTTGGGGTAGAGTTATTGTTAAGTTTTCTTTATATTTGTACATATATGTGTTGTAAATTTGTGTAAATAGATATAGATATAGATATAGATATAGATATAGATATATAGATATAGATATAGATATCTATCAGTTTCCAGTTTTAAGTTGTTTCTTTCCTCACTCCTTTGCTGGGACTCCACTCAGCTTTTAGTGAGCTTGACATTTTGCCAAGGTCAAAACCAAAACAGCAACTACCTGAAAGGAGGTTACAGTGGAGTGGGGATTGACTTCTTCTTCCAAACAACAAAATATAGGACAAGAGCAATGGCCTCAAATTGCATCAAGGGAGGCTTAGATTGGATATTAAAAAAGTTCTTAATGGAAAGGGTCGTTAAGCATTGTAACAGACTGTGCAGTGGAGTGGTGGATTCACCATCTCTGAAGGTATTTATAGGACATGTGGTTGCGGACTTTTAGAGATGTGATTTAATGGTAGACTTGGCAGTGTTAGGTTAACCATTCCAGTTGGATTCAGTGATTTTAAGAATCTCTAGGTGACCTTTTACAGTGCCTAAACACCCCCACTGTAAATAGTTTTTTCTTCTATTTAATCTAAATGCACACTCTTTCAATGTAAAGACTTTATGCTTTATCTCTTATAAAAAGCCTCTCTCCAGATTTCTTATATACTCCATTTAGTACTGGAAGGCTGCTACAAAGTATCCATGGAGCTTTTCTTCTCCAAGCTGAAGAACCTGAAATCCTTTAGATTGTCTTTATAAGAGCGGTGTTCCAGTCTTCTGCTTACCCTTGTGGTCCTTTTCTGGACACCCCTCAACTTGTCCTTCTTATATTGGGAGCCATAGAACTGAATGACATACTCCAAGTAGGGTCTTACAAGAGCAGAGTAGAGTTGGTTGTGCATTTGTCACAGCACTTTATGCACATAGCTTTGTTGTCTTCACCATGCACAGTTCAAATCTATAGTCTATTACAGAAAGCATGAAGCATTGTTTGTGGATTGATGTGAGAAAAACAGTGGTGCTGTATAATTCATCAGGCATAATATCGGTTTGCTGAGAAACATACTTTACAAGAGCCTAGCTCTGTGAGCACTTTCAAGCACCATGTCAACCACTTGTAGCAGCTTCATTAACTTCAGTCAGAGTCTCAAAGCATTAGCTCTTTGTGGCTAAATACCCAGATATGAAACTTCTCAGAGAGAAAATACAGGATGTGCAGAATTCCTTTATAAATATGACACTTTTCAATCTAAGATGTAAGAGAAACACAACCCACTGCTTTTCCAGTATTCTTATTGAGCTGAACCAGTGAATACAGAGCTAGTTGTTTGCAGGGACATTGTGTAGGAGAAACGGCTTTTTTTCTACGGTGGTTTAGGTTTCCTCAGCTCTATTTGCCTGCTGCACAGTAAGGATTTTGCTAACAGTTATTAACATATTTTAGGAGAATTGTTAAAAGAAATTCAAGTCCAGTTCTGCTTTAAAATACATGGACATTCATGACTTTATGAATAGCTACTGATGCCAAAATGATGTAGGGAACTAGTCTTACTGAGGACTTTGTGAAGATGATCAGCCATAGACATGAATCAACCTTCCTCCCCCCTCCCCCCATTAGCAATAAAAATAAACAAATAGATCATTGTCAAAACTAATAAGGAAATAAATCACTTTTTTGTCAGTTTCTATAAAAGCAAGACAGTTTGTGGTCTTTCTTCCCCCGCTCTCTCTGTTGTTTTCCAGAAAAAGGAAAAAAAAAAAGAAGGAAACATATGGTGATCATTGCAGAAAACAAATGTGTAGAGAAGAATTTTGATACAATCTCAGCTGCAATTTAATTATCCATGCAAAAGCTATGGTCTTTGGTCAAAATGTATTCTCTTCATTTCTAGAAGAATCAGACCTGCATATTATTGCTTTAAAATTATCTCCATTTTTGTAGGTTTCGTTCTGGTCTTGATAATAAGGTTTCTCTGATTCATGTAAGTACATGTATAAAGCCTGGCCTCTCTGTATTGGAAACTTCAGAAATCTCCAGGATACTTTTTGGTCAACAGTTCCCCATTGCAAGTACAGTTTTGTGGTTTTGATGGGGGAAATTCTGTTTCCAAACAATATATTTATTACCCAAATTGACACTGGGCAGTACTCTTGGTTTTGTGACAACTTGACTAGCAACGATGTTAGGTCTTGTTAGGTAAGCCCATCAATAAGTTCCTACAAATGTCTACAGGGGAGGTGGGGTTGAGGGTGTCTGTGTTATATTTGTGCATATTGGTTTTGCTGTATGGACAGAAAATAAAACATTTTCACCTTCTTTTAATCCTCTTTATTGGATTGTCTAAGAGTATCTCAATATTAGGCAGACATCGTGGTGAATAAAAGAAAAACTTTATAAGAAAGATTTGAAGTCAACCAGAATTAGGAAGGACATATTAGGAAGATGAAAACATGCATAACATGTTTTGGTTTAAATATAGTACATAAACAAGGTTGTTTTCCAGTTGCTTTCAGATTCTTTACCCGTAACCCTGGTGAAAGTCACCAAGCCTGGGTTACCCAGCTAGTGAGAGGAATACTTACTTGGTGTCAGACACTCTGTTAACATTGGATAAGCTTCCTTCTCCCTTTATGGGTAAATCAATTATTGCTAGCTTATTTTGTGATTAGAAAGGTAGACTTACTACGTTTGTTATCTGAGTGATTTCTTGGCTTGTTCTTTCCTTCCTGTCTTCTTGAAGGAAGAATTTTTATTTTAGTTACAGCAGTCTTTTCTCTGCACTGTTGCAAAATACACATTATTTGAAATCTTTGTTACAATTTAAGACCCCAGATTAAATATTATCAAAGATATGTACTATACTGTAATTTTGAAAAGTTTTTGGACTATGGCACTAAATGAAACATAAAACCAGTAAAGATAATCGACCTCAAGACAAAGTATAGTTGATTGGGCTATTTCAGTGCCCTTGTGGCAGATTCTAAAAGTTGATAGCTGGACAGATAGTTGTACAGTTAGACTTAATTTCATATTTTTACAGAACTAAAAAAATATTTCTGAATTTTCCTGCAACAGTAGCAAATTTATGTCAACTTCTCATGAATTTTGATCCCTCTCCTCTTTTGATGTATTAATACTCTTATTTCAATTATAACCACACTAAAAATGAAACAATTTTATAGAAAGATAACAGATGCATTTCAGACTCCCAAATCCCCATGACTACCCAGTAGAAGCTGAGTACCTAATTCATAATATTGCTTTGAAAAATCTCTCCAAACATTGCACAGAGTAAGCCATATGTTTTCAATTAGATCAGTAGGGCAGGCTAAGTTTGCTCGGCCCTCTCATAGACATGGCTTTGAGAAGAGGCAACAATTCAGACATGAAAACTTGAACCCTCAAACCTCTACATATTATGCATGGTGTAGACTATATAATTAGCAGATACATTACAAGTGCAAAAGGTTTATTTTACTAGATTTAGTAAAAACTGACAGGAATATGAGAGAAAAGGTTCCAAATCCATGTAAATTCACACAGATTTAGTATTTTCAGTGAAAACTACAAAAGAACTGCCATCAAAATCTGCTTGACAACACCACCAGACTTTGTGTCTTATGAGAATTTCCAAAGGTCGTATCTCTACAGAGCACCATTTCATCTGGAAGTTAAGTCTGTGCTAGAGTTGTGGCTGTAATGCTGATCTTCAAGGATAAAAGAATAATCGGTTACAGACTCTTTTATCTGTATGACCTAATACTACAGTCTGTGTTTTGGGTTAGCCCTGGTAAGCAGCTAAGCCCAACACTGCCTTTCACTCACTCCCCCACTGTGTGTTGGGGAAGACAGATGGAAGGCTAAAAGTGCAAAAATTTCTGGGTTGAGGTACAGACATATCAATAGGTAAAGACAAATCCATGTGCTTAAGCAAAGCAAGCACAGAATTCTTTCACTGTTTTATATCAGCAGGCAGACATTTTTAGCCATCCCCAGTAAAAAAGGGGTTTGTCACTTGCAATGGGTATTTGGGAAGATACTGTAACTCTGAGTATCCCACCTTCCTCCCTCCCTCTTCCCATAGCTCTTATTGTTGAACACAATGCTATAGGGTATGGAATACTGTTTGGTTGGGGCAGTCCCGTGGCGTAATGGTTAACACTCTGAACTCTGAATCCCAAGGCCACGAGTTCGAATCTCAGTAGGGACCGTCCCCTGGGCAGTTAAATGCCTCCCTGCCATCTGATCCCATCAGATCTCAGATGCTGAGCGACAGGGTCAGCCCCGCTGTTAGTACTGGGTGCTTTGTAGACAGTCCCGAGGATTTCACTGTCACTGTCCAAGCTCGCTTGGCTGTGGCAAATGAACCTTAGGACTTAAACAGTGGGGCCAGTTCTGCGCACGCTGTACCTCACCTGAAAAAATTCCACTGCACAGGCTGGAAGGGCACGCCCACGTGTAGAGGGCCCTTCCCCAGATCTTCATTCAGGAAGTCTGGCCATTACTGTTTGGTTGATTGGGGTAAGCTGTCCTGCTTGTGTCCCCTCTTAGCCTCTTGAACATCTCCAGCCTGTTTGCTAGGGGAACTGTGTAACGGGTTTGATAAATCCCAACAAAACTCAGATTAAGGTTTTAGTTTTAGCTAGGCCCCAATTTTGTGGGTCATGGGATTAGGGACAGGTATCAGCTGACTTAAGTGACCAATGAGATATTTCATCCCATCTGACGTCAGCTCGACTATAAATCAAAGAGCAGCTCCCAATGTC
>JAWWEU010000091.1:42359329-42371243 GCA_035583155.1 Acropternis orthonyx
AAAAAGAAAAAAAAAAGGAAAAAAATCTAGGAATTTGTCATGGTGCTAGGGCCTGGGAACAGAGGGGGCTCTCTGTGACGATAGATGAGGAATAGTGGTGAACTATTGTCTACCTCCTCTTCAGCAAGGCCTTCAACACTGTCTCTCACAATATACTCATAGGCAAATCCAGGAAGTGTGGACTGAATGAGTGGAAACTGAGTTGGATTAAGAACTGAGTGAATGGCAGATCCCAGAGGTTTATAATAAATGGCACAGTGTCCAGCTGGAGGCCTGTCACTAGCTGTGTCCCAAAAGATTTAACACTGGGCCCAATATTGTTTAATTTACTTATCAGTGACTTGGGTGAAGATGCAGAGGTACCTTCAATGAGTTCACTGGGGATACGAAGCTGGAGGAGTGCCTGATACCCCAGAAGGCTGTTCAGTCCTTCAGGAGGATCTTGACAGGCTAAAGAGATGGGCAGGGAAGAACAGTCTGAAATTCTACAAAGGCAAATGCAGGGTCCTGCAACAGGGGGTGAATAGCCCAAATCACCAGTACAGACTGGGAGCTGACCTGGAAAACAGTTCAGCAGAGAAGGACCTGGGAGTCCTGGTGAAAAACAAGCTGTCTGTGAGCCAGCAGTGTGGGGGCCAAGATGGCCAGTGGTATCCTGGGGTGCATTACCAAGAGCACTGGCAACAGGTTGAGGGAGATGATCTTGCCCCTCTACTTGGCCCTGGTGAGGCCACATCTGGAGTGTTGTATCCAGTTCTCAGCTGGACAGTTCTCAGTATAAGAGAGACATGTAGCTCCTGGAGAGAGTCCAGTGGAGGATGACAAAGATGGCTAGGGGATTGGAACATGGGAACATCCCTGCTGTGAGGAAAGGCTGGAAGAGATGGTCCTATTCAATCTTGAGAAGAAATGAGTGAAAGGGGACCTCAGCTGTGTGTACAAGTATCTGTAGGGAGGGTGTCAACAGGATGGAGCCAGGCTCTTCTCAGTGGTGCTGAGCAACATGACAAGAAGCAATGGACAGAAACTCATGCACAGAAAGTTCCATCTGAATAGGAGTTCTTTACTGTGCAGGTGACTGTGCACTGGAACAGATTGCCCAGAGAGGTCATGGAGTTTTCCTCATTGGAGATATTCAAGAACCACCTGGATCCAATCCTGTGCAATGTGTTCTAGGATGACTCTGCTTGAGCAGGGAGGTTGAACAGGAAGACCCACTGTGGTTCTTTCGAACCTGGCCCGTCCTGTGATTCTGTGACTTTGTGAGGAGGGGTGAGAACACATGACCTGGACAGACAGAGTTCATCCTATTGCCCCCAGCCAGGGAATGAGGCAGAGTGAGTGGCATCCAGGGTCAGCCTCATTCCAGGTTATCAGTCACTTCCCTGGAGATTGGGATAGGCAGTGGGACCCATGGCTGGGCAGGGCAGGGCTGTGAAGGTGGGCATCCTATAGCATCAGTGGGGCAGGCACCGGTGGCCTCATAGGTACTAGGAATGCAAAATTCTCTTCTTAAAAACAGTTTGACTAATAAATAATAAAAAATGTACTAATAAAAATACATTATAAAAAAGTGCCATGTTAAAGCTCAGTACCTGCTAAATATTGGGGTTTTGTATAACCATAGAGTAATGATCCATGAAAGTCTTAAGTCCCAAACTGAGCAAAGTTGAGGTGTCAAGATATTCCATGTGTACTTTATATATACCTCATATATACCTCAAATATATAGATATACACATATATATGAGCCCTGTAACTGTATGAGTCCACTGATCAACAGTCATATATGATGTAGAGGAATGAGACACATAAAACCTGGCGAATTTGACAGATATTTTGAAATGTAGTTTCAAAGTTTTTCTGTGTGAGAAAAATATTTAAAAAAAAAAAAAAAAAAAAAAGCAAACCCACAGCTATAAAGAAGCTTGTATTTCTTCCTTAAACTTAGTCTAACTGTCCAGAGTCTCAGGAGTTCCTCAGTTAACTTAAAAACATAAGACATACACTTAGAAACAGCCTGGGAAATTTTCTAGCTACATAATGTGCTGTAAATGTACAGAATGCATTAATTCCTCAGTTATTTGATATTTTGATACCTTTACTTCAATGTATTTAAATTTTATCTATATTTTATTTTGTCACTTTTGGCATACTAAGTCTTAGAGTTCTTCCAAGTATATACTTGATTGACCTAAATTCTCTTCTTTTTTTGGGTCACTTGCTGGTTCTGCATAACCTTGAAAACTAAAGTATAGGATGAAATAAAAGAATCAAAGCATTATTAAAAATACTCCTGAGAATTCCATGTCTTTAATTTACAGACTGCAAATGTTACCGTGAGGAAGTGTTTGAAACATTTGATGCTTGTTAGTTTGCATAAAAGAACATAGAAATGACTGTATAAGCAGAGCTAAAGGTAGGACTCTACAGCACTTTCTATTTAATTGAATTTAAATGGGAGTTAAATGAAGGTTCTGCAGAAGTGAAGAATTTTGAATAATTTTTTTTTAAAAAAAACCAAAAGAAACAGCTAGATTCTTCAGTAATCTGCTTATTCAATAAAGATGTCCTAGCAATAAGAATCAGATCCATTAATATTTCAAGACGTTTAGAATTTAATAAAACATCTAAAATCTGTCTAAAACATAATAAAGATCTTATGTTTACATTGCTGATCATCCCAATATTTTTGTTCTGATAGTATTGCCTTGTCTTCACCAGCAAGTCTACAGACTTTTAAACTAATCCAGAATTTCATGATCTAACAGAAAAATGATTGAAGAAATGTTTTCCTAAGTTGAATCCTAAAACCCTGAAAGGGAAATTAGTTAAGTAATTTTCAAGGAAGAATTCAGTAGTAAAATGAACTCTGCTTACAAAAGGTAGCCTGTTTTAAATCTGGATTACCAACACATCTATTCAACCATAGTGGCTAATCTAACATCATCATTTATTAGTAGGTTTCCTGCCTTTCTGAAGAACACTCTTAAATATCACACATTATTTCACATTCAACACGTAATTTTTTATTCTGCTGTTTCTTCCATTTTTAAATAAATTCTGTGTTCCAAGAGGGAAATGACGAGTCAGTTTTACAGGTGATGTTTGTGATTCTGCTACAGAAACCCTTTATTGGTCACTGTTGCTACTACAAAGTAAGCTACTTTCAAGGGATTTGAATAGCAACCAGTTAAAGAGTAATCCAGAGTACTTGAATACTTGATACTACATATAAGTGCCATTTATTTTATAACTTCTATTGACATCACAGTTCATAAATTAAAGTGCTTGAGTAGAGTTTAGGGGAAGAATTTTGCATACTGATATAATTTTTTTATATAAAAAGTCTACTTTTCTTAAAAGCCTAATTTCAAAGTTTTTCTCTGTTGAAGTTATACTTTTTGTCAACTTAGATCTTCTGTGACTTGCTAGGGGAAGTGTGACTGGAGTAAAGGCTCAGAGATTTCAGTTTCATAAACCCTCAAGTTTCTAAAATACAAAAGTGGTACATTCTTGAAAGAAAGAAGTGGGGACAGGTGAGGAATAGACTGATTCAACATCTCATAAGTATTCTTTCCATTGCCATAATATTCCTGTATTTTCAAAGAAGTCCCTGAGTGACTTTCAAGTACACATTATATTCTTCATCAGTCTGTGTGATACACTTGAAACCATGCTCCCTGAGGCAATAACTAGCCAACACTCCATTAAAAAATCCCCCAAAACAAAAAACCCAAAAACATCCTAGCCACACAAAAATAAAAAACACACAAAAAAGACACATTAATATTGGCACTATTACACTTCTATAAGTGAAATGTTTCTCTGGTAAACTCCAAAGATCAACAGTGCACCTTTATGTCTATATAACACTGGCTCTCATTTTTATGCTATTCTTACCTGAAGAGATGCAAAAAAGGATATTGGTGGTTTTAAAGATTGTAGTAAATGGGAAGCATTTGGGAAGAATTTGTGTTGAAATGAAAAGAATTAATTTTTTTCAAGTGAAGTTATCAATTAAATATTTGCTTGAAAGTACTGGACGTGTATTGTAAAATGATAAAAGATGAAAAACCACATACTTTAAAAGTTAACTGTCTTTACAGGGGGTTAAATGGCTAACAGAGAAAGTGGAAGCAATCTACATTATGGGGTCATCCTCAAGATTGCTTCAAACATCCGTGAGCACAACACATATGGTAAGACAAGTCAGTTTTCTGCTAATGATATTAAAAAAAAAAAAAAAGAAAAAGATGTAAAGGTACATAATGTGGAGTCATTTCAAATAATGCTAAATAACCACAGTATCTATTTTTTCAAGGTGCATGCATAGTGCTGAAGATATGAAAAGCACTGATGAATTGTCAGGTGTTGAGTTAAACTTAACAACAACACCTGAGGAAAAAAATTCAAACGAGAAATCTTTTCAAATGAGGTCAAGTACAGTGTAGTATTGAGCATAAGAAGTGCAAAACCAGTTATTGCTCAGGTGCCATTTCTCATGCATTGTTTTCACCCAGCACTGTAGAGCTGACTACTCTGGGCCCCATATACTGTGTGTCTGTAATAACAGCACAGCTGATACTCTAGCACACTCCTGAAATTGCTTTGCTGTTTATTGCTATGGTTTGCTTTTGATCCCTAATGAAAGAGGCACATTTAGTGTTCTCTTGTGTTAGAGTTATTAAACTGAAACACTTTCCTTTAATTGCACAGACATGAGTGGTTACTGCTCAAACTGAAAGTAAAATGACTCTTCTCATAAAGTTGAAACGCTTTGTGGGGAAGTTTTTCATAAATAATTGAACTACAAACAATTGTAATAGTAACTAATGGGAATTAGGGGACATGGGCTTACAAACACAGCAATACGTTTTGCAGAGCTAGGAAAAACTGTAGTAAGGTTATGGAATAAAATGGCAAAACGTTTTTTTTTCAGCTGTTGGCTTTTTTAATTGTCTCCTACTTTTGATGTGTCATCTCAAAGTATATTTGAATGACTAGAATTTTGAGAAATTATTTGAAAGCCGTTTTTGTTGCATTAATAAGTAGAAAATCAATTATATCATTTTAGTACTCATTCATACCGATAAATAGTCTACCTTGCTATAGTTAGGTTAGAATGGGGTTAAATAAACAGCCAAGCCCTTCTTGCTTGATCCTTCTATAACTTTGACTTCCAATGGAGACAGAAGTATTTAAAAGTAAAGTTGAAAAGCTTGAATTAAGTGAACAGAGTTCACTTCAAATATTTTTTTAGAACTGTAATAATAGACCAGTCTCATGAGATTTAATAAATACTAAGAAGGGACATCTCCAATTTGTAAGATTATTCTACATGTTCAAGACTTACTTTTTTCTAATAAGATTTTACCAAATGTTATATATGTGCTTCTCTGAGCTTCTGAGCTCTACATCTGCTTATTAATGTGGCTTTTTTAAGCAGTAGGAGTAATAATAGTAATAATAACAGAAAAAAAAAGCTATTCTATGATCTATTTTAATCCTAACATATAACATGACACCAAAGATAAAAATGCCTGTGATAAGTAAATAAAACATTTAAATGGAAAAAAGGATGGAGGAATGAGATAAAAAGTTTTTCTATTCTGATAGCAACTGAAAACCATTTATTAAGTCATAGAAGTAAAAGAAACCATCTGACTGCCTAAAACAAGGAAGTTATCATACTTGATTACACAGGCAGTTTGTTTGTATCTATGTACTTCTCTCACATCAGATGCATACAAATACCTTTAAAATGGTAAAATTTTATTGATGTGCTTGATGTAGTAAAATAAAGTTGTGGAGGGATTTTTGTATGGTAAACCCAGACAAAGAATTAATTTCTATTCTAAACATAGACTTGAGATTCTTCTAAACTTTGGTAATTTTTTCTTTTTTTAATTCAATAGTAATTTTATATATGCATGCTCTACTTGATTCACTATTGTCTCCCAGCCTTTTGCACAAGAAAATTTTCATTTTCATGTCAACTTTTGAACCAAATAGTTATCCAAGTAATTTACAAATGGTAATTGATCGTTCTGAGCAGCTCACATACGACTATAAATATAATTATACCTGGTAGTATGTTTTGTGTGACATTTAAGAACAGGACATCGGAATTTAACGTTACACTAAAAACACTGACATGGGCAAAAGGAAACTGTATATATAGAACCAAGATCATGCTGTTAATCACATTAATGTTTCAATAGTACAACACTATCCAAAATTAGCTCAGTAAAACAGAAAAATCTAATAAAATTCTGTTGTACAGAAACCTTGTTACTTTCTACCTGTTTACTTTCTACCTCTTTACTCTGGCTAATTTTTCCAACAACTTTCCATGTCCTAATGCTAACAGTTCACATTTCCTGTAGAAGGACAGAGAAGGAGGAAGAAGATGACAGAATAAGAATAATGTTGTATGTTCTGAGATCTCTTCTCAGTCCAGGTAGACTGACATTTATTTCCTTGCACATCTATGTTACAGTCTGTTTCATTCTCATTTCCTCCAAGTTGAAGCCTGGAAGGTGTATAATCATCTTCTCCCATATTTGGGGATGTAAGGGTAGTTGCTGGTCACACTGGGCCTCCCTGTGAGAATCAGGTCTTGTTCAGATACAGCAATTTCAGAGCTGCATCTCCAACATGTTTGGCAATGGCCATCAGATGCTTATTAAGAAAAACTTAGGCAATTCAGGGGTCAAGGCTAGTCCAGCCAGGCTCTGAGTCCCTGAACTGCCAGGCCAGTACAAAACCTAAGGCTTTTTACTAATGACATTAAAGACACATGCTTTTTGATACATTAAATGTTCATTAACTGATTTCTTTTTGACACTATGGCTAACACTGTGGCAATCTCATAGCTGTCATGTGTTCCAGGAAGCGCAGGAGTAAGCAGAAGTGAAATGAACTGCTAGTTCCGAAAGGGGTTTGTCAGAGGTTTTCATTTGGGCTCTCCTTTGCATTTTGTATGCCAAAAATTCTGTTTGTAAATGTAGCACAGATATTGTCCCTTCTTTCTTTTTACTGTTATATTCTACATATTTGGCACTGGAAGCTAAGTGAATGAAAAGATGCAGTCACCAAATCTGTAGTGCTTATTGGAGTCGTTTTCAGGTATGTGATCTGCAGAAAGAAAAACTTTCATTGGACTTTTTTCTGATTTTCTTGTATTTTGCTATATTTTTGGTATTTTCAAAAGGGAAAACTCACTGCTTACTTCCAGCTAACATTTTCCCTGAAGTGGTATATATTTGCATAGAAAGGGATGTCTTAATCATATTGAATTTGTTCAGTCAATCAATATTCTTTTAAATCTTGGTAAGTACTTCAAGAAGAAAGATCTACATGTATTAAAAAAAAGGTTCTACAGGAAAATGGAAACTAGTAAGTCATTTGTCACTATCTCATTTAAATATATGCATTTACACACAAATACATGCATTAAGTATTCAGATGTCTGTGTTCTATGGTTATATGTGTGTATGTTTGAGAGAAAAATCATGCTTGGTCAAGACAAGGTTGCTTAATTACTGTGTATCATGTTCTCTTATGTTGTCGTTTAGGAATAGTATTCTCCAGTTTAGTGCTCTCACTGAAACCACATACCACTTGCTCACTTCCCCTTCCCTCTCCACTGTGCCAGTCAGGAGAATTGGAGGCACAAATGGTAAAGATTATGGGTTGAGATAAGAACAATCTACTGGAAACAGCAATGAGATAAGAAAAACAAACAGTAACAGCAACAATATTAATGTACAAAAGATAGACAGTGATACACATGCAAAATGCTCCCTGTGGGGCTCAGGCAACAGCTACCACACTATGTGACCCAGCAGGGACCCCTTCACCAGTCCCTGGAAAATGACATAAGGTGGTATAGAATAACCTCTGTGTCCTAGACATGCCCTCTCCTGGCTACTGCAAAAATTATCCCTGACCTGGGTGGAAACAAGGCATCTTAAAACCAGGGCTTGAAAAAGAACCCTAGGGGAACAATAAGCTTAATGTTTCATTGACTAAATTTTGAATGACTACGTGCTGATACTTTACTTAAACACAATTGTGAATTCAGTTCCTCAAAAGTTGTGTCCTGCTACATTCAGCAAGAAGAAAATTAAATTTTACCATATATGAAAATAATGTTGATGTACTCACATGTATGGGGGTCGAAAACTACACAGTGTCTAAATATGGTTTAATAACTGCTGATTAAAGTTGGCACTCCTACACTCCAGTTGACCCTAGTTGCCTCCTCAGATGACCCTAGTTGGCCCTAATTGCTTCTTAGGTGTATGTCTGACCCTTGCTCAGGTCAGTGCCTACTAGAGCCCCTCGCCATGCCCCAGTACTTCTCCCTGGTCTCTCCAGCCCCAGCATGCATCCTTGCAGGGTTCTGTCTTACCAGTACAAAGTTTGGACTCATCCTTTCTGAATTTCATGGGGACCTGTTGGCTTATTTCCCCCATGTGGCTCTTGTTCTATTGCACATACATCTCAGCCAAGAGATAATTTAATCTACTTCCCTCCTTTCTTGGAATGGAGTCTGCTATTTTTGTTTCCTTAAAGTAACTTAGTGGTTTCTTTTTGGTCTAACATTTCACTGCAAGGTTATTCCTGTAATGAACATTTGGATGTGAGTAAAGTCAAAAGGCTCACCATGTGCTTCCTTATTTGTCTACTACAGATAAATACTTACCCATTATAGATATATATCAGTACTTTTTAAGAATGCAGTTACATTACTGAATTAGATACATATTTTCTGATATATTTCTGTAGCTTAAAAGGGTTTTTCTTTTTCTCTTTTTCAACCATCTGGAACTAAAAATCACTTGAAGCCTGTAAATTCCTAGAATACTTCCCCTCTCCTCCACCTTGTTCTTGAGTTCTGCTGCCAGAAGAGAAAATATGAGGCTAATATAGCCATCAATACTTTTAAACAAAGGATATTCAAGGAACACTTTCCAAAGGGCAAATAAAAACTAGACCACAGTAATAATCATAGCACTTAAGGCCTGTTTAATTTTTTATTATTGCTTTTACTTTGTACCTGCTGTGTTCATAGTGTGCCATTTTGAGAACACTTTTTCTCCAAGCACTGGTACAGCCCACAGTCAGGTTAACAACACATTCCAGTTATCAGCAACTATCAATGCTTACCAGATAGTGTTAATAATATACAGTTGCCAAGAAAGAGTAAGAGATAAAAACTTGTCTGTGACTGAGAAATCCACAGACTAATCTGCTACATATGCTTTATTTTAAATTTAGTTTTAAATGTCTGTGCATATTTGTTTTCCTCTAATCTAAAAATTGAACAGCATTTTTACCTTTGCTATTTATTTGTGAGAGATTAGCCTTTAAATTTTCTACTCAATCCACCTGCAGGACAGTGACTCATTCTGCTAAGGGGAAACGTTGCAAAACCCACAAATTGATAGTGGTCTGGTAGAAGTTTTAAAATAATTTTTAAACTGATGCATGAGTTGATGAATTAGACACAGAAGAATTTCATGAGTATTTTTGAACCAAGAGTAAGTCTAATATACAAATGAAAATTATTGATTTCAACAGTAGATGTTTTTTTCAAATATAGAGAAGTTAAATTCTCACACTGAGAATCTCGTTTTAACATGAGAGAACAAAACATATACATGGAATCAAGAATATACTGCTGGTCACCTTGATGTTTCAAGAGTACATTATCATTCCAAATTATCTCAGTGAAACATAAAAACCTCACTAATTGTTGTATTGTTGCTTTTGTTTCTCCCTACTTGGTCGTGCTACCAAAACATTTAATGTGATGAAGCATGGTGAATGGACATATACAATATGCTTTTATTTTGTAAATGAATTTTCACATGATATCTGGTTTTGGTTTTCCAAAAATACAGTAAAAGCTGCATTAAAAATACTACTGACAAGGTCATTGTCATGATCATCTCTGAAATAAACTCTATCTGTATTTTGTATCAATTCTTTTCCTCCATCTCTCATAAGCTGCTTAACACAATTTTTTGGCTTATCCTAGAGCTTATTATTTATCTTTTTCAGTCTATGTCTCTCTTGTCTACAGTTTATGAACACTGAAGATTAATAGAATCTGTTGAAAAAGGTAAAAATATATGCAGCATGAGGCCTCAAAACTGTCATTTAAATGAGTTGTTCTCTCTTGGATGTCCCTTCTTTCAAGAATAATTACTTACCCTGCTTCTTCTTGTAAAACATTGTTTATTATAAAAAATAAACTGTACTTTAACTGTAATGCTAAAATAATTTTCTTGAACAATTACTTGCCTTGCATCATAAAATGAAACAACTAGTGTTTGAAGAGTGCTAGGTCTGCTTTATTGCTCCTATATAGCTGTGTATATCTGTCAAAACTGAGTTTCAAATCATATCTCCTAATCAACCAGCTGTCTATAATTAGAAAGGGAGCAGGATCTGATCAAATCAAAGGACAGACTGCCACTAAAACTTCTTGTTTGCCTCTCCTATCACTTATTTTTTCTTAGATTTTAGGAAGCCGATGTGCCCATTGCATTTGACAAAGATGTTTAATTTTTTTTTTTCTTGGCTTTGAATGAGGAGTACTATTATTGAGAATAAAAGTCTTATGTTTGATCTACCAATATTCCAGCAGCAGGCTCTGGGAATAACATAAAGGATTTCTAATACCAGAGACAAAAGACACTGCCTGCCAATGCCTAATTTTACTACGCTGAACTTTGTTAATCACACTGCTTGCAGTTTTCCCTTTTCCTGTATTGTTTCCACTCCTGTTTTAATATATTTGGGTACAAACATCACACAGTCTCCTACCCAAGAGTAGCTGGTTGCATTAGGCTTCAAATCATGAAAATATTAATCATAGTTTCTAAAAAGACCTGAATTTCATAGTAAATGGAGTTCTCTTAAGGAGAATTGCTTACTACTATACTTACACTGTAATATAAAGTTAGTTCTGCAAGATACCTTGCCATAAACCAGGCTAACTGAGGCAACATCCGTCTTTTGTGACACTACTAGTTCTTCTTTGCCCATACAACTATTAGACCATCATTCTGATAGTGTCATCTTTTCTGAATTCTGCCTTTAACCATGCTCTGTTAAATTTTAAACCTAAGTTTGCTTTCTGAGACTCTGATCTTGCAAACAGTCAGAACTGTTCTATCTCATAATACTTCTCCTTCAGTTTTCTGTTTGTTCTCATTGCCTAGTAATCCATCTCAATCATTTCTTCCTCTCCCTAGTCTACACATCTACACAGGGTGCTTCAGTGTTGTGCAGAAAAGAGGTGGAAAAACTTCTGAGTTTGGGAACTGCTTAGCTATTTCATTACATCTCATATTAAAAAACATGCAGCTCCTGTTATCGCACCAGCTACAAGACTTTGGTAAATGTAGCCCAGTTATTTGCTTACCCTGGGTACTGAGAATGCTTGCTGTCTGAAACAATATGTCATATGCACCCTAAAAGTACACCCCTGCCTGAATAAGGAGTAGTAGTTGACAACAACTCATGAAGTAAAAATGAAGACCTGTTTCATTCATAAAGGAAAAAGCATTACAAAACAGACTTTACTAATGACCTTTTTTTGAACCCAGTCTTAGTACATAATACAGTATGACTTTCCCCCCCACCATGGGACAGCAATTGCTAGTAGAAAATCACAGTTTGTTGTGCCCTATGGTAATTGTGCAGGGAACATGGCCACCTTGCCAAGGGAGGTGATTCTCCCCCTCTACTCCATTCTACATCTATAATGCTGCATACAGATCCTGGGTCCCCAGTACAAGAAAGATGCTGATTTGTCACACTAGGTCCAGAGAAGGGTCACAAAAGTGGTGAGAGAGTTGGAACAACTCTGCCATGAAGAAAAACTGTGACAGCT
>JAWWEU010000091.1:42425536-42436852 GCA_035583155.1 Acropternis orthonyx
GACCACATATAATATTGACGTCCCCCCACCCCCACCCCCCCCACCCTCCCCCTCCAGCTACACCTTACTGGATAGGGGTCTAACATTTGCTGATTGGAAAAAATTTTTCTATACCAACAAATTTCATTGGCAAGTCTGATTAGAAAAACAACTTTATCAAATTTTGCAAGATCAAGTTTTATTATATAAGAACAGTATTCCTGTTTCTAAATAGGTAGAGTGAGTTTCATAAAGCTTAAAGTACTTGAATGTTCATTTTTAAATTAAGCCCCTTGACTGACTAAAGTAAAAGTTCACAAATAGTTTAATAAGGAAGGAACCCATCTTACTCAGAACTTGTTAAATTATTCATATAAGAGTTAAAACTATACTTTGTTATTAAATATCCTAGTGAATTACCAGCAGAAAGGCTGGTGAAGCTGTATAGATTCTCAGTGAATGAGAAGAACCACAAAGTTGAAATTATTTGTAATTTAATCTGACCTCTTCCCCTCAAGAACATAATGTTAAGAGCAAAAAACCAGCAGTGATGTGTAAATAGATCCAATCAATAATACTCATGGTTTTAGGCTATTTACTAATAAAAAAGTGTGAAGAGAAGATCAAAATGCACTAAATCCAGTTTCTAACAAATGGTTTCCATTTCATAAGAAAGTCCCAATTTGATTGCGGAAAAAATGTTCACATTAATTGATCAACAACAAAGGATGTGAGTATAGCCTAGAATCATAGAATGTGCTGAGCTGGAAGGGACCCACCCGAATCACTGAGTCCAGCTCCTGGCCCTGTGCAAGAAACACAAAGAATCACACCATGCACCTGAGACCATTGCCCAAATGCTTATTGAATTCTGTTAGGCTTGGTGCTGTGACCACTTCCCTGGAGAATTGTTCCAGTGCCCAGCCACCACTTAGGTGAAGAACCTGTTCCTGATATCCAACCTAAACCCTCCCTGACTAAGCTTCAGGCCATTCCCTTGGGTCCTGTCACTGGTCACAAAAGTGAACAGATCAGTATCAGTTCCTCCACTTCCCTCACAAGGATGTGGATACATATTTGTTAGGTCAAAGATTAGTATAAAAACTAACCAAGGTTCTGGGTATATCCTTCTGCCTTGCAATTCACCTTTACTGTCATTGACTATTTGTTTTTTCTTTTATTCTATACTGACAAAGTTTCTCTCATATGCTGTAAAAATTCCTGAAGTATCTGGTTTTCCTGGCAAGGTAAGATTTGATTACTTTGATGTCATCAAAAGAGGTTTTTTACATACTAATGGGTAGTACAAAAAATTACAGAAACATCGGTGTCCTCTTGCTCTCTTTCACTTTAACTTCTGCAGAAGTCCTATAAATTGACATAATTTAAAATGCACATTGACAAGAATCTATTTTCTAACAAAAGTGAATTCTGTAGAGTTATGTAAATACTGTGGCATTTCGCAAGGTATATTTACACAGGTCATCAGCCATTTCAGCTCATATACAGAGACTAGTTGAAGTTATTTTGTTCTTGTTTCAGTTAAAAGACATTACACATATATGTATCCATACAGTGTTGCAAAAGATTCATTTTGGCCTTTACATGCATAGTACTTACCAGATGGTTTTGCCTAATGTGTATGTAGAAAGAAATAGTACTCATTTATCTTAGGCTTTTCAAAAATAGTGAAAAATACTACATTAAATTAGACCAGTGCAATGTTTTAATTGCAAATACTAGGGACAGGTCTTAGGTTTCTTTCACAGTACACAGAGTGATAACATGCTTGTTGTGTGGACTTTGGCTGCCACCACTGTATCAGTCCTTTAATGAAATCTTTAACAGTGATCTCACATATGGCACTGTAAAACCCAGAAGCCCACATAAAAGAAGTGAGAAATGTTAAGTCTCTACATGCAGCTAAGCCTCTGATGAAAAAAAAAAAAGTTCCATACTGCATATGACAATCCATTTCTGAGGGGAACAGATGCTCTGCATTTTTCAGAACCTGTATGCCTACAAGTTATGTCAATGTATCTAAAAATCCATGAAGCAAGCATTATCTATTTCATTCAGGTTCTACATTTGTTCAAGCTCTATACTATCTCAGATGGAGAAGACAATCTTCCATCCTGAAAGCTAGGCCACTGTATCTTTCAGCCCACAATATTGAGAGCTAATACAAAAAACCCACTCCAATTTTGTTGTAAAAGGATATTAGAGGTACTCAGTGGGCTAGTGAATAGAGGGTTCTAGTATCTCCTTCAAGCTTCAGAATTGATTTTTTTAAGTTCTTCCTCCAAGAAGATTAAAAAAAAAAAAATCCAAAAACTGTATTCCAGTTGCAGTACCTACCTTAATTAGGGTCTTGACCACTGCTCATCCTCAAAAACTTCAAACTTCATTTGCCTGCACATGTAAATCTTCACTAAAACACAAGAAATTGACCACTCAAATGTTCATTGGTTTGACCTTGTTCTACAAAACCACAAGATATAGAACTTGAAACTAGAATGGTATTAGTCCAAAATTATGTGTCAGAACTTACTATTGAGTTTCATATTCAGAGTCTTATGCTGACTAATAATTGTGATAATTCTTGACTATAGCCTTTGCTGAATCACCTGAAAAGTGTAATACATTACAAAAGTGCGGATTTTAATGCCTTCATTAAAGAAAGAAGAAACACCAAAAAAAGGAGAAAAAACCCCAAATCAAAACCCCAGAGAGCTGCTCCTAAATGGATTGACCATCCTCTCACTAATTAACTCTCCTTAAGCCCCTCTTTTATTTCTAGCCCATTTGTCAGTGTGTCTTTTAAATATCAAATGGTATGTAAGCCTTTTGTACAGAATTTTTAAGCTTTCAGAGTGCTCTGCCAAGCTGGACCATGCACCTTTTCCTTAAGCAAAGATAAAGAGGCCTTATAAAGGACCTGTTAGTCCTGCTAATTAGTTGATGCTTTTGACACTCTCTTCTGCCTAAACATTTGTAAAAGATGTCCACAGATCTTCCTGCTGCATTCTAATATGCTTTGCATCTGCATGGTCACTGGCCCAAAACAAAGTGAAGCACCAATATAATTTTTTGAACATTTTCAAAGTACTGAGGGAGCAAGATAAAAGGTGACTACATCTACATGAAGACTGCTGTAATCTAAGTATATGGCTGTCTTAACGAGAAAAATATTCTGGACAGGTTGGTGAAATTTTAATGCTGAAAATTAAGGGTAAGAATCAGTGGAATCCAGTGAGGAAATAATTTACTTTACTTCCATACCTCTTAATTAGGCTGAGGAAATACTTTGAGATAGATTTGCAGAGTCAGAGGGATGTCCTAAACACAATAAAGAGAATGACCCTAGCCTAGCTGCCTGTCCATGCTTGCAAATAAAAGCTGCAGAATACATTCAGACAAATTGCTTAGGTATCTGTGTCATCATTTCATTAGAGTCATTATGACAGTGTTTCTGCCCAAGACAGTTTGAATTGTTCAAATCAGATTGTCTGTAAACATGCACAAAACAGCTAAAAGTAGATCAGGAGATGGTTGTGAAATTACATAGTTCTACTGAAGTCAGAATCATGATGAGTTATGCTAGTTGAAGTTCTTGTCTTACACTTTCATTTAGAAAAACAAAAAACCTTTTATCGATAATGTGAAAACTGATGTCAAGAACAATGAAGACAGGGTAGGAAGGACACTGGTTGCCACAAAAATATTTTTGTGCTTTTACATTTCTCCTTCCATTTTACACCTAAAATAATTTTCATAAATAAATATAACTGTCTATGTAGTTTACTCAGAAGAGACATGTCTTGCAAAAGTATTTTAGAGGACATGTAGAAGAATCTAGAAAGATTTATGTGCAGGCAGAAGGAAAAAGAAGACAGCAGCATTTAATAAACCCCACTATTTTTATACTGTCTTTTTACTAACTCCTTCTTCCGACACACAAGGTAAAAATAAGAGTTGCACTTTTACTCCCGTAACAGAGTTATAGAATCATACAATCACAGAATCATAGAATCACCTGGGTTGGAAGAGACCTCCAAGATCACCAAGTCGAACCCTTGATCCAACACCACTGTGATTACTAGATCATGGCACTAAGTGCCACATCCAGTCTCATCTTAAAAACCTCCAGGGATGGTGAATCCACCACCCCTCTGGACAGACCATTCCAATACCTGATTACTCTCTCTGTGAACAATTTCTTCCTAATGTCTAAGCTAAACCTTCCCTGGCAGAGCTTAAGCTCGTGCTCTCTTGTCCTGTTGCTGGTTGCCTGGGAGAAGAGGCCAACCCAGACCTGGCTATAGGAAAAAGGAATTCATTTAAATAAGTGTGTTAATTTTTTAAAACTTTATGCATGTCTGTAAAGTTCACTGAAATTTCTAAATCTCTGTGGATATAAACATACCAGGAAGATTGGTCACATTAACTTGCAATTCATGGGAGAAGAGAGGAAAAACAGGAGAGTTACTATCTCAGATACTTTTTCCTTTAAACTTCTTAGCAAAAGCATAGCATTTTGTGGCTGATACTTTTAAATTCTACTCTGTATGGCAAATTTATTATTGCCTTCTGTAATCAGAAATCATACAAGGCCAGTCAGATAATATATCTTCCATGAAGAAGTGTCCTTTAGGGAAGCTCAAGAAATTAAAGTTCTTCTCACTATTAAGCACCATTTTACCAGATTTGTATGTTTCAGTGTATTTAACACGTATGATGATAGTGTTTTTTGTAGCTTGAAAATACATCTTGGAGAAAAAACTTCTGCAAAGATATTCACAAGTCTAAACCTTTTAGAGATTTCTTTTTATCCAAGACTTCATTGGTGGAATGCTCTCATTTAAGATTTAATATGAATACTTGTTGCTATATATTCACAGTACCAACATTTAAGACAAGAACATACAAGGACATAAAATACCTGTACTCATTTTCTGAATGTTGCTGTTGTATAAAGACAACCAAAACAGAGACTTTGAGAACTGCAACTATGCCTGAAAGCCAGTGTTTTCAGCAGTCCCTGAAAGAATTGAAGATAGTAATTACAGGACTGAAGAGGATTTTTTTGCCAAGGATACATTAAGTATTCAGATAATCTTTAAGGTGACAGTACCAAACTGCACTAACCAAAATGACCATTTGTGCTGATACAAAAATGAGCACATATCAACTTCAGTCATAAAATCTTAATGAATGCAACTTAGAGATCTACATAGCAGTTCAGAGTAAAGAATGATGAAATATGTTCCAAGTAAAAAAATAGTAAATACAATTAGTGCTGTTCTTTGTAATACTTTCAATCCCAAGAGGCTTACACAAAAATCTTTGATTAGTCAAAAGTTTAAAGGAAAGAAAAGAGAATACAGTTCTCTTCTTCAGTCATCTCCTGTTTTCATACAAAGCCATGCCACATCTTCTACCTTTGCATCCTATGCTATTTTAATTTCATTCCAGTTATTAAATAGTTTCACTGATTGATTTCTCCTTACTTCTATGTTTGCCTATAGTCATCACATATATATATATACACATATATTTTAGTCATTTTTGTGTCCTCACTGAAATGTCAGTCTCATCAGATATAGGATAAGGAGAACAAACTGTCTTTCCAGGTCCATCTCCTTTATGCATCTAAAAAGTTGATACATTATTGTCATACCAAAACCATGCAATCACTTTCTTCCCAAAATTTAAAAAAAAAAAAAAAAAAAAAAATCTACCTTACTTTGACATTCTTTTCTCAAAACAATGTTTTTTGTTCTAGTACACCATTTTCAAGACAAGGAGGATTAGAACAGCACAGGATATGAAAGTTTTGGACAAAACATAGATGTGTACAATGACATGCTGATATTATTAATTTTTTTACAGAAATCCTGAATAATACTCCTTGAATTATTCTGAAGTTCACCTTAACACTGAGTTATTTATCCATTCTGATCTATTCAATCTACATTCATTCAAATGTGAGTATGGTGCTGTTATTTTTTGTGTATTAAGGACAATAAAAATAAAACAGGCTTATCACAGATTTTTCTGCTGTCTACTCATATTTTGCACATTACCCAGTTAAAACCAGCATGTCTGTCTGTTATATAGACCCACTTCCCTGACCACATAGTTCTACTTTTGACTCACCTGACTTTTTAAGTGCTTTTGCATCTTTGTGCTCTTCCTTCCATTGGCATGACTTCTATCTTGCCTTGCATTTCTACATTAGTACTTAGGTTCTGGTCATTCTTCAAATGTCTTCCTCTTGTGCTAGAATTAGATTCTTTTGTGTTCCCTCACTATACCTTAAAATGGTTTATTGTATGCTTGATTCTCTTCCCTAGTCCAGAGAGTTAGAAAATTTTCATTTTGTTGATAGTCTTGTTCCACTGATCAGGGTATTGTACTGCTGCTTCCCGGTATAGATGAGATTCCAGGTACATAATTCAATCTTCTGCTAGATCCCATGGTTCCTGCATTCAGTTAAATAAAGCATGTTCTTTCACTAGCTCTTTAAATCTTCATCTCTAGTGTCTGCATCATAACTTACCAGAGGTAGGCAGTCAAGGTTAATATTTCAGCCACATCTTCTGTGTCCAGAGTCATTTACTGCCCCTTGTCATTTCAAGCCTACAATGTTTCATCAAAATTTTTTTGGCTTTTACTATAGCTTTCGAGAAGAAAGGACAAAAAATGTAAAGATAATGTTACATCTATGGTATCCTACGAACATTTGTTGGCCCACTTTTATATCTTGAGATTGACTAATGGAATTTTTGTTCAAATGGGAATTAGCACCAAATAGAGCACTGACTGGGAAGCTGTGTGCCAAAGATGATCAAAGGCAAATAGTGTCTGGCACTTTCATTTGGTGAGTCTCCTTTGTCACCATGTGACATGGTCCCCAAAGACAGGGTGACTAGCAAGCAGAGCAAAAAAATATAAAAACATATCCATCAAGGGGGAAAAAAAGGATTAATCTCTTTCTCCTCAAAGGAAAATCTTGTTTGCTGACAGATTCATGCCTATCTATGTTTTCTGTCTCCTCTGAAGTATAACTTATCAATTAAACTGAAGAGTTGTGAAATGCAAGTATATTATAATGCTGGTACATTATATTTTCTACTAACATTCTCCTAAAGTAAAAATTAACAGATTCTTGCAAGATTACTTCTAGTCTACATAATTGGAAATTCTCACAAAAATATTACGGAATACACAAAATCACAGTAGCACCCTGAGTAGGCCACTCTTACAGTGTTAGGAACACATGGTCAAGTTCAGATTGATTAGCCACCCTTTTGACCTTGGGAGTACAGAAAAAAAAAAAAAAAATAAACTAGGGAAATCTTGAGTGTGCATGTACCAGTAGCTTAGTACCCTTAAAATTAGCTATTATATGGTTTAGGCTATTTTCTATCATCGATTAGAGAATAGATTTCTGTCTCCCACAAGAGAAAATCTGACTTCCTGGCTTAGAATTTCTGCAGGTTGTTTTGACTAAAGGCTACAATTTAGTCTTCTTAGAAGCTCAGATGCTTGAAGAAACTGCTCTTCGATAAGAGAAATACAACCTGAAGGCTTGAGATACTTTTTATTATAGTCTTTGACGTATCTTTTGGCATAAGCTTCAGAGTCTGCAGCCCTGTTCTACTGAGTGAAGTCACAATGCAACTCTTTTTGGTGCCTTGGGTTCTATGTGTTTGAACAAAAGCTTATCTCACTATGTATGCAGGGCAGGGCAGGGTAGGAAGGGCAGGGAAGGGAAGAGATTGTCTCCAGTATAAATAGTGTATATGTGTTCTCTGGAGATTCAATGAAGGAAAATAACCTGCAATATTCTTCATGGTAAAGCCAAGAACCTTGTGTGTCTTTGGCTAATATTTTTAGCATTTCAGTAACTGACAATCATAAAATTTACATGAATGTGGTGAAGAATAATACTAATGCAAGCATCTGGCAATGGTCAGCATGAATAGAAAATTTTAAAACATGGTTCAGTGGTGGGTTTTGTCCTTTTTTTTTTTTTTTTTTTTTTTTTTTGTTTGTTTTTATTTTTGGGGGTTTTTTTGGTTTTTTTTTTGTTTTTTTAAAATCCAATGGCAATGCTTACTGCATCTTTCACCTCTCCAGAGGATAAAAATTATTTTAAAGAAAAAATGTCTGCATTTATTAACTTTAACATCCTTAAAACCAGGTAAGTACAATACAACCTACTAAACTCTTGCTGATCATATTTTCTTACGTTATATCATGTGTTTAAATAGATGTACCCTTAAGGGAGCAATGTGAAAAAGAAGGAGAAATATTTAAGAAAAAAGCAACAGAACTTTCCAAAAGAAAACATGCTATTTATCTTTCCAAATAGTGAGAAATTTCTATATTCTGATGGTGACAGTTTTTATTTATAAGTAGCCTACATATAAAATGATATCTAAAAAAATCTATATAAGAAATTAACATCTGTCTAATATCTAAAATATTCTACCTGGTTAAGTAGGGAGGATATGTAGGAAAGTTCACATGACAGTTACAGCAGCAATACTGTCACCCCTAAACTTTCTATTTTAAAATTTATTCAGAGACTATTCTTCCATTTTTTTCTACCCCTGTAAGAACATTGTTTTCAATTGAAGATCAGATAGCACTATCTGCAAACCAATTATTTTTAGGAATGCTCTAGTGACATGCCTCTCTAACCCTCCCAATTAATTTCATATGCGATTTCTGAAAATTTTATAACTATCAACACAACAGGTGCCAACATACAAATTTCAGTTTTAAATAAGATTTTAACTTGAATTTGTCTCAAGAGGCAGGGAGCTTCACTACATTTTCTGCATTGCCACTGTAGAAGTCATAGTAGTAGTTACAACATCTGCATTTTCAGCTCACACTGTGTCACCAGAGAAAAGTTAGAGACCATTCAAGCGGATCTGAGCTAGCAGTTAGTTTGTTGATTACTAATAAGTACATTTAAGTATACAAAATACTTAATAATTACAGATGGATTGGCAGTCAGTATTATTTACTACACTATGCCGTTTACAAAACTTAAAGTTAATATGGGATACAAAGATTATCACATAAACTCACTATATATATCTTAAATATTACATATATGCAAAACATGTCACTTACCAACCCATTGATGTCCAGTGTCAAGTAAAGGATCTCTCAGCACCAGTAGGTAACCCTGAGAGGTGTCCCTACTTGAGTGGAGGTCACTGCCTCTCAGCCTAAGGGGGGAAAGCTCAGTGGGCCCTGATGGCTGCAGATATTGATAAGAAAAAGTGGTTGGTTTTCAGTCAGAATTTTTTCTGTGTTCATGAAGTTTTGGATACTTCTCAGTCTAGTATGCAGCCAAACCATTTTTTCTGGGTTTGGTGCTGTCTTATTGATAAACTTAGTCAATGGGAGTACGTTCAGTTACACCTAATTGCTGTCTGCCTGGACCAAAGTTCAGTTAGCTCAAACATAAGAAGTGCACCCATCACACACTGTTCTAAAGTCACTGTAACCTTGAAGGCTTGTTTCTGTTAAGAAAAGTTGATTTAATTACTAGGTAAATCACATATTGTCTTCTTAGTTATTTATAAATAGCAAAACCAGTTTTCAAACAGCATTAAAACAAATACATAGTTTTTCCCTGTTGGGAAATCTAACTGCCATTCAGTTTGACCTGTGACCAAGATACCCGTTTATAAGATTTGTCTAGGCATTTGTAATAATAAACATTATCTGAAAGCTTTCTTTGCATTATCAACATGGAATTAAAGTACTAATCCCTACAAGCATGTTAGGGGAGATTTCTCTCCTCACAGCTCATACACCCTTGCTCTGATCTACTATGAGCTTTTTGGTAAACTATTCTGTGTAACTATTTCAGCTGCACACAGGTTTATACCTTAACAGAGTTTTGAAAAGTGTCCCTCTTGATCATATTCTGAGAGCGTTTTCCTATAAACTGCCTGCAAGCATGGACAGATCCTCTGTGGAAACAAAAGGCCATGCAACGCAATATTTTCTAGCTGAAAACTGATTGTTTTATGAGAGAGTTTAAATGCTAATCACTTCCATTTAATTAATATGTAACTTTAATGATTTGTTTGTTTGTTTGTTTTGTTTTGTAGTGGATTTTGTTCAGGGTATTTTGTTTGTTTTTTGTTTTTGTTCCATTGTTTGTTTTGGGGTTTTTTGTTTGGTGTTTTTTTAAGATTGAAATTCAGTGGGCACCACAATGTATTTTCTTTAAGAAGCTAATTCAACAGACTTGGTTTAGCTTAAGAAAATGAGCTTCTGTCTTCTTTTGAAATTCCTACATTATCATCACCATCTATGGCTGGATAATACAAGCAACATTTAATTGCAAAGTGTCTATTGTTGGTAGCAATAAATTTTTATACATAATGCAAAAATAAATAGCACACTTTGAGCAGTCTTGGGAAAAACCTCCAACAAACACCAAAAGATTAGATAAGGAGACAATGTAAGAACAATACAAAGGGCATGGGAGTTAACATTTAGAAGCAGGAGTTTTGTCTGTGCATACTTCTATTACACCTCTGTCATGTGGGGTCATGCATAGACTGCAGTGTGGATACCTTCTCCAGCTTAGTCCTCCACAAACTATATGGGACAATTAGCTTCACCATGATCTTCTCCATGGGCTGCAGGGAATCTCTGCTCAATTTCCTGGAACACCTATTACTACTACTTTTTAACTGATATTAATGTCTGTAGGACAGTTTCTCTCACATTTTTTCTCATTCCCTTCTCTCAATCTGATGTACAGAAATTTTTATTCTTTATAAAATATGTTATCACAGAGCTTAGAAACGTTGCTGAAGGGCTCAGCTGGCCAGTGGTGGGTATACATTGAAGCTGGTTCTAACCAGTGTTGTCCAGCATCAAGACAGTTCGTGTCCCTTCTCACAGAGACCACTTCTACAACCCCCATGGCACTTCTGAAAACTTACTTTATAAACACAATACAACTATGTTGCTTTCTAAAATGATCGTAAGAAGATTGAAGAAAGAACATTTCTTTCCTGAGGTTTCTCTGTTTATGTTATTAGTTTTGACCCTTAAATTTATTCTAATCATGCTTGTTCCAAAACTGACATCTTACAGAAGCTGAACAATGGATTAATAGTGGATTTGATAATGGTTAAGGATGATACACTACCCCTTCTGTAGCAACTCTGTCACTGCTTGTGGTTGCAAGACCCATTTGCAAAAAAAAAAAAAAAAAAAACAACCCAAACCCCGCCCCCCCCCTTCCTGTGACTATACTGAAGCAAAGACTATTCACAATGTATCACT
>JAWWEU010000091.1:42452650-42462941 GCA_035583155.1 Acropternis orthonyx
CGCGGGCAAGTCAATATTATATGTGGTCATTTCTAAACATCTAACACCATTTGTGTGTACTTGTTGATCATAGCAATATTTTAGTATGCCATGGGAGGGAAAATGAGAGTGGGAGTAAGGCTGTAATTCTTCCATGGGGGAAGGCTATAACAAAACTTTATTCCCAAGAAAGGCCTTGTACAGGTTTGGGACCTAGGAAACAAACACTTTCAACATAAGTTGGGATGTCCATATCAAGAACTGGAAGTGGTCTTCTAAGTAGAGAAATGGAAGAAATTACATCAAGTTGTTTTAACTATTGTCATCTGCAGAAAAACTAAAATTAGAGTTGTCTGGAAAATTGGAATTCTGTTTTGGGAAACTTTTTTAAATTTTGAATGGTGTTTTATCTGGCAAATTGATGGAAACATTTGACTTAATCCTTGAGGCCTGAGACATTCAAAGTAATAGATCATTTTTTGTGCTGGTTTTGTTCACATAAAAGAATTACAGTAAAAATTTATATAAACATTGCAGTTAAGTCAGTCACCAATTTTTGTTAGAAACATATTTTAAAAATGAGAAGACAATTCTATTAATAATATAAATTTCTATTATTCCCACTGTGCTGAATCAGACAGCCTTTATTAATACAAATCTTCAGAAGATGCAAATTTTTCTTAAGTAATGAAACACCAAATCTAGAACAACAATCTTGCAATCATGCTAGTAAATAGGTAGAAAAATTTTCCCTTGGAAAAATTAAGTTGCACTGATGTATGGTTGCTATAAAAGTAATTCTACTCAAATTTATTGCTCATATTTCCCTGTGGTTTTATAGACTTTCACAGGTAGTAGAAAGGAAACAAGATTCTGTTTTCAACCGCTGAAAGACTTCTGTTCTATTTGTTGTAGCATTTTGGGTTGTAACAGCTTCTCTATTTCTTATAACTCAGTCACATAGTTGAGAGTTAATTCTGAAAAAAAATTGTAGGGAAGAGAACTTTCATGTGCATGAAAAAAAGGAAAGAAATCAATCAAATACGGAAAATATTTAAAAGAAAAAAGTTCATCTAGTCATTCTAATTTTTTTTTGCTCTCCAAAATACTAGGTTTTTCTGGTTCCTTTCTTGTTTTAAATTTGAAGAAAATAATTAAGGCATTGTATGGGTTTCTACATGAAAATGGGAGAAAGAGTCAAAAAACATGAAAGTTATGAGAGTAAACCTCCTGTGAAAATAAATAAAAAAACCCCCAAAATAGCCTAATCTTACATGAACTCTTACATACCAGGGCAAACAAGTTCTCTGGTAATAGAAGATCCCACATTAAGTAGCAGAAGACACCTATATAAACACTGAATTTAAAGCGGTTTTGGTTTCTGAATAGAATGTTTTCTCATAAGAAAACTTGTGGGTAGAAAGCAATGTGGTCACAGCACCAAGTCTGACAGAGTTCAAGCAGTGTCTGGATGATACTCTCAGGCACGTGGTATTACTCTTGAAGATGGTCCTGTGCAGAGTTAGAACTGAACTCAATGATCCCTGTGTGTCCTTTCCAACTCAGCGTATTCTGTGATTCTGTGAAATGTACATATTAAAATATGATATAAATGTTGATACAGGGGTTTGTGATACTTACCTTTCTCCAAGTCATACCCGAAAAGTTATACTTCTCAAATAAGCAGACAAACTAACATTAAAAAAAAAAAAAAAAAATTCTAGTAATTTTGACAACATTTCAATGGGAAAATATTATCAGGGGGTTGTCAGTAAAAAGTGTTTCTAAGATTACATGATTATGCAATGGTTTTAGCACTACTGTTATGGAAACATTCAAGACATGTCTGCTTCTTGAAATCTAGAATTTTTTGAAGTCTTGACCAAAAAATACTGAAGTAACTGGACATGTGGACCTGATAATTCATCTCCCAGCCCAAGCTAATAGGCTCTGACTTTATTTAGGTCTTGTTAATTTAGTAGCAGGCCCAGAAATCAGTGTTCTGACTTTCTTTAATGCACAAGACCATGCATCTCTGGCTATGGGAAGGCAAATTTTCCTTGATAGCTCATGCATTTCAGTGCCACTCCACGGCACTGTGTCTCTGTATCCCCAGTGAAACCAATTAGGAATCCTGTTGTGTGAGGTATCATACAACCATATCAAAATATGCAGGAATATTAGACATAATAGATAAAGGGAGAAGGTACTACATTTCAGTTTGAAAATGCATACATTTTAAACTCAGAAAAATTAAGAGTGTCATGTAAATAAGGCTGGGCCTCTACAGTAGTGCTAGTCCTTAGCCTCTCTAGAAATCACCAGACCAGGGAGTGGTGTGGGGTAGCTCTCAAAACCTGTAAATGGCTCCCCAGACTCCAGCCTACATCTAAAGTTTGTCAGTCTGATATTAGGAGACAGTGAGTTCTTCATTTGCTCTTATAAAGTAATGTGGTATTTGCAGCAGAGGAGGAAATTGAAAATGTGTTTCCTCCAAACATCATAGGTGCATCTCAGATAGTGCCACACTGAATGTGTAGGGCTTACTCACAGGGCTCAATCTTTGCTTATCTTTGAAAAGTAAAAGTACAAGAAGGATAAGATTTTATTTGATAATTTACATTCAATCTTATTATCTTCTCTTTTTGAAGCTGTTTAAATTTTTTTACATTTAAAATCAGAGTCCAGATGGACTCTAAAGATTTTTAAGGGATTTTCAGACCAGGGAAGTGTCATGTTTATAGATAAATGTTTTTTTGTCCTTGAGAAAGAGACCTTTTTGGGGTTTTAGGCTTTTTCTCCATATCCACAGAGTGCCCACATTTACAAATACACTTCTTTAGCACTATTTCAAAATCTTACAATCCTGACATGAAGAAAATGATGTTATTTTTTTCCTGGTGAAGAAATAGAGAGAAAAATATGAGTAATTTGTGCAGGTCACCTGTCATTTGTAGTAATAGACTAAGGGGCAGTATATAGTAGCAGCTCTAGGAATCTACTACAATTACATCCTGAATAGTTTTCCAACAGGAAGAACTAGTTCCCCCTTTCATCAGGGATAACTTTTCACTAACCATCTAAAGTAACACCTGCCACTTCACCATCACAGGCATCTAAAATCTGTATATTTTAACTAAGTTTTCAGTATAACTAAGGCATTCAAGCATCTTTAATTTCACATCAGAGTGAAATGACCAAACTTCAATGCATTTTTGAAAAAAAAGTCTCTTGGTTTCCAGAGAGAGGTCTAAGGTCAATATTTCTTTTGTTTTAGTAGACCAATAATAAAGATAATCATACCATGCCACTGACTTCTGTCATATCTAACCATGAAGTACTAGATTATTTCATCCCTTCATGATTACTTCACTATTTTTTTCACAATCTACAGCACTATCTTATTCAAATATTAATATAAACTGTAAGCAAAAAGATAAATAAAAGTGACACAATTGTATAAACTCTGGACTGCAATGGGTATCATTTACACTACTAACTGAACCCATTACAGAAAACTATAATTATTTTCAATTATTGTGTAAAAAATATTGTAAAATTTATCAAAATTAGTTTCCAATTTCTACAGATGGTACTTGATTAATTTACAATTTTTTTTAATGAAACAGGTTCTGTTTCTCAATATTAAAGTAAAAAATTAAAATAATTTAAAGTATTTGTTTAAGTTTGAAAGTAAAATAGTGTCATCATTTTGAAATATTACACTGTAAGAAAACTGCAGTCAAAGGGAGTAAAAAATGCAATCACTGAAGAATCATGGGGTTGAATTTTGAATGGTATGTCTCTTATACTTACCTTAATCCCTTTCAACTCATGTAGCTTCCAAAAAATGAGGTTGGAGATTGGGTTGCATTATATATGAGTGACATTTATTTGAGGAGGACAGAGAGGAAGGCTTGCTCATCTAAATTTTTCCAGCAATGACTGAAGATAGTGAAAAGGCAGTTTTGCCACACCTGATCAAAAAAACATCAAAGAAGACAATGAAAATTAGCCCAACCTTAAGACAGTCAGTTATTAGTTTAATTTGCTGTTTTCTTTTAAAAAGTAAGCAGAAAAATGCACAAGATGTACCTTCCTTGGAATTTTGAGAAAAGTACTAGCAACCAAGATATTACTGAAACAGTATTCCTCTGCATACAACACTTTTCAGTCTTGGTTTCTCACTAACTTATTTGTACTTGCACAAAATTATTTGGCTACTGTGAGTTTGCTCAGTTAGTCCAAAAATATGGATTATCTTACTGTGGTTGGAAAACTCTTGATTGCAATCTTGCATAAGTTTAATAGAGAAGGTTGTTCTGTTTTTCTATAATATAATCAGAGAATCATAGAACAATGGAATCATTTAGGTTGAAAAAGACCTCCAAGATCATTGAGTTCAACCTTTGACCAATCACCCCCATGTCAACTAGACCACAGCGCTAAGTGTCATGTTCAGTCATTTCTTGAATGCTTCCAGGTGTGATGACTTTCACCACCTCCCTGAGCAGCCATTTTCAATTCCTGAAAACCCTTTTAGTGAACAAATTCTCTCTGATGTCCAATCTGAACATCCCCTCAGCTTGAGGCCATTTCCTCTTGTTCTATCACTAGTTGCCAGGGAGAGGAGACTGACCCCCACCTGGTTGCAACCTCCTATAAGGTAATTGCTGAGTCTCCCCTGGGACTCCTTTTCTCCAGGCTAAACAACTCCAGCTCCCTCAACCACTACTCACAGCACCTCAATGCTCTTCCTTCAATGTCCTGTGGGAGGCCCAAAACTGAATGCAGGATTCAAGGTGCAGCCTCACCAGTACAGAGGAATAATCTCTTCCTTCATCCTGCTGGTCACACTATCACCCACCAGGATGCCATTGGCCTTCTTGGCCACCTGGGCACATGACTGGCTCATGTTCAGCCAGCTGTCGACCAGCACCCCCAGGTGCTTTATTACTGAACCACTTTCCAGCCAAGCTGTCCCAAGTATGTAGCACTTCATGGTTGTTGTTGCTGAAGTGCAGGACCAGCCACTTGGCATTGTTGAACCTCGTCCCATTGGCCTTGGGTCATCAATCCAGACTATTCAGATCCCTCTCCCGAACCTTCCTACCCTCCACCCAGCTTGGTGTCACCTGCAAACTTACTGAGGGTGCACTCAATCCCCTTGTCCAGATCATCAATACAGATATTACACAGGACTGGCCCTAACACTTAGCCTTAGTGAACTCTGAGGCTCATAGGATCAAGAATAATAGAATCAATTTACAGAATCATAGAATAAGAGAATTATAGCATAATTTGGATTGAAAGATCATCTAGCCCAATCTCTTTTCAATAAGCAGGGACAACTTGTTCCAGCCTTTCATCACCCTCATAAAAAAAAAAAAATTCCTTACTTATATCTAGTTTTTCCTACATTGAAGACTCAAAGGTGGACACAGAACCCCTCACAAGGGTGAAGCAGAGGGGCAGAATTACCTCCCTAGACTTGTCCTAGACTTGTTGGCCACACTGTTTTTGATGCAACCCAGGATACAATGGCTTTTGGGGCTATAAGTGCATATTTGCTGTCTTGTGTCCAGCCTCTCATCCACCAGCACCAAGTCCTTCATGGCAGGTCTGCTCTTGATATGTTCATCTTCCAGCCTGTATTGATACTGGGATTTTCACCACACAGGTCCAAGACCTTGCACTTGTCTTTGGTGAACCTCATGAGGATCCCATGGTCCCACTTCTTGAGCTTCTTCAGGTCCCTCTGAGTAGCATCCCATCCCTCAGGCATGTTAGCTGCACCTCAGCTTTATGTCATCAAATACTATAATTAACAACAGACAAAAGACATTTTGATTTTCAAGGTTGCAAGATACACTGGGTAGAGTCAAGTTTTTGACCTTTATTCAGGATGTGTCCAAGATAGCTCTCGCTGAAGATAGGAGGATAACATAAGCAAAAACTGAAAAAAGACATAACAATATTGTTATAGCAAACTCAATAACGGATTTGTTAGAGATTAAAATTTCTTGCAGGAAAAATACACAGAATTAAGTCATTAACACAAAGACACACAAAAGTCAATACGACTGGGAAACTTGAAAACAATATGAAATAGATGTCAGGAGTACACTGATGATGCAGAAAAGCTTGTGGAAAAATGTCATTGTGGGCCATGGGCATAACACTATAGCAGAATAGAAAAAAAATCTGCCCTTTTAAAAAAGAACAAACACAAACTAACAGCACTTAAATGATACCTGAGTTTCAGTCAATATAATTTACCATAAATAGGCAAAACCAATTAAACTCTTAATAAATAATGTGAAAGTAGAAGTCAAATTTGGAATATAGTGAAATTGAAATGGAATTAAAAGAAATAGAAAAAATGGTTGCATGGGAACAAGAATTAGGAAACTTTAAAGTCTTAACAATTTGTCCAGTTAATTTTCATGCTAATATCATTAAAAATAATCATTAAAACATGTTAAAATTCCCTCATGTCATTATGCCTTGTAACTGAAAAACGTTGTTAATTTCAGTGAAGTATTTTGTTTTATACTATCCAGTGACACCTTCTTTATCAATCCCTCAACAACATCAAACTCCACACACAGAAAATGCACCCCCAGGACCCAAACACTGATTCTAAACAAGGCCAGAGTGACCCTGGATGACTTCAGGAAGAAATGAGAGAACAGAACTGTAATTTCTCCTGATGATAAATCTGCTTGTGAATTATCCTAAACTTAATTTTAAAATATTTGTAAGTTCATGGATATGTGATACTGTGATCTTTTTTTAACAATGGGATCAGTATTAAAAACATAGTCTTAGCGTACCTGCATCCTCATTTTTGCAGCATTTGAGAGAAGTTATGACAGATCTATCTGTAAAATGACAAAGTACCTTAAAAAATGACATATCATGAGAAAATTCAAAATTCTTACAAAGTCTTGTAAATTAAAGATGGATTTGAAAATCTTCACTAAATGTTGAAATAGAGGTTTGTTATTTGGACATTCATTTCTCTTTAACTTTGTAGCTTCCACTATCTCTCTCCTGACTCTCTCTTAAAAAAAAAAAAAAAAAGAAGAGAGAGAGAGAGAGAGAGAGAATATGAAGTTCTCTCAGTGGTTCAGATGTGTTCATCTTTAAAAAGTGACACAGGAAGAAAGAGTAACAGATTATCATTATGGAATATAAGGCTTGATGAGGTGATGAATTAAAAAAAAGTGATAGAAAACCACTGCATATGTAGATGAAGCATGTGAGAACTCATATCTGTATTTTCCTGGAATTCTGGGATTTAAATTTCCTTTGAAGGTACATGATTTGAGAGAAGAAGGAAATTCACTGATATGCTCTCTTAACACTAGCTCTCACCATCTTCCTCTTTGCCTGAATTTAGATAAGAAATAGTATTTTTCAAAGGGAATGATTAAATGAGTTTTATATGTTTTTAATACTGGTGTGGGGTTTTTTTAGTTACATGAAAAAATACAAAAAAACAAGTAAACACGTAGAAGAAAGAAAAAGCAAAACAAAAGTCAGTCAGATGGATGTACAGGGAAAAAGTGTTTGACAAAAGCTGTGGCTTAACCCCAGCCAACAGCTAAGCCCCACACAGCTGCTCGTTCTCTCCCCCGCAGTGGGATGAAAATCAGAAGGGTAAATGTGGGAAAACATGGATTCAGATAAACAGTTTAATAGGTAAGGGAAAAGCTGTGTGTGCAAACAAAACAAAATGAAGAACCCATGGGCAGGCAGGTGTTCAGCCAACTCCAGGAAAGCTGGGTTCTCTAATATGTAACAGTTACACATAAAGACAAATGCCATAGCTCCAAATGCCCCCCCTCTTCTTTCTTTTCCCCCCAGTGTTAATGCTGAGCATGATGCTATATGGTGTGGTATACATGTATGTCTGTGTTACCTCTCAGATCCTTGTACATCTCCAGCCTCCTTACTGTGGGGTGGTTTGAGGAGCAGAAAAGTCCTTGTCATTGTGCAATCGCTGCTCAGCAGTAACAGTTTCAGTATCCTAGCTGGTGTAAAATACACTCCTTTTACTATACCACATTTTTGTCCTTTTTTGCTTTCAGAACTTGCATTTTACTTTTGCTTTCTGTATTGTGAGACTGCAATGTCACATTTTCATGCACTGTTTTTATTAAATATGTTTATGTTTCCCGAAGTTTGACACAGAAAACATGCAAGCAAATACAAAGCATCTTAACTGTTTCTTACGACTTTGAAAAATTTAACCACTTCAGGGTTTTTTTGTTTGTTTGACCACTACACCAACCTGCAAACTTGTAGGAAATTTGTCTTTCAAGATACATCTGTTGTCTGTGAAAGTGTATGAAAAAACAAACAACAAACATCCCAAACTATTAGTTTAAGTCCAGTTCATGGGAAATATAATATTTTCATTAGCTTGACTTGCTCTTGACCTCTACTTCTAGCAGAACAAAGAATCCACTTTTGACACATAGTCCTAGCATGTATTAACTTGAAAAATAAAGTACTAGTTTCTTCATTTTCACTTCTTTCTGACATTTAATCCATTTTCATTTGCAGATGGCCTCCATTAAATTTGTTCTAGCATAAGTACAGGAATTAGTATCAGAATGTCAGCCACCATGTTGATTCCAAGCTGTGTAAATTTGGTTATTCTTAAAGTCAGTGAGAATCTTAGCTTTCACTTGTTTAGTCTTATGTTTGCAAATTATTATTCTAAAACTCACTCTGGACACCTTCTTAAATTCTGAGTCTTGATATTTAGGATCTAGAACAACTCTACAAGCACAGCATAGTAAGGATTATGTGCAAAATTTAACCAATATGCAAAAACATTCACATGATCACTTGTGGTGTAACCCAACTCTGAAACCAGGTCTACACTTGTGATTACTTCATCAATCACAAGAAAGCCATAAACATAATTTTATTTTTGCTGTACCATGTTACCAGATACTGAAGGAATGTGCTAACCTTTCCATGGTATAGGCTGTAGCAACAAACAACTTAAGGACTTTCTATGTTTGTTTAAATCAGTAGGATGAATGTGACTGTATTCCTGATTTTTTCAGTAAAGCACTTTTAGCCTTCAGGTGATTCTTTGGCAGTGTATTTCCACCTATTTTCACTATTTGCGGGAAAGAAAAGTCTCTTTTTTGTTCTAAAGTTGTTCCTACATAGTGTCAATGAATGATTTGTGATCATGTTTTCCCAAAACAAAATACAGCATCTATATCATTCATTTTATCTAAGATCAGTTTGCTTAAGAGATTTTTTTTTTACAACATTTGTTATGCTCAGAAGAATGTATTACATATATATTCTGCACATTTTCCTTTCATATCAAATCATTTAAAAGAAGCCATACCATTCATGATCAGCAGTCTCAACAAAACAATTCAGATATGGCAAGAAAAGCTCAATGAGAATAGACAAAACAGGTCCCCTAGCTAATATACCAGTTGTTTAACTATATTTTTGAAAACTTTTTCTCTAGGTGTCATCAGACTCTTGTTACCAGGCATGAAGGAATGATGAGTACCTGAAATAAAATTAGGACTTGCTTACAAGAGCTGCTAGCCAATGAAGGAGGGGAGACATTTGAAAAACTCGAGAGAAGGGGTGGAAATTCCCTCAGAATTCTTACCAATTTCTTTTTTTCTTTTTTTTTTTTTGTATTTTAGTATACCTTTTAGAAGTACCTGCTTAAAACTATAATCCTTTTTAAAAATTAAATTTAAAAAAACCCACAAAAATCCAAAACCAAACAAACCAAACCCAAAAACAAGCAAAAAAACCCAGCCCAGCCACTGTGTTTGCAAATAAATCACCACATATTTCTGTATTACTTGCTATTGTATTTATTCTGATAGTATCGGCAGATCTTGTGATGTTTGAGAGTCGAGAGATACTTTAAACAACGCTTTAACTATTTTTCCAAAATGTGGAACTATATGGACCAGAAAAATGTAGACAAAGAATTTTGTATTGTATTCAAAAGCTTTTCAGTGGCTGAAATGAAATTACTTGGACACTATCATTTATTCATGTTCCACAGAGAATAAGCTTGGAAAGCTACAGAAAATGTGTGTAAAGGCCATATTGTTAATTAAGAGTAACACTGACCAGATGAGAATATGTAACTGAAGTAGTGGGAAACAATAATATGTTTTTGTATCAAAAATTTCCCTACCACTGCAAAATCAAGTAAAACAGTGCCAGCATACTTTTGACAAATAGCACACATCTTGTGTTTGATAGAGTGCTTTATCACATACATTTAGTGCAATAGCTTTCA
>JAWWEU010000091.1:42488768-42506165 GCA_035583155.1 Acropternis orthonyx
CAGATTTTAGTAACTGACACTTCGCATTTTGTAAGTTTATCCCTATATATTTCAAATGTTAATTGGGATTATAAATCTTTCTACATTTGGGTAAGGTTGAGATTCATCTCCTTGACAGTAACCTAGTATTATATTTTAAACTTACAGAATTAAAATTACTAATATCAGCATGAGTATAATAGTAAAATTATAAATATATATATATAAAAAAATAGTAAAATTGTGTGTTAGTTGTAAATTCACAATTAAAACTGACACTTGCTCTGACATGTGACTGCATGAACATTGTGTTGGCAAAATGCTAGCAGTGCTTTTTTGACACTGCATATATAATTAGAAAAAAAATTGTTACCTCCTGTCAGGGTTTTCTATCTAACTATAGGGTGTATTTTCCATCTCTTTTGTTAATATTGTATTTCTGAGGGTGTGTTATTGGTCCAACCAATAACAACTAGTATTTTGAAATTAAGAGGAAAGGAATTTAGTGTGCTTATTGTTGTATGTATAGCACAGAAAATAAAATGGGAAATACTGTAGTTTGAAAGCAGAGATTCAGGATCCATTCAGAAAAGTGATAAAGTGACAATGTCTAGATCGTTAACATTTTTGACTCCTTGAGGGGTAGGGTACCTATCAAACTGTCTTCCTGACCAGACAACACTCTATCCCAATATGAATAGATAATCCTTTTAAAAGTGATTTGTGGCGTGGGGAGACAAATCACAGAATAATATAAACCTACAGTTAGTAGAAGGCATAACTTTAAATACAGATGGGTTGTAATGCATGTCAGAGAGACTTGTACAATTTAAGAATCTTAAGAGACCATATGTGGGGGCAGGTAGTGGGAGGAATGCAAAATTTGTGGGTTTAAAAAATAACAACAGAAAACCTGTGGCAAAGTTCTAAAAAAAGATTATGTTAATTTGTGATTCATTGCCAAATGTAACTAGAGATTCATAGCACCAATTAAATCCAGTGTTCTAATTAAAATGTGTTTTTGTTTTAGTCCATGAAAGTTGCAGGAATGTAGCTACAATGTGTTTCTTTAAACCACCTAATAATTTTAACATTTTAAGGATGAAGAAGAGCTCTGGAAAAAAAGAGAAAGAAGGGTTTGCAGTAAAGGAAAAATCAGAGCTATTTCTGTCATGCATGCAATTTTGACCTTGAATGACTCATCAAACTTGTGTTTCTTTGGTTAATCTCAATGTTTTTAAGACAGAGGATCCATTATCCCTCTGTCAAGTTTGTACCCAAATTTGAAACCGAACTTGTAGGAGGACTAGATCTATCCTGTTGCACAAGGTTTACCTTAAATACAGTGTACTGTGCATAGTGTTCCATGGATGCTTCAGAATCAAAGGAGACATGTCTAGAGAAGCACATCAAAGGGGAGGACCAGGAGCTTAAGATGTGTAACATCTATATGCAGAAATTAATCTACAGTTGTTGACAAAGCATGAACTCCCTCACATATATTTTATGTGAAGAGAAGGAAACATGTATTATCAGATTTGCAAATTGCATGGTGTATACAGGTTTGTATGGTTCTAAGTTTCTCATTTGGACTTTAGCATCCTAAAACCCCAAACAAGACTGAAAACAACCCCAAACACTGCTAACTATGCTAGTGTCTTATCTTTAGTCATGAAGATTTTCTGATGCACAAAACCAGATATCCATACTTAGAAAAATCTTGGTGCATATAACACACATGGGTAGTACTAGATAATTAGTCACTTTTTCCTTGCAATGTTTATTTATCAACTGGCATAATCTACAAATTTTCTCATAAATCGCATCAATTGTATTGACAAGTTTAAATTCTGTAAAAAGTTTTACTTGGCTTTACCTGAAGTTCATGGGAACTAACTGGGAAACACTAAGATATTTTATTTCTTCAGCATTGCAGTTTTTAAAGCAGTAGTAGTGAATTGTTTTGCAGGCATCATAATCTGAAGACACAGCTTCAGGACATTTGGAGAGAATCACTAATCTGGCAAACAAGGATCCTGCACCCAGAATGGACCTTAGCTGTTTAAGAATGGGTCATGTCACAATCTGTACGAAAGGGCACGTGACCTTTGGTTCTTTCATACACAGCAGGATCATGAAGGAGTGCATAAATTTCATGTATCACAATAGGCTTCCTGAGTACAAAATAGCAACACATACAAGTAATAGGCATGAAGAGTGTTACAAGTGGTGAATAGTTCTGAGGCAGGGAGATCTCAGTAGAGGCAAGTAGAGACTAGGTAGGCAGGCCCCCAAGAGACATGGAAACCTATCATACAGGAGGGAAAACTATGGTTCCTTCTGTAAAGAAGAGTTCATTTTTGTCATTGAATAGAACTAGTCTTATTTTGTTGGGCTAAAAATAGAAGGGTACTTAGGAAGTTTGGGGGCAGAATGACTGTGGTACTTGTTTTGGCTGGCACTAGCACTAAAAGCCTGCAGGAAAATATTTTGTGTTCAAAAATTATGGAACAAGCTAATATAGGTATATACTGCAGGATTTCAGACAACGTCATCAGCGCAACATCTGACAGTTCTGTATCAAGAGAAAAATTCCATGGGCATCAAGAGGTCCATAGAACCGGAAGTGTGGTCACACTTAAGGAAAACTGCATATGAAAACAACTTGCTCATTTTTTTGTTCTTAGAGTATAATTAGCCCCTTTTCTGTCACTGAAGCTTTTCTATTCACATGGTGGTAGCTTTCAGAGAGCCCTGCAACGCTCCAGCTGCTCTGGGTTGTGATAAGTAAGCACTAAACAGAAAGTCACAGCCTTAGGAATATAGGGTTTCATGGTAAAAACAAATATCCCTTTTTACTTCTCACATTATTACAGAGCAACAATACTTGAGAGAAAATGTTATGAATAGCATTGGGTTTGTGCATCACCAGCAGAGTGCATGGTCAGAGGCTAGGCATGATGTACACATGCGCAGGCCTGCTGATTTTCAGCAGCACTGAGAAAGCACCCTTGTCATCTGTTTCAATGAAGCTGTGATAGGATAAACCGGAGGGGGATTGCCACATTCTAGTGAGATTGCAATTTGGACTGCTGAGCTTTCATTGCTAGAGGGGATGTTTGAGAACAGATGAGCTTATCTTTACTTTTAAGTGTAAATTGACAGATAGGAATAGAGAGTTCTTTCCTCTCTCAAACCAATTTTAGATCAAGATTTTAAAGTCATTCCATGCAGAAGAACTAAATGCTGACACACAGGAACTTCAGTTCGGGTAGTTTGAATGAAGAGTCTTGTCTGAATGAAGCTTCAAAGGCAATCAGATATTCCCCAAGAAAGTTTTTTTACCTGATAGGTAGAGACTTTGAACAATGACCCTTTAAAATTAGGCTCTTGACTTAATTTATGACTCATTAAACAAAACACAGATTCTCAAAAGTTCTCAAATTCTGCTATGGTTAGAGCACCACTGGGGGTTTAAAATCAACAAAGATGTGAGTTGCAGTCTTAAGGATCTGCTATTTCTGATTAAAGGGACAGTATATGAAATAAGATTTCTTTTAAAAGTAAGTAATATATAAGAAAATGTCCAAATCCTCTGATGAAATTCTGACCATGTAAGAAATGTTTTGCAGAACTAACACCCACAGCTCTTGGCTTTTTCCCTCCCATCCAGTGCAAATACAACTGTACTCTGCTGCAGTGTGAATGAAACATTAGAATTTCTATGAAGAGACTCTGAACAAAATTATGACCTATTTTTTGTGTACCGTAAAGTAATCTTCATCCTATGAAACATTTGCATGCACCTTTTTTTTACCTGGATATTTAAAAAAAAATTAGTTTAGGCTAACAGTATAGGGTTGGGTTTTAAGTTTTTTTGGGGATTTTTTATCTAGTTTTGAAGCTGTACTCTGTCAAATATGCAAAAGTTTAAAAATTATAAGTTAACAATATGTACAAAGGTTTTTTTGGCATTTAATTGGTAGTTTATGCTAATCTTAAGAGATTTGATTAAAATAAAAACATAATTAGTTATGTATCAGAATTCATAGTCATCAGGGGTTTTCTTTGTTACTCCAGAACAAAATATTTCTGCAACATATTCATTTTCATATGTTAGTGTTTTGAACAATAATGCTTTTCTATGTAAATAACTGGTCTTTCAGTAATTTAAGATATTTTTCTTTTAAAGCTTATATATTTTAACATTAGTTAAAGCTAACTATAAACTTAATTAAGAAAAAACTTTTGAGAAAAATAAAACAATTATATTTGTTTATGTGAATTAAGAAATCACACAGTAGAGAGGAGGTATCTTCCTTTTTTTCCCTTCTAGTAAATAGCTATGTCTAAGTCTATAGGCCTGTTTGAATTTGTAAGTCCTCTGGCTCATAGTGCATTTCATCATCAGAATTAAGTAATACAGTAAAAGTGCTTCTGTCATGGTTTAGAAATGTTGTAAGACACTGTAATAGTTTATCACTTAAACATTGTTAAAATCACAGAAGGACTTTTGTCAACTGTAGTAAAATGTGATGGGTTATTTTTTGAAGGCCTTCCTTGGTAACTGGGGTCAAAACACAGGAAGTATTCCATCCCACGTCGTTACATAATCAGGTGTATAAAAACTGAAGGAGGAGGTGTTCGTGCTTTGTTTTCCTTCTCGGGCGGGCACAGTGACAGACCTCGGTGTTTTGGCCTCGCTTACCTGCATTGAGCGAGGTCTGTTCCAAGGGCTGTTTATCTGAGCCGTTGGCGGAGGTTAAGAATCTGCTTTTCCTAAGGAAAGTAGTGAGTTTACTATTGTGTTTGTTACGGATTAATTCCTAAGTTTAGATTGTATATATTTGTTTGTCTTTTCCTTTTTTTTTGTCTCACTTTCCCCTTTCCCTTTCCCTTGTCCCCATTGGGATTGTGTGTGGGTCCCTGTTGCTTTGTACATAGTATTTAACAGTATATAAAGGTAATATATGTAAATATGTATTTTTTTCTACAATTTTCTCTTGTTACTTTTTGCCATTTTGGGAGAGGGAGGGAGGGACTCTTTCCCTGTGGAGTTTGGCTTTTGGTAGAGAGCCAGGCCAAACTTTAACATAAACTGTGCAAAGAAACAACTGCTCAATGAAGCTCGCCTGTCCCTGAATCCCTTCACCACCCTGGACTTCTCACACATGGAACTTCCTTTACCACCACTTCTTCTTCCACCACATGGTCTTCCCTCACCACCCTGGGCTTCCCTCAACAGATCCAGATTGCAACCATCACATTGACAGGACTGGGACTCAGCACCAGGAAGACCACAAGAAGAGGATCAATGGGAAGTCGTCAGAATCCATGGAGTGGTGGTATTTTTTTCTACGTTATCTGTCTCTCTGTCACTCTCTTCTCCTCTTTCCCATTCTCTTTTCCCTATTTCTTTCTATCTCTCTCTACCTCACGTATACTGTTATATAAAATCCATACTATTGACTTCAGCATATCATCTTGTGTGCACCTTTATTCAGGCAGAGATATCTCTCTAGTAACTTTAAAGAACTTGATCATAATAAATGGTAGTCCACAGTTTAGTGCTCCCACTGAGACTCTCCAAATCGCACTGTCACTCACTTGCCACACCCACTTCTCCTTCCTCTCCCTGTTGCAGCAGCATGGAGAGGAGAATTGGAGGCACAAAAGTAAAGAACACAGGCTGAGGTAAGAACAGTTTACTGGAAACAGCAATGAGATAAGAAAACAAGCAGTAACAACAACAATACTAATGCCAGATTGTAGAAGAAGAGAAACATTACCGCTCACCACAGAAACCCTTGACATAAGACAATACTTAACGGTTCCCTCTACCATGCTACCCCCACTGCTCCCTCTGGTTCAGAACTGATGTAACCCAACCACTCCCTTGGGCTCAGAACTGGGACAATCCCACTATCGTTCCCACCATGCTTACTTGACCAGAAGGGAACCCTTCTCCCTGAAAGAGACTCCCTTCTTCCTGTCTGCGGCAATGATGTGAAGTGGTACAGAATAATCTTCGGGTGCTAGCCATACCCGCTCCTGGTTACTGCAGAAATTAACCCCGCCCTGGCTGGAACCAGAACAGTTTCTATGTTCCTGCTTTCTGTCTTTTCTTCTATTTGACATAAAATTTTTGGTTAAAGTGAAGGACAACACAGTCTGGAGGTATCTGCCCAGAGCAGACTCAGGAAGACCAGGTTTTCCCTAGGCAGTTGCCCTCTGTCACTTCTTCCAGGTGTCTGATAGAAATTTTATACAATTTCAGTCCCAGAAAATACCCCTGAATTGCTCATCTAGTAAACAGCTTACAGACTGGCCCACTATTCACTATTCTGTGGGCTAAGTAGGCTGAACCCATGAATTTTTCAATGACTAAAGTCATACACTTCCTGTATTCTCCTAGCTTTGCTTTGGAGCTCTGATATGACTTTTTGATTAATCAAACTAATCTGTTAATACATCTATCTGTTTTCCTGAGACAGACTATTCTTTCATTAGACTAACTAGTTTTCCTGACCTCCTTTGCTTTTTACAACTGCCTTCCCTGGTATGTCCAGTGCCAGTCCCCTGAATGAGTTGAAATTTGCACTAAAAGTAGATTTTGTCCTAGAGTCCTCCTCTCATGAACCTGAATGCCACCACTACATTCAAGACAACCATTAATTATCACACATTCATCAATTATTCTGTATTAGTGAAGCTAGCTGTGAACAGATCCAGCTGTGTGCCACTGTAAGTTGGACTGTCAAGTACCTGTATCATCCTCCAGAAATCTTGATTGCTTTTGTTTCTGGTAAGTGGTTACACTTTTACTCTCCTAACATGTAAACTTACTATCAGGTCAATGAGTATCGAAAAAAAGAAGACACAGTTAAGCACTTACTTGATTTTTCCTTATTTGTGATTTGTGAATATACTAAAAAAACAAAAACAAAACCAAAAACAAGTCAAACAAAACCAAAACAACAAACCCTTACTATAGAAAAGATAAGAGGTTTAATCTATCTTGTAAACATCATTCAATGTCCCTTATACACAAAGCCTCAAGCAGCTAATTATGTTTTAAGGATCAGATAGACTACTTTTAAATCCTACACTAAGGCTTCTGGAGTTTAGATCCTTCACAAAATCAAAGCTACTTCTTTAGACTCAATTTTGAAATAAAGGTCAATGAATACTAGTTAGTGCTCCCATGTTGTCATCCCCCTGTATGCTCTCCACTGTGAGAGCAGAGATTGTGGGACTGAAACAAAAGCTGAGAGTGAAGACCAATGTTCTTAATAAAGGTTAGACAGTTTTCAAGAAGCAGTTTCAAGCATAAGTAAGAGGACTGAAGTTATATATAGCAGGGTTTTTCAAACTGATTTGAGAGCCAAAAACTTGGAAAAGGTATTATCATCCCAGGATGCCATGGCGACTACACTGATACATGAAGCTAAATCATTTCATGGCTAAATGAACAGAGAGGTGAATATGATGAAAGTGAATGAAATTATTGGCATTCCAGAAAGCCTGGAATCCAACAATATTAAATTTCCTGGAATTGTTAAGAGAAACAACTCCTGGCAAATATTTTGCATTGAATGTTTCATATTGTTCAGACAGTGGCTGACTCACATAAAAACCTAAAGTTAAGAAGTCAGTGTAGGAATATACTTCTTGCTTCCCTCTACAAAAATTCAGAGAAAAATTAGTGAGAACTGTCAGCAAACCAAGTATGGGACATCCTGAAAGAGCAGAACACATGAATCCCAAATATAAGAACTTGATTCACGAATTAGGCTGGCTTTGTTCTGTAAAAATACAGGAAGTGCCGAGATTTATAACGTTTGTGTTATCTACAACCAACTTCCTGCAAGATATAGCCCTGGTAATTATTTTACTTCCCTTCACCATTATTCTGGGGGACAAACAGTTTCTCTATGAGCTAAAACTGAAAATCAACCTTCTCTGAATGATAAATTTACAGATTTTCTGTATGCTGTTGCAAACTGCAAAGATCTGTTTTGTAATGATCATCATTTCCTTGCTTTGAGTTGATGTAATAAATTATTGTGTTTACATACTCTGCAACTGCATGTGGGCAATGTCAGAGGTTGCATTTTTCTTTTCACTTTAGTTGAGCTGGAATGCACAGATGCCATGGGCCTAGTAGTCCCAGTGCCAGCCTGAGAAGGGCAAAGAGTCTTGTCCTGTCCATACCAGATGGGGATAACCTCTCTGGGGCTGTGCCAAGGGTTCTGTTGCTTAACTGAGGCAGTATTAAGAGCCTGACCTGAAGTTTTTCGTGATGGGCTAAATAATGGATCATAAGGTATTCCTTATCACATAAACTACCAAAATAAAAACCACCTTGGTCCCCCCACATCTTTAGTGTTATGTTTAGAATATTTAAGACTCAACTCCCAGAACTCTAAAATACTAGTTTAAACTTCTCTAACACTGTAAGATTTTCATAATTTGATTAATTTTAATAATTTTAGTTATCTGGAATTGGAAAGGTTTTATTTGTTATTGATTCTTTCTTATAAACAAGCAGATCACTAAGTACTTTAGAGATTCTGGTTTCTTTTGAGCAGACATTCTATTGTGCTTCACTCTCATGATGCAGTTTAAAGAAAAAGTTTCCTCTTTTACTACTTGTACTGCTGAAGGTCATATTGGGGGACCTTATCTGGAAATACTCATGGACTTGATTCTGAGTTTATAAACCCATTGTAAGTCCAGTCTAACACTAATGAAACTACTGTAGAGAAGACCATATTTAGGGACTTAAAAGACAAAAACAATCTTAGCATTTATTATACATTAAAGTTTAAGACTTAAAAACAATAGTTTAGAATCTGGTGGTTTTCTTACAGTCCAGTAGTCTCACTGAGTGTGTGAATTTTGCTGTATAACCCTATGGAGTCTACTACCCTTCTCTATCATAGGTGTTGGAATACACATTGACTTGGTTCTTTCTCAAGTAATTTATTAAGATAAATTTAAATTTTGTAATCTGTCAGAACATGGAATGTGTTTGATATTTCTGCAATTTATGGTTCTAACCACATTTCCTAGGTTAAGAGTTGTTTATCTTCTTGCGCTGTGTTGTTATACTATTGTGTTGAGTATTGTACAAACATTTGGAGCAGAAATTCTGATTAGGTGAGACAGTCCAAGACAGTGTGTACAGGAAAGGTTTTTCTAGTCACAAATGAAAGTAGAACTTCAGTGAAAGAGAGAGCAGAAATGTTTAAATTTCACGATAAGCCCTTCACACTCTTTTCACCTTCACTTTGCATTTTATACTCAGTATTTTTATTACAGAGCAATCAAAATTATCCCTCACTCATTTTGGATCCAACAAAGTACAATGGAATTTCTGGATAGTAAGCTATTCTAAGTCCAACAGTGGAAAGACAATACCATAATACTACCTCTTGGTTTATGAAAGTTACTTGAAATAAGCAAGACATCTTATAATAACAATAGATTGATTTATTATGTCATGATATATCCAGCAGAAAATAGACACCTGATTTTTCTGTGAATGATTTACGGTGGTATGGTATGCAGTGTCACTAATATGTAAGAAAAGTAACATCTGTGAGACCCTGACACGGTCTATGCACCAGTTTCTTTGTGGTATATTCAGTGCTTCACACTGAAAACAAAGAAGAGTTCTCTGTAGATTAAATTCCAACTTTTTCTATTTTAGCAGCTAGCATTTATGATTCTAGTTTTATAAATATTTCACTCTAAGAAATCAAGAAAAAATTGCAATGGGTGGGTGAGCTATTTTCTGAGTGTGACTTTTTATCTCTTGGAAAAGTATTAGTGTTTCTTTGAGAATACACTTACAGAGAGAATTGTTACTAGGAAATTTTAGTGTGGAACTTTATCCAGAAAAGTAGGCATTTTCATCTGCTGAAATGCCTAATGAATTTTAACTTTAAAATGTTTTTAAAATATTTTTATTTTGGCACATCATTGTAGTATTTTTCCTATAAAACTTTGAAGCCACTCTATTGAGCATGCAAAGTCTGCATCACACCTTAAAATATTGCTTTCTCTGGCATTTTCCTAACAGCAGTGACACTTCAGATTTAATTTTCTTCATCCATAGGCTCTAATGTTGCTTCACCATCATTATGCTTGCCAACACCAGTACTGGCACTATAGAGCTTTGTGAAACTGTATCACTTACCTAATGTCACAGCAAATTGCTGAAAATACTGATCATTCAGGCCCAGGTTGTACAATTGCTCTCAACTGTCGTCTCCACAATAGTTTTGCTTTGACACAAATTTTCCTTCATTGCTGATAGATCTAGTATGGCAAATCATAGACTTCTAGACTGCTGAATCATAAAAACAGGTTTGTAGGAAGGTGATTTCCATAAACAAGAAATGGCTTTTAGATTTATCTGTGGGTACCTCCACTATTTCCCCCTCTTCTATTTTTCTTTCTTCCTCTGATGTTCTGTCTTTTGCATCTCACAGTTCTCAGTCATGTTCAAAAATATGCATTATAGGTGTCAATTTTTTGTTGGTAAATTTATTGATAATCTATATTTAGAGGAAATGTGAGATAATTTCTGCTCATAGTTATCTTCCTACAGATCTGTGCAATAATACATGGAGGATTTTGTTCAGGTTTTATGCATAAGCTTATGGAAATGTCATTAAGTTTCTTTTGATCTCTCAGTTATGTTAGGAAATTAGAGGCATTGTAGCTGACCAACCCCCACCTGGCACGTCAACACATTTACTTCTTCACTCCTGGATGGGTGACTTCAAGAATGTTGTAACTTTTGCACTGCTTTTCATATTACATACTCTTTTCCATGAATTGTTTATTAGAATTAAATGGAAAAGTTGTTGAGAATATTTTGAGCTATGAGTCTTGGGCTTCAGTGGAAACTGACAACTCTTAAGTACTATGTACAGCTAGTACCTGAAGTATATTTTGAGTTAAGAATAGTGTCCTATTTGCAGATATACACTTATTTCTGCAATGAAAGTGGCACAGGTATAACTGGGGCTAGAGCGTAATAAACACTCAAGCCTTCAATTATGGTTTCAAGAAGTAGTACCAAAAAACACCAAAGTGATGATAAATCTTAATTTAAATAGGATACTGAAACCTAGTTGGACTTTAGGGGAAAAAAAAAAAAAAGAGAGAAAAGAGATTAAAAAAAAAAGAGAGAGAAAGAGAATAAATTAGCTTTTCACCAAAAATTGAATTAGACAGAATAAACATTCCTCCTTAACAGACACTATGAGATGCTTTTGACAAAAAACTCTCAAAAAATACCCTTACCTTAATAAAAACTCTTTAAAATAATATTTTCACAGATAATTTTATTCTTCACCTAATTTGTAATAAAAAGTGTTTTAAAAGATGTATACAAAATATTTTAAGTTGGATAGTTTGGTCTATTGATTCCAAGGCTATAAAACGTTTGGTTTTAATTCATAGAGAAATTATAGAGATACCCATCAAACCCTAAAATTAAAAGGTAAAGTAATCAGAAGGGTAAGCCAAGAAAGAAGAAGATATTTGTTGTTCATGAAGATGTGATGGTGTAGAAGAAATCAGCATGTGTTGCATCAGTTCATGAATTAAAAATAACGTGCTTATCTGACACACACTTCACCAGGACATACTAAAAGACATTACTTCCTTTAAGTCATTAGTATAACAGAGATGAAGGTCATTAGTAAAACACCACTAAAAGAATTATTATATTTTTTTATCATGAGGTACATCATTATTTGCCTGAAGGAGTTCTGCCATCATTTATATTTTTATTTTTTCCCAAAAGTATCACTTTCTTCTCTCATCTTAGTAGTTTATTTTTGACATTTCACTTCTTTTTATTTAATGATAGAAAACATATGCTTAAGATATATCTTATAGGAATAAGTGAACAAAGAGGCTTCAAGGTGAGAACAACATTGTTTTTTTCCTTTCATTTCAGAAATCTATAGTTATCTTCAATCTGTACTCCAACCATATAAGAAACTCAAGCAAAATATCAGTAGGTGGATTAATGAAACACTTGTCAAGCTCTTCCCAGGTTTTCTGCCTAAGAACAGAGATGAGGTTACTCATTTGGAGACCAATCCTCTCCTCGCTAAATTAAATGGCAAAATCTTGCTTTATCTTCAATATTGCAGACCAGAATCTAAATCCATAAGAGACTAAAATCTGATTAAAGTTCAGTGCATGTTTTTATGCAGACTGAAATCCCTGGAATATTTCAAGGCTCACATGAACATTGGTATTGATATACTACTCAGACATGTGGTCTGTTCAGATAGGCTTTCAAATCTAATATCAGCTGATTGAAAAAGGCATAATAATAACACAAATATATATTGATAGAGTTCTTCGTATTTATTTCCAGCTTGATCTCTAACACTTAGAAATCTACTTTTACACGAAAACATTGAGCTGGTTTTCCCATTTTTTGTTTTCTTCTTAGCAGGTTGCCTAGCCAGAGGTAAGTACGTTCTGTAGAATTGCACTGGAGATCCTTAGTGTATGGTTATTCTAGTGAAACAACAACGGACAGCAGCTATGCAAATTCAAGCGTAGGTGCCTAAATAGAGTTTTAGAGAGAGGGGGCACAATAGCTGAAGACTGACAGATCTTAATGCTCTGACCCAGGCTCTACAGTTCAAATGCTCGAGACTTCCACCTGATGTTCTTAAAAACATAGGTTATTTTTTTTTGCAGTGTCACACTGTTAACACATATGAGGTTAGGAATAATAAAGAAAAAAATATGGTATTCTGCCATAAAGGAAAAAATACTTTCTAAATAATGGGTATATATAGACCCATTTAGTCCCTTGAACAACAACAACAACAACAAAACCAAACCAAACCAAACCAAAAAAGACAAGAAGTTATTCTGTGACATTTAGTTTGTATCTTTCTTTTTAAACATTTTAAATGACAACACTGCCAGATACCAGATTGGAAATATGGTTGTTGTTCTATAAATGAACATAGTTAATATATAAAGATCAGTGTCCTGAAATAAAATTTTATTTCCCCTCATTAATATCTTCTGTCACAGTTCCTGAGCTACAGCCCTTCCCCAGGAAAAATTCATATTATGACCTATGAGGTGTTTGGCTCATGGGTGCACACCTGGTCCTTTGAATGCAAGTAAACTACATTTCAGCAACCTGGAAATGAAAGATTATGTCAGCAAGTACAGTTTTAGGAACTCTGCAATCTAAAGGTAGGAAAATGCCTCTTCAAAGATAAAGTCTTCTAATTTTATAAGAAAGCTAATTCATGTATGTGAATGTAATTATTTTTTAATTTCTCTCATCTTATGCACATTTGCAGTATGTGTAGTGTACAGACAGACTTTGAACAATGAGCAATTATGTTTTACACACAGTAAGAGAAAAATACATGTAAGTTCCCTGTCCCCCTTAAAACATGATTATTGTGAAAGTATAATAATACTAGCATTGTGCAACTTCTCATTTCTACGTTTTATTTCTTCCTCAGAATAAAGTATTTAGTGCTGACCAGTGTGAGTAAGGAACAGCTATGCAGAGCTTCTATTGACAAACCTGTGTCAGACAAATTAATCATGTGAGGATACCAGGGCTTTAGAGCTGCTTGCAGGCACCTGGTCTTTGCAGGAATGGACCGTTTTGCCTTCCAGGTGGTTACAAATTGCTGAGTCATCTTCTCAGTTTCCTGCAGGAGATGTTAAACTCTGTCCCAGAATAAAATGATCAAGAGCAGTTTCAGAAAACACTTTTTGCTAGGTATTTTCTGTGGATTTCCTATTCATCTTATCTCATAAATTTTATTATGGGATGATCAAACTTCATTCTATTCATTGTGGTTATAAATATGCTATGCACCAAAGAGTCTGCTGTTTTCTTTGCAGATGTTAGTCTATGAAAAGCAGAGGTCTGAGGTTGGTTGGAAAAAAAAGAAGCATGTGAGCCCACAGAGACCTAAAGATGGTAGAAAAATGCGATGATATTTTGCATCTTAAAACTGTCAGGTCTGCAGTTTTTCTAGGTTTGCATTTTCCTTTGCTCAAGCTTCATTATAATTTTTTTTTCTAATGTACAACCTCAGCCATACTTTTCACACACAGCTTGCAAAAAAGACATAGATTATGCCCAAAAAGAAGCGCTGGTGATGTACAAAACAGCATATTTACTACTACAACTAAATTCTAAAAAAAGCAGATATGCAAATCACCTTTCCTACTGTATTAGTTGGGTAGAGCTGCAGCATTGGCTTTATGTTAAACTTCAGTTATTTCAGATGGTAGAGGTCAAAAGATGTGGCTTGGAGATTTTCTTAATTCTTATATATATTTCCCTTTAAATTGATATTTGGAACATTTTATTTTTATTTCCAGTTAATTTCTATGTGATTTTGCATCCACATGGATTTTCTTCCAGTTGCTCTCATGTGGCCAAACTTTAAAAAGCATAGTGTAATGCTCAGGATGCAGAATAGGTGATTCATTTGTGCTTCACAGCTAATTCTCATGAAGTGACCTCTTTAAGATACGATACTGCACAAAACTTTGGTATTCACGAAATATAATATAAATCAATATATTACTCCTGGAAGAAATTTGCAGTGAACTGTAGGAATAAGACACAGTAATCTGGGAAAATCTAAGTCAAAGAAAAAAAATAAGGGAAAGGATTAAAGATTGAAAGGAACATAGAAATGAAAGATATATAATTTCAGTTTGATAAGCAGTGTTAAGATGTTAGAACCCCTAATTTTCTACTGCATTTAGCAGTATTTTAGTGTACAGATAAATTCAGTTTTAAAACCATTAACAATGCCATATCTAATTGCAATTTAACGCAATACTCACAAGTGATCTACCACAGCGTAAAACATGACTGTGAGTGAAAACGGGAAGGGAAATATTCTTCTATTCTTCTTTTATTGTCCATTCTACCCCTCCCCCCAAACTCTGAATCTTCGTGGCTCAAATTAGGTCAAATCGAGTTGAACTGAACCTTAAAGAAAAGCTCAATATCAGGTGTATCAGAGGGTCTTCATCACCTCTTCTCTTTTAAGGGTAGTGCTGTAGTTTGGGCATGGTGAACTTCGGAGATGAAATCATACTCGCAGGCGAACGGCGCGCCCTCTGCCACCTCTAAGAAGAGAAAGATACCTCTCTCTGGCCCTTTTTTGCGGATTGACTACGTCCCCCGACCAGCTGCTGAGGGCTGACCACGGGTGGAACTCCGCCCGACCCGCCTCGGCTCTGCGGCCTCGACAAGAATGTTTCACCTCACGGGCTTCTCCAGAAGAGCAGCTCTGGCTGCGCTGAGCCTTCGCAGAGGCTTAGGCCGGCGCGGTGCCTCCCCCCAGGTTTAACCTAGTGCTAGAGCAGCAATATGTGTTTACGGCTCAGCAGCCGGGGGGGTAGCAGAAGACCAGCAAGCTAAGACTGCACAGTTAGGAGCTGGCAAACACATATCATGGAAAGAAATCACCTTGATCATCCAGGGGAGCAGAGGGAGGGGGAACTGGTGGAGAAGCATCTCTCAAACCCCAGAAGTCAATAAAGAGGTAGCCAGTATACTGAACAAAGTTTTATGTTACTGCAGATGAAATTAAAACAAAATTAAAACAAACAAACAAACAAAAAATAAACCAAACAAGAAAACCTCCTAAACCAAAAAGACCCCAATCAAACTTCATGAAACACAAAGACACCCCAACAACATCTTTCATAAACTGTTTAAGGTCTCTGAAAAGCGTTTGTGCATTGTTGTGAGGAGGCAAACGTCTGTAAATGTTCCTCTTGGAAGACAGGATTCACCTGCGTTAGAAATACCTACTTAAATTAAATCTCGATGGTATCTATTTCTGGAAAAATCTTAATTAAAAATAGCGCTAACACAAAACTGTATTCTAAACAGAACGAAAATCCCCACCCTCCTCCCGCCTCACCCCGTCTGCTCTCAGACAGTGTAGTGTTATCAGTGAAACTGGAAACCATATCGCAATCACCCCAGCATTTTTCTGTAAAGAAGAGGGGAAGGGGGGGGGGGGGGGGAAGGGGAAGGGGAAGGGGACGGGGACTCGGACTCCAATGGGTCTCGTTGCTGGGAGATACTTTGAGGGCAAAGTAAAAGTGCCCCCTGGGAGCAGCGCTCTGCGGCTGCCGCCACCGCCGTCTCTGAGAGGCTACAGTATCAGGCGGAGAAGAAAAGAAAGGAGTTTAGAGTTGATGTACACGCCGGAGCAGCAGTAAAAAGATATAAGATATCGACACGCTCAGCTGCATCTTGTTAAAAGCTTCCTGCGGGTTGGCAGAATGAAATCTTTATTTAAAATACACAAACTATCGTCAGGGGAGGAACGGAAGGGAAAACACTAAAAGGGCCAAACGCAATGCTTAACCCACCGGTACAAGGAAAGGAGAGGAAGCTATGAGATTTGTTGGGGCGAACGGAAGAGGGCGGAGGGTACCCTCCTTGGCAGCCCAGCCACAGCGGCCACCTGGGGACTCGGTGTCTCCACTCAGCTTTGGAGACTTTCTCTTTGATGGTGATAATGATAGTTGCTCTGGTACGGAAAAGGGAGTTATGAATACCAGAAGCAGAATGTGTTCTCACATTTGGGTGTGAATGATAGGAAAACGTGCCTCGCCACCGCATCCACAGCAACGCTCTCTTAAGTAGTGGTAATATTATTATTTTATTATCGCCAGCCGGCGGCTTTAAAGGTGCATTATTTTAATGCATTATTAATTGTTTTCTCAGGGAGAGAGGAAGACGGGGATTTGGTTTATTATTATCTCCAGCTAGAAGCTCGCTCCTGTCGCACACGCCGGGGAGCGCGGTGGGAGGAGGCTGCGCCGGGGGAGGCGGGTGGCGGAGCGCGGCCAGGGCTCGCTGCGCGGCTGTGGCGCGCACACGCGGGGCTCGTCGTAACCCTCGCCGCTCCCTGCCCGACCCCTCCGCCCCCTCACCCGCCTCCGGGCGCAAAGTTCCGCGGGCAGCTGCCGGCCAGGCACCTCTCGGCCAGCACCTCCCCATTCCCAGATCCGCGGGGGCGGCGCGGCTCCGCGGCCGCCAAAGTTGCGGCGGGGCCGGGGTGCCGCCGCCGGCCATCAAGTGGCTTGTTAAGGAAACGCAGGTGAGCGGGCTGAGAGGTGGAGGGGGCTGCGCAGGGCCCGGCGGGGATGCGCCCCCCGGACCGGCCCTTGCCGTCCCTCCGGGCCGCTCGCCCGCCCGCAGCCGGCAGCGCTTGCCACTGGGAGCCTGCGGCCACCGCACCCACGGCGAGCGCCGCTCCAGCGCCCCCCGCCCCGCGTGCGCGCGCGCGCGCGCACACACACACACAGACACACACAGACACACATACACACACGCACACCCCCCACCCCTCG
>JAWWEU010000091.1:42514169-42525338 GCA_035583155.1 Acropternis orthonyx
GGTGTTTTGGGTTTGTTTGTTAGTTTACTTCTAAATAATTTTCTCAGAAGCTTCCTCAGTGGTGCTCTCTTGACCTAATCAGAATGTACAATATCTCCTATTTAAAAATATTTTTCATTTGAGAACTCCCTATAGGGTTTTTTGGGAGGGTTTAATTCTAGGGTTTGTATTTGTCACAACAGTAATAATTGTGTTGCAGCACCTGGTTTTCCTCATCAGCTCTAGGTTTCCAGAAGTTTCTATAGGTGTGGAAACAAAGTCCCTGAATGTTCTCATTATTGTATTCTATATGGATCATAAATTGGAAAGTATCCAAAGTTTCCTCAGAATCATCTTTTTTCTTCTCAGCATAGAGGCCAGTCTTTCCCACTCTTCCCCCCTCTTCCCACCTTCCCTTTCTTCCTACCTTTTCTTTCCAGAAGGCTGGAACATAGTTAAAATGCCTGATTATTATTAAATTACCTCATAATTTGGATTTCTGTTCTGTCTCACTGATACTAAGGATAGTGACTCTTTCTCCCGGGGAAAGAATTTGTTTTTAAGTAGGGTGATGTTCGTAACCTACTTACTTTTTTCTTTTCTAGAACTGATAAAAATGGGAAAGGGAGCACTCTAGTTTATGTAATTATCAGATGTTTCCTAATCTATGTGAGAGATGAAGAAGTAACTACTAGAGTTCTGCTATAGTTATGAATTAATAAGGAGGACATTTATGAATTTTGGGATGAGTTAGATGTGTCAGTGTCTTTGGGCAACATGGAAGTGCAGTTATAAGATTACGTCTTTTTTACCTCCTTGCCTGTTCTGGCAGGTCTTGCTTGGCTTGAGAACTGAATGAATAGGGGAAAGAAAGCCCATGAATATTTTTTTCTGTTAATTTTATTAATCATCAATGCTGAACAAATTAAAGGCATGAATTGCGATATGTAACTAAGCATTTCGTGGTTACTTAAATACGGGTTGGTAAAAAAAATAATTTATGTTTCATTGTATATTTAAGAAAATGAATTGTTAGAAAATACAGGAGAAAGAAGGAGACAAAAGTAAGGGTAGAAAATAGATAAGTAACAGAACTTCTCACCAGTAGTCTTGCTATTCGTGTCTCTGGTGCAATGTCAAGTCAGATGACGCTTTCTTTAACCACTGGGGATGAGATTTAGTTGTGTAGGCATGCGTGGCTTATGCCTTTTAGATACCCTATGGTATCTGCTCAGCCCTAGACTATGTTCTCTTGTACCAAATCCAGTTTCATACAGGTATTTCAGAAAACAAAGAACATATACAATTGCATGTTCATCTGCATTCAGGATTATGAATTTTGCATGTCTATATTCAGATGTTGTATCTAGAACTTTGCCTTTCCTCCTTGTCTTTCCCAAAGGCAAGGATTTTTTCATGTTATGCTAATTATATCTGATGCTAACAGAGAGAGCTCCCTTAATCAACATTTGTGCTTAGCTATCAGCATAATTAAATTAATTATATTTTGGAGACATCGTAGAAATCCTATCATGCATGTATGAATCTGTGTGTGTTGGAAGTGACATCATGCTTGTCTTCATATTCTGAAACAAGCTTGTATGTTGTTTTTTGCTTCCTTGTTTTGTTGTAATTTTTTGCCGTTTTTGTCAGTGACATAGAGATTGATGGAGTCCAAAAGTTTATGCTACTAATTATAGTCCATCCACAGAATCAACTTGTGTGTCTTCCTACTCTGACACTATGCTGGTTCCTCTGAGACAAATGCGATGAACTGTGTAATGTCACACTGCCATTTTTTTTTTTTTTTATTTATTTGCTACTTGGTAGGTCACCTGTTTCTGTTTCTTGGAAAGAAAAGATGGACCTAGGGATCTGTGTAATATAATTATACCACAGTGAGGTGTATTTTTTGTTTTTGTGTTATTGACATTTTGACCATTTTGCAACCAGTAAAGATTACTGGCAGTACTGTTTTCTTCTGAGGTCAGTGCAATTGATCTTGATATCAATTGATAGTGCTATATCAGATATATCAAGGGTATAAGCAGAGCTGATAGGATAAATCTTATGGTGAGAAAACTATTTGCATATAACTTTTGACATCATTTGATTTGGACAAAAGGTTTGAGATACGTCAATCTGCATTTACTGAAGTCACTTGAATATTATGTTCATTAAATAATTACTGAAAAAGAAATTCTGAGAGTTCTGCTTGGTAAGGGGTATTGCAACTAGCATGTTAAAGACTGCTCTTAGAGATGGAGTTCTCTGCCTGTTACTTATCTATCAAGGCTTGAGAAAGGCAAAAGTATAGATCTTGTTTGTGGGCCAGAAACATTTTCCAGTAGGTGAAGCAATTTTCAAAATTTATCCTGATAATCACAAAGAATGGAGCAGCTTCATGAGCAGAAAAAAGGATCCAAGGAGAACTTGGTCTGCATTGTTTCATCTAATTTTATTAATGTATATGGCCCTAATCCCTATAGTTTGGTATCCCAGTTTATGCAGACCGTAACATCTGTTTAAGGTGTCTGTCTACATTTTACTAGCCTGGGGAAACAAAACAAAAATAAAATAAATTCTGCCAAGTTCAGGTTGTCATAGCTTAACCTCACTCTTTGTTTCTAAAAGTAATACAGTATCTTTTGTTGTCATTTATGTGTGAATAATATAAAAGTTGTAAGCCAGATGGACCTTGGGGGATTATAAAGAGGATGCCTAATAATTATGTTAAGAATAATTATGGTTATGCCTTATAATTCAAAGCAAGACCACATTGCATATTTCTGAGGAAGTTGATTTTATTTTCTTGCTCAGTACCCAAGGAGAAAATACAGGAGCAGAGTAAACAATGTAATGCTTTTTTTGTTTGGTTGGGGTTTTTTAAGTTATATTTTTCACATTGTTAGGAGGGAACTAAGATGGGAAAGCTACGTTGCAAAAGAATGTTTGCAGGAACTTTTCTGTGTTAGTGAGTTTCCTCGTAATTTGTAACAGACGGGTCTCACTATTAACAGAAAGTATAACTAGTAAAATCAGTTCTCACACAGCAGATATGGTAATTTCCAAGGGGTTGTTGTATGACAGTGGCTAAAAATAATGTTGACAGTGATCTGAGGTTATTTCACCAAGTTTCTTTGAGCAGGTAATATTTTGTTACTGGTTACAGCTTGAGTTCTGTTTCTTATTTTCTAATGCAGTGTTTCTTGTTGGTTTGTTGGGGTTTTTCTATGGGGGAAAGAAAGTGGGGGGAGAGGGTGTGTCAGTAAACATGTGAGAACATCTAGTGGTTGATTTTGCTGTTGTATTAATTTTGAATTGTGTAATGAACCTTTAAGGATACAGCAATATCATCTTTATCTCCTTATCCAATACTTTCTGTTAGGTAAAAAATGTATCTTTGCTCTGTAAATTTTGTATTATGATGATCGCTTGAGTAAAGCTGTCTGTAACTAGTCAGGTAAAAGAAAGAACACCTTGGTAAGGATTTGTGAAGGCTATCTTGTTCACCTTGTGTATCTAGCCTTCAATCAAAGTTGGTAATGAGATGGGAGCTCAGATTTTTCTTCTCTTGAACACTAAGAGGAATGAACTACTGAAAGAATTAAAAGTGTGTGTGTTATTTTATTTCATAGTCCATATTGGAAGTGTGGGGGTAATTTTCCTTGAAACATCCTTAAGCAGAAATGCCTGTCTTCTTTTTCTATTATTATTAATTTATTTATTTATTAAAATTTTGCTGATAAAACATAGTCCAGTTCCAATACCTAAAAAGAAAAAAGATGACATATAAGTGCAACTTGATTTTTATCCAGCATAACCTTGTAGGAATGAGAACTGGTAAAATATCAAAACAAGGTCTTTAAACAGTTGTATAGGTGTCTATTCCTTATTAGAGGAACAAAAATACCAAAACCCTGAACAAACCCAAATCCATAAAAACCATAAAAACATAGTTGTGACAGATGTGGATATTAAACTCTAAATTGATTATAAAAATATAAATTTATATTGTTGGTATATCCATGTAGCTACCAGCAAATCTTATTCCCAAAACTGCAATGAAAAAGGACATTATTGTAATACACACTGTGTGTAAATTCATGATGAAGAGAAATTTTCCCAAAATACAAATTAGAATGTTAATTCAACTTTAGAGCAACACTTGTAAAGAGAGATGTAAGTGTCTGTGCTATTTACTTTCATAATGGTATTTGAAAGCAAACAACATTAGTGTTAGAATTGGTGAAAATACAAAGGAAATCTCCATAATTCCAGTGATGCATTTTTCAAAGTGAAAACTATTTGTTTCCAGTAAATTTATATTATTTTAAGTAAAAATTTCTCATTTAATATATATTTTAATATAGTTTCATGTTGATCAGCAATTATTTTTTGGTTGGAAAAAGCAATAACATGATTTTTACAAATGTTTCTGAGAAACAACTAATACATAATATGCTTCTCTTCCGCCTGCCACTATGTAATGATTGGAAAGATTTCAGAAAGTGGTAATTAATGCATGTGTGCACTAGAAATGCACAGATCACTATTAAATATAGCAGTGTGGTATACTGTGTTATATTAGTCAAACAACTGCAGTGGCAAACACAGATGAGAGATATAAAATAAGATGAGCCGGCAATACCCAGGTCCTAAGCTACAACTGTACATGCAAATGAGTCTTACAGGACAGTAGCATTCATGTTAACCACAGGACAGCTGGGATCAGCTGGCATTGTTAATTCATTGCTAGCAAGAGTACTTTTTCATGTTTCTTTTATAGAAGTTCATATTGAGCTAGAAAATAAGTAGTAATACAAAGTTGACACAATTTGAGTGAGTTTTCTTCCTCTTCACAAGAGTATATGCTTTATGTATTGTCAAGTTTGTAAACAGAAACAGCAAAATCTACTATCTACTGAAGAAATAGCCATTCAACACCTTTTAAAAACAAGAGCAGTCATTTTTTATACATCCTGAAGATGACAGTATGGTTGTAGTTATATTTTAAGTGGCAGACTGTTTCATTTTCTGTCATCTCATTACTACAAATCCCGTTGCCTGTCTTACTAACATAGACTTAGTTGACTATGTTTCTCAAGAAGGAAGATTTTTTTGTTATATAGTTAAGCAAAAGTTTACTGTACATATATACTCCTTTAGAAAATTACATTGGCCTGAAGTGCTGTGGAACGTAGAGTATCCTACATTTACAATCTTTAAGGTTAGAAAGATCATCATGTCCAAACATCAACCTATCATTACTACCTTGTTCATGATTAAACCATGTCCTCAAGTGCCATGTTCACATGTTATTTTGAACACTTCCAGGGATGGTGATTTTTGGGGTGGCCATAGAAAGAGTGTAACATCAGTTATGAAAATTGTTACTAGAAACCTCTAACAATGTTTGAATAGGATAGCATTCCCTTCTACAAATTTAATTTCAGTGATAAGTAGCTGACTTAATAAGGGTCTCTCTTATTTGAGAAAAGTGAAATTTTTTTCTGGTAACTTGATAGGCAGGGACAGGTTAGTTTTTTCAGTTCATGGATCAACCTCATAAAACACTCTGGCTGCTTGTTGAATATAGAGACTATAAAATCCACATCATCCAAGGAGCCCTTGGGCTTTGTACTCAGCAGAAATGAGTACCAAGCCCCAGGTCCTGCTGATGAAAAACTTTCAATGATTCTGCATTATAATTAGATTTTTGGAAACGTGCTGGAATGATGATTAGGGAGACTGAGACATAACACTGGGTTTTTTTTAATTTTCTTTTTCCTGTTAAAATAGATGTAATGTTAAATGCCAGTTATTTTAATGGAATTATTTAATCTTTGTTTAAGAGTGAATTCTTGTTATGTGGTCATGAGCCAGCGTCATGAAAACTGCAACAACTATATTCAACTGCTATTCAGTTGATTTGCAGTTCAGTTTAGGACGCAGATTCTCTTAATAAGCTGCTAGTCATTCCCGTGGGACACCAAAGCATGTTGAAAAACATAGGAGTGAGGCTGACTGCTCTAGAAACATGTCACTTTTATAGTAAGACTCTAAAAAGAACTTTTTGTGCTTTTGTGTTCCAGATTGTTATACCCAGGAAACCCACAAATTACTTGACACCTTCGTAATAAAGCACCAAGGTTCTGGTTCCAAGTTAATTCTAGAGCAAAAATTCCACTTCCCTTGAATGAAGTTACATATAACTCAGAACACCTTAAAAGACAAAGACTGTACCTTCACTTTTCTGAATAAAGTGATGATTACCTTTCTTTTTGTAGGTGTTTTGCTTCATTATAGCTCTCTCTTTGGAGGTTGTTTTTGTGGTTTTTTTTTTTTTTTTTTTAATTTGCATAGATATCACCTATTTTTAACTTGTGCTGTCACAGTGCTTTGTTAGAAAGAAGAGTTTTGCTGAACTTTAAAAGAATGCTCACCTATTAGAAGTACTAAAGTCTTACAAATTAGTTTATAGTAAGTAGTTACCTTGGCCTGTAGTTTAGGATTAAATTAATTTCTATAAAGGTGTTAATGAAGGTATCAATTTAAAATGCTGTTTTGCAAAGATAGCTTTTGAAAAAAATATATGATAAGAACTGACAAACATGATTAATAAAATGGAATTTTTCTTCCTATTGAGCTTGACATATGATTTGAATTACAAATTATGAAAACTAGTATTATTTAAGTAATTTAGCCACCCCGTGTTGAGATATTGAAAGAGGTATCTCTACAATGTTTTTTCTTTTCCCTGGTAATATAGAAGTAAAATCTTTGTGTTTGCATCTTTGAAGTGCAAATGGTAAAGTCAGGAAACAGTTTATTTCTTTTAATTAGGTGGCATGGAAGTTTTTCTTCAAAATAAACCTCTTCTTTCAGTATGGAGACATCACACTCTTGCATCCCTGGCATATTGTTATATTCCAAGACTTTTGACTTGGTGAAGCTTTTCTGCTACCTCATTACAAGAGTAACTGGCAATGGTCTGACCGTGTGGTACTATGTTGTCTTCCATTCAGTGATTTTCAGTTAAATAGGTCAAGATCAGAAAATTGTAATGCATTCATTCAATTTTTTTTTAGCAGTCACTGACCTTAAATCAGATGCCAAAAGACTTAACCCAAACAGTCATTTATAATAAACATTTTCCAGTTTAAAAACTTTCTTAAGTTGGAAAGAATTTTCCAGTCTCAAATAAGAAATGGTGTGTTATGCCATCCTCCAGATAAATTGTTTTAAATGGCAAGCATGTCTCCTAAATAATGGCTGCAGTGCCAAGATTCTGTATGTAAGCCTCTTATGGCTTACCTATATTCAAAGATGCTTATGCAGTTAAATAGAAAAGGTGAAGATGAAGTAATAAATGCAAAGTATTACTGATACAAATAACTTGTTTGTAAAAGAAGAAAGTGGTGGTAGGATTTGATTTGTTGGTTTTTGTTGTGATTTTTTTTTCCTTTTAATTGTGGAAAGGAAGTAACACAAATTGAACGGGAAAAAGTTTTGTTTGGCTGCTTGGTTTTCTTTCCTTTTTCCCCCCCATTGTTTTAGTTTGTTTTAAGAGTGTTTGGTATTCGGAAGTGGGGGATTAACTGCTAATGTAAGAGCCAAAAGATAATGGTCTTAAATGTGCTTATCTTCAGTTGAAAATGATACCTGAGATCACTTTTGACTCAATGACCCTGACCTGCAGTATTGATTCCTGGTCAAAGTGCTGAGAATAGAAGAGTTGCAGTTTTAGAGTTCTTGATGATCTGTTATTCTTTTTATTCAAGATAATCCCATCATATGTAACAAACCGAATGCTTTGTTACCATCACTTAGAATGTGTTGGTTTTCTGAAATGAAGAAATAAGTGTAAACTTGTTATGTATTATGGTCATGGCTTTTTTCATAGTGTATGTGAATTATTTTTCCCTTCATTCATTTGTACGTAGACACTTAGAAAAAATACCAGGAACATGTTTGCTAGCAGAATGGAAATGAGGCAAGTAAATAAAAAAAAGCCAAAACAAAAAAAAGAAAAAAAAGAAGACAAGCAAACATACTTGCACTGTCAAGAAGCAGTTTTCTTTCTGTTTTGCTAGTGTAGAACACGGAATTATGTTCACCGTAGATTTTCATCAACTTGTTGTGTAGAAGTAAAGGTTTCTTACAAAGCTATTACAATGCAAATGTAAGTGGAACCAGAAGAGAACAGAAGACTGATGAGGGTTAGAGCCAGTGGTCTCAAGAGTGCAGTGGCTTTCTGTTAGCACAACATATTTCATAATAATTAATTCTTTATCTTGATTCTAAATGCCACAAGTTAAATGGGAAAAGGAAAGTTGAAATTAAGTCCCTGTTGATCGTTTCTTCCAGAGAAGCATGGTTCAAACGAATGAGATAAGTGAAGAAAATAGGTTAGTTTAACACAAGAACATTCCTGAAATTGTGCGTGTATGTGTAAGAGCAATTGTGCACATATATGTAAGTGGGGTACCACTGACATCATCTGCATGTATTAACAAACACCTTCAGGTACATAAACATGTTGGTTTCTTGCCCTTGGCTTACAAAGAAAAAGACAGAAATACAGATTTTATTATGTAAATATTTTTGTCATCTGCCACAGCCAGAGCATTCTATAATCTGTATTGCAACAGATTTACTACAAATCTTTAAGAATATGGGAGCAAAAGAGGAAAGACCCGAAAACATTGTGCATCCAGAATGTGTGAAATCTCTTGTTGTCTGTGACTATTAATTTAAATCCCAAAACAGATGTTTCAAATAAAAGAAGACCACTAGGTAAAGCAAACTGTCTAAACCAGGGATATATGATTTGGTAGACAAATTCAGATGCATCTCTTGAAGGTGCTTTACAGTGCCTGAAATTCTGGAGGTTTCTAATAGGCAACAGAAAGATATTCCTTGATGGTTGGTATTAGTATCTAATATAATCATTTGTTCCAGTTTTTTTGTGTTCCTGCCTAACATGAATGAGAAAGAACATACTGAAAACAAAGCAATAGGTAATATAATCTCCATACGAAGTTTATTCTTTGATAAGAAAGGTAATAAGCAAGAGGTTAGTTTGTACGTGAGATTTTCCCAGCCTCTGTCTTGGCAAAAAGCAGAGAAGAATAGTCCAGGAGTATGATTTTTGTTTTCCAGTTATGCTCATTACTTAAGGGTGTGCCTTTCTTATGAACACAGACTGAGAGTTGGGGCTCTTCACATTGGAGAAGACAAGGTTCCAGGGGCACCTTACACCAACTGTCCCATACCTAAAAGGTGTTTACAAGAAGGCTGGAGAGGAACTTCTCACAAGACAACAGTCATCATAGTACAAGAGGCAATGGCTTAAAATTGAAAGTGTGCAGGTTTAGATTAGATATTAGGAAGAAAGTCTTCACTGGGAGGGTGATGAGGCACTGCAACAGACGAACCAGAGAAGCTGTAGATGGCACATCCCTGGAAGCATTCAACAAAAGGTTGGATGGAGCTTTGAGAAACCTGATTTAGTGCAAGGTATCCCTGCCTGTGGAAGGGGGGTTGGAATATTAAGGTCGTTTCCAGTCCAAACCATTCTGTGCTTCCATGTGTAAAGTCTTATTCAAAGTACTTCCCTCTGCTCCCCAGTAATATTTCTGAAGTTAGTCTGTTTGATTAATCAGTATAATATGCTAAATCACTTCCTTATTCTTTTAAAAAACTTCAGGGATTTTAATATGTTTATTTTTCAGATTTATTTCAAACTCTCACCTATAAAATTAGACTAGTTTTAATTTTTTTTTCTGTAATGATTAAGTGTGAAAAATGTATTATTTTTAATGTTACGATGAAAAGTTCACAGACTATTCCAAGAGCTTGCCAGATGAATGTGCAACATGACACATTTGCAACCTGCAATTTGAAAAGATTTTAAATTGCTTCCTTATCTTGCTTTAGTATATGAAAAGGAATATTTGTTCACTGTTTTCTGAGGGTGGGTGCAGCTTTCTTGTCTTGGTACAGATCTACTCATACAATGTTCATGTCTATTATTTTTATATTCAGCTTTTATTGCTTTACATTTTTCAACATTAAATTTCAATTTCTGCTGGTCAACAGAGATACAGAGAAATAATTCATTTAAACTTGACTTACTACTTGCTAAGGATGCAGTTTGCCTCTGAATTTTATATTATCAGTAAATTTAATAACCTATGTTGTTGTAAAAAATAAAAACTCAGAGAAGTCTTAGCAGACATGACCCTAATAAAACTGCACTAGGTAGTTCTGTGTTCAGGACTGCCATGAATCAATAAAGTATTTTTTTGTGGTCCGAAACACTTTTCAGAACATCTTAAGAAACTGGACTCAATTTTTCTGTATGAAGAAAGCAGAACACTAATTCTGTTTTTTGAATGATTGATGCACACAATGCAATTTTGAGTTCTTCTTTATAAGATATTAATTTTATCAGACTTGAAATTAGTTAACTTAAAGGTGTATTTTATTTTTTTTTTAAATTACAGTTTAAGAGGAATCAGTTTGTACAGAACCATATTTTAATTTTTTCAGTGTTTTATTCTTATATATTAATAAATTGCTGACTTAGAGTTTGTTCATCAACATACTTCTGAAAACTTTTGTGAACCTGAATAACTATTATTGAATATTTGACCAAGTCACGAAGAAGTGGTACGGTATGCATAAAAGCCGGATGACTTTAAGTTGAAGCCCTATATTTTTTTTCTTTTTACATGAATATTTCTACACATTCTTGTAGCATTCAGATGTGTGTTTTGTCTGAATGATTAGCTTCCTTATAAGTGACTGGTTTTGTTAGGGTCTTTTTCTGTTTTTTGGATACTTTATTATCACAAAACCATAGAATATGCCAAGCTGGAAGGGACCTACAAGAATCATTAAGTCCAACTCCTGTCTCTGACACAAGAGTGCACACCATGTGCCTGAGAGTATCATCCAAACACTTCTTGAACTCTGCCAGGCTTGGTGCTGTGATCCGTTCCTTGGGGAGCCTGTTCTGATGCCCAACCACAATCTGGGGGAAGAACCTTTTTCTAACATCCAATCTAAACCTCCCCTGACACAACTTCAGGCCATTCCCTCAGGCTCTGTCACTGGTCACCACAGAGAAGAGATCAGTGCCTGCCCCTCCTCTTCCCCTCACAAGGAAGTTGTAACTGCAAT
>JAWWEU010000091.1:42535295-42550831 GCA_035583155.1 Acropternis orthonyx
TAAATTATTTGTTTATGTGCTTTAGTAATGTATAAAAATGTTGCTGACATGTAAATGGAAAGTATGTGTCAACAGTACTCTTTCTTTTTTCCTAGAATACGTACAGGAAAGTACAGGAGATTAAGAAAGAAGTATATGGCAATCATGAATCCCAAGCTTTACACACTGAAAAGCTGTAGAAGACACTGACTGTATAAATGCAAAATGTGATCCTATGGATTTTTATGGTCTTCTTGGGCTATTCTCTCTCTAGATTTGTTGACTTCACAGGCACAGTGGTCATGTATGTAGGGATCCATGTCAGAATTTAAACTTAGTTTTTGAAAAGTTAAGCAATCAGTCCTTAAATAAAAATTAAAAAAAAAAAAATCAGAGGTGTGATCAGAGTGTAGTCACTGGAATAGGACTGCAGTGGACGCAGTACATGGTGTATAATAAGTAGCAATGTCTTCCTAGCCAATCACCAGGGCTGTTTTGAGCTAAGGGATCTGGCTTTTGCCGTAAAGGAATATCAGGATGTAGATTTTGAATGCATATTGATATCCTGAAGGATTTTTTCCCATATTGATCTTAAGTACCACCCAAGATTTCAGTTTTTCTTTGATCTACAGGGTCTGCATAGGCAAAATCAGACATTCTGTCCCATCTATCAACTTCTCATGAAACCTCAAAAAACTTACCACTAGGAGGAAGCTGAGCATTCTCTAACTTTATATGACATAGTGTTAACCAGTAACTACATAACTTTTATGTGTTTCTGTTTTTTTATGTCATCAGTTTGCACATACTCAGAGTTTTCTGGTTGACTTCATGTTTAAAAAATTACTTCAAGCTTAAATTCTGAGAGTAAAGTGGCAGCTTAGAAAATTTTGATTCATTGACTTGTCATGAAAACAGACCATTTCACTATCTCTGTTGGTGGTAGCGGCCATATGTTTTCAGTAAAGTGACAGCTTTTACTGTATGGATCAGAAATAAAGGTACTGTGATAGTGCAGTGATATTGCTTCAAATATTTCTTTAGAATTGTAATGTAGTTTTCTATTTCTTAAATAAAAGGCAATTAACAAAAAAAAAAAAAAAAAAAACAAAGCAAAACACAAAACCAAAAACACCCAAACCACACACAAACTTGTCATTCTAGCTTTTTTATTTTTTCCTCCCTTATCAGATAAACAGTGTGGGCAAAATAAGAGCAGAGTAAGCCAGAAACTGGCTGTTCTTGAATATGTATCTTCCCTACAGCTCTTGTCAGGAAAGCAGCCATTTCCTAGTAATAGAAGTAGTGCTAATACTTTGCTGTTTAGTGGCTTTTGTTAGAAAATCTGAAAGCTCACAAAAATCTGCGTTCTTTAACAGCTTTCAAATGTGAACACAAAAGATTTCTCATTGAACAGATGAGAAAGATGTCACATATGTGGAACAACGTCTTGTTTCATACAATTGTTTCTTGTCTCAGATATAAAAATATCTGTGTGAAATATCAGTGATTCTGTGAAAGAGCTAGGAATAGCAACTGGGCTCCTTTCTCCATTTCTTTCTCCAGGCCCACAAAATAACTGTTTTGCCAATGAGAATAGGAACTATTAGAACTGTGAAGTGATGTGAAGTCATGTGAAAGATTTTTGAGTGAACTGAATACATTGGAATGTGGCAGATGGTAGCACAACCACATAAAATTTCCAGAATTCAACTAATGTCTCAGGAAAGATAGGTCTCTGCAGACATTTACATTTATTTCTTTTACCTTTGAAACTATCTAGCTTTTAAGGTGGATGGCACCAGGCAAATTCTGCCCCCAAAAGATCAGTACCATTACAATCCTTCAAAGGAGTGGGGATTAAAGCAGTTTTTAAAACAGTTGTAATATTTTATATGGTTGAAATATCTATTTTCTGAACCTAACTTTCCATATGTTCTTTGTTCTTCAAAGAAAGCTGCCTAATAATACGTAAGCAAAAAGAATTAGTAAAATAAACAAAAAAACAAATAAGAAAACAAAAAGCAACCTGGAGTCCAGAAAATTGATTTCAAGCCTCTTCTTATTTGTACTACAAGACAATGAATCTGTCTACTGCAAAATGAAGGTTAAGAGAAAAGAATGCTTTTTGTGGATCTAACTCACGGCGAGTCAGTAGAATGAAATCTCTTAACAATGCAGATCTTACAGATGTGTTTTAATATGTTGTTTATCTGTACTTGTCATGGTGGATATTTGTATTCCTACACTAAAGTTAAAGATAATATGTTTCCGAGGACATTGTATCAGCACCAGCTTTAATTAATGTCATTGATAAAGTAGTAATAAAGGCCAAGGTCTGAAATTCAAAACATGAGTGTGAAGAGAATTAAAATACATAATCCATAGTTGGTTCATGGATTATCCAATGGATGAATTACAGCCTTTAGAATTTTTTAATGAATTGTTTTATGAGGTAATCTCTTTTACCCAGCAATCAAAAGCATCTCTATCTTTTGTACTTTGATGAATCCTGTTGGGTTTTGATGGCTTTTTGTGTTTGTCACTGAGAAGTGGGCTAGAACTTCTCCTAAAGTTACTATATTTGAATATTAGTTTGAAAATGGAGTCAACAGCCATGTGTGTTTATTACTGGAGATTCTATTACCCTGCTTTTCTGAGTTGCTGTACAATATTTAATGGAATAAAAATAGCTGTGTATACCTTGTTTGGATGTCTTTTAAAAGGAGTGAGTGTATGTGTGATTTAATTTATACTAAATTATTAAGCAGGTTAGACAGACCTTTACAGTGATCAAATTAGAGTCAGAATTAGGATTTAGTAAATAAATCAGTATCTTAAAGCTATCAACATACCAAATTAACAGAACAAATTACCTAATGAAACTGTGAGGACAGCCCTAAAATAAACTGTTTCTTATTAGTCATGTCTTGTAAGGAGACAACTCCCAACTGACCCACATCTGTAGCTTGTGCTGTAACAGTGAATAGCCTGGGTAGTGAAGAACAAAGTGGAGTAGCTTCCAATGCATGTGATGTTTCTGTACTGCTACCCTTGGTCTACAGAAGTTTCTCTATAATGGAGATAAATATATCAATATCAAATTTTGTATCTAGTTCCTATGAGGAAGTGTGTGAAACTGGTCAGTTTTGAAGAATGTATTTGTTTCCAACAAAAGGGAGCCTACAGAGACTAGTGATGTAGATTCTGTAGATACCTGTAGTTAGACAACATGAATCCTGTTTTTGTTCACTTTTTTCTTAAGCTCTTGCCGAAATGAATAGCTCTAATAAGTAGTTTTTGTGCCATTTTTATCATGAAGGGATTAACTGAAGAGAATGTTACAAGAAAGCAAGGAAGCACTCTGTGGAAAGACATCTGGTATGATAAATTTCAAAAGACTTGAATAGTAATGGCAAGAAACTACCTACAGGCTTGCCCTTTCCAAAAACAGAGCTGTGAAATCAAAGAAGGTCTTAAGACTTAAAAAAAAGATCCTTCAGGGAGATAGGGGAGACTGATCTGTTGGCTCACAGCCAAAAACATACAGACTTAGATAAAGATCTCAAAAGACCAACTGAAGACTGGTGCCAGTAACAGTAAAGATATAATGGTGCAAATACACATAACTGTCATACTGATACTATTGAAGAAATAGTGTAATCATCAGTACATCACTGGAATAGGATGACATTCACCTAAGAATTCTAGCACAGGGTTGAAACAACCCTTTGTTAATTTCTAACAAAGGCATGTAAAACTTGCTTGGTACTTGAGAATTGTGAGAGGGGTAATACGTTGTCAGTGTTCAGAAAGATGTTCCAGGGAGAGATCTATGGATCTGTATGCCTGACATCTCTACTGGACAAGGGACTGAACATTACAGTGAGGGAACCAATTGCTGATCATGGGATAAGTATACTTGAAAATGAATGAGCTTACTTTTAAGAGAGACCTCACTTTAAGTTGCTTTTGAGTATTTTGAAGGAATCAGGAAATATATAAATAAGTTGTGGTAGACTACATGGATTCCCAAAGGGGAATCAACATTTTTAAGACACTTCAACATCTATGGAGAAAAAAGGAAGATCTAATATGGATAAATGGCATAGAGGGTAAGTTCTTGCAGTGTGAGAAGCCACTGTGGTAGTTCTGCAGGTATTTGTTCTGATATCTTTTGACACATTATTTAATAAAACCACCAGCAAAGAAGGCTGACCAAGTGTGGGGAGAAAGTTTGCTGATAGTACAAAGCTACTGAATGTAGGAAGGGTGAGAGGTGACTGTCAAGACTAAAAGGAGAATCTTGCAAATTTGAGTAAGAGAACAATAATATGGCAGGCAAAATTCAGTGCCATTAGATATGAATTGAGGCATTACAGTGATGATAACAGTTTCCCATATTAAGTGATGGTTTCTGTGCATCACTACTCAAGACAAAGGCCTTGAAATTGAGATAGGCACTTCAAGGAAAAAAGAGATTAGTGCTTGACAGCAGCCAAAGAAACAGAAAGGATTAGAAAAGGAACAAAGAATACAACAGTAAATATGATTTACACAGCTACATAAATCCACAGTTTGCTACAGCTTGAAGACTATGTTCTGATTGCTTGTTTCAAAAAAGAGTATGTAAAATTGGAAAAAAGATTCAGAGGAAAGCAACACGGATAATTGAAATTATGGATCACAACTAGTATTTTAGGTACAGTTGCACATATTCGTACTCATCAGTTTAGAAATATGACTAAAAGACATAGAAAAAGTCTGCAGAATCATGAGCAAAAAGCATAGACTGCTCAGTGCCTCTTTGCAACAAGCAACCTAGTTGATCAACAGAAGCCAGCTAATGTAAACCTTTTTGGATTTCAGTAAAGCTTTCTATACTGTCTCTCACAGGATCCTTCTGAACAAAATATCTAGCACACAGGTGGATTAACACATGTGGTGGGTGAGCAATTGGTTCATGGGTAGAGCACAGAGGGTAGTAGTGAATGGGGTAACATCAGATTGGTGACCTGTCACTAGTGGGGTTCCACAGGGCTCCATCCTTGGGCCCTGTGCTCTTCAACATCTTCGTAAATGACTTGGACACAGGACTGGAAGGGCTACTGAGCAAGTTTGCAGATGACACAAAACTGGGAGGAGCTGTTGACTCCCTGGAAGGCAGGGAAGCCCTGCAGGGAGACCTCCATAAATCTATCACCAACCATAGGCAGTTCAACAAGGGAAAGCACCGGATTCTGCACCTGGGATGGGGCAGCCCTGGATGTATGTGTGAAATGCGGAATGAGAATGATGAAAAGTAGTGCCATGGAAAGGGACTTGGGGATCCGGGTCAATGGCAAGTTGAACATGAGTCAGCAGTGCTCTGGCAGTCAGAAGGGCCAACCATGTCCTGGGAGTCATCAGGCAAAGCCTCGCCAGCCAGGCGAGGGAGGTGATTGTCCCGCTCTGCTCTGCATTGGGGCAGCCTCACCTTGAATATTGCGGGCAATTTTGGGAACTAAAATATAAGAAAGATATTAAGCTCTTAGAGAATGTCTAAAGGAGAGCAACAAAGATCATGAAAGGCCTTGAGGGGAAGCCATGTGAGGAGCGGCTGAGGGCACTTGGTGTGTTCAGCCTGGAGAAGAGGAGACTGAGGTGAGACCGCATTGCAGTTACAACTTTCTCATGAGGGGAAGAGGAGAGGCAGGCACTGATTTCTGTGTGTTGACCAGTGACAGAGCCTGAGGGAATGGCCTGAAGTTGTGCCAAGGGAGGTTTAGGTTGGATATTAGAAAAAGGTTCTTCAACCAGAAGGTGTTTGGGCACTGGAACAGTGGTGGTCAGAGCACCAAACAGGAAAGACTTCAAGAAGTGTTTGGATGCTCAGGCACATGGTGTGACTCTTGGGGATGGTTCTGTGCAGGATTAGGAATTGGTCTTGATCATTCTTGTGGGTCCCTTCCATCTCTGCATATTCTGTGATTCTGTTAAACCCAAATTATGTAGAAAGGAAACTGGTTTAAAGCACAAGATGATAGACTTACGGAAGTCTTTACATCTTCTACATACATTGTGCAAACAGGATATGCACACTGATGCTGTGAGTGCAGAATGTTTACATGCATTTGAGTAGTGATGGAACAAGGAGAAGAGATTAACTGGAGTTTACTGCATAATTCACATCACACTCTGAAAATCACATGAACTGATAATACTTGTGGGCTGGGAAAACATTATGTGATAGCATCAAAAATGTGCTATTATTACGCTTTCCAAGGCATACTTTTATGGCTATTGCTCTAGTGCTGATACTCTGTGAGCTGTGCTCTTTATCTGCCTTGTTCTGTTTGAATAATGCTGTTCTGGAAAATTCATAGAATAAAGCATTCTCTATATTCTGAAGATGTTTCTCTTTAGTCACTAATCATCCTGTCATGATATATAGGATATGTTGTATGTCTTTGGGGAGCTAACTAAACACAACTGGCAAACTGTAGGTTGTAGCCCAAAAATCTTGTCCATTTGAATGGATAGCAGAACTCTTTCAAATTTTTCATACAAAGAGTCTGACCAATTACCTGGAGGTTTTACAAATGCAAAGCAAAAACTGTTCTGAGGTTTTCTTTATCTGGCACTGTAGTAGCCAAGTTGGCTTTATGTTTTCTCATAGCTGCATCAGCTATCCTGCACACTCTAAGAGCAGAGGCACAGGGAGTAATGTGGCTTAGTGCCATAGTAGGATTCTCACCACAAAGGGAATAATTGCTTTAGAGCTGGTTTTACATCTTGCTGGCAGTTATATGCCAGAAATGAATAGCCATCTTTAATTGCTGATGAATATGATACAGTATCATCAGTTAAGCTGCAGTTTACATAAAAAGCAAACAATACTGTGATTTACTGTGATTTTTAGAATTCCTACCTCATGTTCATCCTTTTGCTTCTTTAGCTTTGTGAACTATTTTCTAGCAGATATTCTGATACTGTCTTTGATTTTTCCAGAAATAGCTCATTAACCATTTAATTGATATCTTGACCTTCCAATTGACTTTCTAATTGATGTTTCCTTTCACTGCACTGGTTCAGCAATTCATTTTTATGTGCTTAATATATTACAAAAGGTTGCCTTTATCTACTGCCATATGTATTATATTAATATTATGGCACTTGATGTTTTAAATTAACCACATGTATATTTTTGAATCACTTCTTTTTTTCCTCTTGTTCAATACACTATTTTGAACTAGAAGGGGAAATACTAGGCTAAATAAAACATGATGTAGCTCCTGGTTTTTTTGGGTTTTTTTGTTTGTTTGTTTGCTTGTTTTGTTTTTTTTGTCATAGCCCAGTGACAGGTGTCACTATGATACTATAATAATATTGTAATTGTGAATGCAAGCTTTGCACCACTTTATTTACTATGAGAATCTTGTATCATGCCAACCGTGCAAGTAAGCCTTTGGGTGTTTTTATTTTTTCTTTCCATGCCCTAACAGCTTGCACTGGGAAGGGACTAAAGCTGGTACAGCACATGCAGCAGGTAGAGACTATGGTCTGTGAGAGGAGTTAGGAGATGAGCATTACAACAGGGCAGAGACAAGGATTCCATCTCTGGAACCAACCAGGGGAATAGAACACGTCTGTGACAGTGGCATGGGTCAACAAGGGCAAGTCTAAGATCAAGCCAGGAAGTCAGGCCTTTGAGTCAGACTCAAAGTGCTGTTGAAGTGTGTGACCAGGCATAGAGAGGCCTGCCTGCAAGCTTAGGCAAGGACAATGTGATGAACCTGTACTCAGAAGCAACTCCTAAATGAATAGAGGGCATGCCTACATTGAGGCTATCTGATGCAGAGCTGGACACCTGTATTATATCTGGCCCTGAGAACAGGAGGCAAGTCCCAGGAGGACTAGGATGCATGCAGAGCTCTGACAGTCCTACCTTTCCTTCCTATTTCTCTTCTTGTTTCCCTTCTGCTCCTGCTTTCTCTTCCCGCAGCTGTTCTTTTCCTTCCCTTTTTCTTTCCCTTTTCTGTTGTTCCTTCATCCTGTGCTTCTTTCTCCTGAAAGTGTAGGTGTAGAGCAGAGTCCACACACAGCTAGAGATAGTGAGAGCCTGTGGGGGCAGAACTGCATGTGCAGGGCACTGTGCTAGCTTTACAGGAGTGCACCTCCATGAAGCAGCTTTCAGTTATGGGATCTACAGTCGTCCCCCAGGTATCTGAGGAACAGGATTGGACTGAAGGGAGAAAGAGTGCTCTCCTGTCTCCCCAAGTCCCACTGAACCCTTTCCAATAGATTTATTAATATTTGTATATTTAATAATATAATAATTGCTTCAGTGTTGTAATTGAAATTGTAGTAATCATCACTGTATAGCTGATTGTATGTTTTTATATAACTAATTACTTTGTGTGCAGGCTTTAAAAAAAAAAAAAAAAAAGAAGGAATGAACAGAAGAGTGTAATGGTGTAATGTAAACAAGGACCAAAGACAGTGATGCAGTTCGAGAAAGAATATAATATCACAGAAGTCTGCTTCTGCCAAACATGCATCTTGTAGGACATGCATATAAATGTGTCTTCTTCATAAGTCTATGCTCATCCTTCACAAGAACATTAGACTTCACCAAACTCAGTTATCATTTACTCTTGAGTGCCTTAGGGTGCTATAGTTGCTCAATAAATTTTCAGGCACTCTGACTGAAAAAAAGCTGTTATGAAAATTTTCCTGTTTTGCTATTAGAGTAATATTTTAAGATGCCCCTTCTGCTTCACTGAAAAATTCTCAAAAGCGTGCAGTAATTAATGAAAAATTGCTACTTTTTTGTCAATTCTTAAAAATGCTGACAAATTCTTTTAATGATACTACATTCTAGCAATATCTGTGCTGAAAAAATAAAACTGATCTTTGATTCTTGTTGTATATTGGATTGATGGATGGGTCTGTAACACCCAGCTACTTATATTTATCTCCCATGGAACTAAGGGCTGATTGTTTTATAATAGTGTTCTAGTAAGTGAGAATTGCAGTGGTTCTTTTAGCTTCTTTCAGTATTTGTATTTCAAGCTGGAAGGCAATGTCTCTGGAAGTTCAAGAGATGTCTGGATGTTGCATTTGGGGAATATGGTTTAGGGGTGATTCTGGTGGTGCTGCATTGACAGTTGGACTAGATGATCTTTAAGGTCTCTTCCAAACTCGATGGTTCTGTGATTCTGTGAATGGCATCATGCTAGGCAATAATACTGGGGGGATGGAGGTTGGTGGGTCTGGCTGGGCCTTGGAAGGTTGGTGATGAGCAACTGTTCTCATAATTGCCTTTTTTTTTTTTTTTTTTTGGAGGTTTTATTTTCTTCTTTCTTACATTTTCTTCTTTCTTACATTTTTATATTTTTTATTTATTTAACTGTCTGCATCTCAACTCAAGTTTTGTTTTGCCCTTCTGATTCTCCCCCTGTCCATCTGTGGGAGACTGATTTTTTTTTTATATGTTACTTTCTTACAGTTTTGTAAAAGCGACTGGGAAAAAAGAGAGATTATCAGGTGGGAAGTGTGAATCATTATAGTTTACTGAAGAAGTTAGGGTATGTTTATAATATAGTCTCACTTGAATGTAAATTTATGTGAACCTAACAACATGTGGGGAAGAAGCTTGCTCTTGAGACCAAACTTACTTTTGAATTTGTAGCTTAAGTATCTGACCTCTTAAGAATTTCTTAAATTGCCTGTTATGTTACAATTCTGCTTTAAATGTGACCTGGATAAAAGATTTTTATTTGAAAAATGAATAGCATTCAAATTTCCTCTCTTGATGTTTCATACTCACTGAGAGCAAAGTGGTCATCTGTAATCTTTACTTGGTCTTAGTTTCCTTATAATTAAACAAAAAAATTTCTTGATCTTACTTTTCAACATAAATATTTCATTATGTTCATTTCATCTGCTGCTGAAGAATGGAAACTGTAGCAAGCAGAGAACTACTATTTAGATTTATTGTAGTCTAAAAGTCTGGAAGACAGCTATATCACTTTATGCCAGAAAGAAAGGCTTATTTAATATGAACAAACTGTTAAAAAAGATGACTACATGGGTTAAAAAAGAAAAAAAAAGGGTGAGAAATTCTTGCGCTATCCTTAAACTCCGGGAATTTAATCTGATAGACTGAACAAATTTCACACATGATAACTACATCTCTGTCTAGGGAAATGTTTTGTAAAGTGTCTAAGACAAAATAAATAGGCTTCAGGGACTGCAGTGCATGTAACTGATGCCTTAGATAAGAATTTTCATTCTGATGTGATTTAGAGGTTTAAGAAAAGGTCTTAATATCCAGATAAGTGTATTTATATCACTGATGCTACTATTACAGAGACTTGGTTGATGAACCCTGGGTACCAACTATGTCTGTGTCTTTTGAAGATGTCTGCATTCATTGTTTGTGGACAATTCAATTCCTGTGAAATAGAAATGATAATGCCTATCCCTTTTTTGTCAAGCAGTGTTACATGACTTAATCAAAGTTTAGATAGTACTGCTTCTTTCTTTCCTATATTTTGTTTTAATTCCTTTGCTGAAAATAATGTCTTTTTTTGCAACTTCTTATTTTTTTCTGCAGCCGATGTGTGGCTGTCAGCTCCTCTCTCCTCAAAGGCTGACAGAAAAAAGAACAACAAAGAGCTTTTGTACAGTTTTTCTCCCATTACAGCACAGGTTTTGATTCAAAATCTGAGTAATATTTCTTACTGTTTTTGAGGAAAAAAATATCTTGATTATCAAGAGCTCATGTTATGTTCGAGAATATATTTTCAGCAGTATGTTAAAAGGTCTGTTAACTGGTTCAATAAAATAAAATCCCTCTAATCCAGGCAGTAGGAAAGAAAGAAACCTTACTATATAAAAATTAGTCCAGCTGACTCGAGGGAATGAAGGAATGTATTGCCTTCTTTCTTCTTTTGTGGTAAATTCGTAATGCTCAGTAGTTAAAGCCAGTTTCCTGAAATATCCAGTAACAGACATAATTTTCTTCTCTCTGCTGTGATGTAAAGTGATGCCAAAGTTATAAATTTCCAGTTGGTGACCATTAAATATTTTTGATATACATCAACGATGTTCTGAAGATCATTTGCATTATTCCAGTAAGATGTTTAGCCTTTTCTCCCCCTATTAAGATTCTCTAATCATGTTGAAATATATTGTTTCAAACATTGGTAGGTGTTCTATAGTGCATAAAAATTGTCAACTTTTTCTTTTACATGCTCCAAATAAATATGGCAACTATGGTGGATATATTTTTAACTATACACTCAAATATAAAGTACAGTGGAATAGCAGGACATTAGTAGGGCACTTGCAGCTGAGACAGATAGGCAGTGACAGAATTGGCTTGAAACAAGAACCAAAATACTTGCTTGTCTAGTATGCACAACTGAGTGGTTGAGACCTTACTTACCTGGTTTTGTTTATTTCCTAATGTAATGGGTCATTTATTTCCTTTTAATTCTGTAATTCCTGGAAAAATATTCTACAAGTTCTTAGATGATCTTTCAGTAATTCTGACACCTGTAGTGAATTTACTGGATTGTAGGCTGTAATGGTGTTTTATTTGTTTTTTTTCAGTCTAGTAAAATCTAACAAGATTCTCTCCACCCATCATTAAAACTCATTGAAATGCTTGAGTAGATACTGTTTATATTATTTTCTGAATGTTGGTTGATGTTATTCTGCTACATGGTTTGTATATGTCATGACTGAGTGAGCTATTCAGTCTTTTAATATTACATTTATTGTAGGAAGGTTTGTTTTTTTTTTTAACTTCAGGATTCTTCCTCTCTTTGCATTGTGCAAGTAGAAAAATGTCTTTCATAAAAGCATAATATCAGATATACCTGAAATCTATAAATTCAGCAGTGCAGTCTTGTATGATATATTTCTGTGAGTGGGAAGAGCATCCTCTGCTTTTTACCATTGAATTCCCCTAACAGCATGGTAAGTGTTGGATTTTTTTCTGTTTAGTTGCAGTACAGTTCACAGAAGTGGAATGCTCTACCCTTTGATTTTAAGAGATTTAAGTCATCATCAGCTAAAAATGTTTTTTGAAGAAAAGTACTTTAGGAAACTTAAAGGACTTTACAAGTAGTAAATTTATAAGCTATTTTTGCAGTACATTATTGCAACTCTGTATTTTTATGCTTTGGTTTTGGAAGGATTTTTATTTCTCTTTTTTTTCATTAATATCAATATCAGAAACTATATCATAACTTGCATGGTAGATATTTTTTTCCACTTTATTCTGATAGAAACATATAGTAAAAATGTATATGCAATACAGTTTCTTTTGGAGCAACACATTTGCAGAGTCTTCTTGTGATTGCTAAATAGTACGAAAAGCCATATGGCAGGCAGATATACAGTATGGACAATGTGCAATAAACTTTTATATCAGTTATGCTGCTGCAAATCTGTAGAAAGTCACGTCTTCCCCTCCCCTCTCCCTTTGATTTCTTTAACATTCTTTCTGCCGACAGTTATATGTCATTGATTGGATTTTGTTTATTACAGGCTTCTATGAAATAAAAAAGGATGTTTATACAAATGTCATCGTATATTTTTTAATCCAATTCCATTGTAGGGAGTTAGAGGGGCAGAACTGCTGTGACTGCAGTTAGTGGGACAGCTTGCATTGACTTCAGTGGGTTCCTGATCAGAGATTTTACCATTCAAAAAGGTCAGTGCTTTTATATTGTACTCCTATCTATTCTACTGAGGGTCACTGTCTAGCAAACAGCATTTTAATATACCATATACTTCCTTCATCTAAAAAACAAACAAAGAAAAAAACCCAAACCCCAAACCCTGATACTTACGTGTCTCACTTTTCTTCTAATCATTACATAGCAATTAAAGCAAAAGCAATGACTGAGGACTAAGTAGAAAAGTGTATTTCATATCCCTTCAGTGAACTAATAAAATATTTATGCCATTTTATAATATGGTATAAGCTGATGTAGGCTTACAATGGATTGGATGTAGGATGTTATTCTTAGTACAGAGCATCTGTGTTTATAAAGCAAATTTTGTCATTATATCAGCAAGTAGAGTTTAGACTGGTTTATATAGATCAGATGTATTGTATGCTAGCCTTTTGGTATTAAAAATACAACACAGCATACTGCTGAATTTTAAGGTGATATTAGGATATAATAATTACAAATTAATGACTGGTTTTGAAATAAAATTAGAATCTTCCAGGAAATATAGATATTTTTATATATATGATGGAAAAGAAATAAAGACAGGTATTTTCACTTTATGAAAATTAATGGGATTTCAGATGTATTTAGCACAGGCAATGGCAAATGGCTTTAAAAAGGTTTTTAAAATTATGTAATTATTTCTTCATGGTTGCAAATTTTCTTTTTCCTTTGATATGCATTTTTCCACTACCTCCTATTAGCAAGATACTAGTCCCATAATTTTCTTTTTCTTATGGCACTAGCCAGCCCTGCTTCCACCTGAACCTCCTAGAAATGCTGCCATTTGCTGTTGGTTGAATGAATCTGCTATGCATTATTTTTTTCATGGTGACTGTGTTACGTTTTGTATCCTTTATTATTTTTACTTGGATTCCTATATAAGAGCTTAATTGTGCCTAAAAGGAAGTTTTTGTAGTATGATCTATAGATTGTTTCAAGTTGGTGACACATCAAATCAACATTATATATATATATTTTAGCTTATAGTTCAAATATAGATTTAGTGAATTTTGACTATAACTTCAGATGGATTAATTAGAAATAGTATTCTAGCTGTTTTAATTCTCTTACCCTAATTTTCAGTGTGTTACTGTGAATTGTAATGGTATAGGCTGTTAACTACAACTGCAACAGTTGTTGCCAAATTATTCCTTCCAAATTGTTTGCTAGGTTGTCTACATTCTACTCCAATTAGTAGATTACTACTTCTTGACTGTATATAGGCCAAGGAAAGCCACAAATTTATTATTAGCATAGTTAAAATTTGTAACAGTCTAATGAAAGAAATATTGTTACTCCAGTCATAGCAATATTGACACATGTTGTTCACATTATCTAATTATTAGACCTGATTTGTATTCATGTTCTAATCTCAAATAACACAAATATCTTTGTAGTGTCTTGGCTGTCATGTTCGTGTCTCCACTGGTCCTGGGTACTAAGGGCAATGAATGATTTCAGTCTTGGGTTGCAAAGAGTACAATGATCTGCCAGTAAGACATGTCCTTGACTGGAAGAAATTTGACACTAACATAAGGTTGTGTCTTCTTGGTCTTGGATCCACTTGAGATAATTTTTACATGTTTGGTCTTGCAATCTACTAACTTGATTGTCCTATATTGGTTTGCAATTCAGTATTATATCTTGCATTTGCATTATGTGAATGATTGTCTATGTGAATGACTGACTACATATTACATGGTTTCTTAAGCTGAATACTTGCTTTTGTGCTCTTTCTTGTCTCTAAAACTGCTTTTATCCAGCTCCCAGGGTTGCATTTGTTTCATGCCTGCTTAATGATCATCTGTGAGTTGCCTGTAGCCTGGGTCCTCCTCTATTGTCATGTGCTTTACTTTCAAAACCTTTGTTAAGCATCCTTGCCTATATTATTGCACACTCTATTTTTCTTTTAGGGTGATGGCTAGTTCATCACACAGAATTCTGCTTTTTATTACTACCTTATTATTTAGTCATATATAAATAATAATTACAGTCACATAATACAGCGGTACAAAGCTCAGTGAAAGCTAAAACAAAATTCTTAATAGTAATCTGGTTGTTAGACATTTGCTGTTCCTGCTTAATGAGCTAAACCAGAGCTCAAGGAAGTCCAAAATAAGTTTAGAATTACAAATCCTGAAACTTTTGTTTTTAGTTTAGCATTGGCTTCTTACAGCAACAATGACAAAAACATATTTATTGGGCTATATGGCTAAAGTGACCTGATGAACTCATCACTGGAAGATGGACACGTCTGAAAATGTATGATACTGTGTACTCAAACTGAGCATAAGCTCAAATAAAAGGTCCGTGTCTGAAACCCAGCATATCTCAGTTTCCAAATATATTTCAGATTTATAAAAGAGTAATTTTGCTTATTCCTGTTGGGGTTTTTCAATGTAATATCACTAACTGGAATTGTTGAGCCACTCTCCATCATCTTTCAAAGGTTATGGAAAACAAGAGAGATGCCTGAGGACTGGCGGAAAGACAGTATCATTCCAGTCTTTAAACAGGGCAAGAAAGAGGACTCAGGAATCACAGAATCACAGAATATGCTGAGATGGAAGGAACCTACAAGGATCATCAAAGTCCAGCTCCTGGCCTGGCACAGGACAGCCCCAGGAATTACACTACATGATTGAGACTGTTGTCCAAAAGCTTCTTGAACTCTGGCAGACTTGGTGCTCTGACCACTTCCCTGGAGAACCTGTACTAGTGTGAAGAACTCTTTTCTAATATCCAACCTAAACCTCCCTTGGCACAACTTCAGGCCGTTCCCTTGGTTCCTGTCCCTGGTCACCACAGAGAAGAGATCAA
>JAWWEU010000091.1:42567121-42577250 GCA_035583155.1 Acropternis orthonyx
ATTTGAAGCAGAACATAAAAGCATCCTCAATATTCTTATTTCCCTCTTTTTTTTTTTTTCCTGTGTGGTTTTTAGAATTAGTGATTTTCTTTTAATTAAAGGCAACTTGCTTATGGTTGTGAAAATACTAATTTCCAATAATACTTAATAGTCAAGTATGCACACTTTTCATAATAACGTTTCAAATTTTTCTCCTATTGCCCTTGACAATTTTAATTTTTAATAGTCTGCAGTCTCCATTAATACAGTTGTGTTCTCCAAATATTTAATTCTTCCCCAAGATGTACAGAGAAAATATCTAAGATACTTGAGGTAGTACAGAGTTAAGATGTGAAATTACCTTCTTAGTAGTCAGTGGAGGTTCAGCCCTTAATGGAAGTGTTCACCAGATAGAATGAACCCTAATATCATAATATATGCTTTAATGTACTTGACCAAATGTCTTGTTTGATTTAATCTGTTGACTACAGGGCAGAAAGTGGCATTCTGGTTAATTAGAAATGCTTTGTGGAGCATAAGAAAAAAATTAATTGGAGTGCAGGGGCAGTCTGCTATTTCCGCATTTACCAGGAGAGAGAGATGGGGAAGGAGTAAAAGAAAAAGCCTCTGGCTTATTTTCCTGAGCAACTGTTGCTCTTCTCTACTTCCTGAGGTACTTCCAAACACCAAACAGCCTTTCCTCTTGATATGATCAGTTTAATTTACTGGATGGCCCTGGCAGATGTTTTGTGGGAGAGCTATGTGTGCCCTCCAGAGAGAAAACTGTGTAACTGCACATATGCTGACAACAGTTATGCAGGCTAGAGGACAGAACCACAGCATTGAGGTCAGCAGCAAGTTCATCCTTGCAGATCCATCCATACACAGGTGTGCTCTGCTTTACCAGTCTTCTTCAAACGAGATTGCTTCCTAAAATACTCCTAAACAAAATGAGGAAATTGAAATTAACAAGAAATGGGTGTCAGAGAAATTTCAGTTATGAACCTCCTGTTTCATGTGTGGTATTTCCTGAGTGAACAAGAGGTTGCGTTTTCTCCTCCCTTGGGAGGAAACAACATTTTTCCTAGTGTTCACTTTTTGGGGCCAGTTCTATTTCTTTTCTTTATCAGTGATCTGGACAATGGAATGAGTGTTGCCTTAGTCAAATTGCAGATGACACCAAGCTGGGTGGTATTGTTTATCTGCTGCAGAGTAGGAAGGGTCTCCAGAGGGATCCTGAGAGGTTGGGTCAATGGGCCAAAGCCAATGGGATGAGGTTCAACAACTCCAAATGCTGCATCTGGCACTTGAGTCACAACAACCCCAGGCAGCACTACAGGCTGGGGAAGAGTGGCTGGAAAGCTGCCCAGTGGAAAATGTTCTGGGTGCGTTGGTTGACAGCAGCTGAACGTGAGCCAACAGTGTGCCCAGGTGGCCAAGAAGGCCACTGGCCTCCTCAGTTGTGATAGTGTGGCCAGCAGGACAAGGGCAGTGATTGTCCTGCTGTACCTGGCACTAGTGAGGCCACACCTCAAATCTTGCGTTCAGTTTTAGACCCGTCATGACAAGAAAGGCATTGAGGTGCTGGAGTCAGTCCAGAGCAAGGCAAAAAAGCTGATGAAGGGTCTGGACCACAAGTCTTGTGCGTAGAAGCTGAGGGAGCTGGAAGTGTTTAGCCTGGAGCAAAGAATATTCAGGCACATCCTTCTACAACTTGTGAAAATAGGTTGTAGCCACATGACAATTGGTCTCTTCTCCCAATTAACAAGCTACAGGACAACAGAACATAACCTCAAGTTGCACCAGGGGAGGTTTAGATTGCATATCATGAAAAATTTCTTCACTAACAGGTTATCTAGTCCTGGAACATACTACCTATGACAGTGGTTGAGTCACAGTCCCTGAAATTTAAAAGATGTGTAGATGTCAGATTAGGGACACATTTAGTGTTTGACTTGGCAGTGTTAGATTTCTGGTTGGAGTTGTTGGTTTTAAAGGTTCTTTTCAATCTAAAGGATTATGTGGTTCTGTGATTGTAAAATTTATTTTTGTTCTGTGGAAGTTTGACTATAGGTGTTTTGAAGTAACTTTCACTGTAAAAGAGAAGCTTAAACCATTCTTTGATTTGGTCTTAACTCTCTGGGTGGAATCTATTTCTAAATATGTAAGGAGAGTTCATGATCTCTCCTTATATTGAACAGATTATGTAAATGTATTGAAAGGAAGTTGGAAGCATAAATCACAGATGTCGGTTTGATAGAAAGTTTGTAACCAGAAAAATCTACAGCTTCCAAATCGCAATGTGTTAATTATAGGGCAGCATCTGGTATACAAATTTATGCCGAGCTAAGAAATGTTCAGACTAAAATAGAGTATGCCTAAGTGGGCTTAGTGTCTAAAACCTAGATTCAGCGTAGGGAAACTTAAAATCATGTGACCATGAAGTATCTGTGATCCAAACTGTCTGCAGATAGAAAAGTGATGTAAACTGTAAGGGAAGGCAGGTAAAGACAGTTGAGAAAGGCTAAATGATCTAGTCATGTGCACCCAGCCATGTTAAGGTTCCTCTTTTTATATAAGATATTCACATGTAGGCTGGATAGAAAAATTCAGAAATTCATTGACTTGATAGCATATAATGTCTATGACCTTTAATCCTAACAAGGGAGATGTGTTTTTCACTGGTTTTGTGTTAAAAGCAGAAACAGTGGAGCCAGTCAGATGTGTTGGATGGTATGTGGTGACAGAAGACTGCTATGCAGTAACACACTTAATGGATAATGTGGAAGTATTTGAAAATGGGGTAATTCCGACACATTCGTCCAAGTTACTGCCCTATCAAACTTTAAGGAGGGGTACTATGCAATGGGGAAAAAAAAAAAAAAAAGTTTCAGTTAAATCTTGGGTGTTTACATTTTAAAGCTGAAATACTTTCAGTGACTATTGAATTTTCTGTTTTAGGTTGCCTGTAGAGTCAATGAGGACTCCCATTATAAAACTTATTCCCATTTTTTACCCATGAGAGGAATTGTGTGAATTGGTAGCTAGGAAGAAAAGATTGTTGAAATTTCTCTGACTGAGAACCAAAATGATAATTTGGCTACTTCAGACTAACTGTAGTATTCATATGACAGAAATCAACACAAAAATGGTCTGACTTTGAAAACCTGGGAGATCTCATTTATACTATACATTTTCAGGCAGGGAGGGACATTGTATAACTCAGGACTTCATGGTGACTAACCATGAATGAAAAGATACACTCCATCATTTTGGCTTCAGATGACTCTGAGCTGTGTATGACATCAAATAAGGACAATACTAGCCCCTACATGTTCTTCTTTTGAGTACTTTTAGTGAACCTGCCCTACATCAAAAATTAATTTTTTCACTGCAAATGTGCATAACTTTGAAATCATATATAGCTGGAAAAACACTGTAGAATAGAATCAGATCAGCTCAATTTGCACTTGCTTAACTAAAAAAAGTTCACTGTAATATTACGGATTTCTGATCACCAAGGCTTTAATCCAATATTTGAACACATTTGTGTTTATAAACCACGAGAAAGCTAATCTGGATATATTTAGCAACACTGAGCTAGCAATCTTTTCAAAGAAATGGTTGGTGGTCTGTTTGGCTCAGTCTGGGAAAATTCAGTAACTCATTATTGGGAAGAAGTCCTGTTTCTCTCCTGAGCACTGCTGTAGATTCAAAGCCCCTCTGCTGTCTGCATTCATGCACTTCTGTGTGTTTGGAAGCAGAGGTGGTTGCAAAGGATTATGGAAGAACTGTCAGTTCAGTCTCAGACTAGAAGTATTCAGCATACCTGAGGGATTCAGAATAGATACGTAAAGAAAGAAGCAAAGAGCAGTGCATGCTATAGCAATGAAACCAAACTCAAATACTGCAGATGACATCCTACAGGCACTAGAGGAAAAGGATTATATTGTGTCAGGGGATCAAGACTGCCTGATGTGCTGATTGAAAGAATAAAGTCACTGAACTAATAATGTGAGAGACCTCATCCAAGTGACTGTGTCACAAAACACTGAAAAACTTAAATGATAGTTTGGGAAGTTTCTAAAGGTTACACAGTGAAGATCATCTGCAAGTTTTCTGAAGATACTTTCTTCTTGTCCAAGATACTTCATTGCAAATGTTCAGAATGCTTTCACGACACAGATGTGAGACAAGTTTCCTGGAAGAATATCAGCCCAGAATACTGGCTTTCCATGGAATACTTGTCCCATATTTATAGACTCAGTTTATACTGAGTTTATCTCTAATGGTAATGTCTCTAGTGAAGACCAAAAACGCCATTATTTAGAAAAAAAAGTTGTTGTTATTACATTAATAAGATTTTGCGCTGTTATTATCAACATAGCTCTGAAAGCAAATTTAGGAATATTATTGTTCGTATGTTTTTGTTTTAGTTTTCTTCTCTGTAGAGACAACAGTTTATAGACTACTTACTTAAGAATTTTAAGTTAGTGGTAGATGCAAATATAAAACTAGATGGATATGCTGCCAGTCCTTTTCTTAAATGCTTGATTCTACTTACAGATGTTGAGCTGTTAGCTGTTAAACCAAGAGAAGCAAGTAATCAGAAACAGAATTTCCAGTCATTGTGTACAGGCTTTGTAGAAAATGAGCTGTAAGCAAGATCTTTAGCTGAAAATTAAATTTTCAAAATCAAAAATACAAGCAGTTTATTTCAACTTGACAGCTGGTTTGCTTTTCCTTGCCTGTGGTACTTTTATCAGGTTTTATGAGAATGTCGGTTTATTTAGCAAACATTAAGCATTGTCCCTTTCTAGGACAGTGCTTGCTATGTACGGTAACTTTTACACAGAAGAGATGCCAAGCAGGGTGTAACGATTATGAGTTTGCCACAGAGAAAGACAGCACACCTACAAACTTAAACTTCAGGTGCTTATGGTGTATACTGACCAGCACTGTGCCTGTTATTTTAAGCAGGAAGATGAATACATGGATTTAGCTTTGTACACGTAAAGTTTGATTTTATTTTTTAAATGTAAGTGCATAGGTCATTGTGGAGGACCTAAAAATGTGCTGTCACACCAGAAGGACATGAGTCCCCTGTAGGTTTATGTCATAGGTCTCTCAGATCACCCACAGTGTGCAACATGGCATTACATAACTGTGTTCAGTCCCACCCACAGGTTAAGTTGGTTGGTGCTTAAACCTCCAATTAATGCAAGACATTCTGGGTTGTTGAAGCTACTCTTGGTAAATGTGTTTTTCTATGTATTTTTCTTTAGTGTATTTGAGGTAGTTTGTAAATGCTGGTTAATAGAAAGTCCTGCAAAAATTATAGTGAGCTAAAAAGAATAAGCTGGTCTATCTTTAGACAATGCTGTTTGCATTTAAAGATTTAAAAAACACAACAAAACAAAACATGGGTCTCCCTGTAATACTTCAGTTTGGTCTTCTTGTTCATGTGCACTGTCATCATTTAATTGTCTAATTATATGCTGTGTTTTTTTGCAGTAAGATCCTGCCTCATTTGATTCATGGAATTGCCAGTACTTGCTTAATGAGCAGTTGTTTGATATGTTTTTCATTTGTTATTCAAAGAATGCACCCCCTGCTGTATTTTCTGCATGCTTATTAAACCCTGTTCTGAAGACAGGATTACTAGTTTTTAATTTGACTGCATAGGAAATGGTCATTGTAATTGTGCTTGTGTTCTAGGCAAGAAGAACATGAAAATCCTTTCTAGTGAGGTATTTTTTTGTCATCATAAAGTACAGAGTTGTTGAATCCAAAGGCATTTGCCACAATTTAACAGAGTTTAGCGGGCTTCTTGATGCTTTAAGGCAGCTTCCCTGTAGTTCCAGTGGGCTTCTGAATTCTTCATAAGGATAGTGTCTGGTAGATCCTCCTGTGAGGTACTTGTCACCAGTTTTTGGAATGTATGGAAGAGTTCTTTTTGGTTTTTTATAGGCTGAGAATATTTTTCCTCTTAATTAACTTAATTAACTTAATTAACGTAATAACAGTGTTGGATGTGTTTTCTAATCTGCAGAACATCCCTCACTGCCAGGTAGTCTTACTTTTCAAGTCCTGTTCTACATATTCGTTTCTCATACAAAAGCCATTCACTTAACTGTGCATCTTTGCCACCATTCTCTGTTCTTTCTGAGACCAATTGTACTCTTTTTGAGAAGGATGAGATGGAAACTAAACATTAATTCAGGAGGTTGAATAACATAACTTCTTTATGTTGTGCATTTTGTTCAGTCTTCCTTCCCTGATAATTCTTACTGTTCAGTCTGTACTCTTGATGGCGGCTGAGTGGTGAGATTTTATTTTCACTGAAAAATTTAGGGTGGTAGTAATTAGTTCTATGTTTGTAAAAAGTATGTGTTTGATTCCCCCATGTGTCATTTTACACTTATGTATGTTGAATTTAATTTGCTTTTTTTATCAGCTACTTAAGGCTTTTGTGCAATTCATGCCTCAAATTTAGTACTCTGTATATTAATAGCATCATTAAATGTCATAATTGGACAATTCACCCTTTTTTGTGACTCATTTGTTAAACTATTAAACCTAACAGTATCAACACAGTCATCAGTGGCAACAGTTGAAAATTATAATTTATAATTTATATTTGTACAGTAGGAACAACCAGGGCATCAGGTTCAGCTCACAAGGGTTTAGGAAAGGCAGGTCCTGCTTCACCAACCTGATCTCCTTTTATGTCTGAGGCAGAAGTCCTGTGAGGAGTGTCTGAGGGAGCTGGTGTTTTTTTAGCCGGGAGAAAAGGAAACTTGAGAGGCCTTGCAGTCCTGAAAGTAGGTTGTATCAAGGTGGCAGTCGGCCTCTTCTTACTGACAGCTAGCAAGAGGACAAGAGGAAATGGCCCAAGGAGAGGTTGGACATCAGGAAAAATTTTTTTCAGTGGAAGAGTGGACAAGTGTTGGAATGGGCTCTCTAGGAAGGTAGTGGAGTCACTAACTCTGGTATTTAAAACAACTGAACATGGTACTTAGTGCTGTGGTTTAGTTGGCTTGGTGGTGTTTCATCAAGGGTTGGACTTGATGATCTTAGAGGTCTTTTCTGACCTTAATGATCCCATGACTCTCTGGTTCTATGATTCTATGTCTTCTATGTCCCTTAACTGATTATTCATGTACATAAGGGTCTTCTGTGTTTTTATGTGACAATACTTTCCTTGTGAGTTAACTTGTTAGTTAAAGATGGTGTTGAATAATTCTCAGAAATCTAAATATAAATTATTGACTGGATCTCTCTCTGATCTATGTGTCTATTGAACCTTTCAGAGAAATCTATTAAATTTGTGAGGCATGTATTTCCTTTACAGAAGATATCTTGTCTTTTCTTCATTTTATCACATATAACTTCAGTAGGACATTTAAAACTGCCACTTTTAGTGTAACTGGACCTGGGTTTTTTCCTTTTTTTTTTTTTTTTTTTTTTTGTCTGTTGAGAATACATTTGTAGCTGTCATTTATGTCATCAAAATGCATCAAAATGTTTGTTTCTACAGGGATATCTGATATGTTGTTTTAATATAGTAACTGCTCCAAAAGTGTTAATTTTACACCCAGTGGTAAATTGGATTTGTGATAACAATTAAGATTTCAAGTTCTTTGCATACATCAGGAAATCAGTTCAATAGACTGCATCATTTTATACCAACAGTGTTACTAACCATACACAAGAGCAAACATACTGCATTTGTTATTTTAAATATAGACTTGTAGACAGATGTAATATTTCTTTGATTTGTTTATTGAGGAAATACACAGTTTAATAATGATTACATTACTCTTATGCTAAAAATGATTTATGCAAAGCTACAATAGCTTGCTGTGTGGCTTCTTGGTTTTTTGGGGATTTGTTTTGTTTTATTTTTGCAGGTTAAACCTGGAAACTCTTCCTTATTCTGCCTCAAAGACATTTTTTAGATTTGTGTTGTATTTCTTGTTACAGAGTCTTAATATGAAAACAGTTTACAGCTCAAAGTGTGGAAGAAGTTGTTAAACTAGCTTTCTTATCAGGAAAGTGTAAAAGTGTAATGAAGATGATGGAAGATGGACTTAATGATTCAAAAATATATTAAAGCACATATACACATGCTCTCAGTATTTTATGTCACATAAGATTTTTGCGCTATTTTAATATTTGATTCACAGCCCTAGAAATAACATCAACACTATGCATTATTATAACTTACACATAGAATATTCATACAAAACCTGCAACTGCATGATAGCACTGATACTTCACTGTGAGCCAGTTATTTTGCTAGCATCATGTGAGGAGCCCCTCAGTGTCTCCTGCTGAAACCAATGCATTTTAAACTCACCAAAGCAAGACAGAATTGTTCAGCACTCATAATGGGGTACTAGTTGTGAAACTAAAGTTTCAAACCAAAGTAGCCTTCTTTCAATTTAAAAAATCTGTCATTCAGCCATGTTGTTGATGGCTTTCTCAGCAAGACAGATCTCCCTGTGTTCCATTATTTAGAGACTGTGTATTAAAAAATGTAAAATAAAATCATATATTTGGGTCTTTTGTTGTCATTCTGACTGAACAAAGAGAACATATTATATTACCATAGTTTCATAAAAATGTAGTTGCAGACAATTAATGAGTCACTATTCAGAACTTGCTACTACAAATGACTGTGATTTGTTTTTTGCATTTATAGTATCTTCATAGATCCAATGGCTAAGACCAGTTTATGTTTATGTTATTTAATATAAGATTATTTGTGTTATTTTTGTTGACCTCTGACTAATATCAGAAGTGATCAATCAAAAATATATGCTTGCCTTTTGGGAAATGGCAGAAGAATCCTTCTTGAACTAAGAGTTTCATGGACTAGTCCTAGGTTAGTCTAGATTCCTTTGCCATCTTTGTATCTGAAAAGCAAAATCTGATTATGACTGAAGTATTTCTTTTGTTATTTTGCTTCTGCTTAAGAGATGGACCCATACGTTAATTTTTTTTTAAGAAATGGGCTTTTTTTATTTGAACAAAAAGCTTATTTTCTAAAAATAATACTTTTTTAGAAAGTGTCTTTTTTTTTTTTAAATAAAATTACACTGTGTGCTGGCAAGAAATTCAGGATTGTTGTTGCTAGGGTTTTTTTAAACACTGTTTTTGAAATCAGACAGTAAAGTGCAACAAACAGAATTAAAAATAAATTATGCTCCTACTTAGCAAAACTTGTTTCTATACAACAAATGATGGACCATGCAAAACAAGTCCATGAAAATAAAAAAAAAAAAAAAAAACAAACTTCAAATATATTGGATAATTAAGATACCAAACAATAACTGTGGCTACTAATTAGTATGCATTGCATGTGATTTCAAGTATACTTTATAAATGTCATGGCTAGAGCAAGAGCAGATTAAAATCATTAACTACATCATGTTGCTTATAAAAAACCAGGATCACAGTTACAGGAGAGGGTAACTCTTTAATTTCATGTTTTTAATTGACTGCTTCTGTAGTTAATTAAACCTTTAATGTAGGTTTTGGTTACAGTCTTAATGGAAGATTATTTTAAGCAGCTATTAAATTGAGACTCTTTCGTAAAAACAATTTTAGAGCTTATTCCTGTTAAAGGTTGTATTGGAACTGAACTTACTTCTATTATTTAAGAAGTAAATTAGTATTAAATGTTCCATCATGGCTTATTGAAGTTTGTATTCCCTTGTGCATCCATATGACATTAAAAATTCAGATAATTGTTTGTCACCTCCCACTTACTGCACTATTTCATTATAAAACTATTCCATATATATATTTCATTATAGTTGATCACTTTTCAGAGGTTCCATTATGAAGATGAAGATCATATAAACAATTGAAGCTTACTTGAACCTTCTTTACATATCAGTGTACATAATTCATAAACTGGTTTGCAGAAGTGTTGGTTTAATTCAGTAGCATGAAGGATGCTTTTGGCAAGTATATAATTTCCTATCTAGTACAGAGCAAACTTCAAAGTTTTATGAGTTCTCAAGAAGCTTTTGTTTTAATTAGAACATTGTCTGAGCAAATGTAACTGTTCAAATTGGAGGATTTTTTTTTTTTTTTTTTTTTTTTTTTTTTTTTTTTTTTTTTTTTTTTTTTTTTTGTT
>JAWWEU010000091.1:42582319-42593205 GCA_035583155.1 Acropternis orthonyx
TATATATATAAATTATATATATAATTATACTAGTAAGGTATTAGAGAGTGTCCAGAGGAGGACAATGAAGATGGTGAAGGGCCTTGAGCGGAAACCGTATGAGGAGTGTCTGAGGGCACTTGATGTATTCAGCCTGGAGAAGAGGGGACTCAGGAGAGACCTCGCTGCAGTTACAACTTCCTTGTAAGGGGAAGAGGAGGGGCAGACACTGATCTCTTCTCTGTGGTGACCAGGGACAGGAACCAACAGAATGGCCTGAAGTTGTGTGTCAGGGGAGGTTTAGGTTGGATATTAGAAAAGAGTTCTTCACACTAGTACAGGTTCTCCAGTGAAGTGGTCACAACAGGTCTGGCAGAGTTCAAGAAGCAATAATCTTGGGCACAAGGTGTGACTCTTGGGGATGGTCCTGTGCCAGGCTAGGAGTTGGACTTGATGATCTTTGTGGATCTCTTCAAACAGTTCTGTTATTCTATGATATTTTATATTGATGAAGATGGATTGAAATAGATGCTTAATGGCCAGAGAGTCTGGGGTGGGATTTTTATAGAAGCCCCCAAATTCCTTTGAAGATCAGTGATGTTTCAATGCCAAATTACTTGAGGCCTCTCTAAAACAATTGAGCTATTTTACTTTTGTTTGTTTGTTTTCTATAAATGTGTAATTTCACTCTTGTACAGACTTTCCAAAATTTCCTACATAATTTTAATTACTTTAATTAGGTGATACTGATCAGAATTTTTATAATGGAATGTGTTATCACACAGTGTTAATGATTAATGAAATTGCTGCAAAATTTTGAGTTTGTTGCAACTCTATGGAGTAAAACGAGAAACTTTTTTAAAATTTGAAATCACTTACATTAAATGTGAAAACCATGTATGAATAATCCTATTCAGAATTAAAACTTTATTGGCTTTGTTGTTGTTGTTGTTGTTGTTGTTGTTTTTAGTTCAGTACTGAAATTTAAACTCAAAATAAAAATTAATACCTTAATGATTTGCTTGTTTCTTTTAAATCATTAGAACATAGTACGACTTTTGCCTGAATATTTGAGTTTTGGTTTATATCAATTTGTATCATTAACTTTGGTCATGTTTGTGGTGTGCTTATTCCATAATTTTTCAAACTAAGAAATCGTTTCCCTTAGATCTTGGAGACAATACCATTTTTTTTAATGTCTCAAAGCTGCTATAGCTTTATTTGAAAAGATTAAAACAAAAAAAACCACCACCAAATACAGCTTTATTTGAAAAGATTAAAACAAAAAAATCCCCACCAAACTGGCTTATATTCTTGCTTCAGAACAATCACGAGGTGTGTTTATAGTGTTCATGAAAGATTCTTGAATACTAAGTTCCTGTCACCAAATTTTCACTTAGAATTACAAACAGTAATAAATTTACCCAGTAGCATAATAGACTTTCTCCAACATTTACTAGGTATGGACACATAAAAAACCTCCTTCTATAAGTAAGAGATAAATTAATAGCACTTAAAAAAATGTCTATTTTAACAAATCAGTGTAATTTTTTTTTTTTTAAAAAAAAAAGGTTTATTTTTGTCGAATAAATGAATATCTAAATGAATTATCTTTGAACTCCTGTTGGGTGTTCTGAAATCCAAGTGTGGACTTTCTGAGACTGGATAAGTGAAAGTACCTGACAGTACTATCAAATTAGATCCCAGATCCACAGGTGTTTGGTTTCTGTAAGTTCTTTATATGCTGTGTACAATGGAAACAGCTTGGTTCATTTGTTCAGGGCAGACTGTGAAACTGAAACAAATCACAGAGACTTGGAATACTGGGAGAGCTTCAAAGATTGATCTGGAGCTTTGCTGAAGGAAGGATTTTATACAAAGAAACGGGGTCTGTTAATGAGACAAACCGTTCTTGGGCTACACTGTCTTCTGTATAAACTGTTCAAATATGCAAAGATTTCTGGTGCTGTGTTTGATTAGTGGTCTAGCTGATTCAATAATGTTCTGTGAAATTTTTTGAAACATATTAATGGTTTGTAATTTTTTCTTATATTGCAAACTTGCCTTTGAATTAATGAGACAGGGAAATGAAGTTGCTGTATTAGGCAAGAAACTTCACAGGTAAAACTGCTTTAGGATGTCATTTCTATCTTTTCTGAGTTATAGGCACATGCTTGTCTGAACTGTAGGTAGTAAAGTCAGTCCATGGTGTAATGTTCATGTTGAAGCTCTATATCATTAGAATAGAGCCACATACACCAAAGAATTAATGAAACCTTCCATGTACTTTTTCTACCGTGTGCAACTATCTGATAAAGTAATGTCTGATGATAAATTGCATTTACAATGAACTGTTAGATTCAATCTTTGGCTGTAAATCTTCAAAGCTAGCTTCTTTCAAGATAGACGCTAAAATCAGTGCTGTGTACACCAACTGTTGCTTGAATCAAATTCATCCCGACAAGAATAGTATCTCTCGCACAATCTTCCTTAAATGGGGTCACAAAGAGTTCATAATGAAAAAGCTGAACAGAAAAATTCCTTCTACAATAGTAGAAAAATTTCTTCAAATATTTGTTATAAATACTTTTCACATCTCAAAATGTGTGATTTTATGTATAGGGTACTATAGCAAATTACATTTAATCTTCTCATAATCACTTTCTGAAGAAATAGTTTTACCTCCTTTGAGAATTCTTTTCATTCGCAACCCTCTTGAGCAGTTAACCTTATTTGCTCTTTCATGAATATTTGTTTGATAGTGATATAAAGTAAAATTAAAACTGTCATGATTGATTCATTATGGCCTTAAGCTCTTACTAAGAGGATTCCTGTATATTTTAATGTAGAATTTATAAAGCAGACATCTATTTAGAATATTTCTCCTTTCCTTTTCACATTTAAATTCTGATTTAGGGTCTGAATAATGCAGGTTTTTCCTCACTGAAACCTACTGCTGAATCAATAGAATTCTTTGGTAATAAAGGAGTGATAACTATAGATTTTGGCTGTAAATAGCTAAAGCTATGAAAATAATTGAGCTGGTATGGTGGTTTAAACAGACCATGTGTTGTTCTTTTAAACTTGCATCACTGGTAGCATTATTTATCATAGAGCAAAGCATATAGGAAGAGATGGGTCATTCAAAAATATTTTGTAAAGTGTAGCTGAAGGTCACATTGCATATTTTTAGGGTAAAAGATAAAATTTATTTTTCATTGCAAATTTAGATTAAAACAATAACATAAGGAAATGTAGTTAAAAAAGCAACTAAGCTTAGTTGTGAATTTTCTAAGCATGAGCTTTAAATTAAAATTGGATTTTCAGTGTTTCAATTAAGAACTTTGTTATTGAGAACATGCTGAAGACAAAAAGCAGACCGATTACTTTTCCTGTTGAGATATAAATGATGAAATGAGCTAAAATACTTGTGTTCTTTTCTGGTAATCAAAAATAGCAATAATTGGTTGTTCAATTTGATAAGAAATTAACAAAAGTCAACAAAGGTTTTATGCTGTCTCAGAGAGAAATAAAGGCTGTAAGTCTGGAGACCATTGAACAGTTAAAATAAGGTAGAAGAGACTTGAGTCTTGAAAGGCTGAGGAGTTAGCACAGATGTGGCATTGATTAGGTATTTTCATGGATTCACACAGCATCCAAAATTCCTGTATACTTTCTCTTTTTGGAGGAGGTGAACGGCTTAAGCAAAAAGTGCTCTGAGACCTTTAAATGTGAGATAACTAAGAGCTTTCAATGTCAGCTACGATATGCATCGTCTCTCAAAATGTTTCTTCCTGGACAATGTCAGAAACATAGTGAAAAAAATGAATTATTAATGTTTAGTAATGCAGAAAATCTGGTGATCCACCTTAATAAAAAATGAGGAGGGTTAGTTTTGATAGCATCAGTGTGGACCTTCATCCATATGTACTGATGCAGGGAAGCTTCAGGGGTGTGAATAAACAGGTATATTGGAGAGGAACTTACTTGTCTCTGCAGCGAGGTCAGAGGCCTGCTCTAGGTCGCAGGAGTTTCTCCAGTCCACATAGTTACACTGAGAGACCTTAGATTTAGACTCGAAGTTAAATCTGTAATTTCCTAGCAATTAACTACACTCATTGCTGGAAGGGAATTTTGTGAATTGATTTGTGCCTTTGGATCTCCACTGTGTTTTCTTGCTGGTGTAGCCACGAATGATTTATTGAGAATGCTGATAATAATTAATGCCTTTGTAAAAACCAGAAACAGATTTGTTTGTATATGCTATAATCCACAACAATTAGTTTAAAAATGTAAACCTGGAAGGTGCTGAGTACCTCCTGTTGTGTCTTCTGCACTTTTTAATTTTGAAATTTTATTAACACACAAATAAGCCAGTATTTCAGAATTTGATTAATACAAGCAAACAAGACATCCAAGAACTACAGGCCTTATTGAATGTGTGTGAAGTCTTTACTGGGTTGTATTTGTTGTATTTTTTCCCATTTTATGTATAAATACAGATAAGTCTAAGAAAAAAAATACAAAAGAGAACAGAAGAAACAAACAAATACCTGCAGAAACAAAGAAGTTTTTGTTGGCTTATAACACTTTCTACTTTTATTAAGGTTGGCCAAATGAAAGAATAACTTAATTTTTTGGCTTTCTTTTAAGTCTGTTGCAAACTACATTGCTCTGAATGTTGTGGTTCCTCTTGTCTAACAAACAGCTGTATGAATTGTCACCTAGTGGAGGCTTTACCTTTCTGCCAAGAGTGATTAAATAGGAGACTATGGGAAGTTTGCATGTGCAATAGGGAAAATGTTCAAACAACATTGCAGAGAAAAGTTAGTATGCCACTATCAATAAGCTGTTAATATTTAATGTGGATAATTGGATGAGAAGATTTGTTTAGATGCTAGTCATTGCTTTTTCAAGACAGTAATACAGGACTTGCAAGGAAATATATTAAGCATACACATAAACATATAGAAAACTATAAAGCGTAATTGTTTAAAGGAGGAAAATGCATCTATTTTTGTACGTATGGAAAGAAAAAGCTATAAATTGATTTTGATGAATTCCATTTCAATGATGAGTAATGACCTAATATTGATCTAAATCTGGTTTTGACAAGTTGTGTAAATAATTGAAGTCTAGTGATATTTATAAACTTACTTTTTGAATGTACTTCCTTTAGTAGGTCTGTTGATTTCTACCACATGGAAAACTAGTGAAAATAGGAAACTTTTAGTTCGGGAATGCAGAATCATTAGACATATTACAACACAGTAAGTTATTAGCTATACAGGCTTGTAGACATAGAAACCACTTCATTTGGTCCTAACTATGTTCAAGAAAAACACCATCTTAATCAATTTGGGCTTTATATGCTCAGATAGCATCTCTTTTTAGCTACATCTTGAGTAAGAGTAAAAATATATAAGCAGAATATTCCAGTTATAAAATGGTTTAAATAATCTTCTTCTTAATGATGGCATTCAACTATATTAAATAGTTATTTTTGTATGATACAGGAGCAAATTCACGCCATGTTAAGCTCCAACACTAGAAGATTTTTTTGAGTTATGCTATGATAATGCTCACAGTTTAGTTGTTCCATCTATTTTAGGTATTTTTAAATATCATGAAGCTTTTAAAAATGTTTTACTAGTATGTAAAAATCACATAAAGGACAAATGGCAATTTTGTCATCAAGATTTGACCCTATTTTATTATTAGTTATGGTAATGTGTATGTTAAATTACTTGAAATTTTGCTGGATTAGCCTGTTATGAATGATTTCTAAGAACTGGTGTTTATCTTCACTTAAAATGCACTCTTTAGCTATACAGCACATCTGTTTGTCTTTTGGCACTGTCTCTGCCTCATGAAATAGATCTTTTTGGTCTGTAAGATTTATTACAATTAAATAAATCTGATGTTGAAAAGTTCTCTGGCCCATATGATACCGATGCTGAAGTAATAAGTAAAATTTTGTGATTTTTATGTCAAATAACTTGATATGGTTTCAAAATCAATTTCAGTAGCAATTCTCTTAATCAGTTTGCTAATAGTTAAATGGCTGAAATATCATAACACAGCATATGGGTTTTTAGTTGCTTTCTCCTGAAGGATTTTTTTATTTCAGTTCATTATTTTCTTTAAAAATGCATATGTCCCTCACCACAATTTTAATGAAAGCAGTTGTGTGAATTTCTTCCTTTAAATAATTATAATTTAAAAAGAAAAATAAACCCCACAAATCCACAGAATTTATTAGCTACAAATTTTAGATAACAAAACTGAGCACAGGTTTGTTTTCCTCTTCCAAAGAAGAACAGAAGTTTTAAAATGTAAAGCTCCCCAGGACAGAAAAATCACTTTCAATCTGCCTCGGTGACATTTCTGGCTATATAGTCCCACATGCAGTCTCATGTATGTTATGGTTTTGTTATAATAAAGAACTAAAATATGGGGTCTTTTTCAGGTTATTGCACAATTTCAATAAATTTTCTCTTAAAAATATAATTAATCAAGTTACATGTATTGTACAGCCAGGTAAATTTTTTCTATACTAATGTTTTCTTGCATCATAAACTATGCCACATTCCTTACTTTACAGGGATATGTATTAAATAATGTGGGCTGAATATAAGAAGAGTAATCTCTGACTATAGATAATTTAAAAAAAAAATTATCACAAGCATTGCTCATGAAAAATGTTTATTAGAAAGACATAATTAGAAAATTAAAAGATTGCGGTTTCTTCAGCTCTGTCATTTCAAAAAGTGAAGTAAATGTGAAGGTTAAAATAATTAATGTAAATGTGGTGGATATAGTTGGATTTATTCTTATGTATTTCTGGCAGCCTTGGAATACTAACGTTTTCTTATAACTTTAGTTGCTTGGAACTTAGCATTTCAGTGTAAGGCTGAACACTTAAATTTACTTAAGGTGTTCTATAAAACACCTGAGACAACAGTGAAAATGGACGATGTAGCATAGCATTAATTCTCCTCATGAGACACAAAGATCATCCATAGTTTAGAATTTTTTTAAACTTAGCAAACACAAGATTGTATTTGCCCAAGTTGCCTAATTTATCAGGTGTCTGTTGAATTTTGAGGGGGTTTAGGGAATGGAACCTGCTGGTGGTGTATTCACTCATGTTTTTTCTTTCTGTCTTTAGCAAGTAAAAGTCTGTGCTTTCATGGTAAGTATGACATGAAAACAGTAGTATTTAGTTATTTGTTTGCCTTATTCTAAGGATGCACATTTAACAACAAAAAAAAAAGTAGGAAAGTCTTGAATTTGTTAGCTTTGAAATTTTTCTGGATTTCTATATGGTTGGAAGCTGTGATAATTTAACAATGTCTGTATGAGACAATGCTGTCACTATCTGGGGTTATCAGTAAAATTTGACCATAAAGAATTGTGACCTATGAATAAAGGAAATACACTATCACTTGTGTATCAGCTTTTAATGTTATGGCACGGAGTTATCTCTTACACTAGATCCAACAGTGGATGAAATGATATATTCATTGGTGTCTTTGTATAAATATTGCAATGTGTAAACTGAACAACAGTGGTTATTTCTTACCACCATAGAAAGTATATACTACGGATGAAATGTCATGGTTAGGGTTCCAAAGTGAGGCATATGGACATCATCAAGGGTGAAAATCAGAGAATGCACTTGCTTCTCTTTTTTATACCTTTTTTTTTTCTTTCATACTGCAGTTTTACGGATTGAGATGACTAATAAGCAAAAAAGAAAAAAAAACCACAACAACAACAATAAGAATTGTAGTACAAGCAGAAAACAGCTAAAGTGCAAACACCATGTATACATGTGGAGACAGAATGAAGAATAAAATACTCATGTTGTTGTTTTGGAGTCAGCCTTCAGAAACTAGGAGAACAAAAAAAATAATTGATTACAATACTAATATTCAGGCTTCTTCAGTGACAATTTTTGGTCTAACTCAGTGAAGACGGAGTCTAAAATGAACAGTAAAAAGGTCATAACTTCTACTCACTGGAGAAAGAAATCTGAGTTCAGGAGTTCAGTGTTTAATACCCTTTCCCTTCTTCATAAACTTTGTAACTCCTCCCAAATGCCTATGGACCTGAGGGGTGTTAAATTTAGATACCTCATTTTTTTTTTCCTAATTTTACCTAGGAATCTGATTATTTTCTTGTTCATACTAAGGGATGACACTACCAATGCCACTTAAAAATGCTAAATGGCATATGATTTTTTGATTCATTTGTATCCTTTCATGAGTGCCTAGAGATTAGTTGTGACGACAGTGAAGGTTTCTGTGCTTAAGTTTCTTTCTTAGATGTGTGTCTTGGGGCAGCTCTACAGTGTTAATAGAGCACAACTAAAGAAGTTCTGTCAAGGTCTGCTAGGGTTTTTATGTCTGAGTGAGTCAATACAAAACTATACAGCAGTACATGCCTGGGTCTCAAATGCAGTATAGCTGCATTTGAGAAGTAATAGCCATGACTAATTCAATCAAGAGCTGCACTGAGACAGTTCACTGTGTCTAGTTCAAAATCTGACTTGGACACAGTTTGAGTACATCTGCACCACAATACATAGCTATGGTCATACCACATAGCATTTTTTATCTCATAGGAGTGTATTAAAATTAATTTATTCAAGTTTCAGTAGTATTCTGAAACCATCCATATTAAAGTAATTTAGATAAGCGAGACTGAGCACTCTAGTTACTAAAGAGTTCAATACCTCAGAAATGTAGAGATTTCAGGGATGTAAAAGTTGACTATTTTAGCATTATAAAGGTTCTCCATCCAGAGGGTGGCTTGCCACCGGGACAGGCTCCCAAGGGAAGTGGTCACAGTACCAGGCTTGACAGAGTTCAAGAAGCGTTTGAACATTGCTCTCACAAAATGGTGTGATTCTTGGGGCTGTCCTGTGCAGAGACAGGAGTTGGATCAGTTATCTTTGTGGGTTCCTTCCAACTCAGGATGTTCTGTGACTTCTCTTCGTTTTGCACTAAGTGGCAGAATTTTGCTCAAGATATTGTACCACTCTTGAAATGACAGACTGTTGTTGCCCAAGCTTGTGATGCTACCAATTTGACTAGCTTTTGTAATTATGTCTTTAAAATCTATTATATTTCTGGAACAAAAATTTAATCGTCATTCACCACTGCTGTATATTGGAATCACAAAGCAGATAAAAATCAAAAGTAAATGAAAGTAAAATATTGGACTTAAGTAGTCACTACATGTTATTAATTGGGCAGTGCATTTTAAATATTTTTAAAATTTAAAACATTCTAGTTTGGGTTTTCTTTTTATTCTTACTGTCTTAGGTGAATATCTGAGTAGAAACAACATTCACAGCCTGTAACACATACTTAACATAAATCTTTTATTTGAAAACAAAGCAAAACCAATAACCAATTTCATGGTTTTACTATAATGCTTTTGGAATTTCTATGAAAATAACTTGAGAAAAATATTTCCAATGTTGTTTTAATAAACCCTACTTATTTTAACAACAGTAAAGAAACTATTTCAATTTTTGACAAATGTTTTCTAGTTTTGAGTACATGATTACTTCAAATGGTAGAAAGTATAAAGTGCTAGAAGTGGTTCCAAATTACAAAAAATAGGTTATCAAGTGGCTTTTATCCTCACAGGCATGAGAATAAACCAAGTAGAATTCAAGCAGCATCAGTTATTGAAAGGAATTGTCTCCTTCAGTTGCTTCATTTTAAGGCCAATGAAAGAAAATGCTGAAACAAAGAAAATCAATGTTTCAAATTCAAGAAAACATATTTCATTATATCTATGAAATACATCAGGTCAGAATATGCCCCAAATGCCTGAGTTATGTATAAGATGTATGGGCTGATTTGTTGCTACAAATGTTATAAAAATAATATAACTGTTAGCATTTCACACTGAGCTGTAAACTTGATGAAGCTCAAATGTGTCCTAAATTCGGGTAGCACTTGGTTAGAAAGGGTGTCTATAAATGTTTTCTCTCAGTTTCTCTCTCCTCTGGTGCTGATGATCTAGTGCATTCTACTTTAAGCTCTCTGTAACTAACCTAGTTTTTTGGTTGCTCATTTCTTTGTCTTTTTGGTTTTGGTGGCTTTTGTGGTTTTCATTGTTTTTTGTTTCATTGTTTTGGTTTTGGTTTTGTTTACAAAAAATTAAAGCCAGGTTGTCTGCTCCCCAGCCTGCCCCTGCAAAGTATGACCTATACACAAATTGCAGAGTTTTTTTTACTGCTGTTTTTCTGGTGTCCTACCTAGGGATGAGTGGTTATTAAGGGCAAGAACAAGATACCTAGCAACAGAAACTGCAAAGAATTGTCTGCTTTACCTCCTTCCAAAGGAGCACAATGAAATTGGATGCTGAAGCAAAGGGCAGTAGAAATTGGTCAGTGTTTGTATTGCAGAAGACACATGATTGCTGAGACTCTACACCAGTTAACATGAATTGGAGCATCTTTCAAGCTGCTGTAATGTGGCTGAGACAGCCACATCATAACTGTTCAGCACTTTAAACAGAATGTTGATGTCACAAAAAGGAATTTTGTAAGAGTGTGTCTTTGTAGCCATATATGGATTAGAGGCATATATAGATTAGAGACATATATACTTTCTGTATTCCTTGAAAATGTAATAAATGGGTATTAAATATGTCAGAAAACAAATATAAGAATGATATTTTTTATTAAAAAGAATGAAAAACACTTCAGAGGCAATTGTAGTGTTGTGAAAAATTCCAGGCCATCTTCAGGGATGTTAGTCAAAATAGCTGTTAGCTGGATCCTATTCATAAGTATTTCAAAGAAGATAATGAGGACAGGAAATTAATTTTTAGATGGCACAATTAAAGATCAATTGTAACAGTCACAGAAAAACCTCTGAGGC
>JAWWEU010000091.1:42595719-42607733 GCA_035583155.1 Acropternis orthonyx
AAATTTTGTTTAAAAATGAGAATTAAGAAGATTTTTTTTTTTTTTTTTACAGTAGTGGTAGTCATAGGCTACAAAAACTTGCCCAGAAGGGCTGAGAAGTTTCTGTTACCTAAACAGTTATCTAAACCCATGTGGGCAGTCTTCTGTATCTGAACCTCCTCTGCTCTTGGTGATCTCTGGAGGTGTGAGCTAGCCATAGACTCGTTTTGATTGGGTGATTTATCTTTAATGAAAGGCAAAATACATGTTGGTATGGGAGGCAAATATAAGACATGTTTTGAATTCGCAAACGTGGGATTGTTTTTTATTAAATGAACACATTTGGCCTACAATAGGGCAGAGTTTTACTGACTGTAGGTATTAATTATTCAATGATTAAACAGGATTCTGAAGGTATAACTACTAATTATATGCTATGTATTAATGTGAGTTTGTATTACTAGTTATGATGCTTTGGTTGGTAAAAGACTTGAAAATTTTCAAGCATACACGTATTATGCACTTCTCACATATTTTATTATAAAAGCTGTGTAAAATAGATAATCCACTGCATTCTACTTTGTCTCATAATTTGAATGAAAAACAACCTTATTACTTAATCATCTCTCCTTTTCTTCTTTAGAAGGTGTCATTAAAAAATATTTTTAACTCCATGAATAAGTAAAATTATATATTCAGAGTGTAAATGTTTTAAAACTAAAAATGTATCTAGAATAAATTGAGTCCTGAAGGTATGTGGAAAATGAAAAATGCTGCTGGCAAATTAATAGTTCTCTGAATATTCAAACAGCAGAGTGAAAAGTGTTGTTACAATTAGGATTCAATAAGTGTAAGCTGCATTTATAACTGTTATTCTTAGCTTTTCATGATACTTCGTTTAGGAGCATGATTCTGTGTTGGTTTTTTTTATTTGTTTGTTTTCGTTATGAATGAGTGGTGCTGTGCCTTTTAATTCAAAAGATACAGTCTTTGAACACTAAGACTGACAAAAATGATGCAAAAATTATATTTTTAAAATTTAGTTTATAAAAGACTTGCTTCATCTATCAGCCACTCTTCTTTTTTTTTCTCTTACTGAAGTTTTTCTTATGTTTTGATCATAAGCATAGATGTAGCTGCAGCTCTATGAACTGATAGAGATATTTTAATTTTTTTTTTCCTGAGGAATATTAACAGTGAGAGCGCTGTACAATAGAAACAATTAACAAATTATACTTTGTCAACAATATAAAATGTTCTGAAATAATACAAGTTATATTAATCCAAGACAATATAACATTAACAAGGATTTTACTATTAAAGTGAAAAACTGCAACATTCAGTACAGAATGGGGTAAATTACTGTTTGAGGTTATAAAGAAGATAATAGCCATTACTAGTATTCCAAAAGAAAATGCTGATAGAATTTTCTTTTTACTGATTTCAGTGATAACAATACTTCAGTAGTGCATTTGGGTGTGTTTGCTGATATATTGGTATAAATAAGTTTATTAGTTCTAAAAACACTATTACACAGCAATGATGATATATCTATTGATGATATATCTATTGGACATTCTGAAAGACTTAATCACATCTTTCATATCAAGTTGCTGTGCAAAAACCATGATTGTTACATTGCAGAAAAGGTCAAGTTGAAATGTCTTTGTCTTTGTGTAACACTGATTGGCATTGTAGACATTTGAAATGTTCAGTGTCCAATTCATGCTTTGTTATGGTGTTAATCATTTGAGGCAGCTCATGAAAACTGTCAAGATTTATAAAAGGACATCTTCACTTCAAAGAGTATGAGATCCTTTTTCGTTTTCATTTTTGTTTCTAAATAAGGGAAAAACAGAATCACCATTAAAGGGTGTGGTTTAGTTTTTTATGGGTGTTGAATGAATTTTGGTGTCCAAATAATTTCTTTATTTTTAATAGAAAACTATTTTGTGTTCTAAGGAAAAATATTGAAAATAATAGTGACTGTTACATAAAAAGCTTATTTATTGAAGTAGAGGAGATAAACCCATTAAAAAATATTCTTAGCAAATTCATTATCTTTTGAGCAACCTTGAACATAACTCATAGCACCACAGCTACATTCAAGAAGTAGCCCAAATGTAATTCTTTATAGTCTTAATGTTCTGTATTTATGGCCATATGTTAAAAATAACATCTAATCCTCTTCTCTCTGTCTGTCTCTGTGTCTTTATCCATGTCTCTCTTCTTGTCTGTCTCTGTCTGTGTTTCAGTCTGTGTCTCTCTCTCTCTATCTGTCCTTCCCTCTGGTCCCTCTTTCATATATAATCATCTATGGCTTTGAGAATTTCAACTGGCAGGAAGCCTGAATGTGATGCATAAACCGAGGATTTTTTCATGTTGCACTGTTAGCACAAAGAGCCTTTGCTTTGCTGTGGAAATACATTTGCTTTCTCCCCTAGAAACACTATGGGATTTGAAAGTCAGCTTGCACTTATGACTTCCATATAGTTAAATTAAAATTCACCATAAAACAAGAAAAGAATTTTCAAATATATATTACAATCTTTACTGAGGTCATCTTAAAATCTCTGTCCAGAGAATAAGAAAATCCATATGACAACAATTTGAATCAGGGAAAGCAGAAAAGAGTTCTCTCGCTTTCATAGAATTGAGTAATCCCAGAACAACTGAGATTGGAAGGAACCTCTGAGATCTTCTGTTCAAATTCCCCTTGCTCATGTAGAGTCACCTAGAGCCTTTTACCATGGTAGATCTCCTCAAGGATGAAGACTTCACAAGGTCTCTGAGCAATCTGTTCTGATGCTCAGTCATCCTCACTGTTTTAAAGAATATTCTGATGATTAGAGGACTCTTCTGTGTTTCAGAATGTGCCCATTACCTCTAGTCAGGTCACTGGGCGCCGCTGAAAATAGCCTGGCTTTGTTTTCTTTGCACCTTCCCTTCAGGTATTTGTATATTACCCAAGCTGAAGAGTCCTACTCTCTCAGCCTTTCCTCATAGGAAAGATGGTGCAGCCTCTATGCCATCTTAGTGACCCACTGCTGGACTTGCTTCACTAGCTTTGTATGTCTCTTGTTTTTGCCCAGAACTGGACACAACACTCCAGTGTTGAGTGGAGAGGAAGGATCACCACACTTGATTTGCTGGCAGTACTTTGTCTAATGCAACACAGGATCCCCTTTGCCTTCTTTGTGACAAAGGCCCATTGCTGGCTCATGTTGACCTTAGTGTCCAGCAGGACCTGCAAGTACTTTTCTGTGAAATTATTTTCCAGCTGGGCGAACCTGAGAATATATTGGTTCCTAGGGTTGTTCCTACCCAGATGGAAGTCTTTATGTTTCTCCTCATTGTACTTCATGACGTTTGTTTATTTTTTTATTTGTGAAAAACACCAGTATTATTGAACCAACAGTAATATCTATATGTAGAGTATTTTAATGAGACTTTGTTTATGTTACAATAGTGACTCTTCTCTGAAAACCAGAATCTGAAATATCTTGAGTTTTTTCTACTTTAAATTTACACATTTTCTACCTTAAATTCATCACTCCTAAAATACTTTTTGGGTTTTCATTGCAAGTTTTGTAATGACTTGAAGGATCATTGTGTTAATTGACCATATGTTAAGCTTATAAACAAATGTGATAGTTACATTGCTACTATTTTTGAGTATTTCTTTGCATATGCTTAAACAGCTGTTTAAATAAGAAAAAAAATCCTATTAAAAACCAACAAAAAGGAGTAACTTAAACCAATGTAAGGCAAGTGCAACAGTATCAACATGAAAAATTGCACTTCCCACCACCCTTTAGGCAGTTTCTTTTTTCTCAGCATCCTTTCTAACTGCAAATTTTGCATCATGTCCAGAAAGTCAACAAATGTTCATTATTGCAAAATAAGAGTGACAAGAAAGTATTTAATGAAAAAAATTATCCAGTTGTAGGATATAACTGTCACTTCTAACTGGAATAGTCCATTCAGGATCATGTCACTGTGGGAGTCAGGAAGGTGGAAGCATTTGTCTATTTAGAGAAGGAAGCAGATGTTAACTTTTAGTTTATGATTTTCTGTTATATTTGCTCTCAACAGTATCAATTAGGCACAACTTAGAAAGAAACTTCTTTAGCCGGGGAAAAAAAAAAAAGACATTCTTTGTTTAATTTTTTTCCTGTTGTAGCTATTTTATACTTCTTGTACAGACTATTTTTAATTAAACTCATGTTCTTCAGTTATTTGTAATTTTTACCAATATAACAGGAAGTTCCTTCACCAATGTATTCATTTAATATCTATTCTCCATTTTACACAAAGCAAATCGAGTGGAAATGAAACCTCATGGAGGAAATGGGAAATGAAGTTCATCTTCATGTGGTATGTTAGCTAAGCATAACATGTTAGCGGTTGTTAAATCTTTTTCACCAAACTTGTAACGTTATTGAATTCACTGTTCTAGAAGTTTAATTTCAGCAATATCTATTCTTCATTAAATGAGAGTGTATGCTGAAAATGAAGAGAAACATTCTTGACTCACTGAGGAACTTGTTCAGCAAAATATTTTCTATTTCACAGGCATTACAATTTTCTTGTATATTTGAAACTATCAAAAAAATTATACTACTTGGACATACCATGCTAATGACTGTTATATTGTAGTGTGATATATTATAATGAAGTCCCTTTGGAAAGTCTGGCTGGTGCTTCTGAGAAATCTGGCATCTGCTGAACAATTTCAACAAGAGAAAAAGAAGGAAGTAAATGACCTATTAATAGAAGAGTTAAAACTGAACAGAAAATAGAGTACAAAGGGAGATAAAACAGCTTTTTATCCAGTCTAAACATCAAAAAGCACTATTTGGATAACTCCATTAGGGATAGCACAATACCTTCACTTAATAAAGATCTTCACAGAGGTGGAAAGCTGCTGAATACAAGAACTGAAGACAAACTGAAGGATCTTTTCAGTAACTAAGTGACGGATCTCAGATCTAATAGAAAACCTTCAAATCCAGGTGGAGAAGAAACTAATGGCAAGAAGGCATAGTTTTTGAGGAGCAAAATTTCAGTATGTTGTTTCCTTTTTTTGCTGGAATTAGGTTTCTTTCTGTTTTCTCAGTGAAGGATTCAAGGCAACTACATAGTTTACTTTTCCTTCAGGTTGTTTTTATCATGGAAATACAAAGTAAACAGCTGAGAAGAGCAAGTTTCTGAACTGTTTAATTGACATGGAAGTAAAGCAATGCATAGGTGTCTATTTGAAAGCTTTTTGATTATATACATTTTATTAGTTATAATACGACAAAAAATTTTTCAAGAATCTCATTCTGTGTTGCCCCATGCTATTGCCATTTTTAAAGCTGCTGAAGCATAATATGCAAATTGCAAAAATTCATCCAGTGAGGTCATATTCGTTGTTAAACCGGTATATAACAGTGTTGCTTGACTGAAGATATTTGCTTCATTTTACTTTAGAGTGAAAAAAGTGCTATCTGAAGTAGAGCAAAAGTTGAACATAACACATCAGATGGGATTTAATGCATAGAATAAGCAGTCAAAACTTATTCTGAGTACCGTTGTGACCAAATGTTTGTATGGTTCAAGATATCAGGAACATGGATTTTCTAATTACCCTTAAGCTTTTAATACTCAGATATTTTTGTATATAAGCTGATTGGTGGTCATTCTTGATAATAAGGAAGCAGGTTAATGTCATAGCCATCTTCAGAAATAAGAAGGAAGATCTGTGGAGCTACAGATCATTCAGCCTCACATCAGGCCTCAAGAAAACTGTGGAGCAAATCCTCCCAGAAAACATTTCAGACATCAAGAACAAGTGGAAGAGGTTTGGATCTTATGCACATGCAAGACCTTTAACATAGTCTCTTATAGTCAAATTGTTGAAATCTAGAGTGGATAGAGGACTATAAGTATTGTTGAATGTTTTGTTTAACACCTTCAATGACAACAAATACTGAACTGTAAGCAAGTTTGTGGTCAACATCAAATATGGTGTCAACACCAATTGGAAGAAAGTTAATATGCTTGAAGGCATGAATAAATAACCATTATGGAAATATGGAAAATCTGGAGAAGTTCACAAACAGGTTCCTCATGGAATTCAACAGAGGGAAGTGCCAAGCCATGCATCTCTAGATTAATAAATGCCCTCCAGTACAGCGTTGTAGTTCATCAGCTGGAATGCAGACTGACAGAGTAAATTCTGGGTATTCTGGTTAATGAGAGCCAAACAGGAACCATCACTGCAATTTTGTGGCAAATTAACCCTTCACTTTACCCTTCACCTTTGCTACTTTAGCAAAGGTGCTAACCAGGATTCTCAGGGAAGTGATGTCCTCTGCCCACGATATGTGAGGCTCTACCTGGAGTTCTGTATTCTGTTCTGGGCTCTTAAGTGCAAGAAACATGCTGACATACTTGAATAAATCCAGTCACTTGTTACAAAATTGGTAAGGAGATGAAGCACATGGTGAACAAACAAAGGCTGAAGGAACTTAGTTCTTGTATGAGAAGGTTTTGGGAAGATAGTATTTTGATGTTCACAACTGAAAAGTGTAAAGAAAGCACAGCCAGTCTTTTACACATATACAGCAAAAGGCCAGTGGAAAGGGTCACAAGATGCAATGAAGGAAGTTATGACTAGGCATAGGAAAAAAACATGCTATTGTTCACGTTCTAGCCAGGACAGAGGTTATTTTTTGCAGTAGCTGTGAGGGAACAGAGCCTGGATCCATGTGGGTGTGACTAGCAGTTTATTCTACTCTTGTCATTGCTGGGCAGGGGTAAGGGACTCTCTGGCTTTCAAGAAGGTTGGGGCTTCCAGTGCAGAAAAACATGTCAAGAGAGAGTATGCCATTGTTCATTGTTGCCTGATGTCTGCAATGAGCACTTCTGCATGTGAATCACTCTCTCTTTTGTATACGTTTGTGATTAATATTATTGCTGTTACTGTTCATTTTCTTATCTCATTGATGTTTCCAGTAAATTGTTCTTACCTTAACCCGTGATCTTCACCTTTTGTGCCTCCAATTCTCAATGCTATCCTGCTGCAGAGGAAAGGCGGAGGGGAAGGAGAATGAAAGAGTGGCACTGTGGTTTGGAAGAGTCTCAGTGGGTACACTGAATTGGGGAGTACCATTCCTAAACCACAACAGTTATTTAGTGTAGAAACATAGGAATGGGTATTCAGAAAGGTTGTGGAATCTGCGTAATTGGTGGAGATGTAAGAGTATCTACTCACTATTTGACTTGAGAGAGACTGAGCCACTTGGTCTGCCTTACCCTGCTGCAAGGAGGGAATCAGACTAGATGACCACCAGAGGTCTCTTTTATCCTGAGCTATTCCATGATTCTATCAATTTAACGTTTAAAGACTAAAGGAAACAACTGTGTGTCACTGTCCAGGATTTATTTCCTAATACAGATCCCTAAATTTTAAAAAGCTACTGTTTTCCTCGAGTTGCAGATTAAAAATGAGATGTTGACCATGTCAACAGTCTCACAGAGTATCTGCTAAAGTCTTTGCTATGCATGAATTTTATTTTGCCTTATTTCAAATCCACCATACCTTAGCTAACTGTGTTAACTAAAATGTCAAGCAAAATCAAAAAGAGCCAATCAGACCACTGATTTCCAAGAAGAAAAAACAACTTCCTATCTTAGTCACATGTTTCGTACTTAAAAAGTTAAAAAAGAGTTGTGAAATGACTGGTCTTAATTAGACTGCTTAATTTTGTTTTGGGGATCCCAGAATAATCAAGTGGAGTTAAATTTAATTGTAGAATTAGAAATAAAGGTGATAAATGTTATTCTATCAGAGCTTTCAAGGTCTCTGAACTCTTTCAAAAAATTTTACTGTTTAATGCAGTAAGCACTTAGAGCATGTGAAACTATTTACCTTACCCTCATTTGGGTTTGGTTCTGTATATTCACAGGAAGAAAAACATTCTTTGACATTCTGTTATTTGAAAAATAAAAATGCAATGATATTTTATTTTTATTACAACTATCTGATAATTATTGTAATAAAAAGAGGGAATACTGGATTTCTAAAATTTCACTTCTTATTTAGGCTTTTTGATGACAGTTCCTCTAACCATGCCACTCATATTTGATACAATTTGATATACTTGCTATTTGCTTTTGAATCAAACAGAATGCTCTGGATATTTTTTCATACATGGCTTTTCAAAAGTGGCTTTAATGCCATGGAGCGTACTGAAATTGCTAGAGATGTTGATACTATTGAAACAATTTTAATGATCCTCATGTGAGTGCTATGGCTAATTTAAATGATCCAGTGAATAAAAAATTAATTAGTCAAACTTTATTTGAATGTTTTTTCAACCCTCTGAGAATGTTGATTTTTGTAAGACTATGATATCATTGTCTTTTCAATTTAAATTTCTTTTGGCTTATTTCATATATTCATGAGGGAATGATAGGAAATCTCATTTAAATTAATCTCCTGTAATTTTTAACTTTGCATCAGTTTCAGACTATTGACTTTCATATAACATATTCGTCACTAAATTAATTTCTGTATTTGAAAAAAGGAAATACAATAGAAGCACTTTATTTGCTACCACTCCAGTTCTTAATTTTCTTTCCAGCTATAGAAAAAAAAGCAGCAAATACAGTCTAGTTTAGTGCAGAATTATGAGGACCTGGAATTTAGCTAAAAATATTTACAGATATTAGAAATAAGGCTGGTTTTTTTTGTTTTGGTTTGGTTTTTTGGTTTTTTTTTTTTTTCTTTGAAGAAAAAAGCTATGACATTGCATTAAAAATATGATGTTGAGTTCAGGGGTTTTAGTTATCAAAAAAAAAAAAAAAAGTAATTTTGTCAGTATCAAATCTGTGTGCTCAGACTTTTTTCACTAGTTCATAATTCCACTGAAGTTAAGGAGAATCCATACTATTAGCAGAACATGCAAGCTTATGTAGATTTAATGCTGTACCAGGATATAATTATTTTTGGACAGAGAAATATTTAGCTTCTGTATCCAGTAGAAAATAATGCATATTATAATTTCAAGTGAGTGTAGCTGTTTAAAACTAAGTCTTCTTAACCAGTTATGAACAGATACTCAGATTTCACAGCATTAACTCATCTGGTTTATTCTGTATGTGAAATGCTATTGAAAATATTTAGAATAAGTTTTCTTTTCTTCTGTCTGTGATTTTTCAAGAGATCTTTTCATTATGTGATGAGCTTCAGTATCAATATTCAGGACTCACACTGTGTTTCACAAATAGACTTTTTAAAGATTTTATAAAAGTCTTTATTAGTGGTAGTGTGTGTAGATGGGTTTTCTATTTTTTTCCTTTGATTTTGTCTTGTTTTTGATTTTTTTGTGGTTTTGTTTGTTTGTTTGTTTTCTGATGTTTAATACACACAGAGTCTCAAAGAGCTGACAGGGATTATCCTAGATAATGACAGTTTTGTTTTACATGTCAACAGGTGTTTTACAAAAAACTATATCTCGTGGTTTGGTAGATAAACTTAAGTTTTGCCAAACCAGGCTTGACCTTTTAAAAAAGGATCCAGTTCAATGTATGCAATATGTTTCACAGTAGAAATTTAAAAACAACATCTTCTGTTCATGTCTGTGGGATTTATGCCTAATAGGGACCATTAAGCAGAATCTGAATTACTGAATGCACTTGACATGCATTGAATGACTGTGATTACCAGGTCGGCCTTGGTGAGCATCAAGATTTCTCTACGCAGAGATAGGAAAGTTCTGGCTCAAGCTCTGTGTGGGAAAGAGGGGAAATGGAAATTAGGATGGATTTCACTCCCCTTGTACTGGGCCCAGGGAAGAGATTTATCCTATCTGACATTCCCCAAATGTAGCTTAAGAAGGGTTCAAATTATTAGTCTTGATATGCAGACATAAATTACATCTGGTTTATTTAGAGTGTTCTTGAAGAGTTTGTTAATGGGTGAAGGATGTAACTAAGAGTGAAGGAGTCAAAATATGTCATCGAGAAACTATGATGCAAACAAGGACTAGCCTGGGGTTTCCTGGAGACCAGGAAAGAGGCTGGGCGATTCTCCTCACACCTGGCAAATGACCTGATTCATTTTATTGATGCTTATGAGTCACAGAAGAAGACAAGCGATTGAAAAAAACTGAAGTTCTAAGTTACATTAAGGTGTCACACAAGGTTGAGAGGGAGGTGTAAAGCCTGCTTATGAGAGGATGATGAGTTATGCCAACATATCTATTTAGAACTTCCATATGTATTCACAAGTTGTAACACAATACAGTTATTACTTTGTAGAACTGGACAATTTTATATTTAAAAGCTGCTCTGTGACTTTCTATTATTCCACATTCTGTGGAATTACTTATTTAGTAAAGTTAGTTTGTATTTTCAGTTGTTAGGTCATTTAATGCATCTACCTGTCTTTTTTTTTTTTTTCCCCCATAAATTTTTTCATAGTAAACTGTGTGGTGTAACTATATATGTCATAAGTTTTCTGAGATCTGATATATATCCTGAAAATAATATGCTGAATTGATTTAGTCTCTGCTTGATAGATGAGAAGCTAGATTATTTGCCATGTGTGATGTCATAGTTTCATCATTCAAACTCAGCTTACTAAGACTGTCATAGACAAAGAATCCTTCAGCAACATTTTCTCTTTACTTTCACCACACTGATGATAATGGGCTGATGGACTAGATGGAGATATTAATGATGGAGAGATAAGGCACCAAGATTTTAATGGAAACCAGATTTTTAAACACTTGGGCTTGCAGAACCTTTTTTTCCCCTCTGAATCTTTTTAAAAAAGAAAATCAGTATGAGAGTTATTTTTACAAGGAATCCTCATTTGCCACAGCAATTCATCTGAATGTGGAAAAATGTCATTGTGCAATTAGCATACAGGTAGCTGGTGTTTATTTAGGGAGGTCTTGAATACTCTAACATAACAAGTTTTGTTGGTAAAATATGGTCCCACCTTTCTTTTCTGTGGAGTCTGAAACAGATATTTCTTTCCTGAAGAGATCAAATGAAAAAGACATCCTAGTTTAGTGAAACAAGTCTGTCAGGCTTTCCTGAAAGTTGTTTTTCACCAGCCAACTGTAAAGTACCACAGGCTCTTAACTGTATGAAAAATCCAGCATTTTATGGTCACATAATAGAACAACACAATAACCTTCTCTACAAACAACATACCTCCTTACAGAAGACATGTGTGACCTGAAGTAATTTATATTCTTTAAATCACATACCTGTTTATCTTGTATCTGCAGTCAAAGCAGCACAGAAGTGCTTAAAGGATTGATAGCATGTTCCTCTTTCTATGAAATAAAAGATCAGGAAAGCAGTTAGCTCAAGCCACATTGCCACCAGAACAGCTGCATATTAAATGAAAGGCCTTTTAGCCCTCTTTTTTAGCAATAATGGCATCAATAGTCAGTATTGTCAACTATCCAATTCTAGAATGCCTAAGCCTCACATTTTTTAAAAAAGCTAATATGTTTATCACCTGAATTTCTGTTGCCATAGCAATACAGCATTAAATTTTCATGGAGAATGACTTGACATCTCTTCCCAGTACTCAACAACGGTTTATGAAACAATACCTTGTTACTGCCATGCCTTGTACAGCCTTTGTTGAAGTACATACTGACAGTGAATGACAGAACAGTGCACGACCTCCTTTTTACTGTTTGAGAAAATATATACGGTTTCACTCTAAACTACATATTGGTAGGAGAGAAAGCTCTTAGGAAGTGGTTAGATTTATACAGTTATTGAGGGAAGGAGCAGGGGTGAGGAAAACAGTCTTGGCTGCTTTTAAAAGCACCTATAACCTTAGTGGACATGAACTTTGCACCTTCTCAAAGTGCAAATTCATAACACTAAGCACTATATACATTTTCATTGAAAGTATATCCTATTAACACATCTCAAAGTTCCATACACTGTTTCTGAAATACTTCTGTTCTGGTAGTTGATATCTGAATTTTTACTTGATTTCCAAAAACACTTCC
>JAWWEU010000091.1:42612449-42632538 GCA_035583155.1 Acropternis orthonyx
TTATTTATTTAAATTATGTGAGAAGTTTTCTTTGAGCAAAGATATAGTTTTAGCTTAAACAATTTAAAATATAGTGAATTTACCTCCAGAAAGCTTTCATGGTATTTGGATCTGACATTGAAAAAAAGGTAGACTGCATATTTTCCTGAAAAGTCTTTTAATACCTTAAGAATCTAGACTAGATTTCAATGATTGTGTACAATTATACAGCACTTTCTAGTTCTCTTAGTATAACTGGAGTTGTTTAAACAGTGCACTATTATAAATAAATGTCAATGTGTCTAAGTGTTCTATGAATTAAGCACAAATAATAAAACTCTTAAGTATGCTCAGCAAGTTCATCTAAGCTTTTGAGAAGTCTGAATATCATTTCTGCAGAACATTATAGTAACATTTTCTTTTACATATGTCTGTGTATTTCAGAAAATGTAGTCTGTAGAAAGGAAAGGCTGCGTTACTGCATTTGTCCCTACATTTTTTTTTTTTTTTTTGCTTGCTTGTTTTTTGCTTTAACTAATGCTGGTGAGCCTAGGGGAATGTATGTGTAGAGAAGCAGATTTACTATAGATGGGATCTGTTTGAAGTTGTAAAGGTGTGACCCTGACAAGTATAACATCTAGAGGGAAGAGTTTAAAATATTGTGCTTTGAACTATTTAAACGAAACTCTTATTTATGGAAAATCTATATTTTCTGATGTTGGTGTTGTGAAGGTTTTCAGGGAATGAAGACTCATGCCAGATTTTACTCTGCCAAGATTAACAGAATCAGTTGAATGCCCCAAAGACCAAACTATGAAGGTCATGAAACATTGACATTTGCTCTTTGGCATTGAATTGTGAAGGAAGAAAATGACAGTGTTAAAGGGAGATTCTTTATTCTGTTGTGAACCTGAAGCAGTGAGACAAGAGAATAGTGTTAAACTGAATGGATGCAGTAGAAGAGAGTATACTGCAGGTGTTGTAACTCTTAAAATAGTTGAAGCAGAACCTCAAGTGTAAGTTGTTTTTGCTGTAGACAACATCATGTGTAAGTTGTTTTTGCTTTTGTCATGTGATTATAGAAAACTTTAAAGAAAACCTTTTCCTGTTGAATAGAGAACAGATGACAATTAAGCTAATGTTATTGAAATTCTCTCATTTCCATTTATATATCAATTTCTTATATAGTCCATTTCTTATATCTATTAGAAGTTCCTTATGTTTATACTGGTGTACACTTACCCGAGTCTAAAATTTGAGATTAAATGTACTACCCTAGATTTAAATTCAGTGCAGATTTAGATCTATTTAATTTATTATATTATATTATATTTATTATATTATATTAGTTTAGTTTAGTTTAGCTAAATTTAGTTTAGTTTAGTTTACTTTAGTTTAGTTTGAAAATAAGAGGAATAAAACAAGACATCAAGGATTGCTGTGCAAGAAAAGATTGTACAGTATTCTGGGGTGATTGAGAAAGAACAGTGATACTTGTGAATCCAATTAACTTCATTGTCTGATTCTCTAGAAATTCTATCTTGTGTCACAATCTTCAATTACTTCAGGTAACAGTGACTTAGGTTAAGCAACATTTTGCTGCATAAACTTCTTGTTATTCATGTAAGAAGAGCTAGACCAGAGGCAAAGGAAGAAACGTTTTTATTTCTCAAAGCTTCTCTTTAGCAGGCTGAGCTGCACAATTGAGGTTATCAATTACTTTAAAAAGTGGTAGTGAATGAGCATTTTAATGCTTAAAAATTATTAACAAAATATAATATTATGTTTGAATGTAATGATATCAAAAATTAGTAAACAATATGAACCCCAGCAGTTTCTACACCTGGCAGTGACAAAAAAAAACCCAAAACAAAGCAAAACAAACAAACAAACAAACAAAAACAAAAAACCCAACAACAACAACAAAGCAATATATACTGGGTTATGGAGGTTCGTTTTGTTTTGTTTTTTTTTGTTTGTTTGGTTGGTTGGTTGGTTGGTTGGTTTTTTTGGTTTCATTTTGGTTTTTTATCCTTTCTGAAAGTGTCATATATAATCACTAGTTTTGAAGAAACTAGTTAGAAGGATTCTTTATCTGCTAGATAAACTATGGCCCATTCAGTCAGAGGATCATAAATAGCACACCAATGACTGCTGAGCAGTCCACACTGTTGAAAAATAAATTTAATTTAAAAAGCAATTTAGTTTTCTGATATTCAGGAAAATGTGTATATATAAAAGTGAAATGTTAAAGAACTCATTTGACAAAATCTTGATCCCAACCAAGCTGGTGAAAATCATTCTATTTATTACTGTTTACAACAAAATTACAGTTCAGAAATATAAACCTTCAAGAATTGAAAAGCTATTTTTAAAATTATGTTGGTAGTGTTCAGTTTGGTTTCTGATATACTGTTTTTTATTATAAGGTGTAATGTATTTAACAGGCACAGCAAAAAAATCACCTATCTGATTTTTTCCTGAAGCACATTGAAAGGTGCATGTAAATTCTACTGTTACCATGAGATCCTGTTTAAGGTAGTCTTTGTACCAGTTGGCTGATAGCAAAGAAAGGGGAAATGATGTGTGAACTCCAACTTTATGGTAGCTTTTCAACATTTTAATATTTATCAAATCCTGCTCCAACATTATTTTCTTAATTATGGAAGTATTCCAAAGCATTTGACCAGACCAAATTTCGCCAATGCAGTTCAGTATATTTTCGTATAGTAAAATTATTTATTCATAATAAATGCTTGTATGATGAAAAGCTTAATTTTAGCATACAACTCTCATTTTCTCCTTTCAGTCAGAATTTTTTAAGTTTTTTGGTTTCCATGAAATCTCTTTTTTCAGAAATTACTATTTATGATTAACTCTGACACAAAAGTTTCAGTGGTTTGCTTTATTTGAAAGTTGCCTCATAGAGGCAACTTTGAAACTAATCTAAATACCAGTACTTTATGTTGAATAGCAATGATCAGTTCTGCATTGTAACTTCATCAATTCTGTAAATGTGCTACATGCATTGTGCTATTCTGTGAAATTCTTATTTCTATGTGCTAGTGTCAGACTCTCTCCTCATGGGAGAAGTTCTTTATGGATGTTATTGTCTCCTCCAAGAATAAACCTCTGAAGCTATGCTGTTTGCATGGCTTGCAAATCTTGAAATTAAGTACCTGTAGAAGATGAGGGTAGTCTGACTGTAATTCAGACATATCAAACCTGCATTTTCTCTGACATAGCAATAGGAAGCAAGCCTAATTTCTGATATTTTTTTTCTATAACCACTCTCTGATTTAATGGTCCATATGTCCATATTAGAAAATAATAATTTAAAGCTCCATGTTCTTATTTAATTTTTACTTTTACTTTACTGTAATAAATCGGTAGAAATTGTATTGTCAGAGGGATAAAGAAGAAATAATTTCTGTTCTAACTTTGCTCATTATTAAATTTATGTAGTTTCCTGGTAGCATTATTACTGATAAAGGCTACGGTTGCAAGAAGATGTTAGTTCATAGAATAGAATTTTGTATTTCTCCATCCACCAATGAATTTGTAGTTTAATTTTCATTTCAGCATATAAATTGGTATTATGTTGTGGCATACTGAATTGCAATATTGTGTACTATGCTGTAAAATTTGGATATGATATGTTCATAGTCTATTAACTTAGGTTTTATGGCATTCAGAAAACAATAAAATATCATGATTATTAATATGTTCACATGTATAGTACCTGCATACTTTTTTTTTAACCTGCTCTGTCTCACACATAGCACAGAATGTACAGAATTTAATTGCAAATAAATTCTTTCAGGCTAGAATAGTAACTTTCAAAAACCCTAAACTGTTTTGAATAAAATGGATTTCTAGTGGTTCTCACTTCTGAAACATAACTGGGAATGCTAAAGTTCTATATTTCAGAACCAAAGCACTTGAGAAGAGATACTTGATTTTCTTAGTATGGACAAAGTCGGTGATATTTCAGTGACAAAATTGAATAATGATTTGTTAAATGGGATTCAAGTGACCCTAACTGCAATTACGTGTAGGGAAAATACTTCAGAGAAGTATTTCCACAGTGGATGAAAATTCTGGATTAACATCTTATATACTCAAACTGTTCTCAAATAGCTAGATAGAACTAAATTACTTTCTCCTTATAAAACAAAATTTCATGAAATCAGTTTATTCATTCAGAACTTTGTATGTAAATTATGCTAAGCATATACATAATCCCATCACAGGGTTCTGCATTGCCTTCTAACTGCTGGAGAATTGTCAGAGAAAAAGAAATCCAAATGAAAAGAAAAGCACTGTTGTTTTGGGCTTTTTTCCTCCTAGAACATAATGATTTCTTGGAGGATAAATGAAAAGAGCATAAAAATTCTATGCAAATTTCCATAAAAGGGTAGTGATTTTGAGAGAGAATCTCTTTGAATCCATTCTTCCAAGATGTAATTGTGGTAGAATTCCAATTCAGTGATACCTCTTTTTAAAACTCTCTTTTGAAAGTGTACTCAGCTACTTCACTGTCATTTGAAAATAAACTTCCTACATCTGAGTTATAATTTCATTTAAAATGTAAACAATTTTTTTCTTAATTAGTCCTGCAGAAATAGAACATTATTAACAACATTTACAGTGTGAAGAACAAAGAAGTATCTAGCATTTCCTGGTCTTTTTATTTCTGCATTATACAAAATTGGTTTCTTCTATGGCTATTCTAATAGGCTAGGCATTCCATACCCTCCTATCATTCAGTCATGCTCTATTTCTTAAAAAATGGTACAGAATCTTATTTTTTTTTCTCTAACACAGAATGGCATAGAGTTTGTTTTTCACATAGAGGACATTTGCTAGAGAATGCTGTGAGAAAGTCATGTGACATTCTGGAGCAGTGAGGCAATTGGGCTGTGATCCACTTTAACAAAAGGTTTTGGTAGAGCTGCTGTGTAATGGCTGGTCTTCCATTTTGCTTATGATTTCCTCTTGCTGAATGTATTTTTCTTTACTAAAGTTTTCTTACCTTGTCTATCTGGTCTTAACAATTTGAACAATATGAGCAAGCATTATGTTGGGCAATTGAATTTTTAATTTTATATTTATGTGTGTGTGGTAAGGTTAAAACTCTGGGAAGATGAAACATATCACTAGATCATTCATACAAACCACCCAGAATCTCAAGAAAAACTTTGATTCTCTATTGCCGTCCTGAAACAACAGATATTTTAGGTTGTTGGGACAGGCACAGCTGAAGATCATGGCCATGCACAAAGTTAACTGAGAAAAGCTGCAAAATGCAGGGATAGGGATTTAATTTTTTTATGGATCATACCATGAAATATTTGGACAAAAAATATTTTATTAATTTGTAAAATTATTTTTCTCTCTCTACTGCATTTCATAAATACTGTAGACATCATGTCTATCTGTTGGCTAATGCAGAAGAAAATATTAATGAGCTGTGGGAGAAAAATAGGAAATGGATTCCATGTTGATAGAGGACTACCAGGATGGTCCCAGTCAGCAGGGATCACTCTAGGTTGTTGTAATGTGAACTTGTAATTTGTTTCTCAGAGAAAGTATTTTCTGGTTCTAAGACACTGCACACTAATTAGACAAAACCAAATATATATAATTTATATAAAATATTTTCTGTTATTTTCATCTCAAAGACTTTGGCAAAATGATTAAAATAAAGGGGGTTATGTGCTCTGTTAGTGAATTTATCTAAAGCATATTTCTGAAAGCCTGTTATGCAATAACAATCTTTTTCCATCTGTTCTTAAAATAACAAACTGTATTTTTGTGGTTACTGTCCGTTTTGCAGAAATAATTTCAAAAGTTTGGTGAGGGTTTTCTTTTTGGTTGGTTTTTTGTTTGGTTGGTTTTTTGTTAGAGTTTTTTTGCAGGTTTTTTTGTTTGTTTGGTTGGTTGGTTGGTTTGGTTTTTTCAAGTCTAGTAAACCTAATTCAAGATTTTACCAAGATTAAGATAAATAGAAATTACTTTATCATTCCAGTGCTGATGATCGAGAGAGTTCCAACTTAGAAGAACCATACTGCAAATGTGGCTTTCTTGAAGCAGATCCTTGTTTTTTTATGAGTCAGCCATTTGGTTTTGAAAAAGATTGGTAGCCCATAATTATGACTGGCAGGCTGTTTAGGCACAAAGATTTAATAGGGTTTTTTAATCCTGTAAACACAAATATAAGTGTAAATATAAAAGTATGTAAGTGTATATAATGGAACCTCTAATATTCTCTGAAATAACTAATGTTATTGTAATATGAGTTAGGGTTAGCAAGTATAAACTAAAGCCATTTCGTAGGCATACAAACGGGTAAGAATCTGGATGGGTAAAACTTCTCAGGGTATACTGAGTGAGAATAAATAGATGTGATCAAACCTGTTCTTTATTAGATTGAAGAGGGTTTTTTCAAAATGTGGAAAGGAAAAAAGTTTCAAGTGTGATTCCTATTTGTTCCAAGAACAATGGAACAAACTCCTACATGACCATGGAAAAGTCTGTAAGCAAATAGATATTTTGCAACTGAAAAAGAAACAATTGAATTGGAATCAACTAATGTTAATCTTACGTATTTTTCACTGATGTCATTGGAAAGCTAAAAACTTATAGTATTTGCAAATATACTCAGTTGTTCCAAGTAACACATTCAAAAATTCATATTTTTCAGCCAAGCATTATGTGATTTTTAGGCGAGAGAAGTGAAAGTGTGGTTCATTTTTTATACAGAAATTTAGCATTTAACCTTGAGGATGGCAGAACAATGCCAGAGACTTCATGCTGGTACTTTTGAGCATATAGGTGGGACAAAATGAATGGAAAGACCATTCTGAGGCAAAATTAAGAATTTAACTCTAGGAATGAAAGTGAAGTATTTGTCACACATTTTAAAGATAAAGGGAGAATTTCGAGAAAGGAATCAGAACTTCCATTTTAATTCTCATTCTCTGAACTGCTGTTAACACATCACAGTTATATTTCAAGTATGTCTTGGTACAATTTGTAGAGATACCCTCAACTGAACTAATCTCAGCTATATCACAGTCTGGGGCATGATAACAATATTAATATTATAAGTCTTATCCCTGTGTATTAAGCACACTAAGTTTTTGATGAAATAAGCGTGTCCCCTGTGTACACTGAAATTGCTTCACAGCACCATTTATGCAAATAAGTTATACAGTTAATTTCAGTTAAAAACATTTAATTACTCTACAAAACTGGCTTCAATAAAATATACCCAGGTATTTAAAATTATAAACTACAGGGCTTGGAGATTTCTATGACACCAATTATTTCTTTTGGAGCCAAATTTAACATCTCTGTTGTCAACATGGACAGTGGGATTGAGTGCATTCTCCGCAAATTTTCTTGATGACACTTAGCTGAACGGGGCAGTCCACACCCTGGCGGGCAGGAATGCCATCTGGAGAGACACTGACAGTCGTGAGAGGTGGGCCCATCAGAAAGTGGAAAAGGGACAAGCGCAAAGTCCTGCACCTGGATCAAGACAATCTCAAGAAAAGTATAGGCTGGGCTGAGAATGTACTGAGAGTAGCCCTGAGGAGAAAAACTCACACCTGTTGGTTGATGAGAAACTCAACATGACCTCGCAATGTGCACTTGTAGCCCAGAAAGCCAAACCCATCCTGGGTGCATCAGAAATAGTGATCCCAGGGGTGTGATTCTGACCCTATATTCTGGTCTCTGAAGTACTGCATCCAGCATAAGAAATATGTTGACCTATTAGAATGGGTCCAGGGAAGAGTTGAAACGATGATCCAAGGACTGAAGCAGCAGTTCTGTGTGAAAAGGCTAAGCAAACTGAAGCTGTTTTGTCTGGGGAGGAAAAGTCTCTGTGCAGCCCTTTGTATCTAGAGGGGACTTACAAGAAGGCTTAAGAGGGACATTGGAAGGATCTGTAGTGATAGGACAAGGGTCTTAAAATTTGACTTTAAACGGAAAGGTGATAGCTTTGGATAAGACATCTTTACTGTGAGGGTGGTAAGACACTGAAACAGGTTACCCAGAGAAGCTGTGGATGCCCGATCCCTGAAAGTCTTCAAGGCCAAGTTGGTTGGGGCTTTGAGCAACTTGGTCTAGTGAATGGCATCCTTGCTCACAGTGATTCTAAAAGTAACTTGGTAAATAAAGCAGACAAGCAGGCAATTTTTCAGGTCCAACATCCTCAGAGGTTAGGAGAGAGAATAATTTCTGACTATTTCTCATGGCTCTGTGCACTTTATATAGAAGTGTGCCTAGTTTAAAGCCTTCTTTCTGAGTGTGTAAATTCAAGATACTTGAATGACCACTTCATATGATTGCAAGGTCTGTCTGTGCTTTGTGGTCTCAGATACATATCTTAATAACTTCTGCAAATTGTAAATTTACTTTATGTAATTATTTCTCATTTAAAATCTGGCAAAATTCATTGTTAAGCTGATATTCAAAATGACAATACTCAACTGATCTTAATATGCCTTCAGTTTCATGCTTTTTATTAATTACTACTAATTTATAGCCAAAAATAGTTATATTAATTATAATTTTTTTTTAGTCTGTTGTTACAGTGAAAATTGGGTGGTATTGTAGAAATTTATGCCCAAAAAATCAGAATCAATCCACATGTATACTGAAACGCTGGTAGTCCTTAGACATGCACTGTGCAAGATGAAGCCCTTACTATTTAGTCTATATTCAATACTTCACAAAATACCAGAACCAGAAAGGTGAAACTAACAGCAGCAGAGGCAAGAGAGTTTAGGAAACCATCAAATAAAGTGTTTCTAGGTTTGTTGAGTAGCCCCAAAATGACATGTAATCAGCTGAAAAAAAAAGCAGTCACTTGAGCAGGCAGATTGAGGTTTTCTCAGTTTTAGTATTCTACATGACCTACACAAACTGTGGTTCAGGGGTTTTTTGTTTGTTTGTTTTGAAATGGGAGAGGCATGCATAATTAGAGGACAAAAAAAAAAAACTGCTATACCTTTCATTTTCCATGTCTGTTAGCAAAGAACTATGTATACTGGCTGTTAACTCTCATAATTTCTTACCTTCACTGTATCCAGATGCTCATAGCAATAGTGAAATAGTCTGGAATTATTAGAATAAGACATAATCACTTCATATAAATTTACTTCATAATACATTTAATATAGTAAAAAGTTTTTGAATTTCACTAAAACAGTTAATGTTCACACAGGATTTGTGGACTTCTTTTAAAATTATTTATTCAAAATATGTTATTCACTTACCTTTGGATTACATATGTGATGAATTGCTTTGCCTGTTGGATTAGATATGAGAAGATCAAAAATCAAGTACATAAAACTCCAAAGTTTTAAAAACTACGTTAACTAGTCATAAATATTTGTATGATTTTGATTAGTAATGCAAATTGCATGATGCTATATTCCGTGTCTAAATAGTGCAAAGCATTCATATGCAAATGTAAAAAGTCCAAATTTAGTGTCCATGAAATGTTCACATAAAACTGATGAAATTATCCATCAGAAATTATTTATAATGAACATTACTTTAGCTCCACTAGGCAAATCAAGATACACTGGTGTCATCTCCCTGGACTCAGCAAGAAACTTTTGTTTATTAGTAGAAGCAATTTAATGCTTTACAATGAAGTGTTAACCCGTTGGAAGAAAAATTAATGGCAAAAATAAGGGTTAATTGGAGATGCAAGTGCCTTGCATATTAGAGGATGTTTTTGTCTTTTGCAGTGAAATGATCATAATAAAATTCATTGAAACACCTCTGAAAATCAGTTTCTTTCTTAAATTTCTGAAATCTCTGAGAGCGTATGAGAAGTGCAAATATAATAATAAATAATAATTAAAAAAAAGAAGAAGAAAGGAAAAAACATAAACCCTTGTGTCAAAGCTTTCACAAGTTGGCTTTCATGGTGGAGGTAGAGTCTAAGTAACCTCCAAGAGTGTAATTCTAGTACATCAGAGCTGTTAAAATCTAATACTGATTTTAGAAGAAAAAGTCCCAAAACCTGTGCACCAGTGATCCTTGAGAATGTATATCTGCCATTGTCTTTTGTTGCCCCTCAATTGTGTGGAATCATTTCTGGGACAAAACATATATGGTTCCATACTTTCTGTAATATGAAATCCAAATCCATATATCTCAATATTTCTAGTTGGAAAAAAAAAAAAAAAAAAGTTCTGTGGGCCTGAGTATATTCATCTTTTCAGATAATTGAAATACCCTTTCTGATTTTTTGGTTTACTTTTTTAACTTAGAAAGCAGACTGATGTGGTCAAACAAATAGATTACGTCTTTCATCCTACCCACAAATTCTGACATTTTGCAATATATTAAATGAAAAATTTTACAGCTTTGTAAGTGGCTATTTGGGTTGCAATGAGTGACCAGAGTTCTCATGTGGTCAACAGGGGCAAAGATTAGATGGTGTATATCTGTAGGTTTTCATGGTTTCCTTTTCAGAGTAGTTTGTATCACATTTGTGCATATTAAATTTATTTACTGTGCCCATTCACATTTTCATCCTGTATTCTTTTTACATTTAAATATAATTGTTCCATTAACAAGGAAATATGATTAGAAATTCATGTTTTTCTCCTTTACTCTTGTTTTACGTTGCTTCTTTTTAATTATTACGTTTTTAACAGGCATTGTTCAAAGGATGATTTTTAGATCTTTTCTCCTTTTTTTAAATGTTCCTCTAAATTCTCTATTTGGTGCAATATTCTGTCCTATTTTTGTTTGGCAGCTAGTGACACCAGAAGAGTGTATTGACACTAAGTGACGCTTAGAAGAGGTATTTGGAAGGAGAGAGAAGGGATAGTTATGTATAATGAAAATAGACACCAAGTGTTTGTAACTTACTTTTTAAAATCTATTTTTCATGAAAGTTGTTGCTCAGAGAGTGTATTTGGTTTTTAAGGTATTTTTCCTCTCAGTGTTTTATAATTTGCTATGTGCTTTAAATTTTCTATCCTTTTTTGAAGCAAGACTTGATGTGGCTACCACCACACAGAAATACTGTTTAGATCAGCCAACTGCCTCATCTACTAGAGCAGCTTGTGTTCTAAGATTGGTCATAGGATCTTACTAATCTATTTTTCTGTACCATCTTTTTATTTTTGAGAAGACAATAGAGAGGGGGGTTTTTCATTCGGATTTGTTATTGTTGCTGCTGTTGTAGAAAAAGTAGGACTGAGAAAGACATTTTCTGAACACACAATTCTTGAAAAAGCAAATGTGACATGAACCATATTTTTCAGGCAGATTATAATATTTTTGATCTGTAATAAATCATGATCTGTAAAATTACTGTTTAGGGGTAATTTTGCAATTTAGAAAGAAGAGATACTCAATTCTTCAAGTAAATAAGCAAATTCTTAGGGACTAGTAGTTGATGGGTGATGTATTGATCTGACCACAGTGTGCTTTACTTGCATTTTGAATATATGTTTTGTTATAGTATCAGACATAAAATGAAAAAAAAAAAAGTACTGCTTTCTTCAGTCTAAATTTCAATATTTCAAATAATTTATTTGTTGTAAGGAAGCCTTATTTTCCTGTCTGTATAATAGATAGAAAATCTGAAGCAGTTACATAATAAAATATAGATGGAGGCAAATTTTATATATTTAAAAAAAATTCTAAAATAATCTCTTTCTGTATTTACAACTTCCCCCACAACATCCTTCTACATATCTCTCAAAATTGGAGAGATATGGATTTGATGAGTGAACTGTTCAATGAATAAGAAAGTGTTTGGATGGTCACATTCAGAGGGTAGTGATTAATGGCTCAGGGTTCTGATGGACATCAGTGACAAATGGTGTCCTTCAGGGGTCTGTACTGGGACCACTGTTATTTATTATATTCACTAATGACATAGACAAAGGGACTGAGTGGACCCTCAACAAATTTGCTGATGACACCAAACTGAGGGGTGCAGTTGACAAATCTGAACGACGGGATGCTATCCAAACGGACCTAGACAAGCTGGAGAAGTGGGCCCATAAAAATCTCATGAGGTTTCAGACCAAGTGCAAGGGGCTGCACTTGGGTTGGAGCAACCCCTGATATTGATAGAGGTTGGAGGATGAACTGATTGATAGCAGCTCTGCCGAGAAAGACTGTGACATGCTGATGGATGAGAGGCTGGACATGTGCCAGCAATGTCTGCTCAAGACCAGAAAATCAATCATGTTCTGGGTTGTATCAAAAACAGTGTGGCCAGTAGGTCCAGGGAGGGGATTCTGCCTCTCTGCTCTGCTCTGGTGAGATGTCCCTTGAAGTATTGCATCCAACTCTGTGGTCCTCCGTAGAAATAAAACAGGGTCCTGTTGGACCAAGTCCACAGGAGGGACATGAAGATGGTTAGAGGCATGGAGCACCTCTCCTACAAGGAGATGCTGAGAGAATATAATTTGTTCAGTCTGGAAAACAGAAGGCTTTAGGGTGACCTAATTTCAGTCTTCCAGTACCTGAAGGGGATCTACAACAAACACGGAGAGGGACTTTTTACAAGAGCATGTAGTGACAGGACAGGGTGGGGGTGGGGGGGCAGGCAGTGAACGGTTTTAAACTGAAAAAGAGTTAGTTTAGATCAGACGTTAGGAGGAAGTTCTTTACTGTGAGGGTGACAATCATTGGAACAGGTTGCCCAGAGAAGTTGTGGATGACCCATCCCTGGAGGTATTACACCAGAATCGCAGGCTGCATGGAGTTCTGAGCACCCTGGTCTAGTGAAAGGCATCCCTGCCCTTCTCACCCAAACCATTCTGTGTTTCTGTGGTGTACCACATCATGCAATACACTGCAATACAGTAGAGTAATAAACCGTAATAAATTTGCAGTGATGCATCTTCATATTAATGTTTTGTGTTGAAATGGTAAATGCTTGTGTCTTTATTATGTTGAGGTCAACAATTAATATGTGAAATTTCATATTTAAACATCACAAAACTAGAAGTCAGATAACAAAGTATTTTCATAATGATAGATTTTGCATATTTCACTATTTTAGTCTCCTTGCAAAATAAATGTCTGTTTTACAAAGACAGATTTGGTTGTGCTTCTACAAGTGGTGTGAAATTCACCTTCCTGTGCAAAATACTGTATAAACTTAGTAGCAGTCAAATGAAATAAATTTATTAACAGAAAGATGAAAATGTATATGGTATTCCATGAGATAAAGGAACATATCTTTATTTGCCTCTGTGTAACACTATTGTATTGTTCTAGTGCACTGCATGAGATTTTAATACAAAAGATAATTACAATAGTTGGAACACTGTTGCTGTGCTGCCCTAGACCTTTTGTCTGCATTGAAAATGAGATTTCTCTGTATCTTCTGTAGATTAAAAGGTAGGTATTCAGAGTGAAGGTTACCCAGTTTCTGTGCTGTTGGCAAACTTAGCATCAGATTGTCTAGCCAGGTAAAAACATCCATTTATTTTTTAAGTTAGAATTGTGACAGTTTCAATGCTGCTAACAGTTCAGGGTGTTTATGATACACATTTTTTCTTTCTTCAGCAGGTATATATATTTTCCTTTTGTAGATTATTTGTATTCATGTGTATATATATATATGTGTGTGTGTGTGTGTGTGTGTATGTACACTTCCATATAAATCTGTAGCAATGTGTGTGTGTGTGTGTATGTATGTATTTATTTGAGACATGGGTACTTTTATTTTACTAAGAATGTCTCTTTCATCTAATTGGTGGCATTATTGAAAAGGAAAAGTCTGTTGTTAGCATCAAGTACTCTTTCTTGTATTATGAGCTCCCTCCTAAAATTAAATTATTAATTGCATCATAAAAATCCTAGTTCAAAACTGTCTGGGTAAACTGAAATAATGACAGGACCAAATTACATGAATTCTCATGCACTATATCGCCTTTCCAAAAACCTTAATATTAGTGTCTGTTTCTTCTTTTATTGTGATTCTGTGCAGGAGATTTGATTTTACTTACTTTCCAAAACTATAAGTAATGTTTTCTACCTGAAAGTCAAAAATGTACCCTATGACAGTAAAGTTGAATATCTAGAATTTGTTTGTTGTTTTTTTGTTTTTTTTTTTAACATATTGGGTTTTTCGCAAACACACTTTTCCTGCATTTGCACCTGTCTAAGTATGAAAGATTTGCCTAAAGCCTCTGAGGAGAAGACAGATCTTAATGTTGCACTTTTCTTGAAAGATCAGAAGATATTTGAAAGCAAAAATTTTAAAACTAGATAAAGCAGTCAATCCCGAGTGATAAAACAATGTTATTGACCTCTTTAGGCAGCTTCATAGTAGAGGAATTTCACCTTAATTTCCCTCCCTGAGTGCATCTTTCATATGTACAGCCCTTTCTATTGCCTACCTTCAAAAAGTGCTCATGAAACCTTTCAATTGTTCCCAAGAATAACTCCAGGTTTCATTTAATGCTATTTTTTGTCTTTTATCTCTCTGAATCTGCTTCATCCCAAGGAGGTATCAGGTACATCTCTTGAAGTGAAAGAGGCCATTAAATATCTCCCCAGGACAGAATACTTGTTCTTTATTAAGTCCATAAAAAAGTCATAAAATAAAGATGTGGAAGACTACTTTTTACTTGATAGGTCAGGGCAATCATCAAAGAAGCAGACATTGTATCTAACATCTTTCTTCCCTAAGGTACATTCGTGAATACTACAAAAGCCGTAATACTATGGGAGAAAGAATTCTGGCCTCATTTGGTAAATTCTGAAGACTCTAAATAGAATTGTTCAGTGTTATGTCGATATTTTAACATCAAGATACACCATTGCATAGTCTCTTAGATTTTTTAAAGTACTTTAAAACTAAATCCTTCCTTTCATACTTTTTTAATATCCTTTCAGATACATATTTAAAGCAATGTTATGCATTCTTATGCAGATGTGCTGTTAACTAAATCACCTGTGATATAAAAACATACATTTTTAATAAAAAGATATAATGGGATTTTCAAATAATTCTTAAAATGGATTAGATACAAAAAATTGTATCTGTCTTGAACCAGATTTACTAAGGTTATATATATACTCTTATGCACGATAAAAAGCTAGAACAAAGTAACTGTTTGACATTTGTACAGCTTCATTTCTGTGTAATCTCCTAATGGAAATTTAAACTTCTGGGTTATACCAGTAACTTTTAAATGAAGATGTCAAAAATTCTAGTTCTTAGTTAAAAAAATGAGAACATAATTTTGAAGTACAGCAGTAAGAGAGCAGATGCAGAACCAGGAAACTCTTCCCCTCATTTTATGCATGGGAAACTTATGAGGGGTGTGGAGAATGGAAAAGGAGTATAGATAGCTGAGAGGAAGGGTTGGCTTAACTTTGGAGCAATGATGCATAGTATAATAAAACCACAGGGCAGAGGTGTGTGAAAGGATATTTGATTCTACAGACTCTTCAGTGTTAATAAGAACTCAGTATTAACTGACTATATGCATTTAATTTTAGTAAAGATCATAAGAGAAGGGGAAGTAGAAAACTTAGGGACTTAGTTGTGTGTAAATCTATAGTGCACAGTAGATGATTGGGATGATAGCACCACAGTGATAACGCAAATGGAATTATTTTCATTACATTTATCAAAGCAACCTTGGAAAGGTGGCAAGAATGTAACAGGCTGCACAGCTGCAGAAGTCAATTATATACCCATTTTCATGAGGAACCACGCAGCCAGGAAAATACAAAACTGGCAGAGAGGAAAAGGACTTTGATAACAGAGCTGTATTTTGTTGTGATACATTTTGAATGGCAATGAACCTAAGAGTAAACTTGACAGAAAATTGTACAGAATCCCTAAACCGAATAGCCCTCAGGGCACAGAGAATTGAGTGGTACATAACGGTAACTATAGTGCAATAACTACAGAAGATATGTGATGAGTGACAGGTATATTACAGACATTAATTAAGTCAATAGGAGTGAAATCTTGCCAGCTATGGAGCATTTGATATGGCCTAATAGCAACAAATTCTGCTCACGCTTTTTTTTAAACAACAGCAAGAAAAAAGTTCAAGATGTGTTTCTAGCTTCATCACAGGCACCAATTAGCTGTTCATGGTGTCTGTTTCTCTGCAGTTTTCAAGAACAATTTTATCATTAGAGCATTTCAAATGCAGTGTAGTGAGGAAATGGAACAATAGCTGCAAGCAAAAAAAATTACAAAACAGAACCACTATGTGGCTTTTTTTTCTTTTTTCTTTCCAGTCTTGAGTGTGATGCATCTTGGAAAGCATTTTTCTTTTTTTTCACTGCAATGAAGAAATGCAAGATAAACGGCAAAACCCAAGGTTTAGGAGAGCATCTGTAAGCAGTCTAAGAGGTCCAGTGTAATTTTCTTACTGCTACTCAGTTGTTCACGTCTAGTATGCTTTTAAAGAATTAAGCCTTCTTTAATTTTCTCAAGGAAACTTATGAAAAGTATAAAATCTTACAAAAACACATTCAAACAGATGTTATTCTGCTCCATTTCCAGATGACTGGGGCACAGCAGGAGATGTCTCTGTTGGCATGTTTGAAACACCTGAAACTATGTATGTTTTTTAGCAAACTTAACACTGTAAAAGACTTAAAATCCCCATTTTGTTTAGATTAATCCCTTCTCTCATGTTTTCTATGTTATATGAGCAGACAGTTTTTTCTAGTGCTTTAATCAGATTCTCTTACCTTTCTGGTTCAAATTCTCTTGTTCTGTGTAGGGTCAAACAGTATTGAACAGGAAAATGGTGAATCGCTGGATGGTTTGAATTATATTTGTGCTGGGATTCTTTCCTTCACTGTGGAAATTAAAGCTGATTAGGTTAGGTGAAAGAAATGAGACAAGTATAGAGTGGCACATTGTTCCAGGTATTATCAGTGTGAGGACTTGGTAAATCATCAGTTGCATCTATATTATTGTATTTAATGACTGCTGTGGCATGTACACCTGTTTAATTCCTATATGAACATTTTTGTAATTTTTCAGTATTGTAAGACAAAGAAGTCCACAATTTCATTACCTGAAGTATGGAAAATATACTTCCTTCTGTTTGCTTTTCCTTCTGTTTACTGCTTCATAACTTTATTGAACATCTTCAATTTTTGAGTAACAAATTATAATCAATAATTATTCCTTATTACTGTTCCTTTCTACTTAGAAGTTAAATGCATTTTTCATATAAACCTTCTGTTTTCTATTTGTCATAATAATTTATAATAGAAATCTCTAAGGGACTTTTTTATGAGGACTATATAAAAGGATCTCTGCTTACTCAAAGGTTCTTTAGGACCTCTGATTGCAACTGCCTCCTTTTTATTCTGCCTGTATTGTGTTCAGTAATGAGGAGTACCAGATTTACACATGATATTCAATGTACAGAATACAATAAAATTGCCATGATGTGGTCTGCCGTCTCTAAATCATGACCTGACTTTCAAAAACTGCTGCTCAAATCCTCCATGTGATTTTATACCACATACAATCCATGATTATGGATGTGCACTGGCATTAACTTCTCCCAAATCCTTTTCTTTGTTCGTACTGACTGAATTTCATTAGCGTATTTTCACTTCATGTCACAAATGAATGATCATAATGAGGCTGATATTAGGTCATTTTGTCAGTTTTCTTAATTGTTTAATTTTTTTTACCCAGTATTTGTATCACCAACAGTCTTGAATGGCTTCTCTCACTGCTTTCCCCCAGCCTTTAAAAATACCACAGAACAGGTTAAATCATAACACCAACACTTCTGGCTTTCTGTGGGTAATCTCTTACCTCTTTGAAACTGACCAAGCCTATACAGAATGTAGACTGGCCTAACAAAAGCATACATGCACATACCACATTTCAGGTAGTTACTGTATTTTGGGGCCCCTCTTGAACACAGTGCTTACTGGGGAGGAGACAGAACAACCTTTTAGTGCTGTCATAAGATAATATATACTCCACTCCAGCTGAATATCTGAGAAGAATTATATTAAGAAGCTAATTTAAGACACAGTTTTTCCAAGTGAAATGTATTTTAAACATTCTGAGGATAGATTTTTGCAATGGAATGTACCGAACAGTGCAGCATTTAAAGAATAAATTAAACCTGTAATGCAACATAGAGCTTGCTGACACTGTGCTCTATAATTTATTGAATCCCATACAAATTCTGGATTAAATTACAATCAAATAGATCCAACGAATCTATCAGAAACATAATTTTTTATTAATTTTGCTCTTTTTAGATTTCTGTGAACTGTGTATAGAATATTCCAGAAGGTGAACATGTCCTTGGGGCATGCAGGAATTATGACAATTTTCTTTGCCATGGATATAGGAGAAGTTTCCTAATCTGAATAGGATAACACAAATGAGGTACAATTGATTGCATGTGTAGAAAATGAAAGTAGACAAATAAGCTGGAGTAGGTTAGTAGGTGAATATTAAAATTGTGGTTGTATTATTATTTCATGGATCATATTTTAATGATATGTTCTATTATTTGGTGTTCTGCATGATAGATATTTGATACATTCCACTCACACTTGAAGTTTGAAGTAGCCTACTTCTGAAAATGTAGAATGCTAAATGCTAAAATGCATAATTGCAGCAAGAATCTAGTTTTGTAAGTCAGATGTGATATCAGGGTAAGGCAACAAGTTTTCTACAAGAAAATAAAAAAGCCATCAAAGAACAATGAGAGACTCATTAAGGTATATTGTATCCAGGAAAATAGTAGAGGGGAGTGTAGAGACATCAGCAATTAAATTGGACTGATGGCATCTACTTAATTGTACTACTTTTTGCAGTGACCAGCCAGTCAAAAGCATTCATTCCTGTGGGAATTTTGATAATAAGGTTTATGGTCATAGCAAAATCTTATGCATCCTTGTAGGTGTTAGTGATCACTTAATAAGTAGTGGTGAGTACTTTCAGCAGTAAATTAATGTGTAAAGGACTTACTTGGGAAAAAAATTCTGGTGCAGAAGAAGTACTTTTTGCCTTTGCTAAAGGCATCTCTACATTCAAGTGTACACAGCATATAACTGACAAATGGGCACCATGACTAACAAACATTGTACACTTATTCCTGTAATATAATGAACACTATATAGTATACATTTCACCTGTATGTTCAGTAATACATGATATTCTACTAAAAAGTAACAGGATTTGGGTTGTTTTTTTATTGGTCTCAAGCAATAATGTGATACAGTGTGACTAGTAGTGTGACTCACTACTTTTGAAATTTAAAGTTGCAAAACGAAAGTATTAGAAATTCATTGTAAAATAATACTCTCATGAAAGAAAAATAAATTTTAAAATGCGTTAACCTGGCCTATATGTGTGAATTGCTAACAGAAAACCTGGATGTATGTACTTCTTTCAGCTTACTTAGAGTGTTTCCCATTGCAATACCTGATTAATTTTTCTTACTTTCAGCCTGCTTAGGGTAGAAATATGGTATCAAACACATTCTCACACAGACTATTTGCTCATAAACAGATAGCTGGTATCCTTTTCTACTCAAAGTACTCTGTAGAGGAAAAACTGCCTCAAAAGACAAGTTTTCTTTGCAGTGAAATTATTGGAAAAACGTTGAAATTTATCTATACTCTGCTGTCAAAAGTATTTTTAATTTTCCAAGACCATTACATTCAAAGAACTTCATCACTGGCACTTATCTATAAATGCCTATTATATTTATGCCTGATTTTGGAGGCTTATAAGAGGTTTTGTGTGATTGGTTGGTTGGTTGGCTGGTTGGTTGGATTTGCTTGTGTATTTTTTTCCTGAGACCAACATTTCCGATCTAACAGAACATTTGTCAATTCTGTAAAGTCCACAGACTCTAATATTAGTTTTAAAAGTACTGTCAAATAGACTACTACTTAATTAGCAAGGAAACTGAATTTCAGCATGTGGTATGAGTGCTGTAACAATAATTTTTTTTTCCTCAATGCTGTTCAGGATATAGCAGTTGTTATTGTTTGGTTTGACGCTTGGCAAAATGCCAAGTCTCTCAGAGCCCCACAGAGTTTCAGTTAAAAGAAGTGAGGGGAAAACAAACTGAAAACT
>JAWWEU010000091.1:42632665-42645458 GCA_035583155.1 Acropternis orthonyx
AAGACTGTAAGAAACTGTAAATGTGTGTAGCGCTTTCAAAAGGTGTTGCCATGTTTGCACTTCTTTATAAGAGCAAGGTCCAAACAAAGCGAATGAGTAGAAACAGATGTGACTTGAGAGTTGTTTTTTGGGGGGAAAAAAAAAAAACACAACAAAACAACCAAACAATTGAAATTAATGGATAGCCCACATCATATTCTTTAGAGTAGCACACTGCTCTGAAATCTAATGAGGATAGATTTACACACACCCTCAAAAAAGCCCAATAACTCTTACCATAGAGCATGCTTACTAATCTGTTCACTCTGAATGTCTAGACAAGTGAATTTTGAGCCTCTTTGTAATTCCACAGAGATCTGGCAGCTTTTTTGTGATGTTCAGAAAAATATTAAATGTAAGGAGTAAAGAACTGTAATTTTCTTAACCTAAGATCTGCTTTCCAAATAATTTCCTTTAATTTATAATGTCCAACTTTGACAATTATATATAGATGAAAATTATTATTATCAGGACAGTTGAGAATACTATAGTTTTTCTGTGGAATTCCTCTAAGATGTCTGTTTTGTTTTCAAGTTAGCATATTTTTCTGTGATGAATATGTGGTTTTTTAGTCTTCCAAATTAATTGAACAGGTTAATTTTTATTCTCTATTCAGTCCTGCTTTTGTTGATAGGTTTTAAATGGACAGTCACTTGGTGCTGCTCAGGATCTTCAAGCTAAGCCCAAGTGTAGAGGTATTCAAAGCAGTGTATAGTATTTTAATCAAGACTTTGTTTATAGATGGAATTATATGCAGTGTACTCAGCTTTAGATTACTTTCTTTTTAAACTTTTTTTTTAACTGTTCACTCTGGTGATATTCTATTTATAAGAATTTGGTAAATGTTTTAAAAGCAGTTTTTTATTTTAGAATTTAGAAGTTAAACTACTTATTTCTAGCTATTGTGCTTGAAACTTTAATACAGTTTACAATGTTGCTTTGCAAATGAGGTTTTAAATGGAATTATTCTTTACAATACTGCAGTTGAGAAGCAAATGTGCTTCAAATATGAAATTTTTATAGTTACTGGTGGTACATAGTCCTTCTTTGCCTTAAAATACGCAGGTGGGTTTTATTTTTCAGTGTAAGCTGCTGACTATCTTGTGGAAATGAACTGTTCACTCCAGTTCATTTAGTTAAAATACTGGCCTTTTCACTCTGCTGTATCTTTTTTTTATACAAGAAGTCTTGCATAGTGTGAATGATTCTTCTTGGTGCTCCAGATTTCCTTTCTTGACTCTAACCCAGGGTGGCTTAATGGATCTGAGGCCTTGACAAAAAAAGTATGCAACTATTTTACCAGATTTTATTCTTAGAAATCTAGGTGCTTGATACTTAGAGCATTAATGAAAGGAGGAGTATTTGGAGGCAGAAACAGCTGGGAGAATGACCGATAAATTACAAAGTTGAGTGATGTGTCCAAGAGGGTGGACTTTTCAGTCTCCTGAGCTAGCTAAAGCAGAATTTTTTAGTACTAAGGGCTGTTGAATTAAGCAATAGTGAATGAGGCCTAATGATCTATAGTAAAAATAATCCCATTCATATGCTACCCCACTCTAATAACCATTATTTACATTATCTCTGAATCCTGGAAAGATGCTACAAAAAAAAATTTACATTAAGTAAGCTTATCTTATTTCTTCCTTTTACATAGTGTTCCAGGAGAAATTCAGTAGGATTCCTTGAGAAAATAAACACATTTTGCCAAAAGTCAAAAAAAAATGTATATATAAACCCTTCTTAACTTTCAGCAGAACATTTCCAGAAGCAATCCATATATATTTCAGAGAGAGAGAGAGAGGCAATAAGATGTCATTGATCTGTTGAAAACATAGACTTGCAGATTCATAGAATCATTTAGGTTGGTAAAGACTCTTAAGATCTTTGAGTCGAAGAATTAACACCCTTTATGTCGATTTGTGCCCACCACTCAATCGTGTCGCTAAGTGTCATGTTAAACATCAGCTTTTTGCTGATCTGGACTTTAATTGCTTGCCAGAAACTGGTTCCTAGGCTCTAAATGGCCCTTGATCATATATTGAAAAGACTGTTATACAGCAGGAAAAGCACTGGAATCAAAACCCCGTTGCAACAGAAAATACAATGGGATAAATTTATCCAAAATATATTTTTTTACCATATGTGTATTTGTACACTTTTTTCCATTTTATCAGAGATTAGTTTTACACATTAAATGAATACAAGCCAAGTAGAACACTATGAAATACTCACATTTAATATGAATATTCTATGAGTTTTATTGGTTGGTTTATATGGTAGTAAAAATTGATGGTAACAGACAAGGAGCCAAGGTGGAAGACCTCAAAACTGGACAATATTTTTGTAGGTCATACTTCAGTGACCCTGTAGTCTGGGAACCTACATCATGATTATAGTGATTCTGAGGATGAAAATAGTAGACAGGGTTGTGACCACATTCAATACCCTGTAGAAAATTAAACTTTCCAAAACTTCATTTTCTCAGCTTAGAACTCCATAAAATTCTTTATTTACTATCAAGACAACATTTGCAAATAAATGAAGAAAACATGGGGCATAAAATAGTAAAAGACATGAACTGCAGTCTTCTGCTACTCTATTTAGTATGTTTGCTGTAATTCCCATGAAATTGTTAACCATAATTTTGGTACAATCTTAAAAGGTTTTAGATAAATGCCATAATGCAGAAAACAGTATAAGAACTTTACAGAAAACAAAGTGGTTTAAAGATTAAGTAATTTCAAAATTGTCAAACAGTCAAAGAGCTGGAATTGAAAATTTAGAATGAAGTGATGCAGTAATATGTGTCTTAAAGGAATGAAAACACATTTTTGACAGCAAAATATGCAAAGATTTCACCATGAAACTGCAAGAATCGCATGACATTTTCCCCTTGTCTTGTTATCCTGTAAGTCCATGACACTGGAATTTTTATATTTTTATTTTTTTCATTTGAGATGAGATGGAAAATCAAAGTTCAAAATAGATTTTTGATGCAAATTTTAAATCAGCCCTATTTGAAAGTCCTCAGTTTTTGTTTCCTGATGAACAAGAATGCACAATTAGAGATACGAATGTTTCCTGTATGTTTTTTTATCTGGTCAGGCACATTATCAGGAAGTTATTGAGTAATCCTTCCAAAAAACTAAGTAATCATCAATGAACATAGGTAACTTTTGTCCACAGAAACAACTATTTGAAACATAGGGATATGCCAATAGTGTTTCATTATGCTTTTTCTTCTACTTATTTCAATGTGCTCAGGGACAATTTGAGCAGTGAATTTAATACTGCCTCAGAAAGATTCTGAATCTTCAGATGAAACTTGCATGAAATGGAACCAACAATATGCAGTGCATTGCATCCCAGAAATTGAACTGTGAAATGTTTTGAGAAGAGTTGATGCATCAGATTGGAATGAGCCATCTACAAAATAATATTTGCTGAGCAAGATGACTATTACATCTTCAGCTATAAATCAGTGATAAGTGTGAAATACAGTAGGTGTCCACAGCTTTTAAGTATATATTAGCTCAGGTAATGCATGGGCATAAATCATTCCAATGACAATATTGGTTTCAATTCAATCGTAAACTCAGCTGAAAATTATTTGTTATTACTGTGCTCACCCGCACAGTGTTTTCAGGTGGTTATATTGTTATGATAAGAAAATTTCACTGTTTCCTGCTAGCCTCTGAATAGTAAGCATTGTTTCCCAATACAAGAAAAACACATGGACTTTTAATTACATTTCATTTTGTAAATTAATTATGAAGATGCCCTTGCACTCAAAGTGCAAAATGAAAATAGTTTTCTTGATCAGGGTGAAGCCATTTTTGGAATCGCTTCCTTTGAAAAAAATGTTTTATTACTTTTTATAAGTCTTTTTCATTATATATGTATGCTATGGATTGCATATGTAACTTTTACAGTTGGTTTTGTTTTGGGTTTTTTAACCAAGATTTTCCTGCTGCCCTTTTCCCCTTTATTGAGCAAGCAAGTGTCATTGTTGTTGGTGAGATAAGGCTTGTCAAATTTGGCTGTGGAATTAACATCTCTCTTCCCTGAAGTAGTGACTCATAAAAATACATGGCGAATAGGTACTCCCAAAGAACTACATACACTACAGCAGGAATGTAAAAGTAGTGATTGTGTCTGTGACTCCTAAAGCTGTACCAGAAAACTGGAATGGAATCGGAAATTGAATAAAGTATTTGGAAGCTGAAACTAAGTTGTATCAAGCATTTGAGTATAGTTTCGTAACTGCATTTTATGACTAGTTAAACTTGGTTGGATTTTGCTCTGCCAGTTTTGTTGAATCATAAAGAGCAGCTCACTAGTAGACACAACGGACCAGTTCTCAAAATTGTCCTAAGTACACATATGAAAGTGCTCTTAAGACTGAAAACTGCAATGTGTTCCTATTATAACAGCACTTTACATTACAGTATTACATTCCATTACCAGATATCACCACGCTTTGAAGCTACTAATAACCTGAATCCCCCAGGGGAGAAATGTTGCTATTCCTGTTTCACAACACATCAGAGAGACTGAGTATAACAGAGGTTACTTGCCCTCCAATGACAGCATAGGTGTTGGAGAGCTACATCAATGAAGGAGGAAAGTGTCTGATTCAAAGCACTTTTCTTTTTATTGATACTTATATTCAGCAACTTTCTCATTACCAGTTAGATGGACACACAGGGGAAATTACCCATTCAAAGTTGTTTAGAACAAATTATCTTTGTAGGTCCATTTTACCAAACTCGTAAGTCTCCCTTTCCTTACTTTATTCACAGTTTTGCTAAAATCTGTAGCCCTTTCAAGAAAATTGTTTCCATGCTGTATTTCTGCCTTAGCAAGTTTGGAAGTCTGGTAAATTTTCCCATCTGCATTATGTAATATGTAGTATAGCATCAATGAAGGTGGAAATTCAGTGTTTCCCCCCCTCTGCCTTACAAAATCATTACTGAATTAAAATCAACATTCCCAACCTTTCATCCGCAGTAACCCAGACTTTTTCTGATACTAACATTTCCAGAGAGCTATTTTGCTGAGCACTAATACTAGTTTTGTGCTTCAAAATGGCAGCATGCATTTTTGGTTTTATGTGCCTTTGAGAATGGACAGTGAAATTACCACTTTCCTGAAACCTTCTTCGTACTCGTATCTCCACCCTTGCTGAGTAAAATAGACCCCAACAACCAACCCTAACAGCATGACAAAGTCTTTTGTAAAAGTTGTAAAGATAGGCTGGGAGCCATCTTCATTCCCCATTCCCTTTTCATTCACCCAGCTAATGAAGGAAAAGTCAAGCATAGTTTTATCATTAAAAGAGGTATGGATTTGGTGAAGGAATGAGTCTGTAAGAATGGGACACAAGGGCTAAGATCAGTACATGGGCCTGAACACAACGGAGAGCTACAAATATTCAATGTATATCCTACTGGATTGGCAAGAATTGTATTTTAATTTATGAATGTCTGCGTGCAACCATAGCACACTGTTATGCATCAGGTTTTCAAATGTAGCGATTGTAAAATCGTATACTAGTTCTCTGTAGCTTGTCTCTCTGGGGTTTTTTACTTCATCATTAATATTCAGGGAACTTAATGCTTCCTTTCCGCATTCCCCAAAATAAGTGATTCCTTGATATGGCAAACCTAAACTTTCTAATGTAAGTGCAACACTATATATGTCCCACTGAAGTTGTAAGTGGAGTTCATTCTGTATGGCAAGTTTTGTAAGAAACTAAGATGTCTTTGTATCACCAATCTGCTTCAGTGTTCCTCCATACATATTAAAATATAGAACCCCTTTATAATTTCACCTGAAAAAGAAATCCGTTTGGTATGGCTTCTTTTTTTTTTTTTTTTTCCCCCTAAATAGTTTGAGTAAGGCTATTCACCTAGAGAAAGCAGCTTTAAACCTGAGTTTTTCCATGCATGAGTGCACGCATCTAGTGTTCAGAGTGAATATGTTGAAAGAGACATTAAAAGAGAATATAGGGTATTTAAGCCAGCAAGAGGGGGTAAAATGAAAGTGACTCTCTACTTAATAATTCATAATAGAAAAATTTCTTTTGATAGAGTATGATTTTACCAACAAAATATGGATTCTATCCATATACCTAAGATGACTTTTGTATACTGAAGAAAATTCAAGCATTTTGCTTTAATATAGTACATGGGTGACTTATTGATTAGGACAAAAAAGAGAATTGACTTGGGAAAATAACAAAGACATATAATTTGATGGTTTAAATTGGCATTTTATATATTGCTTTAGCTCAACCAAATACCTGCCACTGTTGTGGATTAGAAGGGTATTATATATTTATCATACGAGGAATATACATTTGGCAATTTGTAACAAAAAAATCTTCACAGTTATTACCAGGAAATACTAAAGATGATGAGCAGAATATGAACATACTCAATTACTTGTTTGAATCAGTTGTCATTTGACCTTATGTCTGTGTGTTACACATATACTTTCAATAAATTTACTGCCACGTTATATAAAAACACAGTCATATAAACACACAGATTCATAAAGCTATCTCCAAATGGTTATCAAACAGAGTAATTAAGAGTTCTGATGTATCTAAGGAGAACTATGGTTTGTTGGAAAGGAATAGAGTTAAAAATGAAATTTGCAAATATTGTGACAATCTGACTGTAAATCAGACAGTTACTTTCACAGCAAGTATGAGTAAATTCTCAGGAGTTATTTGTGCCAGGAAACATTATTCATTATCTTCCATGGTCATTTTTACTTTGCAGTATTCACAAGACCATTGTTATTCTTAAGTGTCTTCTCCAGTGGTGTTCATAGCTTTCTTAAGGAATATCTCTGGACTATTTCTGTAGCATTAAAGTCATGTATGATAATGAACATTAACCGTTTGAGTTCTGCCCGTGTGTACAATAAATCAAAGCATACTGTCAATAATTCGGATCATGTAATTAGTTCATACAGATGGGTGACTATGCAGTCAGAATGTTGCATCCAGAAGCCATTAATTTGTAGGACAATGGATACTAGAAACAAAAATAAAATAAAATAAAAAATAATCTATTGAATTATGCATAGAGAAGTCTGTGACACAGATTGTCTTAATATCTCTGACACTCTATGTACTGGGTGTCACTATTATGATTCACAGAAGAGTTTCCACAGAAGAAAAACTGAATGTATTCCTTCTAATGCAGAAGAAAAAAGTCTGCCTTAGACTTGGAGATACAACAAGATACAATAAGACAACTTACTTGGAAGATCATTCAAGAGAAATTTCAATTTTTTCAATTCTTTTTTCTTTGATATTTTCACTTCATTTGCACATCCCTGTTTCTTCAAGTTGTTTTTTTTGGTGTGTTTTTTTTTTTTTTCCCCCCTCTTGCTAGGTACCTCCTGTTAATAATTCTTGGTTTTGATCCCTTTTCTCCTGTGTACCTTTCACTGAACAGCAGAGTAGTGTTCATAATTCTTACTAGCAAGGGGAAGATTGGCTTCACAGCAATGTTTTCCAACAGGATGCTTCTTTCTGTGGCATTGAGGTAGACAGTGAGGGAACACAGTGTGCTGAACATGGGGAACTGAAGGACCAGATGAAATTCTTCAGTGCCAGTCTAGTCATCTTCACTGATGGGTCATGCAGTCATTCATGACGATATTTTTATAGGGAACTGAAGTACATTGAAAAGCAGTTGCTTTGCAGACTTATTCACCGTTTCTGTAGTTTTTAGTCCAGTTTTTCTCTATCTGTGGTTCCTATTTCCTTTGTTTAAATGTTACTAATCTCACTTCCCTGGGGAACTTCTAAAATGGACACACCACATTGTGTATATGTCCACCTGTTTATTTTCCTGCCATATAGCAAATTTTAATTTTGATGTTTATATAATTCATGGAGGAGACATTCTCTGAAGATTCATTCCTAATTAATTTTGATTTTCTATTGAACAACTGCGTCTGTACAACTGTAGAGCCCCATACAGTTTTGTGATTAAACAAAAAGTTTTTATTCTAGACTAAGGGATAATTCAAACTTGCATGTGATTTAACTTAATTTACAAAGTCAACTAGAGTGTTGCTCATTATTTCTCAAAAAATGATTCAAAGAAATTCAGTGAATGTACTGTCTGTTCTTTCGTTAGGGCTTGCAAAATTTATGTGGCCAATAAACTTCTCTATTAAGTAATAGGTCTATCACCATCAATCCATGTGAGCTTCAGAATACTGAACTGTACATTTCATAAGGCAAAATCAGATTTTAATCTTAGTATGCAGTCACATCTCCCACTTGTGATGCAATATCTCTGAAGTGATATAAATTTAAAATTAAAATAAAAAAACTATTGAACTGCAAAGAATGTGATAGATAACAAAGGGTCACAAGTGTTATTAAGTTGCAAGTGTCAAAGAGCTTGCAATGAGATATTTGTTTACCATTATCTTTTTTTTCTTTTTTCGCTGGGTTTTGTGATACTTTTCACAAGCTCCTCTCAAGAGGATTCATCTCTGTTTCTGTGTTACATACATGCATTTTTTATTTAGCTCTTGTCATATTGTAAGCTCAGGTTTCATAATTTTTAAAATGTTGCAGTTTGCTAATACACCCATGTTTACAAGGGAAAAATATATAAAGAATGGAAGAATACAAGAGTTAAGGTGACTATTATATGGGTGGATAATAGAGAAAGAATCTGACACCATACAGTCTCATTTTTAATATCTTTTCTTACATGAGAGAGATTTTTCTTCCTTAAATATTTTCCATTTCATCTCCTATCCTCACTGGTATGCTTAACCATGAGAATAGGAAATGCAGTGAAAAATACTTAAGAAAATCTGATATGCTTCATCATGAGGATAGGAAAACCTCCAAATCATTAGTAGGATTTGGAAAAGTGTGGAATCTAGTCCTAACTGCTGCATGAAGTAGAAGAGAGATTTAACATCCTTCTAGAGACTGTGTTTTCTGATGTATTTTACTAATATTTGTTTATCATTTACATCTAATTTTACCACTTGGTATTCTTGTATTTTCAGTCAGGCATTAAAGTTTCTTTTTTGTTTGGTTTGGGTTGGGGGTGAAGAAGAGATAGAAGAAAACTACAAAAATGTAGTCATGATCCCATTATCAAGATAAAAACCAAGTATAACAAAACTAACTATAGTTAAGACAAAGGAAAAAGTAACCGTAAAGCAGTTACTTCAGTTGTTTTTACATAATTGACTGTTGAATGTTTGCCTTTACATCAGAGGTTCTGTAAGTTTCTTTGAGGATTTTTTGAGGGGTTTTTACTCATATGGTTATGTTTGTTCAGTTTGGTTTTGTGGGTTTGGTGGTTGTTTTTTGTTTTGTTATGGTTTTTTTTTAAAAATTAATTATTGATTACTCAAAAAGAGAATTTAATCAAAGGTATTATTAATTTGCCTTAGAGTGATTTGGGGAAGAGGAATGTTTGTGTTCGGTTTTTTATCAGACTAATGTCTCTCATCCACAGTTCACTACAGATGGGAAATTAATAACCCCTACAATTGCCCATTTTCACATACAAAGATTTCTTTATTATCCCACCAGCACATCCATAGAGTGAGAAATTTTCATGTGTTTTCTAGTTTTTGTTTATGAGTTTCCTGTCCTCTGAACTTCTTATATTACTATATAAGTAACTCATCTGGAATTTTTTGTTTAAGAAACAGATCACCTACCGTTTTAACATCATTTTGTTGCCTTATGGGCTTCCCTATTAGCAGTTCCAGCATGAAGAATTTTGAACTAAATTAAGTCTTTATGAGAATGCATGTTCTGAACTTTCAGTATAGAACTGTTGTTACCTTTCAGTATGTGAAAATTGTAGCTTTAGGTTTGCTTTTTGTTTTCCTCTGCAGAGAAGGAAAGGTAGTTATCTCCACAGATTTAATCTTTTTAATTTCTCTGTTTCTCTGATTTTGTGTCAGTCATTTTGTCAAAGACTAAGGCAAGTTGACATGAAATACTTAACAAGATCAGTAATTTATATGATAGCAGTGTGACATGAAAGAATTGCCAGGGGGAAAAAAAGTTATATAATAAGTAATAAAGACACCTTCTCTATATTTCTGGATTTATTTTTCAAGCATTGACTTAATGATTAACAAAATATATTTCAAAATACCTCAGAAGCAAGAAATTTACAAATTGTCTTTACCAGGTCTATGCATAGAAAGCTATGTGGATGGTCCAAGACAGGTTATACTACTACATTTTTAAAATTATATTGCTAGAGTAAGTTGGAAAGAAGATAAAATGAGAAGTGTCAAAAGCCACATAAAGAACTTCTTCTCACAGGTAAAGAAGGCCTTGCAAGAGGGCTCTGCAAATTTTGGTAGAGGTTTATTTTTTTAATTTATTTTTATCTGAAGCAACATAGAATTATGAAAAAAAAAAAAAAAGAGGACATTAGTATAATGACAAAGCATGGTGGAAAAGGGAAAAACTACTATTAGAGGCAAGAAAATCTACTTATTGAAGATGTGGGAATATCTTCATTTGATTCATATGATGCTTCACTTGATAAAATGCTTGGAAATAGAGAACAAATATGTGTTAGAAAGAGGATGTAAGCATCTAATAAATCTTCCTGTCCTTTATTCTGACCATAGAATAAAATGATCACTGTATGAAAATATAGGTCAAGACATTCAAGCACGATTTTTCTTGATTAAAATATTTAGTCCATTAATCATGTTAAGAGAAAAAAAATCTTCATTATTTTTCTATCTGAACTTTCTTGAAATTTCACAGCAGTTTTCATTTATCGCTGAACAGATTTTTTTAAGATTTAAGGGAACTTGGTTTTCCTGTGACAGCTGCAGCCATTTTAATGCACAATGTCATGAAAGGACAGTACAATGAAAATATAAAAAGCCAAGCTTGTTGCATATGTATGGCTTGTGAGTGGCTGAAACTAAATTTTGTCGATTTGTGAAGTCTAAAATACAGTTGGGATTACATCAGATTTACCCTTCAACTATTGTAAGGAAAGAGAAATACATGTTAAATGAAACACTCTTTAAGAAACTTCATCTCTCTACTCCCCCTTTAATGCTATTTTTTCTCAGTGTCCTACTTTCTATCTGCAGTTTACAGTAACTGAGTTATGGTATGTGATTTGTATAAAATGTCACAAGCGGTGTCATTCAATAACCATGACAAAAATGCTGGCATTGATTTGAACCAATGGGTTCAATTGTGTTCATGTGTCCTCAGTAAACCAAATCAGCATTGTTTTATTAGTTCCTCAAAAAAATAAATGTTTTTAGTGTTTTTTTTTACTTTGTGAATATTCATTAGTTATGTCTGAGCATAGAAACTTTATGCAAGAAAGAAAGTGTTTTTCGCTATTAGAAAATTTCCTGAAATCAAAAAGCATCTCTCTTCCCATGTACTTTCTGATATTTGAATTTGGCAAACTGAGCTGTGTAATTTAGATTAAAACTGGATTTTGCAGGCAATTTATTTTGTTTAAATGCCATTCTTATGGCATACATAAAATTATTTTGTGCGCTTTATGTTAAAGTATTTGGAGTAGCATTAAATGTGAAATATATTACTAATTATTTTATTGCAATAGTTTCCAGTGCATAAAAATGAAAAACACTATTTGCTAGTTGCCTTAATTCAGTTAGGCAGCAAAGGAAAAAAAAAAGGTAAGGGAAAAAAAAAAGAAATTAGGAAAAAAAGAAAGATAGAAGGTCAGTAGACAAGAATAGTATATGGAAATTATCTGCAACACTGAGAAAATGGCTCTGCTAAATATCAGTGCCTAGAGCTCACTTCCCACAGTAAGATCTGGACATATGTGGGTGTTTGTTATATATGTTGCTATGTAGCTCAAAGTTGACTTTCAAAGAGAAACAGCAATTTCACTTATTCGCTTATCATCACAGTTATAAAGGCTTGCAATCTACAGCCAAAGTTTTTGGCTTAGTCCTTTATTCCTGATTATTTCTTTTATGCTGTAAATTGGTGAGGGAAAGGGGGTAAAGGTAAAATCAGATTATCTTTGAAGACCTTCTGTTCAAGCCAGTGGTTCAGAGGAGTCCATAGCTTGCTAGGAGATGGATCTTTATTCTTTCATCTGCATTGAACTCTATCCATAAGCTGCCATTTATTGTCTCATAGGGAACTGCTAAACTTTAGGATAATGGAAATAACTTCACCTAGCTGAAACTGTGAGCAAAGTAAGACATCCATAGCAATCTTTTAGTCAAAAAGGAAAACTTACAATGCCTTGATACAGGTCAAATTATTTTGGTAGGTAGCAAAGGTAGGGCGGCCAGGGTAAGCAAAAAAGGAGACACAATCAAAAACCTGTGCAAGGTGATGACATGGTCGGTAGAGCTAATCAGCTGGATCAGTTGACTCCCACCCCAAAGAGAAGAGAAATATATATGTCTCCACTTTCACAAGTGCTCTCTTATGTAGTGTACCCTTCCTCAATTTCTCCCTCCCATACTTATTCTTTGTACAAGAGTGGACTCTATTACTTACATTTTGGGACATATTTTATCTTATAATGGCATAATGGTTAGTGCTCTGAACTCTGAATCCCGAGAGCATGAGTTCGAGTCTCGGTGGGGACCGTCCCCTGGGCAGTTAAATGCCTCCCTGCCATCTGATCCCCGTCAGATCTCAGATGCTGAGCGCAGGGTCAGCCCCGGTGTTAGTACTGGGTGCTGTAGACAGTCCCGAGGATTT
>JAWWEU010000091.1:42647939-42662813 GCA_035583155.1 Acropternis orthonyx
TGTGTTTTGCTTTTTTTGTCTCTTACCAAGATAGTGAAATAAAATATATATTTCTATCAAAGAGAAATATGAGTTCGGTTTGTGAGTACCTTTACAAAAAGTAATCTGTTTGGTCAACATAACAAAGGTAACTTCCATAGAGATTAGTATGCAGAAGTAGCAGAATTCGTGTTTGAAACTTAAGCATTTATGGCTATACAGCTGTCAATTGAAAAACTACTTTCTGTTTTTCAAAGATACAGTCATAGACAAAAGGATATTTCAGTAACTAGTTATGAGAACAAGTCTGTTTGTTCCTATTCTTGTTAACAATGCAGTGCCTCTAAGTTAAAAGATTATTTCTTAATAGTTTTATTTTGCCAAGAGATGAGAAAGATGTCATCAGCAATTAATTCTTGCAAATGTCACAAGAATAAAATATATAAACTTGAAGAAAAAAAAAATCACAGATATTTTAGCTGTTTGGCTGAAATTGGAATGGTGTGAAAGAGCTGCTGAAAGGGTAAAAAGTAGTCTCCAAAAGGAAACTGTCTATAAATAGAGGTTGGCCTAATTCTTACTTATTCTCTAGTTGGTTTATACTGCTTCATAAAGTCAGTGAAAAAAACCCCTCACTCCTTATATCACACAGTAGCTGAATTAGGAATTTTCTGCTAAAAACTGAAGGGTATGTCTGAATGTTGGACCCAACATTGAGAAAACAATTTTTAAACCTCTTTTTCATTTTCATGTATTTGCTTGAAAGTGAAGTATTTTATTATGTATTTTATGAAAAAGTAGGTTATTTGATATTTATGTGAAAATGTATGAACAGTGTGAACAGCCAATTTAAGGTATATGATAGCTGTTTACCAATGAAGTTAAGATAAAACAGTAGACTGTGTCTCATATAAGTGAATTTCCTCATTGAATTTTCATATGTTACATCAGAAGGAAAGAAGCTGGGCTGGACTGTCTCCTACACTTATTGGCAAAATAACAGAAAACTAAATACATGTATCAAGATTCATTTCATCTCCTTAAAATTATACTTGGCTATACTACCTCAGGAGTTGTATTTGCTTCGATTGCAACTCACAACTAAAACTCAGCTATAGAGGTTCAGAACTTAAAATACATCACATTGTTCCCATTCTGTCTTTAATGGAAATGTAATGCACCACAGTCTATTTTTATCTAAGAAAGATATCTTTGATGATTTATTTTGGTTTAGATGAATGTATTTGTCTTTCTATGGCTAGTACCATAAAAAGGGGGAAAGGGTTCCTTTATCTGATTAAAGGCAAACCAAATAAATGTAGTTATAGAAGTTTAATGTTATATTATTTGTATCAGAATATTGTGGTGATGACAGTAAGAAAAGACTTGTGGAGAATATGTCTTCCAATAAAAAATTGGCTTGTCTTATTATTCTTGATATATACCAGGCCTTCCTTTTAAGGTGGAAAACAGACCTTGTTCAAGGGGCAGTTGTATATGCACAGCACTTAATTACCGTAAGGGTACTGTTTAAGTAGTTTAATAGCCATACATGACCTTACAGAGTGAGAGGTACTTCACCTTGGAGCACAAATAATTTGCTAGCTTTAAAGTTTCTTATCAATCCATGAAGAAAGGAATGTTACATATTGATTCTTTTCTTCCAATCTCCCTTTCTCTCAGTAATTCTCAAGCTATGCTCATTTCAACCAAATACAGAAGAAAGATTCCTCCAATATTAATTTATATAGAGGTTCCTAAAGTGTGGTGGAATAAGCAGGTGAGAGATGTGGTAGTGCTGGCTCCTCCAGACATCTCTTTAGTGCGTTGTTTGGTGGATACAATCAGAGTGATATATCTCTCTGAGAGACCAATCTGTCACAGTCCTGGATGCTTCGTGCCCAGTCACTCCACAGACTCTTGTTACCTATGTCCCTCCTTGTATGATCTAAGATGTGACAGAAAACTCAGGAAACTCCACTTGTGATAGACATTGTAAGATTAGTATCAGATAATATTATGGCATGGTTATGAGATGGAGATAACAACAGATGCATGCTTGTTTGGAAATAAACAAATGCAAGATCAGCTTTCATTAAAATGTCTATTTAGATAAATAATGCAAGCCTGGCCACTGGTGATCATTTTTTGTGTTGGGTCTTTTCTATCAATTTGCTCAAAAAATGAGCACATTCTATTTATTGCTCTTGATCCAAACTTGATTGTTCAAAATTTAATAGTGAAAAATTAGAACACTAAATTAGATAATGAATGGGAATACCATGAATAGTAAGACATGGAACATTTCTTTTATAATCATCAGTTCAGGGAGTCTCATGATCTGAGTAATAGCATGAGGAGGGTATTTGACATTAAAGCCCTCATTTACTAATTTAAAAGAGGGTTTCTTTACTGAATCTTAATGTGTATTTGAAACTTTGAGAACTTGTTTCTTAGTTTTTCAAACAACTCTGATCTATTAACTGAATTATGGAGGAAAAAATCAGCAGCCTCCTAAATATATTGTTGTAAACAGTAAGTAAAAGATTATTTCCCTGGAGAAAAGTCAAAGTTGTTTTGTCTGAAACAAAGGAAATCCATTTAATAATTGATTTGTAATTTTTACACCTTTCGATATAACTGGTTTAGGTTTTACCTAGTTATAGTTTCTCTGAACATATTTTAATACTGATTCTGTGATTGTTTATGGATGCTGAGATCTTGCATACACAGGCATTACAAGGATTTATGGCTTCAGTTTATGATGACATTTCCAACAGTGTCAACTGTCCCTTATATTACCTGTTGTATTTCACTCATGACTTTATGAAATAACCCTGGAATATGCTTAAAAATTTTATAAAAGCTGAAAAGTGGGAGCGTAGCTTGCAAAAATAGGCCTTTATAACCTGATGTGAGCCTATTTGAGTGCTAGACTTTTCACTAGTGTTTTCCCACTGAGAAGTCTGTGAGCAATTCCACTGTCTTCACTTGGAATGCTTGCAGAAAATGTTCCTGGGGTAGTCTATGTGTATATACTTGGAACAGGGAGTTCTTGTTCAGACAAAGCTGAATATATATGAATGTGCTGGAAACTTTTTTATTGTTAAAGTCCGTCTTTTGGGCAAAATATTGGCAAAAACAGGAGTTGTTTTCTTAGCCGATTTGGGACCAAAAGTCTCTTCAACACTTTTTATCACACAAGTTGACACATTTGAAACCTTGTCATCTGGTTGCACTACAACCAAGTGAGAACTAGCACAACAGAGCTAATTCATTTGGATAACAGTGCATATTTTTGCTCCTGAAAATGATGCGTAACAGCCTAGTTCTAAAAGAACCTGCATAAAGGTTAAGGCACTTAACAGGATTCAGATCTCTTGAGTTTCCTTCCTATTATTCTACTGGAGAAAGAGAGGCAGAAAAAGCCAGACACTTTATTGCAGAAATCTTGAAATGCAAGCAGATAATTGGAGACATATAGGAGGAAAACACTTCCGATCTTTTCTTCCGCAGTCAGGTAAGTGCATCCCTAAATTCAAGGTCTGTAAAAACGGGAATAATATTATCATGTAAGTTGTAATACAAAGAACTGTGAGATTTCAGCTATCAGAAGAGCAGAAAAAAAATGCTTTTCTCTGCTTTATGCTGCGTTTTCTTACGACAGATGTTATGCCATCACAGGTGTCCCACTTAAGTCTAAGAACAGGTTTTTCTATCACATAAAATGAATTAATTATCTTTACCTATTCTAGACTTCAAAATTTAACCCATTGTGGCTAATCAATAGCAGAGCTGTGAGGCAGTCACACTGTGCAGTCATGGAACAATGACTATAATGGTCTGTATATCATGTACCTTCATCAGATCACTTTTGTCCTTGTTCTAAAGACAAATGTAGATGCCACACTGGAAGAGCCAGTTAAATCCTCTTCCTTGGAGTCACTACACAAGTCTGTATTTCCTATTCTCAAAGCCTGTGGAACTGCTAAGGTTGAAATGTACATGCCAAGATGGAGTCAGTGCCCAGTTTTTCCTTTGTTTGTTGGTTTTGTTGTTGTGGGGGTTTTTTTCTTGTTTTTTGTTTGCTTGGTTGGTTGAGGGTTTTGGGTTTTTTGTTTGTTTGTTTTTGTTTGGTTTTTTAGTTGGTTTTTTTGTTGTTGTTTTTTGCCTATGAAAGAGAAACGTGAAATTGAGTTGTGGAAGGGTTATTTTTGCTTACTGCTCTCCAGCCCAGTTTTACCTTTCCAAAGGAGTCAATCAGAATTTAACTTCTTGTTGTTTTTTTTTCAGTGAGAACGTAATGCATTTGCTAAACTTAGTTCAGAGTCTTTATTCTTATTCCCCAAATTTCTGTGGAAATACTTAGAGGTATTCTATCTTTCCTGGGCTCATCTTATGACTTAACTGTCAAAGTCAGGGTATTATAGATTTCATATTTCTTTTATCTATTTTCTTCAGTAGATGATGGAATGAAAGGTTTTCTACTGAAACTGTGGTAGTATAGCATGAGGGACACTGCTATGTTACAAGCACTCATATTTTATGCAGTTTATTTAGTTTAGCATTTGGGGAGATTTCCCTATGCCTTTTGTATTTAGGCTCTTACAGTTCATGCTGCTACAAACTGGAAAAGCAAGCTATTACTCCTGCACTTAACTGATGGCTCAAGAAATTATTTAGTCATATAAAAAGTGATTAGCCTTAAGGATGCTTTCTGTAAGAACTATTTGAACATATTTTACCACTCTACCACCCTTTATCACTTATGCTGAAATTAAGAATTACATTAAGAAGTTTCTCAAGAGCTTTTCCTTCTACTAACATCTTTTAAAATTGCAGATACTCTAACTCTTATAATGAATGACTATTATTTTGGCTCATGGTGGTCCCAGTTAGAAAACATATATAGAGAGAGAAGATACTGGAAAGTAAGTAGTGTGGTTATACATACCACAGGAATACCATCCTTTTTTCTTTATCTGATAATATAAAGAACATTTCAGAGGGATGAAACAGACACATTTTCTGTACCTTTCGAATTTTCTTTCATGTTGAAAATTACATTCTTTTATGCCTGAAAAATACATTTTTAGAAGACCCCTATTAAAGTAACATTGTGTACTTCAATGTTATTTATAGCTTTTCTAGCTTTTCTGTTATTTTAACTCATCTAAAATATTTTTCATCCTGTGTTCTATTTGGATGATTTGATACTAAACACTTAATGAAATACATGAAAGAGCAACTAGAATAGTTCATAGTGACCACTAATAATGCTATATATTAAGTGATTCCCTTTAATTAATATTATAGCCAAAGAAATACTAAGTTAATGGAACAATATTTGTTGATTACAAATATTCAGTCAATAGGAGTCCAAAGTTGCTCATGTTTGAGGATAGTTAGACGTACATGTGTTCAAATATATGTGTGTGTGTATGTGTGTATATATGTATATATATATATATATGTACATATACATGTAAGTATATACAACGGCGTGTTGGGGTCAGGCATTTAAGACTGACATCCTCTTATTATATCATAAGAATTAACTGCTATAACATGTTCCATTTTTGTTATTATTTGGACAGTGTTCCAGTTGCCAATAATATGACATTACTGGTATCCCTAAAAGTTGTGTCAGAAATACCAGAATAAATTTGATCTCTTTACAATTATGTGAAAATATTATAGACAGGGTACTGGTTAACAGTTTCGCAGTGATGATTGGAAAAAAACTGGAATAATCAGTTATTGCAGACTATCAGCGGTTTAGGTCATTGTCACAAGCAAAGACTGCAGATATATGCACCCACTTTAATTTCCTTTCCACCTGCTATTCTACCTAAAAATATTTGCCATCATTAGAGTCAGCAAAGGCTACATAATTAAGTCCTTTGAGCAGCTGAGCTTCACACAAATACCAGTAGTTTATTATCTATAAGAAACATAACTTTGCTTTTGTGAAAAAAGAAACAAACAATCTCCCCTCCTAAAGCGCCACACAAAATTAATTTAAGATGACCCAGTTTCATGTTTGGCTAATATAACCCTGTGGGAAAACAAGGAATTAGACCTACATTCACAGATAAAAGAAAAACTGCATTTATTCAGAAATACAGACCATGTAACTCCATGGAAGACAAGGGTAGTCTGCCACTGTGCAATCTGAACATAAATATGTGGAAGTTATTGAGAAAAGCTTCTTGTAAACTTTAGCGCAAGAAATATTTATAATGTCTTAAACTGTAGTCAGTAGATATGTTTGAGTAACACTCAATCTAAACATTAGTAGTATAATAAATATAATGGTTTTGGTCCAATTTTAAGCAGATTGTTCAAGAGATTAGAAATTAGAATGCAAGAGCAAGTATATTGCTTCTTTTGTGTTTTGCTGACTCTGAATTTTATTTTTTCATTTTTTACTTCAAATTATATACTATTGTATGGTTGTACTTCCGATAACAGGTTTCTCAACATTCAGAATCTGATTAGTAATCAGCTTTCTCAACATTCAGAATTCTAGCTGAGATCCTTTATGATACAGTTGTTATTTTATTTTATTGCAAATAGGAAAAAATAAACAACTTAGTCAGAATCTCTGTAAAGGCAGATTGTATGTTTTTTAATATTAATGTTTTGTTGTTCCTGTGTCTATACCCTGTAGTATCTATTAAAATTCAGGATGTTCATAAATTTCCATTATTCAGTTTTCTTCAGGACAAGTTGTTCTTCACAAAAGTTGTCGTCTTTGTGCATTGCTGAGTCATTAAACAACCCCTGTGCTAGGCAATGCACTTGCAACAATGTTTGGCAGTCAGCCTTCTAATTTTGCAGGAGGTACAAGACTATGTGATGTGATTCCCTCTGTAGTGAGCAACATTACAATTAGTCACAGTAAGGCGATTATCACAGACAGATTATCCCTTACATATTTCATGGAAAAAAATAATCAGATCAACATCAGTGGTGGAATGAAACCAGATCATGTTCACTTGATTGGTTGCTAGTTGTATTATGGCATCTCAGTGCCTCTTACTGGGGGGGGGGGGGGGGCGGGAAGGCAAGTAAACCTGATTTAGCAATTGTACGACTGCCAAGTAACTGACCTTGTCTCACTTGGTCTTCAAGATACAATCTTGAACACATTTTACTCTTCCTTAACACTGTTGTGATGGAATCCATAGTTTAACTTAGAATCACACAATCAACAGCATTGGAAGAGACCTTTAACATCATCAAGTTCAACCATCAATCCAGCACTGCCACTGTAATCCCTAAAGCACTAAATCATATCTCCCAGCACCAGATCCGGATGCCTCTTAAACATCTCCAGGTGTGGTGCCTCCACTACCTACCTGGACAACCTAATCCAATGTCTGACGACTCTAAGAGGGAAATTTTTTTTTTTTTTTAGAATATCTACCTCAATCTCCCTTGTATCAATTGAAGGCCATTTTCTCTATTTGTCTCACTGCAGGCACGGTAGAAGAGATCGGACCCCACCTCAGCACAACCCCCTTTCAGGCAGTTGGGGAGAGCGATGAGGTCTCTCCTGCACCTCCTCTTCTGGAAACTAAACAAACCCAGATCCCTCAGCCATTCGTTGTAAGACATGTCCTCTAGTCCTCTCATGAGCCTTGTCACCCTTCTTTGGACACACTTCAGCACCCCAGTGTCCTTTTTAAAGTGAGGGGCCCAGAACTGAACATGGTACTCAAAGTGCAGCATCAACAATGCTGAGTACAGGGGGATGCTCACTGCCCTAGGCCTGCTGGCCACACTGTTCTTGATACAGGGCAGGATGCCATTGGCTTTCTTGGCCACCTGGGCACACTGTTGGTCATACTGAGACAGAAATTAAAATGAAAAAAAAAGAAAGAAAATTAAGCAAAGCAATACACTTGATAACTAGAAATGAATTTGCTCCTTACCCACCATTATTTCTGGACAAGGACCTTTAGTCTGACTATGCTACACAAGGCTACGGTAAAATAACTGCTTGCTCTAATTCAAGGGTGATCTGTAACCCATAGGCATTTCTACATACAGGAAGGCTTTATTTTTTTACCTAATCGCAGTCCTTTTTATTTACTTAATCAAGTCTGCTCTTGCTAGAAATTTTGAGAAGAAACAGTAATTCTGCAATTCTTTCCCCCCAAAAAATTAGTATTTCACTCTGCCACATATGAAAGAGCAATTGTCCAGTGCTTATGATTCACTTATAGTCTCTCCCTTAATGCTTCATTGTAGACAACAAACTGGCCTTTTTTCAGAAAGCATCAAAACTACTATGCTCTGAAAATCTGATGGTAAGACAGGCAATATTTTATAGTATTGAGGGGTATTGCACAACCCTGTTTATGATAGCTGGACTAGACTCTTTCTTCCTGGACTTACAGAAATAGAATAAGCTTGTTTCTAGGCAGTTCTATGCTGCAAGTTGGTGATTTTCAAATTACACGTCTCTTGCAATTCATGTCTATTGCAGTCTCATATTTAACATCTTCCGTATCTGGTCTGTTTCTGTGGCAGACTGTTGGCACTTGAAGAGGGCTAGAGTATGACGTAACTTTTTTTCCATAAATAAAAATTCTGTATTTGCGTCCTGACAACTCATACAACACCTCCTTTTTTTTGAACATTCTCCCCTTGCAATCTAACCAACACAAGGCTGACCTCACCAGCAAGAGTAGTGATAATGTATCTCTAGTAATAATATAGATTATTAGTATAATAATCTAAAAGTATAATAATCTAAAAATACACTGTGAGACCTCTGTGCTAATGTATTTAAGAGAGAAAAAAACAGCTGTGCAGTAACAGCAAATGAAATATGTGACAGAAAAAACCCTGCAGACACCAAGGTCGGTCAAAAAGGAGAGTTAGGAAGTGCTCCAGGTGCTTGGGCAGAGATTTCCCTGCAGACCATAGTGAGACAGACTGTCCTTGTGGAGCCCATGGAGGTCTGTGGTGGATCAAATGGATGCTCAAAGGAGTTTGTGATCCCGTGGGAAGCCCATGCTGGAGCAAGTTCCTAGCAGGACCTGTAGGGAGCAGAACCCACACTGGAGCAGGTTTGCTAGCAGGACCTGTGACCCTACAAGGTCCCCACACTGGAGCAGCTTGTTTCTGAAAGACTGACTCCATAGGAGGGAATCACAGCAGGGCAGTTTTTGAACTGCAGCCTGTGGGAAGGACCCACATTGAAGAATTTTGTGGAGAACTGTCTCCTGTGGGAGGGACCCCATGCTGGAGCAAGAAAAGCATGAGAAGTTCTCCCCAAGCAGGAAGGAGCAGCAGAGATAAGGTGTGATGAACTGACTGTAACCCTTCTCTTGAACCATGAAGTCTAGGGTGTTTTGTGTGTATAGCAGGAAGACCAAAGCTGTTCTGCTATTTAATGTAGCAATTTTACTAGTATTAGTAGGGGCAGAATAATAGGATAATGGTGGGTAATGAGAGTCTAGTTTTGTTTTATAAAGTTCAGTACAATTTGAACCACTATTACTCTGATTTTCACAAAACCTTTAGGTAATTTTCATTGAAAACAACAACAACAACAACAACAACAACAACAAAAAAACCAGACTAACTTACATCATGGATAGATTTTCTTTTTTATATCTTGTTCTAGAATACGGAATTATCTCATGAAGTAATTTGTCTCGGGGTGACAAAAGTAGAAGACACATGAGACAAATATAATTTTATACTTTTAACTCTTCAGGCATTTTTTTCCTGTCTCAAATGAGGTCTAAGGTATCCTGAAAGAAGAGTGTTCTATGAGAAAGATAAATACCAGATTGACTGATAATAAATTTCACACAAACTTTTTTTTTCTTTTATCCAAATTCAACTCAGACCTTCAAAATATCCTAAACTCAGAGCACCCAAATACCAAATAGATAGATCCATACACATTCTTTTTTTTTTTTTTAACCAGTTAATCAGAGTTTCCTTACCATAACTGTATTATTACCCAGTGATCATGAACAAATCCTTTGGATTTCTTAGTGTAGTCTTTGTCACTTTCTTTCTAAGGACATATGTATTTCAATATATCCTTAGTAATACATATGCATTTCAATATATTCTTTTACATATTTCTTTATGTTAACTCTTTTTTCATAAATGCTAGTTCTGTTTTAAGCATTACTAAGTTGTGCTGTATTTATTTTGGAAAACTTGTAACTATTGTGTTATTCCAATTTTAACATAATGCAGCACACAGTAAAGTAGAAAATGAGATTATGTTGATACGATACTGCTGCCACTCTAGCTTGCTATTTGGCAGAGCTGTATTTAAGAGGAATTTTATCCAATTAATGAGATACCTTCAGGTGAAGCTCTGCATTCAGGTAGGAAAACTTTTGTAAAAACTATTTTCAAAAAATGAGCAACTTCTAGGATTGCAATTTAGTAAATAAGCAAAGCTGAAAACTGGAGGGGAACTTAACAGTCAATGTAAAAATCTTTGAGTTGATGAAGACTAGTTCTTCACCACCTTCATCAACTTCTCCACCCTTCTGATGCTAACTTTCACTTTGTTTTTTCCCTGAGCTAAACGATCATATCAACATCAGCTGGTGTTTCTGCATAGAAGTATTTGTCAAGAAAATAAATTTCTTTCTGCATGGCAAAGACTATTTGTCCTAAGACCATCTGCAGATGAAGCCTGAGTATAAGTGACTGGAAATGTCTTGTGTAGTTGGGGTTTTTTCTGAAGTCATTTGGCATTTGGAGACTTCTGCATTTTGTTAGGTCTGTTTGTTTTCAAATATAATCTATATAGAACAGATCAAACTATTAGAACTCTTCACAAGGGTAATTCCAATTCTGTTTTCCATTTGGAAGTCACTGTCCTGATACAGCCATTCTTATTTTTCTCCCACAAAAAATTACGTTCTAAATGGTATCATTTCATTTGGTTCTTTACTATTAGATTTTATGAGAGTAAAATGATTTCTCCTGAAGTACATATATTTGGAATATGCTGAGAAAATTGTGCTTTAGAGTTTCTTCAAACAAAAAAGGAATTAGAATAACTGAGGCACAAGGATGAAAGTATTTTTCTCTAAAAGACTGGAAGAAAGGCTGATATCTTGCAGCACATGCTTAATACAGAGTTACAAACTTCTTTGGTATTGAGACAGTCATGCTCAATGTTTTCACTGCATTAGCTGCTACTTTCAAACATCCAACATGATATAGGCAATGAGAAATTTTCAGCATACATTTTTCTCAGATCTAAAAAAAAATAAACAGAACTAGAAAACTTTCATATAAAAGGGGCTACATTTTGTGTGTACAGACTGTGTGATTTTCAAGTAATGATTTTAAAGTAGTCTTGTTTCCTGTACTTGAATACTTATTGTGGAATATCAGGCCAATTGTTCTGTTTTACCCTATATGGTTCCTATAAAAAAGTTTTACATACACCTTTGGGGAAAAAAGTTTGCAATTTGTAAACCTCATTAGCTGAGATCAAAAACTTTTCATTTATTTATACTGACTGGAATTTTAATGTTCTATAGCATAATGTTTTTTATTAAAGTCCTAGAATAATGCAAAATACCACTATTTTCAATATGTTTGTTTCTTCTCTTAGAACTTAAATGAATTTTATTTTCTCTCAAAGAGCTTTGTTAAAGAAGTTCTGAAAGTAATCACTCTGTCAAAGTATTTACACATGCACACACACAGAAAATTTTTGTGCTTTTACAGATCAGTTACATAAGGGAACATCATCTGGGTTAAGTAATAAAATTTTGTATTTTTATATTTAAGTAAAAAAACAATTGCTGCGAGTCTAACTGTTTATAATCAACCATTCCTTTTTCTAAATCACTATTTTGACAACTGAGGTAAAAACGTCTTTTTTTATTTATTTATTTTTATTTTTTTACACAGTGCTAGAAAAGGACTGAAACTTCCAATATGTTTGTGTATAAAAAATGCAATATCTTTATTCCTGTTAATTTGAACTGCCAAATTATATATGTATTTATGTATTTTGAGTAGTCTATTGATGCAAGTTTTTTCACATATCTTGAATAACTTTTTTTTTAACTTACAGAGAAATTCAATCTTTTAAAAGAAATGTTACAATTTGATTGTCATTCTGATAAAATGGGGGAGAGGAGCCAAATAAAGGCTCAAAATAATAATTTAAATAGAAGAGAAAATGTGTTTAGAATTCACTATGTAGCTTTATTTTCCACTTATTTTAAGTTGTATTAACTTCACTACATTTCACCTTTTTAAGTTATGCATGACCAAAGATTTTCAGTCACATACCACTGATGCTTTCTAGGGAAACAGAAAAATAAATAGTCTTCTCCATTAGAAGTAGTATGTTAGGGTGCTTTCTGGTGGGAAAAGTAACTTAGCCTGTTTTAAACCACAGAGATAAAGATCTGGTCCTTTGATAGCAGCATTCTTATATAAAAAACAAAACAAAACAAAACAACCCAAAACCAAACAAAACCCAAACTAAACCAAAGCAAAAAACACTCCAAAGCCAACCAGTTCATTAGTTTCACATTATTTTAACAACTGAATTATGTAAATGAGAACTTTAGACTATGTTCACTCTCCTTTAGTAACTTTTTCTTGACCTGTTTCTTTTAAAAAAAGGAATCTTGCACTGTATTTTGAGTATTTAAAGCAGATAAACTAAGCCATAAATGTATACTCAATATATATTGTCAACATATATTTTCAGTATTGTCAATCAAAGATTTTACTCTCTGAATCATTACCAGCAGATTTTTAGTTTTTATGTACTTCAGATAAGTTTGAATTCAAGAAAAAGGTAAAGATTCTGTATTTTCAGGCAATTATGTGTTCCCTCTAGCACATTGGGATATATCTGTACATAAAGAGTATAGGAAGTTTTCCTTATTAAAATACTTCTTTTCTAGTTCATTTGTGCAGAAAATTTATACAGTGTTTCTCTTTTGTTACATATCATGATCAGAAACAGCATGGCAATTTTATAGAAGTATACATTTAGTTTCTAGATGCTTTCATCTACCTTTGGATGGCAAAGACTGGCATGGGCTTCTCCAGAGTACACTCCTCACCTTTCTGGTGAAGTATTCAGTAATACAGATTACTTCAAGTGATTTTTTCATCATTCTGGAAGTCTGCAGATATAACATTTAATATGAATTTTTAATTAGTTTTCAGACCTTCCCTCTGTATATATGTGTCTGTGTTGATAATACAGCAGATTAACTTTGCATTTAGTGAAGTGTACTACAAAACCAGAGGTGATTCCATGCTTATTCAAGATATGATTCAGTAAAGAAGGAAAAAAAGTTGTTAAATACTTGGGAAATTTTCCTTTTTTGTGTATTTCACTATACAAGAAAGGAATAGCATAAGTGCCCTACACAGAGTGGTACGAAGAAGCTTTCTCATATGTGTTTATGATATCTTTTCATACAGATGGCAATGGTTTATTAGATTTACAGAGCACGATGTTTAAAAGAATACAAGGGGGAAAAAAGGCAACCCTAAACAAAACTAAAAATTCATAAAATTTTAATATATTGCTGTATAAACCTACATTTCATTTGCACCTTAAAATGAGAACAGAATTCTGGTTCCCAAGAAGATAAAGTATAACAGAAGGAGGTTCTGGTTCAGAAAAGAGCAAGAAAGATGCTTCAGTTCATGGAACAACATCTGTATGAGGAAAATTTGAAGAAAATTTGATTTACTAAAGAAATTATAGAGCTCTGCAAAATTATTATTGACCCTGGGAGGGTAGACAGGGATTGTGTGTGAAAACGCAAAGTGACTTTAATTGCAAGATCTGAGAGAATCATGTGAAACTCCCAGGTACCTTTTAAAAGCAAATCTAACAACAGAGAGTTCACATGTAGAACTCCATATTGCAGACTACAGTGGATACAGAACATTGACGTGGTGTAGATGGTGTAATAAAACAGGACAGACAGGTTATTTTAAAAATTAGGTGAATACAAGAATTGCTAACAATTAGGTACCAGTAATTAACACTAATTAAAGAACCAAATGCATACAATTCATTTTACAGTCCAGGTAATGCATCCAGAAAGTAACTGCAAAATAACTTTGAGTTTCAGAGGAATAATCTCTCTCAGTCTTGAGGGTTATCCGAAGTAACAACTCCATTGACATCCATAGTTTCACAAGAAGAAAAGAGTGAATAAACTCCATGAGCTTTCTGTGCATTGCATTTGCATAATCCTAAAGAAATTGTGATAAATTGGTTTACTTATTCGTTTAAATAGGAGTGATAATTAGCATAGAGTTAGTACAGTTTACAATATGTTGGTTCTCCTGTCCTCTCATGACATTCTTGGGGACGCGTTGGATCAGGATAGAGGCAAGTTGAAATTATGAGTTCAGAAACAAGGCATTTTTTTGTAGAGCAGTTGGTTTGTAGAGTGTTATTTCTCTCAGCTTTTGATAGAAAGCCTCTGTTTCATAATAAACATGTATACAATAATATACTTTGATTCTTTGAAGAGACAAAATGTTTTTTATGGTTTCTGTCACTGCAAATCAATTTCTGTTGCTCTATATCATTAGGCTCAATCAAAGCCTGTGTTTCAGTTTTGTTGTCAACCCTTTTGCAGATTTTTATTTTTGAAAGAAAGAGCTATGAAGGTTTGGTTCTTGAAGTATTCAAGGAAGGAGAGGAAAGTGAATACCTAGCTGCCTCTAGAAAACAAAAAGGGAAAATTTTCTATGTCAAAAGTCGACAATATAATCATCCTTACCAGATACCCACTCTCTGTTTTTGCCAACAGCAGAGATGAAGTTAATTCAGTTTTCACATTGACATACATTTCTGTCTGCCTTTGATACAGAAAGATGTGAAAAATAAGTGAG
>JAWWEU010000091.1:42676916-42688108 GCA_035583155.1 Acropternis orthonyx
AACAAAAATAACAAAAAAAAAAACACAAACACAAAAAAAAAAAAAAAAAAAAAAACAAAAAAACAAAAAAACAAACAAACAAAAAAAAAACAAACAAAAAAACCAACCAAAACCAAACACCAAAAACCCCCTAAAAGAAAAGACAACTTCGTTTTCACAGTTTTGTGTGAATTTATGCTACTACCATTTGGAACAAGCAATGCTATGTCTCTCACGGTGTGTGTAGTGTGTCTGTGGAACTGCCAGCAGAAGCTGGAATCAGTCTTCAGGGCCAGCGACGTTTATATACAGGAACAATCCTAATTTTTTTCCTTCTTTTCCTTTACTTTTCCTTTTTACTTTTATTTGTGGCAAAAAAATGTTGCTATCTTATTTAATTTCTTTTTAAAATCCTCGAATAAAGCATGCAGAATAATAGAAAAACAGTTCAAGATATTTAGTTAATCTAGCAATACTTTATCAGTGCCATCTAGTGTATGCAACGACAAACAGAAGAATTTTTTTCCATCTTGCCTTTCAACTAAATTCATAAAGTGTCATGGCAAGTGAAATCCTAAATGCTTGTCTTTGTTACCAATGTGTCTTCAGAAAATATTTCTCAGCTAAACATATTAGGATCAGGTTTCGAAACAGTCTTGTGGAGAGCACTTATTTGGAAAGGGTTTGGGAGGCTTATGTTTCATTTGAAACTTCAGTAATAATTTTATTCTGTTCCTGAGAGAGCAGTGCAGATAAATAGCTTTATCATTCACATCTGATAGTATAACCTAATAATTGGAGTCATCTAATTATTCTCACTTTGTAAGTAGGATAAAGAAAGCTACCAAAAAATGTGACTTTGGCAATCTAATGACTAAACTTTCATAACAGTATCTGACTTAAAAGCAGACAAATAACATAACTCCTGTCATAACCGTAGAAATGTAGGATACTTAGGTGGAGTATCAGTCTTTTTTCACGTGTAAGTGATCTTACTTTTAAATTTCTATCCACCCATTTTCAGCAAATTAAGCTATGCTTTTCCTTCTTTGGAGAAACACTTGGAGAAAATGTTTCATTTTGATTATTAATCTTCTCAGCATGAGAAACAAAAAGTAACTCAACTTGTTTATTGGGATTAGAAGGCACAAAGGGTAATTCAATTCATAGTTCTTTTGCTCAACATTATTACGTTGGCAACTGACATTATGATTCCTGAAGAATCTATGCTTTTCAAATTACTCAAACTATTGCTGTTGTATCAATCTGAGAAGAAAGAGCATGGAAGAGAAGACTGAGCTTGCCACTGTGCTTTTGTTGAAATATTAACCCTGATTTACAAAAACTGGCAAGTTGTCAAATTTATATAAAAACAACAATTTGGATGCAGGGGGGAATAGAAAGGAAAAAGTGTCAGTATCACTGTGCTCTTTATTATGCAAATGTTTCTATATGTGCAAAGACATGGACAGAATATTACCATATTTTTTCACTGATAAATTTTATCAATATACTTAAAACTCAGACCCAACAAAACTGGAAACTATTTGAACTGTATATGAACTCAAAACAATATATTTATTTGGAATTGAACATATATATGTATACAAATATGCACTCTTACATAAATGTATGTGTATATATAGATGGGTACATATATCTATATGTAAATGTGCATGGATATGCATATACATATAGTGTATACATATAGTGTATGTATGTATTTGTATCTATATCTGTATATCTATGAGGAAAGTGGTGAAGACTGACCAGTTTCAGTCCTTATCACTACATACATAAGATAATCTCTTAAGACTCTTACTGTGAATTAGCTGTGCATGTATAATGTCACAGATGCAATACAATTCATTTCACAGTAAAAGCTATGGTCCCTGAAGGTCCCCTAAGTTCCCATGCAGGTCACACTGATGAGGTCTGAGCGTCCTTCAAAAAGAGGGGCAGGACCATAAGTTTTTCCCTGTTTCTCCTATCTTTGTGTGGGTGTTTTTTTCGTCACCACTTCTTTCCCAAAGAAAGCAAAGTGATCTTCCCCTTCAGGTAGTTTGAACCTACAACTAAGCAGAACATCTTACTGGATATTCTGAGAAGCCATACTCTTATGGCTTGATGTTTTTCTAGTTTACTGAAATAACTATTTTATGCAAAAATGAAGTTCATTGAACTGGAAAAAAAAATAAAAATACCCCATCACAAAATATGTCAAAACTCTGTGGCAAGTGGTGGGATTTTGTTGCTTCAGTGTGACATCAGCTTGGGCATTTTGATCACAGTCTCACTCCATACAGAATCATTGCATTGAGTATTTATTTTCCTTAACGATTTTGTGTAGTTCACTAACTAAATCAATTCATAGCAGTAAATCTCAATGATACCAGGAGGGTAAATACTTCCCTAGAAAATGAACATTGGTGTAGATGTGGTTACAATAGTGAAGGGAGATTACTGAATCTATGTTGGTACCTATCAGGTACGACAAAATTGGTATATATCAGGAAGCAAACTGAAAACAGAACTGTCCCTAGATCACATCTTACCCAATCTACTTTTATTAAACTTGTTTGGCACATTTTACCTGAATTTACACATACAGTTTAAGAGAAGCTGAAAATATACATTTGGAGGTGTGTTGATTGTCCTTCACTGAGAAAGCAAGTGTTAGTCTTTTCTACTTAACATACACCATACTTATAAAAAAATTTACAAAGAATAATAGCTTACCAAAAGTCTATGTCTATTTAGGAGTCTCTACTAATCAATCTGATTACTTAATTGGAATTTTTATTTTTCTTAGAGAGTGGCAATTAAAGCAAATTCCACTTGGCATGTACAGTGGAATTCAACTCATTTGGTTAAATGTCCAAACCAAATAAAATTGCACAAATCTAGCTTAATGAGCCTTTTCAAATTTCGGGGCGGGGGGCGGGGGGGAGTGGGGGAGGAATGAGAAAAAAGAAGGAATAGCTAAGCCACTGAACTAAGTAGCAAATGAGGAAATACCACAGAAAATATTTTGTGAAATTATTTATATACTTGGATTAAAAGTTTTCTTACTAAGGTATTTTGTGGTACTATTGATTGCAGATGGAATTTTTAGAAGCAATTCAATCTAGTTTTCCCTGCTATGCAACCTTAATTTTAACTGCAGCTAATAGAAATGTTTATGTAGAATGAACTTTCTGATGAAGAACATGCAATTCTGAAAGGTTTTGGAAGGAAAAGTGTCAATGAATCCTATACAACATGCTTCGTAACAAAACTAATCAGATGGTAGCAGGAATAATCTTTAATATAGATTCTGTTTTGGGGGTTTTTTGATGGTTTTTTTCAATATTTTTGTCCTTTACCCTCTCTAGATTTTAAAATACTCACTTCTGGACGTGCAGAGTACATATGTCCTTCAAACTTAAAATGGTGTTGTCTATCATATTTTTTGTGATGTAAGTTCATAAATATCTTAGTCATTCATTGTCTACAAAATGAGGATTGATACAAGGTAACTGGAATAGCTAATAAAACTTCTTAAATTTCTTTCCTCCTCTCCCACTTGGAAGTGTGATTGTACTGTAAAACAGGTAAAAGCTCTTGAAGCTGCAGCAATGATGAATTCTTACATCTTACTATTAATATATTTTGACACCTTTTCTGACACTTAGAATGTTTGCTTGATAATATGAAAATGGACTGATGGGGGAAAAAATGTCGCGTGTAGTCTTCACAGCTGGTGCAATGTGCTATTGTGCCATGTTGTCATCTGCCCACACTTAATTAATAAGCATCTGGTTCATTCCTGTATATACAGAAGATACAAAATAAAATGCCTAAGTTTGATTTTTTCAATCTGTAACATGGTGCTTCCTCCCTCACTTCAAAGGTAATTACTGTGAATATGAAAAGAAACCCACAGTGAAATGCAGAGATCTGTCCAAGAAATAAAATACATCATTTCATGGTTTAAATATGTAGATAGGTCAGCCATATTAACATAAGTTCTACTGTTGTGGAAGGTGTTTTATTTTATTCTAGCAGATAAAAAAATAAAAATTTATACATATTACCTGAATAACTATTCTGACATGATTTTGTAATGTTTTACAAGTAAATTTACTTCTCTTAAGAACCAAGGAAAATGCATGCATATCTTGATTTGTGGTCACTGAGGAGCATGAAATCTGACACAATGGATTTATATTTAAGCTAATGGCCGGTAACTACTGAGGTCCTATTTGTGCATGTAATCTTAGTAGGTTAGTGGATAGAAGCAAAGAATACTAATAATGTAACATTTATCTAGGAAAATGGTAAGTTACCAGTACCTCGCCTTGGTGATTACACAGATACTTGTGATAGCCTCTATTTCTTTCTCATTATTACGATAAAAGCCTTATGGCAAGGATGCTGTTCCATACTGTATAGATTTCACACACACATACTTTCCAGCACAAGTTCAATCTTGATACCTCTCTATCCTTAATTTAAATTTGTAACTGTTGCCAAGAATCATGTTGTTCATTAACAAAAAATATTTTATGACATTTCTCATGGTTCGCCCCTTGGAAGAAATGACAGAAATTGTCATATAAAGAATTATCTAGTAACTGGGTTGGTTATTGCCTTAACATTAATCCATAAATAATTAATTAAAGCTGGAAATATAACATATTAACACTTCCTAAATTATTTTTAATATTGTTGAAGGCCTGGGCTTTAGAAATCTGGGTTGGGGTGGGGGTTTTTTATGGACTTTTTTTGAGAGTAAGATCTTTTTGTTTGATTGGTTTTGAGTAATAAGATCATGCTAAGATTCCATAATTTTTTTTCTGAGATTATGATATCAAGTTTGAAGTGGGAGGGCATGGAATATTTGTTTCAAAATGCCACAGAACTAATCTATTTCTTGATTTTTCTTATTTCATAAACGAATTAGCAGAATCATTTTATTACTATAGCAGGAGAATAGTTTTAACTTCTGGTGTCATCGTTAGAAATTTCACATTGATTCACTGTCTATCAAAAGCAATTCTTATGTGACCACATTTTGTACAGGAGAATGAGAACAATTATTTCCGTAATGTGCATAACAGGATAAGTAGTTTGGGAACTGTGAATTCAAGCATGAAAAGCTCATTCTGTCCTTACTCTAAAAACAATTTAAATTTGCATCAAGTTTTTAAGTTTGAATATTGTGATGTAAGGAGTTGAAAGAGAAGAAAAGAAAATTTGTATTTTCTCCTTCAATAAAATGTTACATCTATGTGTAAAAATAATCTGTCACTTCTACAAGGACCACCTACTTCCCAGCCCATTCCATGACAGCAAGGACTAAATCATTCAGTGGTATTAATTGTTCTTGCTCTATGATAAGGTAACCTTTTGGAAAAATTCATTTAGGTGCAAACAGGCTTTTTGTTCTGACTCAGGTGAGAAGACAGTAAAAGTGGTATGGATATTAACAACTCCCTAAAGTTTGCAACTGAGACAGAGAAAGAAATAGCAGTGTTTTGTTTGCATGCTGTCTCATACCTGAGCATGTTTTACAAAATATCCAGCAAACATCAACAGCCATGCTAACTTTTCAAGATGTAACACTCAATCCTGCTGTCTACATACTCATAGGAAACAAAGCAGAAATCACATGGAAAGCTCAAAATTATCAACAGTGGGACAAATAAAAGTGCCAAATTGTATCATACTGTGTTTTGCCAAAAGCATATAGACTACACTATCTGAGTACTAACCTTCCAAAATCGAAATGAACATAAAAGTGCTAAATGAAAAAATTAGAAGGAACAAACCCTACTTTTTTTTTTTAACTATTCTTTCTTTAATTTTTTCATTTTCAGCATAGCCTGCCATTGAGATAAAATATATTTGTTGCTAAGGAAGGCAAACAGAGTGTGAATTATGAATCAGATAAGAAGCTACCAAATCAAAGAATTCCAAATCAAAGAACTGCTAAATAGCAAGCAGCTTCCCCTGAGAGCAAGAATTACAATGGAGTTCAGTTTGTATAATTTTTGGTATAGAAAGCTGTTGTGCTTGGGAAAAAAAGGTGGAGATTTCTCTAGCATGTTTTTTTTTTCAGAAATGGTGGGAATTAGTTTTATTTTTATGCTGATCACAATTTCTTTAGATGTAAAGAGATAAAATTGACAGGGCTTTTTGCCCTTCTTAAGGCTTTTGAACAAGTATGAACCACTCCATAGCAAGTTGAACACTTATAACACAAAAGATCCTGAAGTACCTAAGTGAACTGTCAATCAAACTAATACCTTGCTGTCTAAAAATTTCCAGTTGCAGACATCTATTTCTTAAAATGTAATAAATTGTCTTAATAAATAAGTCAGATATAAAATTAACTCATTTGTAAGTTATGTTCACAAAGCATACTATTTTTAATGCTATGGATTTTATTTTATTTTTTTTTTATTTGGATGTTAAAATGATGTGTTGAGGAAGCAAACCATATCAGGGCTTTGAAATGGTATTTGTTTGGTACATCAGTACTTGTATTCAGTATTACTATGTAGTAGTGGTTTGTAATATCCACAGTTATGGCCAGTGTTTAACTTTTAATGATTAAAAAACAGACAGTTATTGAGATTTGAAAGGCAGTGCAGTCCACTAAAGATATACCAAAAACCTATTGGTCAAGACTAAGTGTAGTTAACAGTTGCCAACTAAGATAAAAAAGGCTCCTGTATGAGTGCCCTCAGTTCCTGTTAACCACATGACCTGAATTTTTTTAGGTAATCCTATAGTAATCTCACATATTGAATTGCATGTCAGTCAATTTCCTTCATCCAGCATAGCACAGGTCCCTCAGGACTGGTTGGCTTCTTTTTTTAATCTCCTGCCTTTATTTTCCAGTCACACTTTATTTGCGTGTTTTAGAAAAGACAACTATGTTTCACATTATGTTACAACTTGTCTTCCTTGATACATCTGTATCTATCTCCCCCCTCTCAGAGTTCTTTATTATTTCTTTTTCCAGAGTAAAATATTTCTCTGAAGTTAGGAAAATCACTCACTAGCAAAGTTAATCAGTTTTATACTTTATTTCATTGCTCTACTAGCATGAACAAGAAAAAGTGCTCCAGAAATACTGGACTCTGGCCCCTTCTATTTAAATATTTTTCATGTGAGTATCTTCCATAGTGTCTCTAGACAACTTGTTTTTCTGCTAAAAAAATGTATCATAAATGCATGTGTATCCCCTTGTTGCAATGTTTCAGCAAGGGGTTGGAATAACACTGGCTCTGGTTAAAATTGAGACAATAAAGCTTCAGTTTGATAAAGGCAGTCTGATGATTTACTGAAAAAATAACATATATATAAAAATATCAATCTGGGATTTGTCAACTTTGTTACACAAAGGTCCTAGTATTTTGTTGAGATGCATAGAAAGATGTGGAAATAGGTTTTGATTTTCATGCTGCAAGTGAAATTGTTTAACATTAACTTACTTGAAAAATCATCCATAATCTTGTTTCATTTCTCTGTGTCCATATTACACCACAAAAGGCCTTTTTGCTTTTAAGATTTGGTAAGGTATTTACGTTAAAAGCAAAAGTACTTTAATCTCCACCTTTCTTAAGTGTTTCACATGTGACTTTATAATTTACATTATTAATTGACATATTCTCAAATAATTATTTTTCAGTTATTGACTAATGTTCATTTTCCCTGTCTTTAAGTAAGCCAATAAATAAGATACTTTTACAGTAAAATTCTATTCAGCTGCAAAGTTACTTTTTGATGGATTTACTGAGATAGTAGATTTGTCTCTCGATACACAGTATTGATCTCTCTGCTTTCAAACTATATTATTTTTTTCAAAATTGTCCTAATTTAACACCTGACTGTTGAGAAGTTCTGTGACAGGTGAGTTCAAGAAGTGGCAGGGAATTAAACACATGACTGTGACTTGCTGAGAATGTTACACATACATGCATAAAGATGTATTTCTGGTTATATATATATATCATATATGAAATATTTGTAGTATATAGTGTTATAGATATAAGTAGATATAAAATTATAGTTAGTGTGTATAAACACATGTACACTATAAATATAAATAACATATATAAATTGGTTGGGGGGGTTATTATTATTATCACAGAAATGGAATTTATTCTTCTCAGTACTAGCTTAGCCTTGGTTATTTGTCACAGAAATTCAGCCATTTCACAAGTCCCGCCCTTCTTCCTCTGCAAATACAACTCAGTAGTTCAATCTGTGAAATATTTTCCATTTCTTTGGTAGAGAATTATTTGCAATTAGTTCAGTGGCTCACACTAGCTTAAAAAATCTCGGTGGCCCCCATGTGGTGGGCAAACAGAAAGGAAGCTCTTCAATAACCTTGCTGAGTCTTTCATATTTCAGAGAAAACCATACGAAATATTGCTGCTACAGCATTGAGACCATATTTGATATCAACATCAACTGACTCAGTACCGCTGTAGGAAAAAAAACCCCTCTTAAGCTGTTAGATTGATGTTATTCCGATGAAAAGAGTTGCTGGTTGCTGTTTAGCTCTTCAGTTATCACAGAAGAAGCTTAGGTGCTTACTATGAACCTATTTGCATTCGAATAAGTCAGTATGCCCTGGTAGAATGAAAGGCCATTAGTGAAAAAATTGTAAATACATACATATAGTTATATATAGACACATATATTGATACATATATAGATACATATACAAATACATACATATATATATATATATATATATTTCTTGGCCACAGTCCTGCCAGTGTAGGGATGTGATCCTGGGAAGGTCCAAGGCTGGCCAGTGGAGTTGCCCAGTCTCCTAGAATCACCTGGGACACAGAGGCCAGAGGCTGTCCTGACTGGGTGGACACTTGGGGATCCCGGTGTTGTCCTGCCCTCACCTCTGCTACCAACACTGCTTGTCCACTTCTTTGTGTCTGTGGAGATTAGTCTCTATCCAGGTACCCTGACCATAGGGATGTCACTTTTGAGAACAGTTGTCTTATTAAAAACAAAAAACCCAAAACCTGAACCATACAAAAAGTAAACAAAAAAGTCCAAAAGATAATTTATCTATACCTAAGATTTTGTTTGTTCTGTAGCCTGTATGCCTAATATGCTCTGTGTCCAATGTGAAGCCAATTCTTACCCCTCTCTCTATCTCACCAGTGGTATCCTGCCACTCTCACCTCACCACAGTACTTGTAAGGCTAATCCTTGAGGAATCAGCTGCTCCCTGAATTCCTTCCAACCCACCTCCTCAAGCAATCATTCCTTTCATCCTCTCTTACATTAACTCCTTCTTGAACTCCTCATGCTTTTCAATATGCTTCTGTGTTGTGGTTCCAACTCTCTATCAGGTACAATCCGCCTGAAATACCTACTAAATATCTTTTTTAACTATCCTCTGTAGTCTTGTTGATTTTCATGGTTAAATCTCATCTTCCTAGGAAAAAACTTGTCTTTGCTTAGTTCCTGTTGAATTGTCATCCTGTAAAGGTCTTACTTGCTTTCTGGATCCCCTCCCACTCCCAACCCCCAGATCCCACCCCATCTTTTATAATTGATACTAGTACAGCTTCCATGTCTTCAATTTCTATTTAATTGAAATAATGTATGATAAAATGTCAGACCAGATTATGCCATCCAGTTTAATCAAGAGGAATTTAAAATCCAATTAAAAGATCAGTTTAAAATGTGTTTTGTTGGAATGCCAGCTACCAAAGCAAGAGTTTTAACTAATGATATTTGCTGATCAGATAATATTTTGACTCCCAAAATGTTCCCAAGTTTTATATTCAACTAAAGACCATCTGTGAACCTATACCAATTACAACAGAATCAAGTGAAAGAGGTAAGAGCCCAACAAATTTATATTCCTAAATATAATCATGATTAAAAATTCACTTTTTCATCTTTTTCAATAGTAAAATGTTAAATAAACACTGACAGGTTCACACTTCAGCTATGCATAATCATTCCTTTTTTTTTTTTTAATCAAAAATTCTTCTGTCAAAATTATTTGCAAATGCAAGCATTTCTATTGACTTCAATAGAAATGCCTGCCAGACTATCAATCTGCAAGGCTTTTAATTATTAAAAACAAGTAAAAGGAAGAAACAAAAATGTCACCACAATACTTTTGGCAAAATTCACTACTAGTATTTTTTTATCTAAGGAAAAACCTCAATCTCTGAGCAAAATGGAAGATAAATTAAATTCATATTGCATTAAGAAGTATATAAAAAACCTCACAAAATGTCTGAACAAAAAATAAGTTCTCTTTTGTTCTGATTGTATACTAGTAACACTAATGCATCTTTCACAGCCTCCTTTAAATTTTGCTAAGTATTTCAACTCCATCCATACAAACTGAGAAGCTGATTTTATCCATCATTAAAACAAAACAAAACACAACAACAACAACAAAAATCAATTATCCACTACAGGCTAAATTTCTCTTTAAGCTTATGCTGATTTTTGAAATTTATGAAAGAAAATAATTAATTATGAATCACTTCTGGTTTTGAAGTCTGATTTCATTTGACACCTGTACTTTGGAAGATGAGTTTCATACTAAGAAGTGTTTGCCTTTCTTAATCATCAAGCAATATCTAGGAATCACTACAACAACTGGAATAAAGAAGAATTTCCATCCCCTGTTTTTGCAGTGCAAATCACAGACTAGGAGTCTGGTATGGTTTAAATTAGATGCAGTTATTTTCCTTATCAGTAAAATAAGAGAGCTGACCTATTTTTTCCTACTGAAACTGAAATTCCTTCTAACAAAAATGTCTGTCCTTCTACCTATTAACCACTGGATCCCTTTAAAAACAATAGAGTGAAAAGGGGAAAAAAAAAAAAAAAAAAAAAAAAAAAAAAAAAAAACAAAAAAAAAAAAAACCAGTCTCTGAAGCCTGTCCCATGAAGAGGCATTTTTGGACCTAAATGATGCATAGGTGAAGCATAATATATCACAATGTCTGCAGAATTGATACTCTCATATTCAAAATAGCTAAATAACAAGGAATTTTCTTTTTTCAATTTTACACATTTCATAGCAATTTAACCTTGTTCTGTTGCCGTAAATCCTAGGAAGAATACTTCCACGACAGGGTGAAGGCAAAAAAAGGTCTTTTACTAAAGTTGGGCTAAAGCTTTAGCAATCAATGACGCATGCGCCAGCATACAGAGATCTA
>JAWWEU010000091.1:42688208-42703502 GCA_035583155.1 Acropternis orthonyx
AAAAACAGGCTTCAAAAATGTGACACAGAGGTTAAAATCTAGCCTAAGTATTTGGTACAGGGGTTACAAACTATTTTCCAAATGGAAAAGACTATAAAACTATAAAACTATATAAAAATCTACAGCTATATTAAGGCTTATGGCAACAGTTCAAACCTTGTAAATGCTCAATCCATTGTATAACATGCACTTGTCACCATTTTAAGAAATAAATTTTTATAAGACTTTTTAATACTTTATGGAAAACACAGTGTATATAGAATATCTTTACATGGGTTTGAACTGCAGATGAAAAAGATATGTAGCAGAAGTAAATCAGTTACAATCAGTTTTAGAGATTGGTTTGGACTGTTTCAGCAGAACTGTAGATCTCATTGTACTGCAGAACAATCAGTTTTGTTCCACTGTAAGGGAGCTGGAAATTTCACTCCAGTGGCAAGTTGCTCCCTGAAGAGTGTACCTTTGAATATGTCGCTGTTCTAGAACTTAAATTATTAAAGGTTAATGTAAGTTATTTAACAAAATATGTAATTACTTATACTGTATAAATGTGTTTTGTAACAGCAGGCATCAAGAAACTTTGCATACCTACCCAATACTGTGCTGTGGAATTGATACCATGGTTTAGAGATGTAAAAGAACTAATACTGTTTTCAACAGAATGTACCATAGAAAATTGCTGTACCTCATTTTAAAGAAACCAGCCAAGCAAAGTAAAGAAACAATAAAGAAAGGAACTGGTAATTAGCAGGAGCAGCCAAGCAAAAAAAGGAGGGGTATTACTCGACCAAGTGCATTGTCTTAAAGGAGTTCATAAAGCAGTCACTTAGAACTTTGGGGGCTCCACACAGAAACAACCCCTAGGGAAGCCCCTCAGAGACCTTATAAGGATATGTGATGTATGCTAATTAGTGCAGGAAAATGTCATGAATATGTAACAGGAATACAGGAAACAAACATTAATAATTATGTAATGCAAGCATAGAAGTTGTTGCAAAGACACCTCAGTGTGCACTTCAGCAAAGTAACTACCAGTGCACCCAGTGCTCTGAACAAAGAACATCTGCCTGCTAAAACTCATAAATTGAGCCTTGAAGTTTCAGTGTTCTGAATATATTATAATATAAACATAATTCAACTATATTCTGACTGTGAAATCCAAGACAAAAGTATTATTAAATATCTGTCTTTTATTTTCTGGATAGAATGTTGGGATTTTTGTTTGTTTGTTTTGTTTGTTTAAGTTAATAGCAAAGCATTGCGAAAATAATCCTATGTCTCTTGATCATCTGTAACAGTATATGTCTGTGGTCTGGAAGTTCATGGCAAGTCTCCTAACAGTGATTAGTCTGACGGTATCATGTCCCTGTTGAGGTATGTCTGGTAAAATTGGTCTTTTTGCTTTTCAGAGGTGTTCAGAAGAAATGTTACTTTCCTCTGGAAAGTTTATCATTGTCAAACATTTATAAACTCAGTTCTCTTTCAAACTGCTGCTGATTTCACTAAATTGAACACAATTTACTAACCTCTGACTTAGACACATGATAACTTGATTTTTTTGTGCTAGATACACAAAACTTCAGTCCCACTCATCATGACAGAAGTGTAAAACCAAAACATAATTCCTCTAAACTACTGAGCTGAAAAGGAGAACTGCATATTTTCAAAGGACACAGCGTCACAGCTTTTCAAATTGAGGGCATTCATTTAGAAAATGCTTCATTCTAAACATGCACACAACACTGTGTCTGCATCTGCACTGAGCATCAAGAGTATCAATGTAAATATTTCCACATGTCTTCCACTTCTAGAGCTTAATCTGCTCTCTGCATTCCAGCAACATCATTTGGGCCAAGCCCCACTGAGAACTCATTTTCTGTTAGAATACCTCTGTCTGCTACTCCTGTAATTGATGTGCTGTCTTGGAAGAAATAAGAGTCAGGCTATGGGATATATTTTTGCTTCAGAAAACCCACACTTAAACCAACATTGTGTCATAAATTGAACTAGTTGAAGCACCGTTGATGAATTTTCATGGATATACACAAAATTACCCATGGTATCTTGCTGCTGTTGCAACAACTCCGTGTTGCATGAGACAGAAAATAGCAGCATACCTTTTGAACATATAGGCTGTCAGAAGATTTTCCCTTTTTGAGCAGGTAGATAAAATTGATAAGTTCCCTTTTAGGAAATTGTATTAACATTTCTTATTTCCCTGGTACTGTCTTGTTTTCTTGTTTTATGAGGGATGACGTACGAGTTTTAGTTTACATGATAGATAAGGGGTAATTATTTAATTGCATTAATTACAGTCTTCTTAAAATCTCATCCCTTATCAAGCCTGTCACCTTCCTCAGAAAACAAATTTTCTTCATAAATCAATTCTGCATACCTTGTGGCAATGTTTATTGTCTGAAAGAGAGAGATGATATTACAGTTAAAGAAATCATAGTTTTGTAGAACAATTAATGATATAGCAATTCTGTAGTTCATCTTTGGTTTTTTATGGTGCTTGGTGATTTCAAACTAAGAGGTTACTTTTAAGCTGAAAATCTGATTTTCTGTAAAAATAATATTAGAAAAAGAATAGAAATCTGGTGTGTGCTCGTACTAACTTGGTTTACCAGCATAAGCTGTTAGATGATAGCTGTTTTGTGTAAGAATGATCTTGATTTTCATCTATCACACATTTACTTCCTGTTAAACAAATTACAGGTGTTATGGTAATGTGATCAGATATTTTCTGTGTTTACTTAGATGTTCTTTATATAATTTATTCAAGCTTTATGAGACATCAACAGAGAATAAAGCACTTGGATCATAGGAATAATCTTAGCTATATGCTGGGTTCTCGTTTATTGTACCATACTCTATAAAGTAGTGTGTCTGCTAAAGTTTAAGTGTCAAAATCCAGTTTTTGCATGTAAATTAAGATAGAGTATAATAATAATAACAACAACATTTAATAGCCTTTGTCATTTAAAATACACAGAAATGGTCACTAAAATGCTTTAATTGCACAGTGTACAATTAAGCATAAAGTAATGTAGTAACTAACCATGCAGCTGAGTTTTTGAGAAGGTCAGCTAGAAAGTAGAGGAAAAAGGAACTGGAATTCTGAGATAAATTCATCACTTTCCAAGAAAAATGCCATTTTTTCAAGAATTAACATAGCTAGATTCCTTAACTGCTGAGATGTTTAAGAAGTCAAGATTTCTAGGCATATAAATATTGTTGGGTACCATTGTTATACTCTTCAGAAACATTGTTTCTATTTAATTTTACCTATCTCAAATTTGTGGGGGTTTATACTCAATTTTTTTCTCTATTTAACTTTTTAATACTTTTCCTGTATAAGTAGGAGCATTTTTGTCTTTCAAGGATCCATTCATATTTTCCCAACTCAATATGTCTTAAGCATAGAAAAGAGTAAAGTAAAGTTAAAAGTCCTCTGAGTGGATTACCAACTGGTAACAGACACCTGTTAGTCAGAATAATTACTGCTATAGAGGACATAATCTCAAATTTTCTCTGTTGTCTTAGTGTGCATGTCCTTAATGACACTGAATGATTAGAATCTCCTTTCAACTCTGATTTACTCAATATACTAAGCATAAACCATAAACTAAGCATGATTGGTGTAGCCAACTTCAAATTAGTCTAGTCCACACTTATAGGTAAATGATTTCTACTCTCTCACCAAAGCCAGTTAACATGCATGACTAAATTTCCGGGCTAGTTATGCTTTACTGCCTTTAAAGTAAAGACCAAACCCAGGTTCATTGCTGTCATTCAAACCTACCCGTTACTATCTTCCCAAACCACTGGTTGCCATTTTGGTACAGAAATGTTTAATTTTGATTTAGGTTTTCTCATAAGAAATAGAAAATAACTACATTTTAGTTTTATGGCATAATATAATATAGTAGAAATTAGCATATTTGTATTCAGAAATCTTTTCTGAATAATACTGATGCCTCTAAGTTTCTGGTATGTTGAAAATACTTTAAATAACCCCTTTTTTTGGCATGTAATATTTATTCACCTTTTCCTCAGAGAATACAAGAGAACAAATGTCATTAAAAAACATAGTTTAGATTGTCATGATTTCAAAGACTTTATTGAAAGACTTTTTATAGATACAAAGATGTGTTTTACAGTCTTATTGTAAAATTGTGAATGCATATGTGAACACTCATATATATGGACATGAATGCATAAGCATATACATATGGTTCTGGTATATATTTGTTTCTAGAATTCCAGATTTGAATTTGAAATTGAAATTTTCTGACTGATACAAATGCATTCTCTTGCCTGAGAAGGTGATGAACTCCACACAATGTGTGACTATTGCAAATTTTGCCTCCTATTTAGACACTAATTATTTTTTTATCTGACTATTAAGAACATAATAATTCTTTATTAAACACTGCTTTTTTAAGTTACTGAACAGCAACTGCTGTATCTGAGAAGCTCAGAAGAAGCTTGTATAACATTTCTGAAATGATGAATACTTAAAGGTAGTGCTTTTAGTGTGAGTCATTGAGTTGATTAATTAGGCTAATAATCATTAATAAAACTTGAGGTTGTGAAAATGTGAATGGCCAGGAACCAATTTATACAGATGTCAGAGAAACGTTGCCCAAAAAAAGGATAAACAGTACTGTACATGTTTTACAAGACATGGACTAGAGCCCCAAATAACTCCTCTACAGCTTTTGTCTCTGATTAATATCCTGCTCTAAAATTCCAGAAATAGGAACTCACTAGTGGTATTAATTTATATTGTATATTTTGTAGCTCAGTAACAAGATATAAAATTTTATATGTGACTTCACCACTCTGAAATACCCAAAAGTAGAACTTGAAATTACAGATTCATCAAGAACTTTAGTTGTCTATTGTACCTCAGTTGTAAAGATGAGAAGATAGAAGGAGAAATTTGAGGTAGCATAAGCATAACATAAAAAATATGGGTTACTTGATGTGATAAACTGAAAAAAATTACATAGCAAATAAGTTGTTTGGGGACTTTTTTCTGTATGAGCTGAGGTGTGGAACAGTCAACCAAAAAAAGGTCTAATTAAGAATATTCCAGAAGTATCTTCAGTTATTTAGAATTCTATCTTGAAGAGAATGGGGAATACTGAAGTTAAATACAATCAGAAGTTAAAAAGAGGAGCCCTTCAGGAATAAGAAATAAAATTGGAAATCTCAGGGTATGTTCCCTAACTGCACATTAACTCTGCAAAAATTGACTCTAAAATTCATTGTCTTCAACCTCCCTGGTTGTCCACAACCTCAGACCTTCTCACTACAGGGTTTCTAAGATTTATGGCAATGTATTTAAAAAAAAAAATTACTTCATGAAACAGTTTTGAAGGTTTGAAACCTTGAAACTTTTCATCACTTTTAGCTTTTAACCATTTTTTTTATGGAAAAAACATTCCATTTGAGTTACATACAGGCATACTGTATTTTTTTTTTCATTTGGATCTGTTAATCATTAAATTTTGATATTTAATTTAAAAGATTGTATACCTGGATTACATTTGCTATAAAATTTGGAAGATGTTGAGCTAAGCTCAAATCTTATTAATAGCAGTCTAAGCTGAACAGGTTTACTCCCACAAATGTACATGTGTGTAACCATTTGCATAATATATATATATATATATATATATATATATATGTATATGTATATTAAAGTATGCCTATGAATAAAGTGTGGTTTCATGCAAAGATTTGCATTCATGCATATTTTCAGTTTTACCTCTTCCAGCACAGGAATCTGCCACAATGCTACTCAGTATTTCCAGTTCCACTCCACATTCCAGTCATGCCCATGCTCCTGGCAAGAGCAATAACAACAAAAGAGCGCTTCAGTCAGATAAACTTACTGCACAGAAACTAAGGCAGAAATGGGAACAAATAACTAGGGCAGAAGGCAACATAGACCAGGACCACTTCTTTCAGCAGCAACCTACTCATAAAGGGGTGTAAACAAACTGTGGAAGCACAGTCCCTGGGAAGACACCAATATCAACAATTACTTACTAGGAAACACATCATTAAAATAATATTACTGTTCTTTATTTTCTTCAAAGAAAAATCTTTGCTGAATATTATTTTCTATCAATATGAGAAAATATCCAGTATAAGTGCAGTTAGCAAAGTTTCATTTCCAAGAAACAGTTGGAAAAATAGCAAGCATTTTATAATTTAGTTTCATGGGTACTTTCGACACATTCTGTAGTCAGCATGAAAAGGCATCATAAAGTTCTCTTAAAAATTATGTGCTTTTTATGCTTCACATTACCGTGCAGAAAATGTCTTATTTCTTTTTCATCTGTACATTTATTTCCATTTCACCTCTGAATTAAGCTGTTTGCAGTAACCTGCTATGGTTCTTTAACTCTGCTAGGCTTCACTGTCTTCTGCTGTTCCAGGAACCAACAGGTGTTTTATTCGACTGTCCTCAACTGAAAACAGAAAATGTGCATCAAATTAACGCTTAGCAGCTTAGTTGATTTAGGCAGGTAAGGCATTTCTTTCAGTGGCAGGAAGCATCAGATGAATCAGCTCATCCTTTTCTCCCTTCTTTTTATTTGGTTCACCACACAGCCCAACAAAGAACATAGTGATTATTATCTATATCAAGGAAGCTGCCAACAGTCAGAGACAAGCAGGAAAGTCTACTGCTGGGACTGACAGCAGCAGTCATAGCACAAAAAGACAATAAATCCATGAATGCATTTGTAAATGTACGGTAAACAGTAAACTCAAGTGAAGTGTAATAAACCCATTATACCTGAAATGTCATATTCTGATTTGTTTTGATATACATTTTATTTTAAAAAAGTCATGGTTAAGTATTTGATGAAAAATGTACAATAAATATACTTCTATAGAACTTATGTGTATGCATAGCTTCAAGATCTAAAGTATAGCTCAGAAGAGTTCAATGAAAGGAGAATGAACGTGGAAGCGCAGATAAGGCTTCAAGCTTTTTGGAAATGTATCTCTCAGGGACTAAAAAAAATCATGTCTTTTCATCAGATGTCTCTTCATACTAGAATCCATTGTGGTTAACAGAGAAGCATCCTCTGAGGCAGCAGTAAACGATCACTGCAATCTTATATTTAGAATATATCACAGCAGCAGCTGTGCTGAATAATAAATTAAGAAATCTTCTTATGTGAGCAGTGTTATAAAATAGCCCAGTAATTTCATTAAGTGTATGCTTTGTCTGTGTAATGAACATCACATCAGTCATATGGGTGTATTCTGTTGAATATATTATTTATGTAGATTGGTGAAGCTTAAGGGAGTTTACCCTTTGAAGTTAAGTTGAAACATATCTACTTCATTGAAAGTAGATATTTTTATTTTAGTATAAAAATATTCGTTTGAATGATATTAAGTTCTAATTTATCTTATTCTTCAGCTTCTGCTTTTCCAGCATGAAGGTTTTACATGCTACTATTTATAATTACACAAAATTCAGACAAAAATTCATGTTTTCATCTACAAAAAAATGCTAAAAAGAAGCATGATAGTCAAACGCATTGCAGGTGAAAAGACAATACAATTAAGTATAATTAGGCCATAGTAGACTGGTACTGCCAAGACAACAGGAAATAAATGGAAAAGCATGTCATGGTACCTATAAGAGATTCAGCCATTTATGCAGAATACACCATTCTGCCATCTTTGCAAAGAACTCCACTAAAACTGACAGTAGGTAGCAAGATAAAACTTTCCCTAACTAATAAATTCCTTTAAATATACCCTTATTTTGATGTAAAGTTTTTTGGAACAAGCATATGATACCCTGGGGGTAGGGTGGAAGGAAATTTCTCCACCTGAGTACAATAATAACACCAAGAAAATTTTCTTTTACAATACATTGATTTTTACAACTAATTTTCTACTTTTTTTCTCACCGCTGAATGTAAAGAAAGCATATAGTGTACATGTTACAGCTCAGAATAAGAAGTAATCCACCTGCTAAAATTTATGTGTTCCTTTACAGATCTTGCTTGAATTTTTTCCTAACTGACAATATCTGCAGTGAGCATCCACGGTTTGCTTGATTCTCTCCAAATTTCTTTCTTTTAATTTGCTCTAGAGGAACAGAATCCTCTTGGCTCTCTCATGGGTATAAATCAGAGACAGAGATTCTGTAGAAAGGGGAATTAGGAGACATCTATCTTGGTAGTGCAGCACATAACAGAAGAGAACTTTTGTCTACACCACCTTTAGAGGAAGATATGCAGGGCACCTTCCTACTCTGAGATGAGTCAAAATGACAGCTGATCACCATGAATTGTTCAGATTAGGGTGTCTGGGAATCAGACATATCCATTCCATTGTCTGACTTTAGGGAGCAGTCATGCTTGTTTCCCCCCAACACTAACATATTTTCATTAAATAATGGAAAAGATAATAGAAGTAGAAGCATTTTTTTTTTTTCCACTAGAATATTCTCATGAATTTCTATTAAGTTCATAAACTGGAACATTGATGTGTTGTAGTGAGTTAAACAAATAAAATTTTGCTTGAAGTATTAACTTTATTTTACAAAAATAGCACTACATAACTCTATTATCATTGAAGAGAAAATAATATGATTGTACTTGGTTTTATTTATGAATACTCATCCACAGAAGCAGCAAATATATAGATAAATAATTTAAAACTGGAACAAGGCAAATTTATTATTGCAAATATTTAAGCTATCCCTACTATGCATTTTTAATGAATTGCATATTTTAATGTATCTGTTTTAAGATGGCTGAGCTCCACATTTCTATTTCAAGCTGTTTCCACTTTTATGGCATCTCATTTTGGGGACACCATGTAATGCAAATTGAAGTATTAAGTTTTGACATAATTCTTTTATGTATTTTCAGAACAGTGTGTTTGAGAGAAAACATATCTGCTCACCTACTGAAATGGAGTGTGTTTATAAAACCCAAAAAGAAAAAAGTGATGATTTTTAGTTATGTTCTTTGAAGCTGAAGAGAGGATAGAGCTAACTAGTAGGCTAGATACATACTGTAAAGTGGTTCTCTCAGGGCACTTATAAGTAGACGTATTTAAAGAAAAAAAAAAAAACAGGCTGCAAGCAAAATATGAGTTGACAGTATATTTCCATAAAATAGTGAAGAATAGAGCAAAAAGGCATTCATTAGGAAATTCTTTCAATCCATGCTTACTGCATGTGGGCCAAACCAAAAGGATTGGTGGAAAAACAAAAGGATTTCTAACATGGATAAAACCAAAAGTCTGAAGATAACTCAGTATTTCATTCATTAAGTGTAGTAACTCCAGTACTCTATTACTATTCAAAACAGATGTACTAAGGAAAGGTAACTGAAGAAAATTTCCATAAGGACATTGCCTACCAAATTCAGAATACCTTTCACTATTGAACTAAAGCAAAAGCATTTTCAAGACCAAGGGGTCACATGGTTGTAACCACTTGATCAAATAGAATGAATGCCACCAGAATTCTGTTAAAATTGTCCATGGCAAGGCCCTGCAGTGAAGCTCCCACAACTCCTTTCTAATAGGAAATAAATAATTCCCGACGTCTCTAAAAGTGTTCCTAATTATGTTACTTTCTTGCCTTTTGTTTTTCCTTCTTAGCAGGAGGAAAGCAACAAATAACTGATGGATCGTACAATGATTTTTCAGTTTAGTCTTCACTGAGAAGAAGGTTGATGTTGGTAGAGTGTGTACTGTCTAGTAAAATCATGTTTCGTTATTAAATTCATATATAACCATAATTTCAGTAATTTAGGAGAAAGCTAAGACCTATTTTACTGTTGATGGACATTAATTTCAGGCCTAGAAGTATGCAGGTTTAACTTCAAAATTACGTAAAATTCGTCTGAATAACCATACAAATAGCTGCAGATAGCTGTAAACAAAATACTGTTTTTCAGAAAAAAAAATTCTAATTTTTTTTCTCCATTTCTGGGCTTAGGAGAATTAAACATCATAAAGAATTGACTCCTTTTAAGATCATGAGCAAGATAATTTACAGAGCTTAATAAATATTTAGGTTTCTATTTAAATTTGTCAAAAAACACTGAAGTAAATAAGCAGAATAAATGATGTGGCTCAAATTGGATGCTAAAAATTCTTCCACATTCAGTCATTAAAATGACACTGATGCATCTCTATATATACATATGCAAACATTATAAATGCCATTCATACTCTTGTTACTTGATTTTGGTAAATTGAGGTGATTCTGTTCCAAAATTCCTATTTACTCAAGTCAAAACACTTACTGCCACCTTGAGTGTTGCTGTGTCATTTGGTGTTATATTTATATGTAGCAAAATCTATCTAATTTACTAAATCACCCCATGCAATTTCTAATAAATATCATTCACTGTGAGATTTCAGAAAATTTTTTCTTATGTTAAACCTTGAACAACCATTGAGATATAGTAGATCAAAATTCAGGTTGCTTCTAGCTGGAGAAAAAGCAAGAACCTGCCTTAGAACTGATCAGGGCATTAATGACTAAGCTGTCTCATGTCCACAATGGGTAATTGGCTCTGTCTGACTACAATAGTACTATGAAACTACGATAGCCTTTTTCCGTTCACTATCTGTGAAACATTTGCTTCTGATAAAGATTCCATTTTCAGTGACAATCATTTCTAGATGAAAGAAAATAATTTATCTAAATTCTTGACCAGCTGTACTTATCATGACACAAGTTCTGATCCTAGCTCTGCTATTTATCTGATAGGTAAGTGATAGGTTGCTTCATTTTACTCTGTTGCCTATCCTCTTCCTTGTTTTTTGGGTTTTTTTTGTTTGTTTTTGTGGGGCTTTTGTTTTGTTTTGGTTTTTTTGTTTTTTTTTCCCCCACTACAACAGTCAGTATCCCTGAACATTTACTTAGTGATTGTAGTTTTGAGATCTTCACTAGGATCCTTAAGAGCTGCAGTAACATGAACACCATCAGAAACACAACTTTATCTCACTAGCATAACAGATGTCATCTTTGTTCAAAAACTTTTCAATCAGGAAGATTTCATAAAAGGTAAAAATTAAAAATAAAAGAAGTCTTCATTTCATACCATCTTTCACATAATCTTCTTAGTGATACATCCTATTGCAGCCTGTTCCTTTCTTGAATCATCACCCTGTTTGAGACAGAGGCTTCAGCTGCCATGACTCTTAGTTCATCTTTTGCTATACAAACCAGTGTATTGTGTACTCTGTTAAAAAGTATGACTACAAAGCAAAGAAAAATTCTAACTGTAGCTCTGAGGCAGACACAGTCTTCCAAATTATAAAAAGGATATTATATTACACCTCGGTCTGGTACAGAGAAGTGTGGTTACATAGGAGAGTCTCCTAAAATGCATTTTCAGCAGCAGTTCATGTGCTGACAGCTTAAATTTGTTATCACCCATTGTCTATACTGAAACATACAAAGCCAATTGCTTACAACAGGTGAGACAGAATGACTCTCACCACATGTATACACCCTCCTTGCAAGAACAAAATCTGATAATTACCATAGTTTATCTAAAAATATTTTAATTGTAATTTAAAAATTTACAATATAAGAGCAGCAAGAATGGCTTCTACAGAAATGAAGATAAGACAGGAGCAACTAGTGACAGAAGCACAGTGCCTGTAAGGGCAAGGGCAAAGTTCCACAAAATTCAAATACAAAATGCAAAGCAGAACTAGTGGCAATCTGCTGCCAATCAATTCTGTAAAGATAGAGTAGATCCATTGTTAAGCCTCAAAGCAATTCAGCAGGTCAGCGTCCAGATCGACAGAGGCACACCTGCAACATAGCTCAGGCAAAGTCCAAGAATAATAGTCTGAGCTTGAGAACAGCTCTCAAATGGTTAGTGAGCACGTCCTGCCTCTTTCACACACAACAATTTCCCAGTAGTGAAAGTCCAGTTTAGAGCATTGCACTGTATCAGAGGTGCCTTGAGCAACTTAACTCCCTAAAAGTGTCCTGAAAATTGTCTGTCACAATCCCTGAGTCCTTTTGTTGTGGTTTTAAACAGAACTGTCTTGTCAGAATTAACCAGAACTGAGGCAAAATTAGACTGTGTTTAAATTCGATAAGTAGATAGCTAAACATTATTTTAAATTGTGTATTTTATAGCCAGGGCTGCACACATCATACCTGTCTTTTCAAATAAATTGAGTAATGTCATTTTTCCAGTTAAAGCTTTTGGATGTGGTCTAAATGGAAGGAAAATAAAAAAGAGAGAGGATGATGATGATACTGAAAGATGATCAAGCAACTGTGACAACATAACCTAAAATTTGTGTGCAATGAATGTTTAATTAATACTGACATTAGTGAAAAGCCATTTTATAATCTCTAAATAAGGCCTTAACACTACTTTTTCTTTCTGTTCTCTTTAATCATGGATCAAAATATTTAATCTAAAATGCACTCAGGGTGCTTCTTTCTAATCGTTAAATCATTTCAGTAAAATCCGTTGGTAGAAACAAAGGTTTAAAATCTAAAGCTCCTTGGAAATGTGCATGTTATTTTTATCCATAGCTGACATGCTAGTGAAGAAGAGCAATTTTGTTTACTCCCAGGTGGTTTAAATTTGATTTGAACTCATAGCTGAGTTTAAGCTGATGAACAGCTTTTTATTGAACATGAATAAATAGAGAAATTCAGATTAGTCAGCCACTTTTTTGTCATAATTTAAATTTCAGAGAAGATGCATTTAGCAAAAATAGAGCAGAAAGGTGTGTATCTGATGACTAGCTGATTTAATATAATCATTAATGAATTTAATGCTGTTCTAGGTCTTTTCAGTATCAGTATTCTTATGAAAAAGAATTTGTACAAAGCAAAGGGAGAATAACTACCAACAGAGATAAAAATGAATGCATGAACCAAAGAATATGCAAGACAATATAAAGAGGTAAATTCCTGCGTGTAAACATACACAATGGCTCTTCCTCACAGACTGAATATCTTCTAACAAATGTTTTGGTCATGTACAAAAGAAAAATCTCATCTGAATAATGTCTTTTGATAATTAATATGGTCTTTTGAGCACCTTGTCAGCATTCAGTTCAAAGTCTAACACCCTGTCTCACAAAAAAGAATGTAATCCTAGCAATCCCTTTGGTAGTCAACGAGCATTATCTAAGGAAAAGAAAATCAGAATATGACTATCTATTCACTGGTAAGACAATGGCAAAATTAAAATTAAGCATGTAGTTTTCAGTTCTGTCTTTTTTTCTGGTAAAATGCTGAGCATTCTATTTCTGAAGAAAGGGGTTTTTGTGGATTTTTACATATGTATATTGACAGAAACATACACACATACACACACACACACATATGTATATATATGTGCGTGTGTTTGTGCTTATTTGCAAAATGCTTTGAGACCAAAAGATAAAGTCTGCATATTAATATTTTAATCTGCTCAGGCAACTACATAGCAGTGATATGTTCTCCTAAGAATGACAAATTATGTGATTCTCATGTCTAGACAAAGAAGGAAAGGACTAAAGAAGTGTCATGGTTTAATCTGCCAGTCAGCTAAACACTGCATGGTTTCTCACTCACTATACCCCGACCCACTGTGGGACAGGGGAGAGAACTACAAAAAACAAAAAGTTAAATTTTGGACAGAGATAAAGACACTTTAACAGGACAGAAACTGAGGGGAAAATAATAATAATAGAAGGAATAATAGTAGTAAAAATAATAATAAGAAGAAGAATCACAGAATAAGCTGAGTTGGAAGGGACCCGCAAGGACTATTGAGTCCAACTCTTAGCCCTCGAAAGGACTGTCCCCAAGAACCACACCATGTGCCTGAGAGCATAATCCAATTCCTTCTTGAACTCTGTCAGGCTTGGTGCTGTGACCACTTTCCTGAAGAGCCTGTCCCAGTGCCCAAACAACCTCTGGGCAAAGAACCTTTTTCGAATATCTAAGCTAAACCTTCTCTGACACAACTTCAGGCCATTCTCTTGGGTCCTGTCACTGGTCAAAATAAAACCAAAACCAAAGGATACATAATGAAGTTGCTCACCACACGTGCTGACTGATGCTCAGCCAGTTCCTGAGCAGCAGCCTCCAGCCGGCTTTTCTGCTACTTTATATACTGAGTATGACATCAGATGGTATGGAATATTCCTGTGGTCAGCTGGTGTCATCTGTCCTGGTTGTTTCACCTGACAGCTCCCCCAGATGCTTCAGTGGTGGGGTGATGTGAGTAGCTGGAAAGTTGTTGTCTTAGGGTCAACTGAAACATCAGTGTGTTATTGTTAAGACCCCAGGCTCATGGCACGAGGTCATCAAAGGGGTTGTACATTCAAAGTATACAAGGCTCCAAAAATCCTCCTACTGGATTTATTAAAAGGGCTTTCAGTTCTTTAAATATATTGAAACAGTGCACAGGAAAAGATGGTGCACACATTTCTTGGGAGGTTAAATAACTCACTTTTACTGGCAAAATTTAGAAAAGGGAAACCTGGAAAAAGTTTAAAGGGCAACAACCAAACAAAGTAAAGCATTTCACAAAGCATCGACTTAGCACATATTAACCCATACAACTTAGCAAATTAAGTTACCCAAATATCAAGAATGGAGATTAGAAAAAGAAGTAATGGAACAAAGAAAGAAAGAGAGAATTATAGCTAATGCGTTGCAATTTTAGTTTCCATGTGTCCAGACAGTAGGGTCACAACAACATGAAGGCCTCATGGTGGTGGTTTTATCTGCTCTGGCGCCTGTGGCCACCCTTCCAGGCAGGACTTCTGGCTCACTGGCCGCTCTGGGGCTGGACTGGGACTCTGGGGTGGGATGTGGGACAGCAGTCTCAGTGTACCAGAGACTTAGAGCTGCTCTGGGGTTGCCCAAGAAGACTTGAAGGGGCTGGAGTATGGAACAGGGTATCACTTCACCTTCACAAAACTCACTCTGTCCCTTCCCCCCCACACACTTGAGTGGGTCTGAACCAGTAATTAATATAATAATCAAATGTCTCACAATTATGAACATTATTCTCATCCTAAATTGAAAACACAGCACTGTACTAGCTACTAGGAAGAAAATTAACTCTAGCCCAGACAAAATCAGGACACCCAGAGAGGAAATACTGGAAATATCCTTGGAAGAATACCCTGGGAATTGGAATATTCTTGTATTTAGTGGAAAATTGTTAGATCCCATTAAAGATGCCAGTTTGGCTTTTGGAGAATTGGTAATAGACCATTAAAATGAGTCCTCTGAAAACAGAATAG
>JAWWEU010000091.1:42727386-42745214 GCA_035583155.1 Acropternis orthonyx
CTTAGAAATATTTTGTCCTGTATGTTGTAATGCAATCCTGAATCAACTAAGGGTATGGGAGGGATGACCTACAAAAAAATTGTCATAAATTGGTTTGTATCACCCTAGTTACCTAAAGTGCAGTAAGGATAGTGGGGGCTAACAGTTATGGAGGTACTCTAATGTAAAGCTGCTGAATGTGTGCATTTTCATGAAGCATTTAATGAGTATTGGGTGAATATAAATAGAAAGCATTCTGTATATGTGTGTCTGTTTCTGTGGGAACAGTAGGAGTGCTGAGTGTTGTGATTTGAACTAAAGACTAGTTACCTCTACTATTGTGCATGCAGTCTGGATTATAAATGATAGCAGAGGATGAATCTCTTTTATTTAGTAACCCCAAAGCATATTGGGGTAAAAACCCTAAGCCCCCAAACCCTAGGAAATTACAGAAATGCATGTACACATTGTGAAAATTCTGTTGGACTTTTTAGGCATTGCAGTGATCAGTAGGCTCTTTATTCCTGGGGTACAGAAGAGACAGAAAGGAAACCTTTCAACATGTACAGCTTTGAATTTCTTCAATGACTTGCTAGGAAAATGAGCAATATGGTTTGTCTTGAGTTCAGGAAACATTTGATGTTCAGATAAGAGAAGAAAAGGAAATAAACAGTGATAAATTTTTCAGAAGCAACGACTTTGCACTGATGCCCTGAAAGAGTAATTAGCTCATCTGGAAATTCTTCTATGGGAATATCCAACCATTGATACATAACATTTTTACAGAAAGTTTCTGACCCAACTGTTTCCAGTTCAACTACAAAGATGTCAGTGTGCTATAAACAAAGTAGGTGCTATCCATATCTACTCATGCAAGTAAAAACCAAGAAAGATCTGTCTGCTCAAATGAATAGAGTCATGCTGAGAGGAAGCACAGTCTTATTTACCATATAAAAAGCAAAGTTATCCAGAGTCCTTGAAATGAATACATTTGTTTTATTCCAAAAATGATCTGTAAAATGATCTGCTAAAACTGATTCGAGTGTTTGAAACTATGTATCCCTTTTTAACAAATTTTCTAGTAAGAGTACTAATATGAACTGTAAAAATAAAATAGTATCAGTTTGATGGTTGTAAAAAATTATATGCATGCAGCCAACTCCAGGCACCAGGCTGTGGCCAAAGCTTTAAAGAAAAATTTAGTTTAACAGATGAGATCACTGCAATATAGCTGGCTGAGAAGGCAAAAATGAAAACTTGTTTTGGTGCCTTTACAACAACACCTTTTGCATGAGCAATAAAACCCCAGGCTGAGTTTTTCCCCTGTGCTTTATGGCCTGTCTGACCTCCTTCTGGGGGCCTCCAGGCATGTCTGTGAGAATTTTATCACTTGCAGCAAGGGAGTTACCTCTTTGCAGACAGATAAGGAAAACATCACAGCACCTTGCATGAGAACTAATTTCTTCTCAGGTTAAAGCTTTTCTCTGGCAGCAAAAGTTTCCTTAACTGGTCGTTAAGCTTTCTCCCTCATTATTTCTTCTAAAGGTTTTTTACACCTAGAAAATACATGTTATCTATGTTTTGATAGGAATCATGGGGAAAACACAATAAAAAATACAGACAGACTTTAGCAAGAGCTATGAGGTTTTAGATTATTAGGATACTTCACAAAAGCAGATACATGAGTATAGAGTTGGACATTTTATCTGCTGTTTGGTAGATGTATTAAAAATAATTACTAAAATTAATGAGGTTGTTGTTGAGGGTTTTTTTTTCTCATAAGTGCTATCCCAAAAGAAGTTTTATAAAATCTGATGCTAGTAAAACGCTTAAGTAGTTCAGGACAAGGAAAGACACTTCATTTTGTGAACATTTTATGGCATATTGAGAATTTAGCAGCTAGTTCTACTGTAAAAATGTCTCCAGTGTTGCAAGAATACTGCATTTCTCATTAATAATGTCCATTATTTGTTTTAAATTGTGATTGTTGATGGGGAAATATACTTTTTTTTTTTTTGTCTTGCCAAATCTTGAACGGAGAAAGAACTTTCCCCTACTTCCTCTGAAATTCATGATATTTTACAATATCATGCATTTTAATTACTTTTCCTTTAAGTGAATCTACCATTAGCAATATTTATTAATCCAAATTTTCATTTAAAGAAACCTTGGGCTAAACAAGAATAATAGTAAACTCATTGAATCTTAAATCCACATCGTCAAGTCAATTTCAGTCCTGGTTTGCTTAAATGAAGACTTAAATAAAGCTTAAGTGAATGTTTAAATGAAGCTTCTTGAGTGTTTGCTAGGACTCCTGAAATTTGATCTGCATGGACAGACCCTCGTGCCCGCATAGCAATGTATTGGAACAAGGGAATTGTTAAACAACCAAGGACAAAATAACTAACCTTTTCTTCAATAACTTTTAGATAAAATCACATTTTTCTGCTTGTGTTATTGTCCGAAGGCTCAGTGCACTTTCATCTTCCGAACAGCTAGACAATTTTCTGAAAATAACCCTTCCCCGCAGAATTTTCTATGCACTCTGAATCTATAAGCCTAAGAAAAATAGAGACTGAGAATATTTTTACACAAATGGCTCAGAGTAGCTTTCGGTAGATACAGATAATTTGAAGTATAAATGGAAATGTTACAGATGCTGAAAGTACTTAGGAGAAACAGAACTACATAATAAAGCAATAAAGCATATACATCTTCAACACTGATGTCTTGTCTACTCACACTAGAAACACTTTCACACCATCAGTATTGAGTCTAAAGTTTGTTTGGTTTTTTTACCCTTCTACTTAATAAAGTCATGAGTGTCCTCTGACAGTACTGAAATGCACAGAGAATCTGTCTAATGTTTAATAAGAATTTGTTCCTTCATATACATCACCATTTCAGACTGTTTGTGACATGAGCATGCTTATGTTTCCTTGTCAGTTTCAGGAGAATCCATAGGGAGAATTACTTTGAGATACAGCATTCTGTTTCACAATTATGAATCTATACACATTTAAGGTAAATTTTCTGAGTAAAGCAAATAGAAGGGAAAAAAAACCCATAACTGATGCAAATTCCCTTTGTGAAAATCCTGTATTAGTTTTAAACACTATATGTCAATTTAAAGGAACAGTGTCAAACTCTGTGAAGACTGCAGTGCATGTGATGTAAACTAGTGATTTCATGTCTTTCTTCAGAAGAAACCAAAAACACTGGAACCTATGATGAGGTGAAACATTTTACTCTGACGAGGTTGTTCAAAATACTGTTGGAAAATCATCTTTCAGCTAACAGAATCAAGGATGATATGCTACTAGTGTTACCGCTGTGATGCAACTTAGATAATGTACTCGTTATTGGAAGATAGTTGTAAAATTCCTAAGTATTTAAGCAGTAGAACCTTTGCTGGAATAAATGCTAGATACGGGATACAGGACTTGAAGGAATACTGTCTGCTGACAACACTACATTGGGAGGAGCTGTCAACTCCCTCAAGGGCAGAGAGGCCCTGCAGAGACACCTCAACAAATTACAGAGATGAGAAATCACCAACTGCATGAAGTTTAACAAGGACAAATGCTGGATTCTGCACCTGGGACATGGCAATCCTGATTGTGTGTACAGAGTGGGGAACGAGAGGCTGGAGAGCAGCTGTGCAGAAAGGGACCTGGGGCTTCAGAGCATCCAGAGAAGGGCTACAAGAACGGTGAAGGCCTGGAGGTAAAGCCTTATGAGGCCACTTGCTGTGTTTATCCTGGAGAAGAGAAGACTGAAGGGAGACCTCATCACAGTCTACAACTTCCTCATGAGAGGAAGAGGAGGGGCAGAGATCTCTTCTCTGTGGTGACAGGACTCGAGGGAATGGCCTGAAGTTGTGTCAAGGGAAGTTTAGGTTGGATATTAGGAACAGGTTTTTCACTCAGAGGGTGGTTGGGCACTGGAACATGCTCCCCAGGGAAGTGGTCACAACACCAAGTCCCTCCGAGTTCAAGAAGAGCTTGGACAATGCTTTCAGGTGTTATTCTGCACAGAGCCAGGAGTTGGACTCAATGATCCTGACATGCCCCTTCCAACTTAGTGTGTTCTATGATTCTATGAGTCTAAGTAATCAGGTTTTGGGTTCAATTTTTACATGAGCCCTTTTTAATATTTAAATACACAGTTCCTGTGCAAAGTAGGCATTGGCTGTATTTCTCATCTAAAGATGGGTGTAAGGTACATGCTGGGTTGTCCAGAAATTATTTCAATTTGATCTCGATTTCCTTACAGCTTAAAACATGAAGTGGTAGCCTTACACATAGTTATAGGGAACCTATAAATTTATACAGCTATGTTTTCTTTCTTTGTTTTACTTTTTTTTTTTTTTTTGGTAGTTGGTTGAAGTTTGCATGAACTTCTTTTCAAGAGATGCTATTGATTTTTATCATTTTACTGAGAGGCAAAAGCCCATAACATGACAGGATTGTTTTGGGTTTTTTATACAGAAAATCACTACTGATGTTAAAAATAACTATACAACTGAAGAAGTTATGACATAACTTTGTCAGTTACAAGTAATTGGAAAATAGTTCACTGTACTCATAATGCATCTGGAAAATAGTTCAGAGTACCTATAATGGGAAAAGAAATGATTTTGTAACAGTGAAGTAGATAAAACTTGAAATAGTACAACCAATAGAGAAAAGATTACTGTAACAACATTTGAGAAAGATTATGAAGTTTGGGATGTAGAAGCAGCATGGTGTCCCTTGACATAGGTAAAGAATATTGCTGTGTCCCTGGCAGTGCAGAAAGTGATTAAAGTTTCTCAATGTTACACAAGAATTGACATGTTTTCAGGGAAAAAATAGAAAAAAAAAGAAGAAAAGAATGCAATGGAAAAGGTGGATTAAGGCATCCATATGTTGTTGCTATGGCTGTATTACAGTAATATGAAGTCAGCAGTGCAGCCCAGCAGCAAAGTCCAAAAATATACTAAACTTTATGAAAAAAGGGCATAGCCAGGACATCGATGGAATGGATTATCTTCTATTTTGTGTTCATTAGACCATATCTGAGTATTTCATTCAGTTTTGACCCTCAAATATGTGAAGGGCATGGACACAGCGGAGTGGGTTCAGGAGATGCAACCAGGATGGTGAGGCCTGGAGTCCTTGCCCTACAAGAAGAGGCTATGGGACCAGGGCTAGTACTGCTGGGAGAAACACTGGCTTCAGGGGGCATCTCCAACACCATTAGAAGGGGATGAAGGAGATGAAGTAAAGTTTTTCAAAGTAGTGTCGGGCAAGAAGTTGAAAGGCAGTGACACAAGCTGTAACATGAGAGGCTCAGACTGTAGAGAAGTAGAAGCCCCCCAGAACAGTCCAACAGTAGAACAGATTGTCCAGAGGCATTGTACTATTTCCATTCTTGGAGTTTTTCAAGACTCAGCTGGACAAAGCCCTGAAAACCTTGTCTGAATTAGGGATCAACCCTGCTGTGAACAGAAGGTTGGGCTACAGACCTCCCAAAGTCTCTTCCAACAGAAATTATGTTATCATTCTGAGACTGTTAACTAAGAAAATAAATGATCATGGCTGTTTGTGTTCTTTTATTATTCCCCTCCAAAAAGCAAATAATTTTTTATTAAGCATTCTTTGGCTGTGGTCTATGTGCTAGATATTGTCTCTATCGACCAAGTAATCTCTGTAGATTTGTTACAAGCTATTCTGGGCACATCACATATATTAGTAAGAAAAGGCAAGCATTCTTCACTTCATCCTGATTAGAAGGAGAAAAGCAGTTAAAACAATAGCTTAAGAAGCTAGAACAAATAGATAAAAAGGAATAAAGGAGGTAGAAAGGAATTAATATTGCAGGAGATTTAGAAGTTGTTAACTACCAGACTTCAATTCTGTTAACATTACCAAGCCTTCAGCATTAAATGCTATATCAGTTCTACACTGGAAATGCAGCTGTAACAGAGAAGAACACTAATAATAAAGGAAGAATTTAATCTTGGCATACCCTGCAGGAATCAAATCCACAGCAGAATTTAATTGTCACAAGTGCAAGGTCAGTTTCCATCTCCTGAAGATCTTTCTCAGCCCAAATTTTATTTAAATTGTGCAGAAAAATGAGACCAATGTTTCTCTGATTTAAAAAAAAAAAAAAAAAGGCAGCATAGAACACTGTAATATTGACATAATTTATTATGCAGCACAGAGCTGAAATAACAAAAAGGTTGTAGGTATTATATTACTGACAACTATGCAACTGCTGCTTTGCACCTGTTCTGGGTGCTGAACAAGGAGCTGTTTCCACAATTGGAAGGGTGTATTTTTTGGATCTACCCAAGCTGAACTTTTTTTTTTTTTTTTTTTGGACAACTGCAGTAACACAAAAGTCTGCTAGTGGCTATAGGACTTCTATCCTGAAACTGAATCTGTCCATTCTCGCTCATGATATCAGTTACACCAATTCTACATCTCAGTCCTCTGGGGTAATCTTCCTTATAACAGCTTCCAGAATGCAAAAGTTGGAATTTTGGTCTCAGCAAAATGTACAATAGTTTTGCTTTTAAAGAGAGAGAGAGAGATCAGTGCTTTATCTCCATTCTACCTTTAACCATTTTTGACATTGATTTCCTGTTGTTGTGGTTCTCCCTATAGCTTGTGCTTTCCAGATTGTATAGTGATTCCTATTTTAAATAAATTTCATGTTTGCTGGAGAAACCTTGCAATATCTCTTACTTTGCAGAAACAGATTTAATGCCTCTCTCTCACATCTGAATAATAACTAAAAATATATTTTCTCAACTTAATGCTGGTAAGAAAATGAGAAAAAACACAGGTTAATGGAGCGGTAGGTTTTGAGTAGATGGAGAATTTCTTTCGTCTGATGAGACTTGAGGACAGATTGCCATAATACATGTGTTGATCCTTGTGGCCAGAAGTGTATTCTTCCTCTTTTTTTTTTTTTTTTTTCACCTGCTCCCTGCTATTAGAGCATTGTGAAAAGCATATAACTCCTTTTGAATATATTAAAAAAACTGCTAACCTTACCAATTAGCCATCAAGAGCTGGAAATTAGCAGCAGAATGCAAAGAAGGTGTAAATGTGTGAAGGGTTACCTGCGATATGATGGATTAGACACAAAAAAGGTATTTAGGAATGACAAAATGCCTAGAGAAGTAAGCAAGTTAGAGTAAGGAAACTGAAATAAGCAGTGCACAAAGGCAGCAGCTAGCTCAGCATAGTACTTGAGAATAGAAAAATCTGGATAGTTTAGGGTTGCCTTATGCCATTGCATTATAAATTTCATTACTTCTTGTTAGTCGTAAGCTTTGAACATCAACAGTCACTAGTAAAAGTAAATAAATATCAAAATAAAATGTAAATTTCTTAAGACCCTGCCTCTGTCACTGCAGTTGGGCAGAAGCCTTGGAGAGGTAAAGAAATTCCTTGAGCTAGATAGGGGGAAGTTCAACTGATGCAGGGTTGCTTACTCACCCTCTGAATATGGTCTTTGGTTTCCAAACAGTTTGATGGCTAAGAAGGGTAATTGAAATGTAACACTACTAATCTTCATTCAAGGAATACCAGAAAATATTAGCCTGTCAGTCTCACTTTTAGAGGTACTGAATACAGAAAAATAAATTGTTACACAGCGAGAAAATTCATGAAAGTTAGTGCAGTATTTGTAGATATTCATATTCTCTGTACATTATAATTTGAATAATTACTAGCATCAACAATGATCAGGTCTGCCTCTACATGAATTTTGACCTTATTCAGAGATATATCGTAAAATTAAGACTATTGGCTTAAATTGACGAATTTTGCTACCTTAAATATCTGACATGTACATAACTGTCACATGACTGAAAGTGCAACCAACATACAGCAGACCTGTAACTGGTAAAATCTGCTTGGGGCATCTGCCTTGGTTTTTGTCATATTTTGCATGTAATCCTTTATTATCATACAGTAGATTACTTAAAAACACACCTCTAATTTAGTTTCTTGTTAAATTCAGGATTACACAGATTGCCAAGGCAAACAAAATTGGTACTCTACAACTGGTTCTTACTTTGCTTCACTACAACACTGTAGGTCCTGAACTCATATAGAATTTAATTCAGAGGAAACAGATGTCTGAGACCTCTGTGTGCTGAGTCCTTAAAAATCCACTAACTTCACACCTGGTGAGTTTCCCATGCAAATACAGGCATTAAAGCTCTAGCAGTTAAGCCTTTAAAAAGTGTATGAAACTAACATCTATGCCCTTTTGAAAGGGTGGTGGTATATACTGTAGTGGGTTGGCCTTGACTGGATGCCAGATGCCCACCAAAACTGCTCTGTCATTTCCTCAGCTGTACATCTGAGAGAAAATAAAATAAAATAAAAATTAAATTAAAAAAAAAAAAAAAACAAACCCAAAAAGTTGTATGAATTGAGATAGGAATGGAGAGATATCCCTGAGCAAACATTGTCACAGTCAAAACAGACTTTCCTTGGGGAAAATTAATTTAGTTTATTTTCAATCAAATCGGAGTAGGGTAATGAGAAATAACTTTGAATCTCCCCTCCCTTCTTTCTGGATTCAACTTCACTTCTGATTTATTTACCTCCTCTCCCTGAGTGGTACAGAAGGATGGGGAATTGAGGTTGTGGTCAATCCATCACACCTTATCTCTGCCAGTCCTTCCTTCTCAGACTCTTACCTGCACCAGTGTGGGGTCCCTTCTGCAGGAGACAGTCCCCCATGAACTTTCCAGATGTGAGTCTCTCCCAAGGGCTGCAGTTCTTCATGAACTGCTTCAGCATGCAATCTGTCAGGAACAGGCTGCTCCAGTCTGGGTCTCCCACGAGGTCACAATTCCTGCCAGCAAATCTGTTCCAACCTGGAGTCCCCTCTACATGCACTCACAGATCCTGCCCAAACTTTACTCCAGCACAGGCTTCCCATGTGCACCTGCTCCCTTGTGTGGGATCCTTCAGGAGCTCCAGGTGAGTATCTGCTTCACTATGGACCTCCATGGGCTTCTGTAAGAGAGCCTACCTCACCATGGTCTTTGCCATGGCCTGAAGGGGAACATCTGCTCTGGTGGCTGGTCCCCTGCTTCAGTGACCTGTATGTCTGCAGAGCTGTTTCTCTAAAATATTCTCACTCCTTGCTTCTCAAATCTGTTATTCCAGATGCACTGCTGTCATCACTAATGGTGTCTGTCTTGGCTAGTCATGGGTCTATCTTGAACCTGGACTTTTACTGGGCTTTATGAAGCTTCCTAGGAGCTCCTCAGAGAAGACACGTTTATAGCCTTCCCATTATCAAAATCTTCCCATGCAAACCCACTAGAGTATAGTCTGCACATGTGACAAAATAAAATAAAAGAAGTTCCTTGATGATTAGGACTTGAATTCATGGACATCTTCTTACCAGTTTTATGTCCTTTTTCCATAATCTCAGAGTACATATTTCTATAAAGCAATTATCACGTGCACATGAATGTGAAGGCAAAGATATTCTCCCCAGGACTAGCTTCACTATTATAAATGTTCCATTTTGAGACTAAGCAAGTCAGAATATTTGAATAAAGACATCAATATTTTTTAACTTTCCCTACATAACCCAAAACTTTTCCTTTTACCTTTTTGCTCCAATTCAGGTCCACTCCAGTAGTGGATTTGACTTTCCTCCTAGTGAGCTAGAACAGTATGCTTATTTCTCATCACACTTTTAACTAGGGCTTGAAGAAAATTATCAAACTAGCTAAACTAGAGGAAGTGGCATTCTAAGTGATGCAATATGTGATTTTCACTATTGAATTATGAAAATAATTTTGTAAAAAAATAATTAATGAAATTTACTCTAAATTTGCAATAATATACTTGTGTTCAGATCAATATGCCAGGATAATGGTTGAGAAAATCAATTTATTTCAATACAATTTTTAGGTAGGAAGGACTGTGAATGCTGTCTTGAAAACCTGGGAGTGGAGTCTTCCACAAGGGTGTGACTAAAGCATATATGTATGAATTCAAAGTAGATAAAGAATATTTCCAGAATGACACATTTAAGGTAAATTACACTTATATAGCTAAAGCTCCCCATGCATTGACAATTTCTTCTTGATGTCCAGAACTGGAACCAGATTATATACAGACTTTGGGAATTCCTGCCATAAAATTGAATCTGGGAAAGAGATAGGTTGGGATTTGCACTTTTGACTTCTCCATTCCACTCTCTGAATAAATCAAAACCTTAAAAGCTATAATTCTTTCTTTTTTCTTTTATGTTCTTTTTAATAAATACATTTCAAATTCAGTCCCGTAAATGGTAACTATAATTATCATGCAGAAATAGGCACACAGAAAAATTCATGCATTGTTTAATTTCAGATTTTTTGGAACTGAAATATACTTCCTATATGTGTAATATGTGAGTAAGGCTGCTAAATAACTGATGGTATCCAAATTATATGCAAGTTGAGTTTGCATTTGCACACTTAAAATCACATTTCTGCTGTTCATGATTAAACAATTCTCATGTCACATTCAGCAATGTATGGGTAGTAAAACAGCCATGGAAACAAACTGCCTATGGATATTTAAAACTGAATTGCCCATTTTCATGAATATTTTATCTGCCTATTACCTGCAAAATGCTTTAGATTGCTTGCTTGTAATTTGAGCTTATTAAACGTCTAAAGGTAAGACTCTGTATGACAGGAATGGCTATAGTTCTGAAAAAAGAAAAAAAAAAGAGAGAGAGGGAACTGCAGTGTATAAAATTTAACTAGATAGTTCAGAATTATAGACTTCCCCTGATATTTTGTTTTGACAAGGAATCAAAATGATGATGTGACAGAAATGTCTAGTTGTCCTACTGCATTAGCAAGCATCTAATGAGCACATATATTTTCTGGGACTACTACATTAAAAGTTACAGGTACTTTGGTTCTTTCAAAACTAAAAACATAAGAAAAATACCTCATTTATACTCTTAGAATTGTATTTTTCACAGACAGAGGTAATTTAAAAGGGAAGTGGAAATAGATATATCGATACTGTAGATGTGAAATTCATTGCAATAAGAAAGGTTTATCTTTTTCTTTTCTGATAAGGATATTATCTGCAGAGATAATAATAGAAAACATCCGCAGCCATTCTCTCTTGAAAGCTGCTTACAGTTAGCATCAAGAAAAAAATTTATCTTATGGCAGACTATAAAATTCATGTTTCTATTTAGAAAGAAGAATATTTATTTCTCATTTTTACCTTTTTTTTTTTTTTTCCTAGTTGTGTCTTATTTTATTGTACAGGTAAGTGTATAGGAGAATAAGAAAGAGTAAAACCAAAGGTCACATTAATGAAAATATTCTTTAGTGTCTGTTATAACTCTTCTACTACAATGTAGCAAACATTAGTTTAAAGCTTGTGAAAAGCTAAAAAGTAAAAGAAGGAAAAAAATCGCTTACCCATAAGTTAGTACTATAAGGATATCAATAATGTTTTTGTCTTTGACATGAGGTCAATTCCATTAAAATGTAGTAGGCATATCTTATAAAGACCTCTTACCCCTGCCCCTGAAAATGTGTATTATAGTAGAGCACAGTTTCCAAATAGCAAGCTTTTGAAACTTTAGCTTAATTCTTAACCAGTAAATAGACTTCCTATTTCATATTTCAGTTGTTGCTACCTAACTTAAAGATTTAATACCTCAGTTATTCTAATATGTTTTTTTACTCCTAGTAGAAGGTCAAAATGAGACTAAAACAAATTTGTTGCTCTGAATATGATACACTTTCTAATTCAAGATTGTCATTTTAGCAGATAGTGGGATAATAGGAGCTAAAACTTATCCAAAATATATAGTAGGTATTATTTAAGGTTGCAAAACGTGATTATAACTGTATTTTTGTGACTAATATAGATTTGTGATACAACAGCACAGACTAGTGGCTTTACCAAGTCAACAAGTTTGCCTTTTCTCTTAAGTAGTATTGAAAAAGATGCCTAAGATCAGAGGGTATAGCAAATATGAGTGGTTTTGTTTATCTATTCCATGCATGGAATTGTAACACAACTAGACACTTTGCAAAATAGATTGTGGCACTAAGTACTAAATTCTTTTACAAAATGGCAAGTTATTTTTGTTGCAAGAGATTGAACCTGCCTTGCCATTTTTTTTAAATGTTTATTTATAAGGAACAACTTTGTCCAGACGGATTCTGAGTTTCTCAGTTTCTTTCAAAAGTGTGTCACAGCTTCACTGTATTGTTACATAGAATTACAGAGATGTTTTTCAAAAGCTCTTGATTTTTTTTGACATTTCTAGACAGAGCATTTGCATAATATTTGTCCATGCACGTGTTAAATCTGAGTGTACCTCTGACATTTAATATAAAGCTTTGTAGGTCTTACAGACTTCAGAAAAAGTATAGTTACAATTAAGGTTAGCAACTTACCCTGAATGTAGGAATTTTAATCATAAAGATTATGCAGGGGTTTCCTTACCTAATTTCTTATGCACCTTCCTATGTCTACTTTCCTGTCTTTGTCTTTATCACACTGACATCAGTATAATTGTTTCAAATAGCTGGTATATCCCTTGATCATCATCGTCTTACATTTCTGTCCATTAAGAGGCACCCTACTTTTTGAGAATTTTTTTCTGCCTTTGCAATTATCCAAATAACACCTAGAAAAAGCTAGTGTGACCCTATAGAGACATGAGAATATGGTATGCATACAATAAGCACACTGGAAGCTGCCAACCATGGAGGAATAGCCACAAATTTTGTACTTTCTAGAACCTAGCTCACACAGAGGGGAAACATACTGCTCTTGCTCATCAGAATAAACTAAAAAAATGGGTGGAGGTGTGCTTCTCTCTCTCTGTGCATTGAAAAAGTGCTCTCCCACTACATCTCATCTGTCAATCTCTTTAAACCTGTCAGTACCAGGGTAATGAACAGTGGACCTAAAGACAAAGTCAAAGTTAGGGAGCCATAAATAAACACTTAGATTGAAATTCCAGTGTACTGAATTTAATGGCTGCTATTTGTAGCTTAGTAATAGTTAATATGATGAGATGTAGAAGTTATGAATTAGAAAACCCCCAACCCAGGAGGAAATAAATTATTAACCATTCTTTTGAATTGCAATATAATTTGGTGTAAGTTTTCCTAGGACAGTAAGTACTGCAGGCATGATAGCCTGAAATCAATCTATTATTTTACTGTGTAATCATAGTTCCTTTTACCACACTCCTCAACTGTGAATATATATAATTCCTTCTTTAGCTTGCCAGCCATTATACACTGCAAGTCTTTTTCCCATCTCAAAATTTCCAATGACTCAACTGGCTTGATTTCCTCATCCTAGACCACCTTGTTTCCGTTTCATCTTTTCATGCAATTTCTTTCCAGTTGCATTAATTTCTAAGTAAATGAAACTAGGCTAATGAAATGGTGATACCAACAGAGTTCTGGTAGTCTGAATAGACCAAATAGGGACTAACAATGAAATCTATTCTCTTTTTGAGTGGAATATGTATGCCTATAGGCATACAGGTTTAGACTTGGATATGTATGAGGCTGAGTAATGTACAAATCACAGTTCTGTCTGAACCATTCAGCATCTGACTTGGCTGTCTTGAAATCTTCAGCAGGCTGATATAAAATTGACGTTTAAAGGTGTTTAGCTGGGAAGAAGTACTGAATGTTGCCTGGATTTGGGAACTGTACCTAGCTGAAACAGAACTGAGAATGAAGATAGAAGAGCTCTTCAAAAAACGTCCATCGCTCTACAAGCTACTCGCTACTCTTTATTCTAACCTTCATCACCAATGTGGCTTTGCAGTGCTAACTACTGATATGTATTTTGTGACCTAAGCAGAGTTCTCCTGGCAGGTGAACAAAAGTAGTGGGTGTTTTGTTCTTTTTTCATTTGTTTGTAATTTTCTTTTCTGAAACTGCCAGCCCTCACAGAAAGCTGGGTATTGGCTGGGAGATCCCTGCTACCTGTCTACAACATAGGGATTTTAATTTTTTTCCCTTAAATTAATATTTTTACATATCTTAATGAATGAAACAGTAGTATTGAAATCTATACTATAAATTAAACAAATGTTTTTCTGCAGAGGTCTTTTGGCCCTTATTTCCCTCCTCTTTTTCTTCTATTTTCCCCATTTTTTTAAGTGTTCATGCTTTCTGGTTCATGTTTATGAATATGGTTTAGTATGTAGTCCTGCTTTCAGACATTGAATTGCAAGGAGCTTTAGGTCCATGTATTCATAATTTTACACTCTTGATGCCATTAGAATAATGAGAATTTAGATGGTTGCACAGATGTTAAGCACCTAAAATTCATCAATTATAATAGTTGTAATCTTTCATTACCTTAGTCACACATACAAAAAAAGAAAAAAAAGCCAAAACCTTTATTTTGTTTATTTTAAAGTTAAATTAGGAAAGGAATTCTTCCAGCAGATGGCAGTAGCTCTCCACCTACCCCGACTGATTAAAAATTTGTGATCGTTTTAAACACAAACTCCTGTTAAGAATTTTTTTTTCCCCGGCTGATGGGCGAATTGCTTACACAGACTATTCTTTTCCAGTTTTAATTTTCAAGACGACCAAGCACAACGGGTATTACTAAGTCAACTGAAACTAGACAAGATGAGACATCTAACTCTTATGTCACAATTAGTTTGCCATACTGACAATTCAGATAAAGGAAAGTGGAACAAAATTGTAGTTAAAGCTGCATTTAGGTGATAGGCTGCACTGCTTAAACTAGCTTTACAGCTGCAAGAAGCTGCTCTGCCTTTTACTCAATATCTGTGAGGATTTCCTGGCAGTGGACTTGCCAATCCTAGTAATTCTGCTTGCTTGGCAAATTTGTGATGTCAGTGATATTGGACAGGATACACACAGTCTCCCTAAAGGAGTCTTGCTCAGACATTATTCACAGATCACAATGTCTTCCTGTTCAAGGGATGCTGTCAAATAAATATTTTAAAAAATAAACCAGTTTACTCAAATTGAATCTATGGTGCAGTTTCCTATAAATAATCAACTGATTTTATTTTGAATCTGCCTTAACTAAAAAAAAAAAAAAGTTACAGTCACTCTTTTCACTTCTGCTGGAAAAAAAACCAGTGTAATTACTGAAATAGCAATTGCCTGTGGCACTATCCTAGTTTATTCAGCTATGCATAGACCTAACTTGACCATGATCCCTCTTCCATGGAACTCTTTGTTTAACTACACCTTAATACATTAATAAGTGATTCTAGAATTCAGATGTACCTGATTGCAATTGAATTATTGTTATACATAAGAAGTATGATCAAAAATACATATATACATATATAGTCAAAGGATTATGTATATGTCCACTGCCATCAATTTTCTTGTTATTTGATATTTAAAGAACTTGTTAGTAAAGCTGAAGCTGTCTAATGACACAGAAGTCTAAGAGAATCCTAACTTAATCTGAATTTCTTTAGTGACAAATATGAGAGAGAAAAACCACTGTGCTTACTCTAAAACAATGCAATTCTAATCCAGATTTCAACAAGACAGTTGACAAAGTATTTTCTTTGCTGCAGAGGAGGTTTTTTTTTGTTCAATCTAAAAAGTTATTGCATTTTTAAACCAAATATGATTAAAACACTAAATTAGAAAACATGAATTTGTATAAAAGTACTATGAAAAAGCTTTAAATTATCTGCTGACAGTTTCTTAGCTATGTTGTATGTAGAATTGATGTATCAGTAGAGAGGTATACTGATAACCATAGAATAATCTTTTCTAACTTTGTAACATGAACATTACTGTTTAGTTGTTAGTTTTCTTTGTTTCATATTTTTATTTTTAATTTCTATTAAAAAACCTTGTGCTTTTCTTGCCATATTTGTTCATATAATTTTTTGGAGGATTCCTGGCCCTTTTCCTTTTAACCTACATTTGCTACTGCCTGTGGTCTAAGGTCACCTGTATCAATTGCCTGTAGAAATGTGTAATATTCAGAAAGAGTTACAGAGACAGGATACAGTTGTGAGATGACAGGATTAGGTAAAATAACACTTTGGCTTCTCTTTTGTAAACTTGTTCTTGGGAACTTTATTTTTTTGTGGCTTCATTTTACTAATGCCTGTTTTGTAGCTTTTGGGTGACATATCTGTTGATCCATTGCTGGTAGACTTTCCTTATTATTTTATAGGTATTGTGAACGATTTCTCTGTGATATATCATTTTTATAAATACCAAATACTGTTGAGGGCTATTTGCATCCATTAGATATGTAAAGGAAACATTAGAAGAGCAAAATTTAAAAAAAAAAAAAAAAAAAAAACAAAAAAAAAAGAAAAAGAAAGAGCCATAGAAAATAAAAATAGTCATGGAAATATTTTCAAATGGGAAGAAAAAGAAGTAGGGCAGTAACAGAAAGCAATTTATGTATGTATTTCATTTACTAAATTCTTAATTATATTGAGAAGTCTGGTGGGTTTTATAAGACAATAACTTTTAGCTGTATTACAAGTTAGGAGTATTTTCCCTACCACAGTTGTCTACAAGGCACAAGAAGTTAGTTCCCATAAAATAGTTGGGTTTGCTGTGATGTCTGCTGTACCTTGTACTCTGAGAAAATGTGTGTCAACAGTTTTCTGCATAGAAAGTTTATTGATTAGACAGTACATTAAGGTAGAGGGTTTGTAAAAAAGATAAAGTTAATACGGGAATTAATTCTATAGTGCTCTGCTAATAGAACAATTAAGAGATAAGGTGATGATTTTCACCCCATCATTAAGTGATATTTTTCCAAATACCAGAAACACCTCAAGCAAAAGGCATGTAGAATAAAGACAACGATCAAACTTTTAACACATTGAAAAATTCAACTTTTTTCAAAGGGTCTAGCAAGTAAAATTTTTGGCGAGGAGGAAAGGCTTATTTCACATAACAAAGAAAGGACAACACTTTTAATTTTGATTTGTTCCCTTTTGGTGCAGGACTTGGAGCATGGGCAGGAGTAGGGGCCTGTGACTAAGTCACAAAAGTTGGAGCTGGGCTATGGAATGAAGTGAAGCGCAGGGGCAAGAGGAGGAGAGAGAAGAGTCAGCCCAGGATGAAAAATGAGCCTGATGACCAGCTCAGCTGCAGCTGTGAGCACAGCCCCAGGCCATCAGCTAGGCACCACTGCCTGTCTTTCAGGGAATCACAGGGGAAAATACTGGCACAGCCATGGGTCAAGACCCCATGGTGTCTGACTGTGCCTTCTAGCAGTGCTGTGAGTCCTGGCCCCACAGCGTCCAGCAGGCTGGGCTGCAGGGCAGCCTCTGGCACAGCTGTGAAGCCTTTCACCATCCCTTGGCTTTATGGCCAAGCTCCACTTGTGGCTTGGGGCTTAGGAAGGTGCTGTGAGTGTGGGAACAGCCCTGGGAGGACAATCTGGTTGCTGGTGACACAGCAGGTTGGGCAGAGCTGTGCCTGTGGAGTGCAGTCTCCTGGCAGGGGAAAGAGAAGGACGTGGTGGGGATGCCAGACTGTCCTGCAGAGGTGCCCTGAGGGAATGGGCAGGACAGGTATGGGATGAGGCACTCAGAGGTGGGGAGGGCCCTGGCTGGACCTCAGTGCAACTGGGCACGGGCAGGGTCCTGTCTCTGTCCAGGTTTTAAGGGTTGCCCAAACCCTCAACATCCTGGGTTGGCCCGGACAGGTGCTTTCATCTCAACCTGTGATAAGTCTGCCAGAAACTTCTGTCTCATGAAGAACAAATTCTAGCATATATATTAATGTAACTGACAGTTACTTTCATAGGGATCAGTACTACCTGCCTTACTAATTTCCC
>JAWWEU010000091.1:42762375-42772634 GCA_035583155.1 Acropternis orthonyx
TGCAGCAAGCGTGGGTAGAGCCCTTCCCAAATCTTCGTTCGTGAAGCCTAACCATGATGAACTCAATCCTCCCTGACCAAGGGAAAGTCTTTCTTATAACATTCATTTACTCTGATCTCCTGGGTCAGAGATCCCTGGGGAATGGTCTTGTAATTGAAGACCAATGCCAAGAAAGTGTTCAATAACTCTGCCTTCTCTGTGATCTGTTACCAGGGTCCCCTCCATTTATTAATGTGCACAGATTATCCTTTGTTTTACTTCTGTTATTGATGTATTTGAAAAAGCCTTTTTTGTTACCCTTGAAATCTTTAGCTAGATTTAATTCTATGTGGATCTTGGCATTTCTGTCTCATTTCTACTTACTCTAACCCCCTCTCTATATTCACTCCAAGCAGCCTGACTCCGGTTCCCTCTCCTGTGTGTTTCATGCTTATGCTGGACTGATGACAGGTCTTTTTTACTCATCCATGGAGGTTTCTTGCTCCCTTGACCTGATTTCTTTCTCTTTGGAATGCATCATTCTTGAGCCTGAAGGAAATGATCCTTGAATATTGACCAACTCTCCTGGATGCCTCTTCCCTGCATGGCCTGTTTTCTTGGAATTCTTCCAAGACCCCTAAAGAGGCTAAAGCTAGCTCTGCTGAAGTCCATAGCTATAATCTTTCTTGCTGTTCTGATACCTCTTCCTTCAGTATTGTACTCCATAATCTCATGGTTGTACAGCCAAGGCTGCCCCCCACTTTCACATTATCAATGAGGCCTTCCTTCTTTGTCAGTATGAGTTCAAGCAGCACACCATTACTTGTGGGATCCTCCAATACTTGCAAGATCCTCCACTACTTGCGACAACAAGTTATCATCAATACCTTCCAGGAACCTCCTGAAAATGTATTTTATAATGTATTTCTTTTATGCAGATTAGTACATTTGACCTTGGTGAAAGTAGGCTTTATCTCTAAAACTAAGACTAATTAGTTACTATGTTATCTACGATGCTGGTAAACTCTCCAGAACAGGCAAGGCCTCATGATATATTGTACTTTACATAAGTTATGAGATAGATTATAAGAATTCTGAAGACAAAGCATGCAAAGTGATTTTAGTCCCATTTATGTTTCCTATTTTAAATTCAAATCCATTTCTACTGTTTCTGAAATGCTGAGAGTTTTGTGGGGTTTTTTGTTTTTTGATTCTTTAAAGCATTACAATTGTTGAGAAGTAGTAAACAAGATTGTGCAGTTATTTCTGTAAAATAGAAGACTTCTTTTGGAAGAATTATTAGAGGAGGTGGGAAAATATGTTGCTTAAGGAACCTTTGCTGCCTGGGAAAGAACATCTTCCCATGGATAGTTTGGTGTTTTTCCTTCTCTTCCCTTAAGAGAGGTTAACTCCCTGAAAAGACAAAATTCTTACAGATGACCTTAGAGGCCATGTGAGAGAGGACAGACAAGCGATTAAAAAAGGCCTGGAGAGGAAAAAGTGGTACATTTTTTCATGCCAAGTGTAGGTAGCAACGCTGAGTATACGTGTTGTAGCTGCTTCTAATGCAGAAATATATTTCTAAAGAAACAGTGAGTATAAAAACTTTCCATTGAGACATTCACTCCATGCTATTGTAGGTGACTTTGTTCTACTATTTTTTTGCCTGCTTAAATTTTTATCTAAGGTAATAACAATAATTATAAAATTTAAGTCAGCAGCTGTTAGCACACATATTTTTGTTGCTGACAAATTCAATTAAAGACATTGCTAGCTAAACCAATCAAGTAACTGGTAGCTCAGAAAAGGTCGACTCTGAATTATTGTTTCCCATAGTAATTTCCCAAACCATTAAGTTTATAAAATTAATTTGAAACTAAAGCTCATAAAAGTAAATTATGGAGAATGCCTTGCTAGTTTGTGGGTATTCTAGAGCATAAAACTCTATGTCTCCCATGCATAATGCTTCTGCTAACATTTTCCAGGTTGCAGCATAACTACAGGTAGGTTCAGTATTTGCATTATAAATGCCCATTTCCAGGAATGCTAACTCTAGTCAGAAAGCTTTCCCAACCGCCCATGAAAACATTCTTCTTTTATTTTGCTTTGGACTATGTTTTGATACATTTATGAATGACAAGCGAGAAGGTTTGATTCACAGTAACAAGTCATTATAACAACAATGTATTTAGAAATTCAACAGCGAATTATAGTTCCAAAATTCCAGTGTGAGTTAAAATGCAAATGATAATTAAAAAACCCCAAACCCAAGATAATTTAAGGCTAAGATAGGATGAATTATTAAACTTTAGTTACTGTATGAACAAGGCCCATTAAAAGTAATATTTGCCAACAATTCCTCACAACTGAGGTTTTTGTGTTCCCTGATTTATTTCTTGTAACAATTGTAACAGCTTCTGGAAGCCAGAAAGGAACCTGAAAAGCTGCAGAAGTAGGGAATTTAACATGATCAGAGTTGGGTTTAAACAAAATGTTTTGTCTGAGAATGCAGGTCTAAGAAAGAATAAGCTTTTCATGAGAACAACAACTAACAAAACAACAAAAGTCATTAAAAACTAGTGAAAAAGGGGACAAACCCAGTACCCATACAGGGTTTGTAAGGGAAATAACTACTAAGCATCAGAGGTTAGGCTGATAGACACCCTAAATGATCACAGTGATTATTTACCTGGAGTTGAAATGTCTGTCCTTCTTTCTACACAGAATTTCACATGGAGAAATAGCAGTTTTATTTTTAAATATATCATGTTTAATTATTTTACACTATTTAAAAAAAAAAAAAAAAAAAAACAAAACACAAAACCACAAAAAAACCCCAAAGAAAACAAACAAACAAAAAACTCCAAAAATACACCCAAAAACACACCCAAAACCCCACCAAACAAAAACACAACACACCCCTCCCTTCCCCAAATCAGTATTATTCAACTCTTTTGAATATCTTTTGGAAAAAATAGAGTGCTATGGAATCAACAAGTGCTGTCAAAACAATTTTCACCTGCCCTGCTTCTACACAAATGTGGAAATTGCTGATTTATAATTACTCCAGAAGAGTAGCTTAGCTCATGTGAGCCAAAACATCTTCATAGTCCACTACACATGCTTATTAAAATGAAGAGCAGTGAAATCTACAGTCTTTTTCAAGGAAGGCAGGCTTTCATATTGTTTTAATAGACTTAGGTGATCTTGAATATTTTGCTTACCCTTGTTTATGGCTTCCTTTAAGAAAGTTTTCTTTTAGTAGAAGAAAATGCTTATTCATATTTCCTTTTTTATAATACAATATTTGTTTCATTTAGAGGTATCTGAAAGGGACAGACACATTAAAACCACCATGTACTTTAATTGTATCACACTGAGAGACCACAGGACTTGAATTTGAATACATGTTTTATTCTAGTGTATAACTGGAATTGTAATTTTATTTTTTTATTCATAATAGTTGCAATTTATTTCCTTTTTAGGCAGAAATTGCTTCTTTGACAAACTGCAGCACTGTCAGATTCTTAAGTGCAACATTTCATGTTGTTTCTTACTATTCTGTAAGTATTATTATTTCCCTAATTAGCTTTATTTAGAAAAGGGATTGCTTGTACATCTTTTTCTTGTAGGAAGTTAGGAACATTTTGATTTGGTATGAAAAGAAGGATTTTTTTTTTCTTCTTCTTAGTCTTTAGTAGTGGATAGATGTTTGAGGCTTACATGAAAATTTAAATACCAAGCTCTGGGTTTCTAATTTGAAGTAATTTAGGTGAAAGAACACAATTCAAATGTAAGTTTTAGTGTTGTATGAAATCAAGAATCTACACTCTTGTAGTCAAAATGTGTCACTGATTGAGACTCATTTGTGGATTTTTTCTGGTATTATGTGAGTTAAAACAAGTGAGTGTTTTGAATAAAACTCAGTACTCAAAGTTCAAGTGAACTGCAGAAAAGGATAAAATGTTTGAGCTTATTTGATATATATAGAAATCTGTAAATGGAAGTAGATTCTTTTGAAGAATGTTTTTACTTACATCAGTGAAAGCTGTATAAAATAGAAATGCAACTTATTTTCCTCAGATGTCCATACAAACTGATGAGAAATCTTTGTATTTCAGTGGGAATGGTTGGTGACACCTGCCAAGATAGTTTTGAGAAATTATTTTCTCCAATTTCAATGTGAAAAATATTTAACTGTATTGTTTACAGGGTGTGTAAAAATAATTAATAATTTCATTATATACTTTGAATTTTTTCAGCAAAAGAAACTTAAAAATTTAATTTGCAAAGGAAATGAACTAAAGTGATATATGATGCAATAGTAGTGTTATGCTCTTGTGTGCTAGTATTCATCAGTTTTAAATGGAGGTATAAATAACTTGAATCAGAGAAAACCAGTGCTCGGTTAATAATTTTACACCCATGTCTTCATACAGGCTAGGATAAATATTCCATTGACTTTAAGTTTACAGCTATAGAAGACAGGAAAAAATCAGAGTGGTAGTGATTACAGTTATTGCTCTGCTGGTTTCCTTGTACAAAAGATTTGCTGGTGTGAGATTTGAGCACTTGGAAAATTAGTACATCATCTCTCAACATCCAGCAGTAGACCAGAAGCCTAGTGAGAATTATGGCTATTGTTCCAGCTAATACATATATTGGGAAATAGTGAACAAAGTCTAGCTGTGTATTTGTGGCTCAGTAATCAGTTTAAAGGAAATGCATCTAGCTGGGAAAGGAAAATAGGATGAAAATGGTGTCTTGAGTTGTGTAAAATGGAAACATCTTGCTTTAATAGTTTCATGTGATAAGTTTAATCAGACATTGTACCTGATAAATGGATCTGAACGTTTAAAAATTCTAAAATAATCTAGAGACTTCATTGATAGAATTATATGTGCTCCAAGTACTCATTAAGAACAGGATTACTACAGAAGTCTCTTCTACTACAAACCATCAAATTGTAAAGGAATATAAAGAAAAGAGAAATACTTAGAATACCTTTTAGTTTGCTAGTAACCATGTTCATGAACTCAAGCATCCTTCATATACCCTGTATGTTGAAAAAAGTCGTAACAGAATTGTGATGTCTTAGAGTTGGTTCAGGTAGGAATAATGCTAGAACAGCCATAAAAGTATTAGTTATGTTTCCATAAGAAAATTCATTGACACAACAGGGATGTAAATTTATGTATCAGAGCCAAGACTGTTTGGATGGGAATAAATTGCCTCTTTCAAAATCCGGGATCTATTTCTCCTGCCAGGATCACACTGAATGGTTAAAGCAATTACATTAATTATGTACCTTCCTTTTAAGTATCTAACTAATTGCTGTAGTGAAGGTTATAATTAATTTTGATAAGTTTCTACATTTCAAACATTTCTGTGGATGTATCTACATATATCCATCTTTAACATACATAACTGATCATTACTTGTGCTTTTGACTCCATTTTTCCCCTGCTGGGAAGATACCAGTTGCAAGTGCTTAGACTGTTCTGTTAAACAGCTTCACGAATTAGCTAGTGAAAACAATTATCTTCACTACTTGGAGTTAACATGTTTGTACTGGTAGTGCATTACATCAATAAGAGAAAACTTGAGGGTGATTATTCCCTCAACCCTTCACCCACTCACAGCTTGTACTTTGTGGAGGAATGTGATGTTCACCAAAATCTCTGCACTTTGTGGACTCTTTGTCCTTCTTAACTTCTCAATTGTCTGCAGTGTAAGAACATAATCATTTTTCAATCATCTTCAGTCTATGAGTGGCTTCCTCAGTAGTCATCAAAGTCCTGCTTTTTAGTATCTCCTGCTTGTTAGTATCTCTAACTCGCCTGACTTAACGGAATACTGTTAAAATAACACAAAATGTCAGAAGAAAACCTGCTAAATGGGTGATCCCCTGACACCACTTCGCAAGTTTAAAATGAGACACTGTTTAGGTCTTTTTTATCTACAATTTTCAGAGATTCTTTTACAGTGCACAACAGCTTCTCAATATCTCTTTCCTGTTGCTCTTTGAGGCATGTTTTACCAGCTCCACTTGGTGATACAGATCTGTCAGTCTGTACCAGCACCAGTTTCATGCCACAGATTCAACAGGCAGTCTGTGGAAAAATGACATGAAATTATACACGGCAGCATGGAAAAGACTATTTCATTCAGACAATCCCTTCATCACTCATAACAAATCATTGTCCAACACCATAGTTTGAGATCATTTATAAGGGAAGAAAAGGATTTGTGGGGAAAAGAAGGCTGTTTTATATCCAGTCTTTTTACCAGATTTAATATGGCTGTTTCTGGGAAGGTAAAAAATCATAATCAGTAGTAAATTTTCTTAAAAGTGTGGAAGGTCTGGGTTGTGATAAAGTTCTGTAAAGAAAATTACCATGAGCCCATTTTGGATGTGTTGGTCACTCTTCTATTTTCTACTTGATGCAAATTACAATGTATAATAGACATCTTTAAGATGTTTTAAAATAAACCTCCTATTTTATGTAAAGTAGTTCTAGATTGGCAAAGTTCACAACAGTTCTAATAAATGAAATAGGTGGCACACAATATTCCTTTCACTACAAATAATGAGAAAATTGAACACAAGTTAAAATTACTCCACTCCAACAAGATGTTTTTTTTGCAATTATAGGCCTCTTAGTGAAGTTAGCATCTTGCCTAGGATGTGAAGGCAAGCGAACAACTTGAAATTTTGCAACTGATCAGTTTGTCTTCTATCAAAACAAAAGAACACAAAACAAAGCCTAGTATATATTTTTTCTCCTGTGTAGTGTTATTAAGATTTTTGACTGTGGTTTTATCTAATGTTTCTAATGGACTGTTTATCATGAAATGTATCTTTCAGCTTTCTTAACTTTTTTTTTTCCCCATAGTAATTCACATTAACCATAGAAAACCTATTGGTCTTCACCACATAATAGTCTTCTGTAATTTATTGTTGGCCATCCATCAGTGTTATACAAAAATTAAATTTTCTGAACTATTATATATAATTTTGAACTGGAACTTTTCTAACTGGAAATGCATATACCAAGTTTCTTACTATGTACCTTCCATTTACACCTTTTTCTATCACATGCAGGATTCAGGATAACACCACCTGGGTCCCAGTGCCCTGATTATTTCTCCCAGATCTCTGTAATCATATCTATTACACTCTAGTTTGCTTCTTGTAGCATAACTGGTTTCAATAACAAAGAGCAGCAGGGGCTAACAGTCAGAGTGACAGGCAAGCTTTGATTCCCTCTCCACCATACCCTGCATTTGAATCCCCATGAAGTAACTTACTTGCATACACATAAACCAGGTCATCACTTGAATACCTCCAACCCCCACAGCGATAAGTGACCTACTAGTATCACTTGTTGTTTCCTTTAGGTGCTCCTGCATGGGGCAGGATCACTCTCCTCAATGATTTGTTGAAAGGAAATTTTTATGGATGTTTAAAAATTATGTGTTTTGAGTATACCACAATCAAAAAGAAATTTGGAAATATTTGAGGTGTTTGCCTTTTTCTCAAGCATACAGACCTGCACAGCGAAAAAAACAACAAGCTGTTAAGACAACAATCATATTAAAATAAATAAATAAATACAGGAAAGTCTAAAAAGGTGCACTAAGTTAAGCTAGCTGCCTAGATGGTTCTTTGTTTTAAAATGTGTAACATAAAAGAAAATCATATGTTTGTGAAAGTCACTAATCTATTTCCTCTCTGGTGCTAGAACACATCTCCTTCTGAAGATTGGTGTGAAAAATTAAGATTATATTCTTTTTCTGGGTTCATCTTAGGTTTTTCTCAAATGAGGGACAAAGTTACCATGTGAACTATCATGAGCAGACTCTTGTCTTTCATACTAGAGATAAGGTAATATTTGTTGGAAGGTGAATGAAGATCAGAACAGAATTTCCTTAAGTATTTAGGAAAAGAGTTTGAGACACCTTATAACTTAAGGAAAAGAGTTCTGTTTAACAGGAAGGTCTCTAATGCTAAAATGTCATAAAAGAAAAGACACCCATGTACAGGGGAAGTGGAAGACAAAAATAGACATCATAACATTATAGTACTAAAATAAAGTGGAATGATATTTGTTGAGTTTTTCATGCATGTAAAGTGCCAACCACCTTTGTAATATTCTTTTTCCTGTGCTGGCAATCTGGAGAAGCAAAACAGAGTATAGTACAGTCTTATAATTGAATATAAATAACTAAATGAGAAATTTCTTCTACCTACAGAACACTTTTATCCAACATCTGTGTACATAAACTAGACAGGCAACAGACGTGGCATAGACAAAAACATCAGTGCACAGTGCAACACGCTGTACTAAAAGAAGGGAATCAAATGAAAATTTTCTAGAACCTCCTATTTTCAATCCAGTTAACAGTTTCTACTTCAGGACAAGAAGCTATTGGCTCTTAATTTGGTTGCAGTGGTTCATAGAATCATAGAATAGTTTGGAAGGGACCTTAAAGTTCAACTAGATCCAACCATCCCTGCCTTAGGCACGAATGCCATCCACTAGATTAGGTTGCCCAAGGCTCCATCCAACCTGGCTGAACATTTCCAGGGATGGGTTTGTTAATCTCGACTTGCCCAAAGATGTGGACTGTTAATTATCTAGGTTTGATTGTGATATTTCCCCACTGATTTGGCAGCTGCCACAAAATTACATTTGGCTAGACTCTCAGACATTAAAATACAGGGTGGACCAAAGGATTGAAAACCCTCCACATGTCCATATGCATGACTCTATCACTTTTAACAGCACTTTCCAGATCTGTTCTGCATAAGAGCAAACCACTAATTTCACTGAAATCAATCTGGTTAAATTTTCTTCCAGTATCAGTAAGGTTTATTATTGACAGTTTCTGGGCTGTGTGAAGTATTTCACTCTTAAGAAACTGAGTTTCTCAGGCATTGCTTGCTGCTCTCAGTTTCTTCTTGATAATGGTGTCTTCAGAGTAGTGAAATGTTTTCTGAGAATTTATCACAAGGGTGTCCTCAAAAAAACTGACTGGCAGTTTTGGGGAATCCTTCCCTTTAGTGTTACAGTTGCATTTTGCAACTGCTCCTCACAAGAAAGCCACACCATCTTTTGAGACATTGCTTCCTCAAACTATTTTTCAGGCCAACAAATATCTCTCTGTCAATATGCAGATTAGAATTGTGTTTCTAATACAACCTAACACATAACAATATGAAAATATATTTGAAGTAAAGGTACATACTTTCTTTTTGCTGAAGATATTACCCCTTTATAGAGATATCATCAAGTAAGCTGAAAGTTTGTAAAGAGTAGATGCTGGCACATCCCTAATTTGTTCCTTGAGAATAGCTGTTCATCTTGTATTAAAACTCTTTCCCTGCTGAGTGCCCTTAGCTTATATTCTTTCCCTGAGAACTATACTCCTGTTGTGACTTGAACAGTATCTGAAAAAAGCTATACTGGGTTCCGGTGGTCAGTTTTTTTGTAGCAGTGAGGGCAGAAGGGTTGGGGGATACAGGGGTGGCTTCTGTTAGAAGCTGCCAGAAGCTTCCCCTATGTTTGGTGGAGCCAATGCCAGCCAGCTCCAGGATGGGCTTCCCGTGGCTGGCCAAGGCTGAGACATTTGGGAAGGATAGTAGTGTCTCTGTGATAATGTGTCACACAGGTATGAATGGAGAGAAAGTTAGACACCAAGGTCAGTGAAGAAGGCGGGGGAGGAGGTGCTCCAGGTGCTGGTGCTGAGGCCCGTGCAGAACGTGGTGCAGACCATGGAGAGTTGGCTGTGCCCCTGCAGCCCGTGGAGGACCAATTTTGTGAAGAATTCTTGCCCGTGGGCAGAGAGGTTAGTGAGGGACTGTCTCCTGTGAGAGGGATGCCATAGGGAGCAGGGAAGGACTCCTCTCCCTGAGAGCAGCAGAAACAACAACTGACTGTAACCCCCATTCCCTGTCACCCTGCACCACTGGTGGGGAGGCAGAGGAACTTAGAAGGAAGGAGTAGTGTGGGGAAGATATTTTTAAGATTATTTTACTTCTTACTCCTTTACTCTGATCCTGTCAGTAATAAATTTCATTAATATCCCCACTGTTAATCTGTCATGCCTGTAATGGTGATCAGTAAGTGACCTCTTCCAGCTCTTATCAAAACTCATAGATCCTTCATTGTTTATTGGTTTTGTTTTTACTTTTTTTTATCTCCTCTGTCCAGTTGCAGAGGGGAAGGAGAGAGCAGCTTTAGCAGGTACCTGGTGTCCAGACAGGGTCAATCCAC
>JAWWEU010000091.1:42772734-42786955 GCA_035583155.1 Acropternis orthonyx
CACCACCAGCATAGCTCACAACCTCATAAGGGCACGCAAGCTTCTCCCCCGCGACAAGGGGGTGCCCGTGGAGAAGATGTTTTATATATATATATATATATAGTATAACAGATTAACCAGTTTGATATGGCTGTCTAGAAATTATTTGCTTTCACAATTTCTTGCAGAGTTCATATTTTCACTTGATAGAATCAGGTTCAGACCAGAAAAAAGATCAATTGTAAAACTTTCCTGATCAGTTTGTATCTATTTCTATCTTCTCTCTATTTCCTTCTCTCTCTCCTTCTTTCTTTCTCTCTCAAAAGTTATAATTCCCACTTTACGGATATCACCTTTATGAATATTTCCGTTCTGTACAAATTCATTGATACAAACAAGTTTACTGTGCTGTAAAACTGACAAATTAGGATGGAGACTGATGTTGCAGTCATCAAAAACCAACCAACCAAAACAAAGTTTTGTTTTGCTGTTAAACAGCTAGTGTTACTATTATTTACAAACATTATTTTAAAAAAAAGTATCATATTTTTCACTGGCAGTCTCTTTCACTTTTTTGTGTGCCTTTCCTGATGTAAAAAATTGAATTTAACAATGTATTGGTTTTTTTGAAACTCATAGTTGTCAATAAGAAGGTTATATAATTTTATTTTTTTGATGAGGGAAAAAAATAAGGTACATTTCACAAAGTGCTTCTGAGAAGAAGTATCTGTCCCTGCTTAGCTATATATATTCTCTGCAGGAGGGACATGTGTCTGAGTAGTTAAAATCTGGGAAAAAAATACAGGCATGCATGTATTTTTATTTCACGGAAATGTAACTATACTCTACAGCTGTATTATAACTGGAGATCAGTCTTTTTATTACAAATCCAAATTCAAAGTTGTCATTTTACTTTATTGGTTTAATCCTATAAGTTTTCAGGTATTAAAAAGAAAATGCCTGCTAAAGTCCTGAATGACCCCCATCACTCATGGAGTATGAACTGCCTCTGGCAGTAGGGGTTGTTAAAGACAACTGTTTATACTGAATTAAAAGTGACAGCAGGAGGATAGCTGATGTCAGTAAGTCAACTATGCTAAGTCAGTTTTCCTCAGTGTACTATGAAATTATCCACTTCTTTTGAATTACACACTGATGCAGTGTCTTTGACTATCATAAATGAACAGAAGGAATTGATTAAATTTCTGTCAGCTAATCTGCATTTTAAAAAATGGATTATGCTGCTACTGTATATATAAATACCATCCTACTTCTTTGTTGTATCTTCTTTGTGCTTGTCTCTCCAACATTTACTGTGATTTCTGCATATATACAGGAAAATTCATAATGATACAATTCCTTTTTCAGGTGAGTAGGACAGAGGACATGTGACAGAAAGCAAAAGTTATCAGAGTAGTAGGGATGGTAAGAAGTCCTATGAATCCAGGAGTTTTCACCTCAAAATGTGTAGCATTTAGCATGTGTACAGCTCAAGTACAGAGATGCAGTTTGCTCATATCAATGTTCACAGCTTTTGATTGGCTAAAATTAATTGAGGTAATGAAATGTTAGTGCTCTAGCTGAAATATCAGCAAGCTTCTGTTGGTCCTGCAACAGATGATAGATGGTCCTTTTTTCTCTTCTTTAACTCCCTGGACCTTGAAGCTGCTGATCTTAATAAATCTCTTAAGATCTAGACCCACACCCTTCTGCAGTGTATTTTTTTATTTATGTATAAGCAATTGAATTCGATAAAAGCCTTGATAAAAATGTTTGTCAGACTGATACTTGCCTGAAATTTAAAGCACTGGGCTTTTAGAATATAGATTCAAAAGTCTGGTGTTCCTAATATTAATACAATTACTAATACAAGTAACATTTTATCCCTGACCTAATGTGTTAGAAGATGAAACAAAATGGAGTCAGCAATACTTAACTGACTGTTTTGTGAGAGGTTTTTTCCTCTGATCGATCTACACTTAGGTCAAGTGCTAGATATAATCTGTATAAGCAAAAGGTCTGTGGTGACCTGTGTGACTATTCTAACAGCTAGGCAAGTTGTTATACCAGCTTGGAGAGAGCACTATGTTAATATAATCAAAAGCAGAGAGGAGAGAGGCTATCTCACTGCCAGTTTATAGTATTAAAGTAGCATACAAGGTGCTGTACAAGGAGCACACTGTACATATTCTTGAACAGGTCTAGATCTAGCTCCATGTCAATGAACTTTGTGTGATTTTGCTATTTTTTGTTTTGTTGGGGTTTTTTTCTTATTTCAATAGAAATTTTTTGTTTGGTACCCAGCTATATAGGCATGAGTATATCTGCTTTAGAAAATGGTAAGGTGTCATTTGTTCAGTGATCTCCACAATGTGTTGCAAAGAAGCTTTAAAAATAAGGTACAAACTGTTGTTGCAAGCAAGCAGTCATATTAAAACAAACAAACAAAACAAAACAAAAAAAGAAAACCCCAACTAAAAAAAGAAAACAATTACCCGAAAACCTTATTCTTCACATTTTGTTCTCTTGTTTTAGTTTGCTGGAGCAAAGTGTGATAACTGAACCTGAATATACTTAGGGTCCATTTCAGGTGGTTTAAAAACTGTAGTCGTTACTCTGTTAACTGATACTTATATAAAGATTACAGTAGGCTCTCACACAAATCAGTTTCAAAATATGAAAAAAAAAAAAATCCAAGAAAATTCTTTAATCATCAAACAATTTCTGTATGTTAACTAAGACTGTAATTACACTTGTAAATTTTATAAATATTTACATTGCAGTAAATAATTGCATTTTAACGTTTCTTGGATTTCTTTGCATTTATTTCACATCCTTTGGTGTCAATTTCTAATGATTTCAGTTAAGGTGCAAGGTAAGTTTCCCCTTCTTTGTAGAAGACACTGATTTTAGGAAGTCTACTTCCATGCCAGGTTTTCAGAATGTACAAGTTAGACCCATTATGTAGTTTTACAAAATAACCTTGTGTCAGTGACAGTTGTGTTCAGCAATAAAACTGTGTTCTTTAGTCCATACAATATCATGAATAATAAAAAAATACAATTAGCTAAGTTTTTAACTCTGTTTTTTGGTTGTTTGTTTCAAAGGTAAATATTTTATACAACTGCGTTTATTAATTGCCTGTGTTCTTTTAAAAGTGCTAATACAAATTTAAAACTGAGTAAATGCTTTTGAAGAACAAATATCTCTGAAAGCAAATTGTGTCCCATAGGAGAACTGAGTTAAAAGATGAAAAGAATATGAATAATTTATTTTAATGTATCCACAAATGATTTAATAAAGGACTTGACTCAAACTTTCCTTGAAATTAGCTTCTTTGAAATATTTGTTGCCTACTTTAAGAGGACAGGCAAACAAAGTATACAATACAGCTGTGCCATTTTCTTTTTTTACACATGTAACTATAGTAAGAATAGTAAAAATTTACAAGCCTTCAGTAGCCTCTGAAAAATATCCTTTCTGAAGAGAAGTTCTCACACATCTAATGAATCTTTGATAGGTAAATTTTGTGTGAATTCTAACATGACAAGCGAAATGTGTCATTATCCTATGTTCTGTAACCATTATTGATGACCTAAAGCAGTCTTTTTAACAGGAAAAAAAAAAGCAAAAAGGAAATCATCATCTCCCTCCAACTGTAAAAACTGAAAATTTAAGTTCTGTAAGTGGTCTGAGATTTAGTGCTTCCAGATTTATTAATTTCCAATTAGAGCCAAAAAGTCATATAAAAAGCCCCACCAAAGCACCATAAAGAAATCTGGCTCTTGTTATGTGCTTGTAACTTTCCTTTCCAGAAAATGCTCTTTGTAGAAGCCTAGTAGAACAAATCACTGTTAACAGAAGTTATGGGTTGAGAGAGAAACTGATTGAAAAAAACGCCACTTCATTTTGAGGCAGGATGATCTTTTACTCAGGGGAGCAGTGGGATTTGGGTGAATGAATTACTAGTGCAAATGAAATGTGATCTTGCAGTTAGTTGACCCTGACTAAATGCCAGATGCCCACCAAAGCTAACATCTCTCCCCTTCTCCTATGGACTGGGGAAGAGGAAATATAATGAAAAGCTCGTGGGTCAAGATTACAGACAGGGAGAGATCACTCACCAACTACTACTGTGGGGAAAACAAAATCAACTTAGTTTACTTTATGGTCAATCAAATCAGAGTAGGATAATGAGAAACAAAACAAAAACTTAAAAATGTCCTACCTTTCTTGCTGGGCTTAACTTCGCTCCCAGATTCACCACCTCCTTCCCAGTGGCACAGAGGGGTGGGGAATGGGGGTTGGGGTTAGTTTATCGCACATCTCTGTTCCTCCTTCCTCCTCACATCATCTCCTGGTCCAGTGTGAGGTCTCACCCAATGGCTGTAGTTCTTCTTCACAAACTGCTCCAGCATGGGTCCCCCATGGGGTCACAAGTCCAGCCAGAAAACATGCTTGGGTGTGGACTTCTTTCTCCACAAGGACACAGGTCCTGCCAGAAGCCTGCTCCAGTGCAGGCTTCACACGGGGTCATATCCTCTTCCAGGCACACCCACCTGCTCCCCCAAGGACCTCCATGGGCCGCAGAGGCACAGCCTGACTCATCAGGGCCTTCACCACAGGCTGCAAGGGAACCTACTCCGGCACCTGGAGCACCTCCTGCCCCTCGGTGTCTGCAGGGCTGTTTCTCTAACATATTCTCACTCCTCTCTTCCCTGGCCAAAATTGCTCCTTCACGATAACTTCCCCTCCATCTTAAATATGTTATCCTAGAGGTACTGCCACCATCATTGATGGACTCTGCCTTGGCCAGTGGTGGGGCTGTCTTGGAGCCCAGTGGCATTGGCTTTACTGCATATGGGGGAAGCTTCCGGAAGGTCCCTGTAGGACCCCCCTGACAACCACCAAAACCTTGCCATGCAAGCCCAATTATAAAAGGTGTAATTACATCACAAAGCCAACTGTAGAATATATTTTTGAAAGTGATGTTCATAAATAACGTGTGATAATATCAATAAACACTGTTACCAGCCTTACATATTGAAGTCGAAACAGTAAAGTGTTGCAAATTGTTTGTGATAAATGCTTTTAAATTTATCTCATTGGTATATATCATGTCAGGGAATATGTTCATGTAGCATCAGTGTGATGTAACAGTGTGTGACAGAATGTATCTCACCAAAAATTGCTCAATTATTTTGGACCAATATATAATACGAACAAGAATACATAAATTACAGCTTTGAATTTTATGAGTGACTACAAAGCAGATGCCTTTTTTGATTTTGAAGCACTGAAAGACAGGAGAGGTAAAAAAGGGGAAAAAAATTATTCTCCTGCTTGTTTTCAATTGTAAGGTAAAGTGCTTTGAAATACGATCTGCAACTGGTGAAGAACATTTTGAGCCCAAAGTTTAGATCTGAACTCTGTTAATTACAGAATTTTAAGTCTGAGATCTGTGTTTAATAAAACAGTGCATTAAAATGATGCCTTTAATAATCTGTGTGTAAACATGCTCATATAAAATATGAATGTGCTTTGACATCTATTTTAAAACCAACAGTTTCTTTCTTTTTTTTCTTTGTTTTTGTTTTTGTTTTTGTCTGTTGTTTTGGGGGGTTTTTGTGCTAGAAAACCTTTTATTGTGTTCAGTATTTAGATTCAAATTTGCTTTATATCACTGGTCTTGCTGGAAACAAAAGTCTTCAGAACAGAAACATTCAGAAACATACAATGCCATAATATCATGATAATACCTTCCCACTAGTTTTATGGTCTGATATTTCTAACATGGGAATTCAGGTGTATAAATGAATGTTTTGTCTCTTGTTTGCTATTGAAGTTGACTTTATGAATCTTTAAAGGTTTTACCACCATTAATTGTTTTCAACGCTTTCAAAAGTTGCCGTATAATAAACACAGTTAATGATCCTTAGTGTAAACACCTGTCTTCTTGGGTATGCATATATTTTTCATAATGACTAAGACCTGAAGGAATGTTTCTGAAAAATGGGAAGAAGTTCATTTTGTCCCCTATTTTCCTCATCAAATCTGGTATTTTTCCCTCACAAAAATACAGAAATACTATTCAATAAAAAAATTGGTAAAGTTGCTTAATTTGGTCATTTTTAAGTGTCCGATTTCCCTAAAAATTAAGTTACTTAAGAGAATATAATGTTTGAAGAGAATGTCTGTAAATGTTTATATTACACTGGAAAAGTATGAATCTACAATGTGATGCCAGCTTCTAAAAAATTAATTTAAATATTAAGGATTAGATTTAAAAAACCCCAAACATAACTAAGCACTTCCATGCAGTTGCTGGAACTGGAATCTTAGGGGAATATTTGAACAGAAATGCTGACCTACTTTTCAAGAAGATCTGAACTTTAACTTGACTTGATGAAACTTCTGAATGCCCACCAATTACAGAAATGACAAAGAAATAGGTAGGAAAGTATACTGTTATAAAAAGACTGGTTTAAGATTTCTGTGCTTTACAGTATCAATATCAATTTCACTTTGTTATTTGAAGACATTAAATGAAAATATCATCCATAATTCCACATATGAAAACACAAAAATCTATGTCAGAAAAGTAGTGTACCTCAAGCAAGATAAAAATATTTTCGGAATTCCCATGTAGTGCTCCTTTCCTTATTCCTTTTGTGCAAGTAAACTGACTACTAGGTTTCCAGTTATCAGATTTTCAGTGAAACTGAAAGGTCTAGAATGAAGGGAAGGAAAAAAATTTCTTCTTCAAGCACAGAAATGCTGAGGAAGGAGAGACCTAAGTGCAACAAAATAGGAGACTATATTAAGGATGCCCTTTTGTATGGTGGAGAATTTCTCCACACCATAGAGTGTAAAATAAAAAATAAAAAAAAAATAAAAAAAAAAAAATAAAACAAAAAGAAGAGGGGAGAAAACCTGTAGTTCTTATTAGGAATGGGCATGGAAAACAGGAATGAAAGAGACACAGGAGATGCTATCCTGTCTGAAATAATGCAGCATATGATCCAGTAATTCAGGACTGGTCATTTTCATTGGCATGTAATTCTTTTACACTTATGTCATATAAAATACTTTCTTCCCTGGCAAGTAGAGGCACAAATTCACCAAAATTGCTATTCTTTTCCATCTTTTCTACTTTGTCAGACACTTTGTCTTTCTATCTTGTTCATACATATGTTTTCCTTGGTTTTCAACGTAGCAAGAGCAAATCACAAATTAAATTTTAGACACAAAACTAATGGAGAAAAGAAAATTGCCTTCTCTTTTGGATATGCTAGTCAGAAAGAATTACAATATCACAGCAGAAAGCTAAAAGAAAAATCAGATACAATCTTCAAATACAGAGCAGTGCGTTTCTGTACTTAGTCTTCTCTAAGAGCAGGAAAATTTTTCTTCAAAAAAGGAAGTTAATTTGTACAATTATCAGCTGTTCATGTAGCTTTTGAAAGTTAAAAAATAATTGCCTTGATCAGGATGAGGAGATAGTTCTGGGATTATGAGGAACCGGTGAAGAAGAAAACCCTTCTTTTTGCCCAACAACGAGTTCCCTTCACTCACCAGTGAATAAACAAGAAAGATGCCTGATATTCTGATACCAGTTGTCTCTCTTTTCTCCTTTTGAATTTATTTGGGAAATAAATATATCTGTTTATAGATATCTGTGCATGAAAAATTCCTCTAATAGGTGCAACAGTACTCCTGTAATAGTACCCCAGATGAATATTTATATATTTTTGTAAATTGAAACATTTAATTCATATACAAAATTCTTTAGAAGAGTTACAATAAAAATTAAATACCCTGAGATAAAAATTATTAAAACTCTTTACTGTAAACACCCTTCACCCTGAAAATCAATTTTTTTTTCACACTTTATATAGGTATAAATGTTTGAAGATGTATTTAGCATAATAAGGCTCTCTCAAATTAGTGGTAATAAAGGATTTAAAATCATATAATTTTATTACCTTTGATAGCTGTTTTTTGTTTAATAAATTGAAAAAATCATTAATCTTGGGTATTATTTCCTTTATAATATATGTCTACAATGTAAAATTCTTAGATTTCTTAAATTCTTTTAAGATATTTCTTGAGTAGCTTACAAGAATACTTTTCAAGGCTTTATGTATAGCTACTTACAAAATAAAATATAATTTTTTTCAGATTTTTGTTTCAACATTTTTAAAATGTGTAACAAAAATGGATTCATTTTATTACCCTAGTTGTTTACTTTTGAGAAACAGATAATTAGATGAAAATATTCAAATGACTATAGAATAAAAAAGATTATGCAGGTGAATAATATTTTTGTCAATGTCATTAAATTTTATTTGTATAGAAAAACAGAGATGTGTTACATAAGAATAAATGTACTTGTCATAACTTTAAAGATTGCTTACAGTATCTTCAGGCTATCTTATTTTCTCTCACTCTTGTTCATATACAGTGAATTTACTGTTCTACATAGATAACATATGGAGCCCGAGGGCAGTATCAGTAAAGTACAATGTGGTATTTGAAATGTTCAGCTATTTAAGCATATCTGGGATATTCAAGTTTGTTCAGAAAACCTTTCAAAAATCCAGTTGAATCAGCACCAGCATCTCCCCAGAAAACATATAATTCAGTCTTCCATAATTGTGAACACAGTCCTATGATACTGTAACAGTGAATATTTGCAGCTGAAAATTTATTGATTAAATATAAAGATTATTTTAGGACTCTTTAGGAAGAATAGCTGTGCCAGACATGATTTACACTTTATATTTTCCTGTTCTATTAATATCAGTAGCAAGACCCACATTCCACCCAAAAAAGATATGTATGATTCTTTCTATGTATTTTTCATTTCCTTTTTTTTTTTTTTTTTAAGTTAAGAAACACATAATATAAAATCACAATACCAAGTCACACACTGGAGTTCAGACAGGTGAATTCCAACAGCATAGTGGCTAGGCTTGATGAATGAATAATGTGTGTCTCCTGGTTTTTGTCTTAATCAACTCATGCTTTGCGGACATAAGTTAATGTTTTGAATTCTTCACTGTTTCGCAAAAGTCACCTGTTGTAAAACTTATCTGTAAGATCAATGCATAACAGTTTTTAAAGCTAATTTTAAAGCTAACACTGAAGCTACTGGTGTGTAAAAGTGTTTTTCTGAGAGACAAAGAACATGGTTGTAAGCTTCAGGTACACTATGACCTGCATGTCAAATACAGTTCAAAATCTACAGCAGTAAATTCATGGGAAACAATTAACAGATCAAAGTTTTCCTCTTACTGCTTGAATGCCACCCATCTCATTGCTTGCTGAGTGCAACCTGTGAAATTTTAAAATTGATAAAATTTTTTAATTTTTTTTAAAATTTGTTTTGGTTTGGGTTTGGGGTGTTTGTTTGTTTGGGAGGTTTTGTGGGGGTTTTTGTGGCTTTTTTTTTTTTTTTTTTTTTTTTTTTTTGGTTGACTTGGTTTTGAGAAAAATTTTCAGCCTATCTCCTCTGTTTTTTAACTTAGATGTTCTCAACACCAAATAGTGCTTTTTGTAGATTGAAATTTGGGTTAGAAAAAGGGCCTGGAAATTTGTCACTGAAGTTTTCTTGGATTTTGGAAAATTAGTATACTGACATCCTCTGGAGACTCACCTACTGGCAATTAAAGACTAAATTTCCAGAGCATAAAAGAAAAATTGTCCTGAAGATAACCAGTGTTATTGTTGAAGACTGAGACAAAGAAAGTGTTAAGTACTTCAGATTTTCCTTGTCACCCTGCTCAGTGAGGCTGGTGTTCTTTCAGCACATTGGGACAGCCTGCTCGTGACCTTCAACATTTCTTTCATAAAGAATGTCCAGCCTTCCTGGGTCACTTTGTTTTTAATGGCTGCTTCTCAAGGGACTTTTTGAATCAGTGTTCTGAATAGGCCAAAGTCTGCCCTCTGAAAGTCCAGTGTAGAGGTTTTGTTGATGCCCTTCCTTTTTTCACTAAGTATTGAAAACTCCTATAATTTCACTGTTGCTGTCCCCAAGACAGCCTCCAAATGCCACATCTCTCACCAGCCCTCCTCTCTTTGCAAACAGGATGTCCAGCAGGGTCTCACCCCTGGTAGGCTCACTTACCAGCTGTGACAGGAAGTTACCTTCCACACACTCCAGGAACTTCTTAGACTGCCTCCTTTCAGCTGTGCTGAGTTCCCAGCAGACATCCAGCAGATTTAAGTCTCCCACAAGAACAAGGGCTGACAATCATGAAACATCAGCCATCCACTTATAGAATAATTTATCCACCTCTTCAGCCTGGTTGGGTGGTCTATAACAGACTTTCACTAGGGTATCTCCCTTGCTAGCCTTCACCCTCAGTCTTACCCATTGCGCACTCAGCCTTATCATCACTGGACTTGAGCTCTATAGTTGAAACACTCCCTATTGTACCAAACTATCCCTCCATCTCTCTTCCCTCACCTGTTCCTTCTGAAGAGCTTGTAGCCATCTATTGCAGCAGTCCAGTCATGGGAGTCATTCCACCATGTTTCCGTGATAGTGACTATGTCATAGCTTTCCTGCTGCATGATAGCTTCTAGCTCCTCTTGTTTTTTACCCATAATGCATGCGTTCAAGTACATGCACTTCAGCTACACTATCAATTTCATCCATAACTCTGTCTTGCCACACCCAGTCTTATCTCTAGAGAGTCTGGTCTCATCCCCTTCCCCCTTCAAACCTGTTTAAAGCCTTCTCAATCAGCCCTTCCAGCTCTACAGGTTATAATACCTTTGGTCTTGTGATGTAGGTGAACGCTATCTGCCTCCAGCAGGTTTGGTGCTGTATAAACTGCCACAGAGTAATGCCCGAACCACTTCATCCCTGCTACAAAGAAATCAAGGAGATCACCTGTGCTCCTGTCACTTCAATAAGATGACACAGAGACTTTACGTCTTTTTGGATTACCCTGTTACTCCTCTTATCAACCTTGTTCATGCCAAGGTGAACAACCAGCAGCGAGTAGTAATTAGTAACCATTGAACCCAGTAATTCAAAGTAACCATAGAATTCAATATAAAGTTGAGCAATGGGGTCTTCTTTGTGTTAAATTACTGGGGAAGATCATAATTTAGAGTCAAAATCAATAAATATGAACATATAAATACTGTGATAGAAGTTTTATTTTGCTGCAACACAAAATCCTGGATGTGTAAAGGAAATACTATTTTGGGTAAGTGAAATATGCAATTTCTGTCTTTCTCTTGTCACCATTTGTGAAAACAATACAATTTACTGTAAGTATGTACTCTACTATAGACAAGTCATCTCCAAGTTGGGCATGTTAAAAATATGGACCTTGGATAAAGAGTTCCATCATACAAACTAAAACAGTTATTTTTGATCTGGTAAGAGAAATTAATTGAACTCCTGAACTCTTTTTTCCCCCTGGGAAACAAGATAAAAATTTTCAGGTTGACTTTCAACAAACCATTTACATTTTTTCTGCTGTGAATTTGTATAGCATTTTCCATTACACTAATAATTTTCAAAATTTATCTCATATCCTTAATACTATATAGTGCTACTATCTCATAGTCAATCAATTTCTATCATTCGCCCTAGAGTTGGCTGCATTTCTTTCCTCAACAAAGTATTAAAAATTACAATTTCTAAAATAATTGTAGATAATAGGTTCTATAGAAATATAAAATCTTCTCACAAAGTTAATGTGTGTACCTGCCCTTACAGGGTTTGGGGTTTTTTTTCTGCCTGTGGCGTAATGGAGAACACTCTGGACTCTGAATCCCAAGGGCTTGAGTTCGAGTCTCAGTAGGGACCATTCCCTGGGCAGTTAAATGCCTCCCTGGCGTTCGATCCCGTCAGATCTCGGATGCTCAGCAGGGTCAGCCCCAGTTAGTACCCAGTGCTGTAGAAAGTCCCGAGGATTTCACTGTCACTGTCCAAGTTCGCTCGATCTTGGCAAATGGACCTTAGGACTTAAACGGTGGGGCCAGTTCTGCGCACGCTGTGCCTCACCTAAAAAATCCATTGTGAAGGCTGGAAGATCATACCTACATGGGGAGAGCCCTTCCCAAGATCTTTGTTCGCGAAGTCTGGCCATACGTACATACTGGCCAGGGAACACAGTGAAAGTACATATATACATTCACTAATAATTGCAAGTGTCCTATAAGCACCGAGATATGATGAGGCAATTTTGGAAAAGCAAATAATTGCTTTTGAAAACTGGTTTCCCTATGTGGTTTTTTCTGTATTCTAATTGTTTATTGTTCAAATGAAGATCAATAATCCTAGAAAACAGCTGAAACTTTTTAGGATATATGCATAAACAGTTCTATATTTACGACTGGTAAACTCAGAAATGACATTCGGAATTGTGTTCTTTGTGGCCCTATTAATGTGGTCTGAAAAATGTAGGCTCTTATCTCTGACACAGTTGATTTTTTTTTTTATCAACTGCTCTCAGGAAAGCAGTTTGACCTGCATCTTTGCAGGGTCAGTAATTTTTGAACTTAGTGATTCAACAAAGATTATAGAGTAGGAATATGTAATAGCAGTGTTCACCTAAGATTTACTTTCTGACACCATCAGTTGGAAAAAATAGATTAAACATATTTGCATTTAAAAAAATTTTGCAGGTAGGTCAATGTCAAATAACTTTATGATCTGTTCTCAGTTCTAATATTCATTCATCAGCCTATATATTTACACTGTTCTAAACATGTAAAGTGAAATTTCATTGCTTGGTCTCCCTAGAGCTAGCTATATATGTTTTATGTATCTACCAAAATAATGAGTCTGACTTTATTTGTAAAATTATAACTAACATTATTAAGGAGAGTAAATTTATTATAAGTGAAGGTAGTTCAAAATTCCAAGCTCTGGTAAAAGCAGGTGAATGTTGTTATTCTACTGTTGATTTCTCTTGTAAGAAGTAAAGACGTGACATTTCTATAATGAAAATGCTGTTAGTGCATATCTGTCAGTTAATAATATGCCTGAGCTGCATTGTTGGATTTCACTGCGTATTACAGTAAATAATATTTACCATGAAAAAGTGTAAAATTAATTTTAGTGGAACAATTTTCTTCGACTTAGTAATCAATATATTTAAAAAAGATTCTACAGGAAGGCAAGATTTATTTCATGTGTTGGTATAGAACTAAATAAACTGTGCATGAAGAAGGAAATGGCATCAAAACTTAGAGATTTACTAAACTGTGTATAGCAATGGTATGATTAAAGAAATGTAGTGCTTGATGGGGGAAGTTAGAGCTATTTAGAGTAAAATGTCAGGACTAATTTAAGACAGCAAATGCAAAAAGCTTACAAATTCTTTTCTGCATATTTTAAATATATTTTTCAATGTATCATGTGCAGTTGGGAGCTCCATATGAACTACTTTTCTACATGAAGACTTTGGCAATGTTTGGTATCTTATACATTAAAATACATTATATATGAATCCGTTTTGTATAGATCATCCACAGCAGTCATGATTAAAACAGACACCTAAATTAACATATACTGATAATCACCTCAACTTGACATCTTTGGTCAATAAAGTGGGCAACAAACAGGTGCCCTTGAATGCACTGCCATGCATCATGCTTTACTACTTCAGGAGGGAGTTTAAGGAACATGATCAATTTATCAATGGATCACTCTTGTTTGACACCCTGTAAATCTTTACAAGCACATTATTACCTTTGCCTCTACAGTCTTTAAAAATAAAAGTGTCTACTTTCTTTCCCGTAGTTAAATGGAAACTTTCAGGTTTATTCTGTTCCCTTCAAGATGTCTTCCTAAAACCTAAATGTACCTTCATGTCAGTGATGAGTGAATGAAATGACCATTCTCAATGTCTTTTCTATTGACACTGTTATTCTAAAGAAACTGTAATGACAGCATGGTTGTCAAGACAGTTGCTGAAGATGTCACAAGAGAACACTAGGATTGCTTATGTGTTGGTTTTGCAGAGGAAGCAAGTTGCCTTTCAAACTTATAGAGATAACCTTAGATTCATGTGGCAACAGTTTTCTGTTGCTACTGTGAGGCCAATCTGTAATTTTGATTTCTGGAAGCCATTTCCTAAAAGGGCATTGAACACTACTGTATTTAGGATTTGGGACATCAAATCAAGGTCAAACAGTTGATTTAATACTAGACAAGCAGGATAAACAGTAAAGGCAAAGTCTTCCCTGGGAAGGGAAAGGGAAAGGGGAAGGG